>CM035845.1:292596775-293796775 GCA_020510985.1 Pholidichthys leucotaenia
TTAGTGTGGGCAGGGCAGTGAATAACTGCCACAGAACATGGTAGCATCAGAACATTACATAGTTGCAACAATTGCTGTCGATGTTTTGCTGGTTTTTCTGTGTAGGTGACAAACCCCCGCAGATTCAAGGTAACAGTATGCAGGTGGCATGCGCTATAAGCATATTTACTGTCTGTACAGAATACAGATAAGTTACATTCAGGTTAGTAGCTCATTCAGCTGTTGGAGGTGATGCAGGTTGTGGAATTTTTACACAATCAGGACCCCAGACAACACCGTTACAGCATAAGCACACTTCTATTTTTTACAGGGCAAGCCTGTCGCTCGCTTCTTTCTTTGCTAAGTAGAGAGAGAGAGAGAGAGAGAGCTGCTGTTCACCCCCTCCTTCACAACATGGGAAATGTGTAGGATAAAAGAGGGCATGATCTTATTATTTGTATTATCCCATAAATAATAAAAAGGTGGTCTGTATTGCCAAGCCTGTATTTGAGTTATAACTGCAGCCATATGTTTATCCTGGGCACTACAGAAAATAAAATGAAAAGCACTTATGTAAATAAAATTGCATTTATTGATAACTTTTATGCATTATCTATTTTTCTGAGGATTGCTAATTATTTGCTAATTAATTTCTTTGATACCCCCTGTTTTGATACATGGAGGCTCACATGCAGCAAAGTTACAGGGTATTTGTTTGATTCTTTTACTGAAAGGAAGTGTGTTACCATTTTTGGTTTTAAATAAAATTTGCAGGTAGCCCAGTTCCTTCAAAGATGAGATCTCAATAATTATAACTTCTTTTTGTGACATCTCTTGAAATGGTTTACAAATTTCATTTAAGAAAAACAAAATAACTATCTGCGCATTTTTGATATGCTTCAGCATTGATAAATAAGATCAGTTTGTCCAGTTGAACACAGATGGGTTGAATTTGAAATATTGTGTCACATTCTTTCAGTCAAAGGAAAGGTGGACGTTTTGCCTAATTGGAATTTGAATTAATGTTTTACAAGGAATGTCCCTATTTCATACATTCCTTGGTAAATTATGGAGTGCAATGTAGTTCACCCTGACCCAGCTTGGCCACCGCTGAATCAGGAGAAGCACATCCCTCATTGCTGTCACATTTCTGAAATATATTGTTACCGCACCATTATGTGGTGAGTAACATCAATATAAAATCATATAAACATTACATTTGTAAAGTCAAAGTCATTTGAATCAGTACACCTTATGTTATCTACAATGTCATACAAAATCATACTTGGCTTCAAAAAATGCTTATCAATTTAAGGATTCTTTCTCCAAGACCTTTGTCTGATAATCCATAGCCTCTGGCAGATCATATGCACAGACACATTAATTATCAATCTCTTTTGATCCTCTGTGCTCTAAATCATGTGATATAGGGTAAACATAAAATCTTCAGTGATTAGGCATTATTAAATGACATCATAATATGATCATAGTATGGCCTGTAGTCACATTGTCACACGTCAGTCCTTTTTTTTCTATAAAGTGCACTGTCATGTTTCAGTCAAGGACAAAGGTCAGTAATGCGTCAAAATTGCTTTTTTTTTTTTTTTTTAAATATGTAAACAGTTTATCACGTGCGCAACATTAATCAAGACCCCACAGAGTTAAATTGAAAAAATAAAAACCCAAAACCTTGTAAAAGTACCCATATTTAGACCACTTTCTTCACAGATCAACCACACACACACACACACACACACAAAGAATAGATAATAGATAAAATAACGTTCTCCTTGTCCATTTTAACGTTATCCAGTTCTGCTACCATTTAATCCGTCCGTCTTTAAATATTATGGTCTAATTATTGTGATTTTATTTGCTTCCTCCTTTTCCCAACCTCTTGGGCCTCTTGTGAAAGAGTGGAATACGGGCCCGCCTTAGGTCCCGGTTTGGGATATGGGGGTGGATTTTCCAATAGTGGGGCCGTATTATCAGTACTAGTTTGAGTTTTCATTTGTTTCTGCTTTTCTCTGGCTTCATCAGCTTTCCGTCGGGAAGCCTCTGCCGCTTGTGACCACAAGATGGCACATTGGAGCTCCGCACTGGGTTTGCCTGTTTTAACAGGTTTATTAGACGTCATTTTAATGGTTGTTAACAATGCCTGGCATTCATCCACGTTCAACGTGGGCTTGAATGAGAAATCCTTTTTTCCATTTATTTAAGTATTTTTCTGGATCCTTTATTTTTCCCTTTTCATTTTGTCTGTTGTTGTAATTTTTTACAGTTGCGCGCGCTATGTCCTGTTTTTTCTTCTGTTTATTCGTCTGCCTATCCGGTTTTCTAACACAATTCCCCATTTTTAGATGGCCAGGAATGTTATCAGTCCGCCCACTGTAACACTATTACTGCCCAATTTTGGGGTGGGTTCGTGGTCAGGAACGTTATCAGTACACCCACTGTAACACTATTACTGCCCAATTTGGGGTGAATTCCTTCACCCAATTTATTTTTAAACCTGACCACTAAGTAGTTGTGAATCGCCGTCACACTACTTCCTACACCCCTTTTTATTTTTAAACCTGACCGGTCAGTAGTCGTGAATCGCCGTCACACTACTTCCTAAAACCACTGCATTCCTGCAATGGTTTTAACCACCAGGAAAAGTACAGGGCATCACCTTATACTACCATTACTTGCTCGTCAGCTGACCTGTGGTTCTTTAAAAATGGGAAGTTGTTAGGCCTGGTCTTTCTTTGTATATTTCTACTACAGTCAATTTAAAAAGGGAAAGAAAAAAAAATTATAACTTACTTTCGAGCTCTATCAATTGTGGACAGCCGTCACCAGATAGAGCTAGGAGGAAGAGAGTCTCTGGCAGAGTTCCCTCAAGTCGGGTTTTCAATACCGATGGATGTCATCAGACCGTGCACGGATTTCAACCTGCAGGACGTCTCCTCCCGCTCCACCTGGATCTCAGCTGTCCCGGGTTTCGGCACCACGTATGTCAGAAGTCTGAAATATAAACCTCACAAATACAGAGTACAAAAAGGTATTAGACTGAATCAAAGATCAGACTTAAGACACGCAGAGCCTTTTAAGTTTTTACTTGCACAAGGAGTAATCAACACATACCGTTTACAGGATGAGTTGAATGCTGGCGAGGCAGTCTCGCACAGTAACTTTTATACACAAAGATAAGACAGTGACAGTTTTACAACCCGTTCTTTCCCCCCACACAGGGGAATGATGAGTAAAAGCACACACAGTTTGTACACAACAGTCTTTTGCAGAGAAGATAAAGAAAAAGTACAGGATATGCAAAAAGGTACAAGATATGCCAAGGATGAGTCTTGGCACACAACGCTCCAGCTACACCCACCCACATGTGGGGACATCAGTCTCAGCTTCATGAATCATTAATAAAATAACTGTTTATATACATATATACAATTTTTCCAACAATCATCCAAATGCTCTCTAGCAAACTTCAAATGGGCCTGGACATGTACTGGCTTAAGCAGGGGGACACGTCTGGCACTACAGGATTTGAGTCCCTAGCGGCGTAGTGTGTTACTGATGGTAACCTTTGTTACTTTGGTCCCAGCTCTCTGCAGGTCATTCACTAGGTCCCCCCGTGTGGTTCTGGGATTTTTGCTCACCGTTCTCGTGATCATTTTGACCCCACGGGGTGAGATCTTGCGTGGAGCTCCAGATCGAGGGAGATTATCAGTGGTCTTGTGTATCTTCCATTTTCTAATAATTGCTCCCACAGTTGATTTCTTCACACCAAGCTGCTTACCTATTGCAGATTCAGTCTTCCCAGCCTGGTGCAGGTCTACAATTTTGTTTCTGGTGTCCTTTGACAGCTCTTTGGTCTTGGCCATAGTGGAGTTTGGAGTCTGACTGTTTGAGGTTGTGGACAGGTGTCTTTTATACTGATAACGAGTTCAAACAGGTGCCATTAATGCAGGTAACGAGTGGAGGACAGAGGAGCCTCTTAAAGAAGAAGTTACAGGGCTGTGAGAGCCAGAAATCTTGCTTGTTTGTAGGTGACCAAATACTTATTTTCCACCATAATTTGCAAATAAATTCTTTAAAAATCCTTCAATGTGATTTTCTGGATTTTTTTTTCCTCATTTTGTCTCTCATAGTTGAGGTATACCTATGATGAAAATTGGAGATCTCTCTCATTTTTTAAGTGGGAGAACTTGCACAATTGGTGGCTGACTAAATACTTTTTTGCCCCACTGTATCTATGTAGTTCAATGGTTGCTGCTCTTTGTCCTCCATTACAATGGAGAGGATTGCAAAATGCACCTGACATTTTACAGAATTATTTTTTTCATATTGGCACTGAATAGCTTTCATATTTTTTCATATTTCATTTTCATATTTTCATATTTTTTATTACATTATTCATGTGTTCCGGTTCCGCCAGACCGGTGGCGCCACACGAGTTGGCTGCCCGTTGCAACAGCCTTTTTTTTATCTTCCTTCTTCTTTCTACACCTTTCACTCATATATAAATGTATATATATATATATAATCACGGACACACAGATCGCCCCAAAGGTCTCCCGAGTCAGCAGACGGAGCCTCTGTTTACAGCAGGAGACGTTACAGCAGGAAGAGCTAGTGCTAGCTAGCACTCGGCCGCCACCCGATGCTAGTGGAGAGACTCGATATACCGGGAGCTGTAGCGAAAACGACGCGGGTGCCGGGCTGGAGTTTGGGCGGCGTGCGGGAAATATAAGACGGAATGATAAAGAGCGATGGCAAGAACCAGGCAGACCGCCCGTAAAATCTGCTGGAGGAGGGGGCCCCCCGGGAGGCAGCTGGCCACCAAGGCTGCTCGGAGAAGCGCTCCAGCCACCGGCGGAGTGAAGAAGCCTCACCGTTACAGGCCCATGGCTCCGAGAGAGATCGGTTGCTGCCAGAAATCCACGGAGCTGCTCATCCGTAAGCTGCCCATCCAGCACCTGGTGAGGGAGATCGCTCAGGACTTCCAAGACCGACCTGCGCTTCCTGAACTTCGCCGTCGTGGCTCTGCAGGAGGCCAGCGAGGTCTACCTGGTGGGTCTCTTCTTCGCTAAGGGGGTCGCCATCATGCCCAAAGACTTCCAGCTGGCCCGCCGCATCCGCGGAGAAAGAGAGCTTAAACTTTCTGCTGCACATTCACCAACCATAATGCTCCGCATTGTGTCTCTCTCTCTCTCTCTCTCTCTCTCTCTCTCTCTCTCTCTCTCTCTCTCTCTCTCTCTCTCTCTCTCTCTCTCTCTCTCTCTCTCTCTCTCTATATATATATATATATATATATATATATATATATATATATATATATATATATATATATATATATATATATACTGTACTGTATATATACTGTATATAGTAATATGTACATATGTTTACTAGCTGCTCTTGTTTTTTCTTGCCTTCTGATTGTTGCTCTGAGTGTTGCTATCCCTGTGCTGTTGCAATGGAATTTCCCCATTGTGGGACTAATAAAGGCTTATCTTATCTTATTTACAAGAAGACACTGTGTTTATGTGTGCAGGCTTGCACTTTTATTTGGTAAAAATGTGTTTGTGTGTCCCATTTAGCGCCACGCAAAGTGGGATATGTTGTATTTTGAAGGGGGCTGTCAGAAAAAAAACAGGAGCAGAGAATAAGTTAATGCAGGGTGAACAGGGATTCACGAATGTTACAAATAATGCCATCTTCTTTTTTTTTAGTCCTTTTTAATTGCAAACACAGAACAGAACATGCAGAAATTAACCAATGGACAATAACTGTGACAAACTGGAGAAAGACAAAGCAAATAAGCACATCAACACCCATTAACAACAATAGAATAAAATAAAATACAAAAAACAAAAAAACAAACGTGTAATAACATTAACACACACACAATAGAGGAGGTGGGAAGGGATGACAGAAGTGTGGGGAAAAATATGTTACAACAATCAGATGCTTCAAAATTCAGAATTGTAATGTCTAATAAGAGCATAACTCAGCAATACCTGCAAAGATATATTGGGTAATTTGAGAGTGTTCATAAGACTAAAGTGATGAATGCCCCCCCCACCCCAAACCCAAATAGTATACATACCCACACCCATATCTATAATTGTTGCTGTTGTTCCCAACCACAACAACCATTATTACTATCAGTAACACCATCACCAGCAACAACAACAATTACTATTATCATCATTAATAATAATAACAACAACAACTATAACATAGGGGAGAGGACAAAGTCAGGCACTTCAGCTGAGGATAGGTTAGTGGTGGTGTCCATTTAAACTGGATGGTGTAGGCATGCTGGGCATAGGAACCTTAATTTAACTTTACTTGTATAGTGCCCAACCACAACAAAACTCATGCCAAGGCGCTAGACACATCAGCACAAATGCAAACATAAATAATTCAGAGGGAGAAAAAAAAATGTGCGGGTTGACAGCAACACCTCCCAGGTCATCACACTGAGCACAGGGATGCGTGCTCAGCCCGCTGCTCTTCACCCTGCTGGCCCATGACTGTGTACCAGCCTACAACACCAACCACATCATCACGTTTGCGGATGACACAATGGTGGTAGGCCTCATCACAAACAACGAGGAGGCCAACTACAGAAATGAGGTGAGTCAACTGGTCCAGTGGTGTAAAGACCACTGGACCCCTCTGATCACCTCTTCCTAAACATGGGAAAAACCAAGGATATTTTGGTTGACTTCAGGAAGGGACACACGCAGCGTCCCCCTCTGATCATCGATGGTGCAGCTGTGGAGAGGGTGAGCAGCACCAAGTTCCTGGGGGTGCACAACTCTGAGGACCGTCTCCTGATCCAACAACACCACATCACTGGCCAAGAAGGCTCAAACTCACAAACATTTCCTCCGCAGACTGAGGAGAGCATGAGTCCAACCCCCCCCATCATGTGCTCATTCTACCAGGGCACCATTGAGAGCATCCCCACCAGCTACATCATGGTGTGGTATGGAAGCTGCACCACCTCCTGCCGGAAGACACTATAGGCACTTTTCCACAAGTATCACCTTAGCTTTACTTACTTTTACTTTACTCACTTTCTCGCTCTTTCCACAGTACCCTACTCGCTTTAACCGATACGATTTTCGTGCCAGTTTAGGGGCAGGGGACAAGCGAGAAAAATCGAGGTGTGATTTGACGTCAATCGACTGCTAGCCGCTGATTGGTCAGCGCGTAACGTCAAGAAATCGCCCGTTTTCGAAATCTTTACGTCCGCCATTTGCAATCGGTCACGGAGTGAATACGATATTAATAGAGACAGCGTTGTAAGTTAGGTTTTGCGGAAATCTACACCGTGGTCCAACGAAGAGGTGCGGGGTTTTCTCTGCTTGCTGGCAGATACACAGTCAGAAGAGTGATCCGGACCCTACAGATGACTGCACAGAATAGAACCGTACTACTGACAAGCTGAATACGAAGTTGAGAGAACCATCCATGGTGAGTGATTTGTAATATTGTGCATCTGTTTGCTTATTTATCCTGTTGGTGGTAAGCTCACTTTTGAGCCATACAGCCCCGTTCTGTGCTGGCTAACTCATTTTAGATAACGAATTTTGGCTAGTAGCTAGATAATACCAACTGTTGATTCACGCTTGTTTTCTCCTAAACATTTGCTTGTGAGAGCAATACGATGAAATATATCAATCCTGGTTATAGTCCTGGTTTTTGTTTTGTATTGCACTTGGTGCTGCGCATTAAATTGTGTGCAATTTAATGCCGTTTTTTGCTGGCTAACTCGTTTTAGCTAACGAGTTTTGGCTAGTAGCTAGATAATACCCACTGTTGATTCACGCTTGTTTTCTCCTAAACATTTGCTTGTGAGAGCAATACGATGAAATATATCAATCCTGGTTATAGTCCTGGTTTTTGTTTTGCATTAAATTGTGTGCAATTTAATGCTAGAATGTGTTTCCACATGCCAGGGTTAGCTTCCCTGTTGATAGTGGATACTGGTGAGACCACAGGAGCCGAAATCTCAACAATATAAAAGGGCTTTTTCAAACCAGTGATTTATAAAGTCATTCATATAATTTTCTAAAGCGTCAGAAAGAGAAATCCATATATTATATCATTCATTACACAGACCATGATATATTTCAAGCATTTATTTATTTTAATTTGGGTGATTATGGCTTATAGCCCCTGAAAACCCCAAATTCCATTTGGCAAAAAATTAGAATATTACATAAACTTTAAAAAATAGTTTTTAAATAGAATTGTGGGCCGATGAGGTGTTGGTTAATATGGGCTGTAGCCATAATCATCAATATTAAAATAAACACTTTCAATATATCACCGTCCCTGTAATGAATCTATATATGGGTTTCACTTTCTGAAATGAGTGACAAAAATATTTAACTTTTTCATGATATTCTAATTTTTGAGATGTGCCTGTATAAGTGTTGAACTTGCTTGAAAAAACTAAACACCATCCATTTCTGTCGTTCGTCTAGGCAGGAGGGAATCAGCCGCTCAACAACGGACGTCGCCACTGTGGAAAGTACTGAAATCCTTTGCTTTTATAGGTAAGTGTCAAAACCAAATTAGCACAATTTCCACTTAATGTAAAAGGGACTGAACTGAGATTTATTTGATTGTGTGAGTATTAATTACAGAATAACTGAAAAAGACTGGCGCATCAACTGTAAAATAAACCACTTGTTAATGTATTTATTTGTCAGATCACTTGTGTGATCCTTTGAGTTATGTTCATAACTGTATCTTTTGGGGAATGGCAGTTGTTCAGTCATCAATATAGTTTAGTTTATATGTGTAGTTTATACTCTATCATCAATAAAGTCATGCAGTAACAGGACACATTACAAATATTTGAGACCCATTGTAGTGCTTCCTTTTATATTTTAGCAATGCAAGTACAAAACACCACCCACACTTGAAGCCAGTGCAAGAAGAGACACTTTTACATTCCAGACAAACTTTTATTGATAAAAACTCCATATTTTGACTGAGCGACTCCATAATCTGTGATGCACACCTTCAGTTAAAGTACTAGATTCCATTCCACTGAATGTATTAATTCATTCTGATTGCTGAGGCCACAGTAAAAGCAGATGATTTTAAATGCAACCCAGCCCTTGTAAAATCGACTTTACATCAGTGCAGCTATATGAAAATTGTGGTTAAATACAACAACGAAGTACTTTATTGTCACATTGGAATCGGAATCGCTGCTGTTTGGTTTTTCTTTTGAATTCTTGGATGGAATATGGGTGGGCAATATAAGCTGCAGCTTCAGCCATCACCCATTTCAGATAACCTATGTTGAACTGTGTAATCAGAGGAGTTATTGTTTAATTCGACCTTATTAAATTTTTTTCCCCCTTTGTTATATTATTGTATTTTCTTTAAATCTATCCGAAATAAAGATTCATTCATTCACATTCCACCACTGGCTTTTAGCAACAAGTGTATTTCCCAAATATGTTTTAAACTTCATTTATTTAACCTCCACACATTTCTGTCTTTTGTCTAGGCAAGAGGGAAACGATCGATCCACCCCAAACTGGACCTTGCGTCACTATTTACAGAGATGCAGGCCTAAGATCTGCTGATCTGAGACCAGTGTGAGCTGCACATCCCAGCTGCTGAGTGACCCAGTCTGACAGTTTGAGTTTTGCACATTCTGAATAATCTGGAATTTGCTGCTGATTGTAATAAACAATTTAGTGACTTATGTGTTTGCATCATGATTTCTATTTTTGTCTTTTAATACACTGGTGGGAAAAGAGTAAATGGTAAAAACCATTAATGGGTGACCTTGAAAATAATGACTCATTTTTAAGACATTTATGTCACATGGTGGTAACCTTCACATATAAAAAAGAGACATCTGCAAAAACTTCAGAGGTTTGTCAGTGCAATACTACATGAATGCATGTATAGTACATTGTTGATGCAGAGAATATACACTCACCGGCCACTTTATTAGGTACACCTGTCCAACTGCTCGTTAACACTTAATTTCTAATCAGCCAATCACATGGCGGCAACTCAGTGCATTTAGGCATGTAGACATGGTCAAGACAATCTCCTGCAGTTCAAACCGAGCATCAGTATGGGGAAGAAAGGTGATTTGAGTGACCTTGAACGTGGCATGGTTGTTGGTGCCAGAAGGGCTGGTCTGAGTATTTCAGAGACTGCTGATCTACTGGGATTTTCACGCACAACCATCTCTAGGGTTTACAGAGAATGGTCCGAAAAAGAAAAAATATCCAGTGAGCGGCAGTTCTGTGGGCGGAAATGCCTTGTTGATGCCAGAGGTCAGAGGAGAATGGCCAGACTGGTTCGAGCTGATAGAAAGGCAACAGTGACTCAAATAACCACCCGTTACAACCAAGGTAGGCAGAAGAGCATCTCTGAACGCACAGTACGTCGAACTTTGAGGCAGATGGGCTACAGCAGCAGAAGACCACGCCGGGTGCCACTCCTTTCAGCTAAGAACAGGAAACTGAGGCTACAATTTGCACAAGCTCATCGAAATTGGACAATAGAAGATTGGAAAAACGTTGCCTGGTCTGATGAGTCTCGATTTGTGCTGCGACATTCGGATGGTAGGGTCAGAATTTGGCGTCAACAACATGAAAGCATGGATCCATCCTGCCTTGTATCAATGGTTCAGGCTGGTGGTGGTGGTGTAATGGTGTGGGGAATATTTTCTTGGCACTCTTTGGGCCCATTGGTACCAATTGAGCATCGTTGCAACGCTACAGCCTACCTGAGTATTGTTGCTGACCATGTCCATCCCTTTATGACCACAATGTACCCAACTTCTGATGGCTACTTTCAGCAGGATAATGCGCCATGTCATAAAGCTGGAATCATCTCAGACTGGTTTCTTGAACATGACAATGAGTTCACTGTACTCAAATGGCCTCCACAGTCACCAGATCTCAATCCAATAGAGCATCTTTGGAATGTGGTGGAACGGGAGATTCGCATCATGGATGTGCAGCCGACAAATCTGCGCCAACTGTGTGATGCCATCATGTCAATATGGACCAAACTCTCTGAGGAATGCTTCCAGCACCTTGTTGAATCTATGCCACGAAGAATTGAGGCAGTTCTGAAGGCAAAAGGGGGTCCAACCCGTTACTAGCATGGTGTACCTAATAAAGTGGCCGGTGAGTGTATACTGTATTTCTACAGTATATGTATCGAGTAAATCAAGCATTTTCCATGTAACCTTGTGACTGCATTATTTTAATTGCTTTTAATGCTAGATCAAATGCTAGATTAGCCTGGCGATCGAGTTGTGTCAGCTGATCATTTTTTGCTATGACACCATCTCAGACTCCGTGCAGCTGAAGCAGGTACGTCCATGATGTCTCAACAGTCCGGGATTTTCACGCAGATCAGAGCAATTTTTTTTCCCACAATATTTTTATTGAACCTTTTTTTTTTTTTTTTTTTTACAAACAGCACACACAGTCAGACACTAACACAAAAGTAATTTAAAAACTAAACAATAAAATGACAAAGGTTAAAAAACAGAAACCATTAACAAAAACAAGTCAACAATGTTCCTCTGTTTAGGTAATCTATTACATTAGAATACATAATATAAGATAAGATAAGATAAGATAAGCCTTTATTAGTCCCACAACAGGGAAATTCCAGGATTGCAACAGCACAGGGATAGCAACACTCAGAGCAACAATCAGAAGGCAAGAAAAAACAAGCAAGCAAGAGCAGCTAATATACATATGTACATATTACTATAAAATATATATATACACACACACACACACAGACACACAGTGCAGAGCATTGTAGCTGGATGGAATAAATATATGAATATATGAACACACAGTGCAGAGCATTGTAGCTAGATGGAATAAATATGTAAATATATAAACACCCACAGTATGGAGCATTGCAGCTAGGTGGAATAAATATGCAAGTATATAAACACACACAGTGCGGAGCAATGTAGCTAGATGGAATAATATGTAGATATATAAAAACACAGTGCGGAGCATTGTAGCTAGATGGAATAAATATATAGATATATAAATATAAACACACCCAGTGCAGAGCATTGTAGCTAGATGGAATAAATATGTAAATATATAAACACACACAGTGCAGAGCATTGTTGCTAGGTGGGATGAAACAGCATAACCGTCTATTTAGTTATCCTACATGGTATGATTATGTGCCCATACATATTCTCACCCTCCATAGCGACCGGTATGTTCCTAGTTGTATGCCGGAGAGGACCATTGTGTAAGTCTATTGCATCTTTTGAATTAAAAAAAAAAAAAAAAAAAAAAAAAAAACAAACTATTACATTCACCAGCTTGGAATTTGCAAGGTCCACACATATCATTCACCTTCTTCAGAAGTTATGTTTACTTAATTTACATAATCAATGAAAGGTCTCCATATATTCTCAAACACATTTCCTTTGATTTCAGTATGTATGTTATTCTTTCTAGTGGAAACCAAAAGTGAGTTGGTTGTAGTCATTTTTCTAAGGTGTTTTGACGTGTAATTACCCATCCCTGAACACATATGCCTTATAAATATCAATAGATGGGAAAATGATACTCAAATGACACTCAACATGCAAAATGGTGCTACAGTTGGATTGCCTTTCTTTAAAATTTTTTAAATTATTTTGTAAGTAAAAGTGGGCTAGGATTAATTGGAAATATAACAAGTTTCCACATATAATTCCAAGGTCAATTGGCAATTCAATCAAACCAAAAAGGAGTTGTTCAGCTGCTGCATTTTTCTGCAGTCATTTTCTACGGTGTTTTAGCGTGTAATTTCCCATCCCTGAACACATATCCCTTAAAAAGAACTATCAATGGGAAAATGATACACAAAAACAAGAATTTTACTACAGTTGAATTGGCTTTTTTTTTAAAGTAATTTAAATTATTTTGTACGTAAAATAGGGCTATGATTAATTGGAAATATAACAAGTATCCACATATAATTCCAAGGTCAATTACACGGTTTTAGCATTTAATTAGTTGTCCCTTAACAGTTAACCGTTATGAACAACAGAGGAGACATAGATGAAAAGTGCACCAAATTTTATTTAAAAAACAAACGTTTGACATATGTATGCACATGAATGAGGCTCCATGCATGGACGCAATTTGTGGCACAAGTAGGTGAAAGTGTCCTCAGACATCCGTAAGTTCTGCAACCACTGTGTGTTTGAGAAGCTGGGGACAACATTCTCCCACCACTGCGAGCTACGGTTTACTGCCCAGGTCCATGGTCTGCAGCGTTGATTTTGCAACAACGCAGCCAACTAGAACACACACACAGCATACATATTAATACTGATAACCTGGCGACATCAAAATGCTGTACACAACAATGACATGACGATAAAATGACAATAGGAAGCATTAAATTACCAAAAACTTTTTCCTCATGTGCTTGATGTGCCTGATGTGCTGGGTAATTAAGCTCTCTGCTTCATATTCCCCAATGGCAACAACGAGTCTCTGGTACTGCTCCAACGTGTGTTCTGTCAATGCACGTCGTCTTCTCCTGTAAAACTCTCTTCTCCGCTTAAAAACATTCATTGTGTTCAAAAGCCAGAGAAGAACCAACGTGGAAATCCTCCGCTCGTAATCCGCCATTTTCTTTGTTGTGAAGACGTCGGTCGCCGGAGATGACGTCAGCAGAGTATGGGGCCGCCTCAATCCCGCCCACTACAGAGTTTACGCGGCTTTACAGGGTTGTAATGGGTCAACAACCAAGAGAGAAAGAAGTAGTGGAGAATCGAAACAAGTAAAAAAGAACTGTGACTATGGAAAAGAGCCATATAATGCACAGTGAAAGCAGCCATCAAGATCATTGGTGCCCCTCTGCCCCCCTCTCGGACATATAACTCACCTGCCTGACCCACAGAGCCACCAGCATTGCAGGCGACACCTCCCACCCCTCACAATCCTCCTTCAGCCCCCTGCCCTCGGGGAAAAGGTACCGGAGCCTCCGGGCCCACTCCACAAGACTGCTAAACAGCTTTGTTCATCAGGCCATCAGGACCCTGAACTCTGTCCACTTACCCCCCCCCCCCCATACCGTAACGCACCCACCCATACAATAACTACCTCAGCTGTTGGCACAGAAAGACTGGCACACCAACAGTAATACATTTGCTGCTGTATGTCTCTGCACTTTACTGCAACCATTTGCACAAATGTCATATCTGCTGCAGTCTGTCGTTGCAATACTGATCTTGTGCAGTCTTACCTGTTACTGTCTGCACCTACACTACCACATTGAACTTGCAACTACAAGTATTACTGCTCTACTTTTCTGTATATAGGATTGCTGGTTTTCATCATTAATCGTTTATCTTTATTTGCACTATGGGAGGTCTGGATCTATCTTTTGTTGCCATTTGCACTATGGGTTGCATTACTGTGCATAGACTGCTGTTGTTTCTCCAGTCTTATTCCTTTTTTTAAATTGTGCACATCACTGAAGAGAGAGAGAAATGCTATTTCAATTCTCCTGTATGTCCTGTACGTATAGCAGTATTGACAAATAAAATCTTTGTTTTTTTTTCCTTTTTCAATTATTCAAAATTCAATCTAACAATCCCTATGAGCAAGCACTAGGTGACAGTGGGAAGGAAAAACCCCCTTTTAGGAAGAAACCTCCAGCAGAACCAGGCTCAGGGAGGGGCAGTCATCTGCTGCGACTGGTTGGGGGGGGGGGGGGTGTAAGAGGATGAAAAGGAAAAAAAAAAGAGACAGAAGAGACATACTATTCATACAGATAATAACATACAAGTAGAACAAGGTTCATTCAGATACGATGTGCAATGCATTAAAGCCAGGTTAATTTAGAATTACAGTGTTTTATAGGCTTTTCCTGGCTTTAAAAGCAAGTTAGCACATATCATAGGTCTCAAGTAAGCAGGTAAACATGTATCATTTTTAACTGGTTAACAGGCAAAGGGATAAGGCAAAAAAGGAAAACTTAAGAGGTATAATTCAAGATTTAAGAAACTCAATAAGGGATGTCCAGATAGTGTTTTCTGTGGACTTCGAAGGAGACAAAGACATGGAGGTAGTTATTCTTTCCATAGAGGTGTAGTCGACTAACAGATTTTTCCAGAGTGTGATATTTATGGAGTTCTTTGATTTCCATTTGAGAAGAATAGTTTTTTTTAGCAATGGCTAGTGCCACAAGGAGAAATTTACAGTTCTGTTTGTTGAGGTTAACTATTTATTTATTTATTTATTTAGCGAATGCAAAGTCCTTAAGCCAAGCAGTTGCCTCCTGGTTTGCTGTATGGAGGGTGTGTAATCCTCCTCCCAGTCTTTGGAGCGGGCAAGCCTCTATGATGTGTTCCATTGTTTGCTCCTCTCCACATGCGCACAGTGGGCTAGGGCTACTGCCCCATCTGTGAAGGCTGGCCAAGCAGGGGCCATGTCCAGTCCTGAAGCGATTGAGTGTAGACCACTGTCTCCTTGGAAGGTTGGTGCCCGGGACCTGTTGGTTGGGGTTTATCACCAGCTGTTTGTTTGGGACCTCCTTGGTCTCCCATTCCTCTTGCCAAGCTGTCTGGATGGTAAAGTCAGCTGGGGGAGGGTTTTTCCAAATCGGCCGTCTGGATGAAAGTCGGGCAGTGGGTGGGGTGTAGATATCTGCATGGATTGGTAAGTGAGGAAAATCTTTAACTTTTTGGAGCATCCTTTGAGTTAATGCTGCTCGCCGGATGTGTGGAGGGGCTATGTTTGACAGTACAGAGAGCCAGGGGAGTGGTGTTGAGCGGATTGTTCCAGTTATAGTTCTCATGGTTGAGTTGAGCTGGGTGTCTACGTGGTGTGTGTAAGATGACCTGGACCAGACAGGGGCACAATATTCTGCTACAGAGTATGAAAGAGGCAGTGCTGAGGTGCGCAGGGTGGAGACTGCCGCCCCCCATTTTGCACCAGCGAGCTTGCAGAGCAGGTTGTTTCGTACTTTCACCTTAGCAGCCGTCCCCTTTAGATGTTCCTTGAAGGATAAGGTCCTATCAAGGGTCACTCCAAGATAAGTTGGATTTGGGGCATGCTTAAGCTTGAGTCCGCTCAGGTGGATATTTAGTTCTCTGGCAGCTTTTGCATTGTGGAGATGGAATACACTGGAGACGGTTTTTGCTGGGCTTGGTTTTAGGCGCCAGATTTTGCAGAACTGGTCCAGTTTGGCAAGATTTTCCGTGAGCACCCATTCCAGTGGTTCAAAGTCTGGTGCTTGGAATGCCAAACAGATGTTGTCTGCATAGATGAATTTGCGGGATTTTGTAGTAGGCAGGTCGTTTATGTAGAGGTTGAACAGAGTTGGAGCTAGAACTGAGCCTTATGGGAGTCCGTTTTTCTGCATTCTCCATGCACTTGTGTTCTGACTGAGGTGGACTCTGAACCTTCGGTTGGTCAGCAGGGTTTTTATAATTGCTGTTGCCCAAGCAGGGATCGCCTTTATAAGTTTCAGGAGGAGGCCTTTGTGCCAGACCGTATCATAGGCGGCTGTAAGATCGAGAAACACAGCCCCTGTCTTCAGTCTGCTCTCGAAGCCATTTTCGATGAAGGTGGTTAGGGCCAGTACTTGTTCTCCTGTACTGCGGTCCTTGCGGAAACCTGCTTGATCCACATTTAGAATATCCTCTATTTCTGGGGAAATACGTTGCAGTATTAGGCGCTCCATGATTTTGTAAGGAACGCTGAGTAGGGAGATTGGGCGGTAGCTTGCTGGTAGTTTGTGGTCTTTGCCAGGTTTTGGGATGGCAATGACCTTTGCTGTCCGCCATTTCTTTGGGATCGAGTTTGTTTGTGTGATCCTTGTGTAGAATTGTGTCAACCAGGTTAGGGCTCGGGGGCCAAGATTTTTCATGAATTCTGGGAAGATGTTATCGTATCCTGCTGCCTTTCCACATTTCAGGCCCTGTAGGACTTTCTCCAGTTCAGCAGCCTCGAAGGGTTCAGGGTTCGTTTCCTCTACAGGCATTTTTTGGTGTTTTTTTTTTTAGCTCAGTTGTAACTGCTCTTCTGGTGTCTTTGTCTTGGGGTGCTTTGGCGATAGTCAGTAGGTGGAATGCAACTTGGTTGGGTGTGACGGATGCTCGGCTTTGGCTAGGGGGCTTCTGTGCAGCTCCTAGGCGACGGATGAGGCTCCAACATTTCCTACTAGAGTGGGTAAAGCTCCGGTCAGCAACTGTCTCCTCCCATTTCTTTCGCCGGGCTGTATTTAGCGATTCAATGAGATGGTCTGCTATCTCTGGGTCCCCTGATGTTTGATAGGATTGTAGGAGGGCAGCACTTTCTCCGTCCAAACATGGGACATAGAGGGGTCGGTAGCCTCGTGGGATTGCAGTATGGGCAGCCTTGAAGATTGCGCTGCAGAAGCGGTTGTATGCTTCATCTACAGTGATGGTGTGGAGTGGGATGGTAACAACGCTCCGGTCCAGAGTTTCACTGAATTTCTTCCAGTTGGCTTTGCGGAAGTTCCAGTGCATTTTCCTTGGGCTGTATATGACTGGAAGTTGTAGGCCAATGTGTACTGGAAAATCATCAAGAATGAGGATCTGTGTAGGATATGGCTCCCCATTGAAAGAGCTGACCCAACACAGGTCAGGAGAATAGTCCTTCTTCCACCTAGCAGAGTGGAAGGTTCCTCTTTGTTTGGGGTCGTATATCAAAGCGAGGTCATTTCTGGATGCCCAGTCTGAAAGTGCCTCCCCATCACTATCCACTGCTGGGTACCCCCAGTCAGGGTGATGGCTGTTAAAGTCCCCCACATAGATGGCAGGGTGGGGTAGGGTGGGTAAGACCTGCAGATCCCAGTTGGCATTAGGGGGCTTGTACACATTGACAATATGGAAGCCACCAATGATTATGGTGTCTGAGAAATGTGTTGTTATCAGGTGATTTGCTTCAACTATGTCAGAACGCACATAGGTGGCACGTCCATGTTTAGCATGTAGAACATAGCACAGGAGGTCAAAGCCTTTGATGGTGAAGCGGCCAGCTTCCTCTGTGCCAATATGAGTCTCTTGGAGGCAGATTACATCAATCAAATGTTGGAAGGCGAGGACTTCGATAAGGCTTCGCTTGGCTGCAGATAGGCCTTCAACGTTTAGTTGTAATATGCGAAGGGCAGATCCTACCACAAAATGCTCTTGGGGCTGTTTGCTTTCAGCTTTAGGACTGTGACTAGGATTCTTCTTTGACTTGGCACAGAGGCGTCGTCTCTTCGAATTTAGTCTGCTGGTAGGATCATTAGCTTCCCCAGGCGAGCCCGGGTACTGGCGGAGGGCGCGACGAGAACGCTGATCCATTGCCCCCCATTGTTAACTATTGATGCATCTCCAAGCAGACAAAGTGAAGGTGAACAAGGGATGTGGCAGTCTCAAAAGTGGGACAGTGAATTGGTGACCTCTTCCCAAAATTGTTTTACAGGAGTGCAATCCCATGCGGCAGTTCTCTAAGTTGTGTATCAGATCCAGAGGTAAATACCTAGAAATAAAAGCTGAAATGTTGATCTCTTGTCTCATATTCATCTTTTGATGTCAAAGTCAAATGTTTTTAGTCTACAGCAAAAATAAAGAAATTGGTCTCACTGTTCCAGTACTTTTGGAGGGGAGAATATGAATATTCAAATGTTTTGTTGCAGCTTTCATTTAAGAGGTTCGCTAAGCTCAAGTTTTTTTTGTCCTCTTGTCTATTTTGAAATGGGGTTTATTTGATCTCTTAAAGACACTTCACCCTGTTCACCTCTCTGGCACTTGACTTTGTGTCTTGTTTATAAATCTGTTTAATTCAGCTTCACTGGCTCCCAGCGTCTTTTAGAGCAGATACTAAGTTTTACTGTTAACTTTTTAAGCTCTTCATGGCCTCTACCTCTGCCACATATCTGACTTCTTAGTAGTGTACCAGCCTGTATGAAGTCTGAAATCTGTTGGTGGAGCTCCATCAACAGATTTCTGACCCTGCGGTGATGTCTGAGCCCCAGAGCTATAAAATGAACTGCCACAGAAAATCTGGTCAACATAGTCTGTCCCCTCTCTTCTTAAAACACACTTTTGTCAGAGTGAATACAGATTTCCTCATGTAGATCCACTTCTTTTCAGATTTCTCTTTGACTTTTTTTTTTTTAAGAAAGTCTGCACTGTTTATTACCTCTGCTATTTTGACATTGAAAATCAATCAAGTCTAGAAGTTGCAGTAAGATGATGAGGCTGAGCAGGATGTGCCTTCTGGGTGGATGTGGGCTGAGTAGGCGAGGGGGTCGCTGTCAGCCAGCCGTAATCACAGCTATCTATTTCATCTAACAATGGAAAGATGATGCTCCCAGTGGGACTGGAGTGGTGGTAAAGCTCTGCCCCATTTTTTCCCTCCACAAGCCCCACAGACACCCATACCTACTGATGAGAGATTAGATTTCTCCAACTCTACCCGCATTTGTAGTCAGCATCAGATGCCTATCTCTGCCTGTTCTTAGTGCAAACAGCAGCAGAAACACTTGTGTTGTTTTGCACTGTGGTAGCAGATAAAGGTCTGCCAGGATCTCTGGAGTGTGTAGAACCTGGAGATAATGTGCCTGTTTGAACTTCACCCAATGACACACCACCAGATGGGATATGCAGAGACACTTCACACATCTCAAAGTTGTAACTATGCTGTGCTCAAACCTTGGAAATTAAAATTCAGTTAGTTAAGATAAGATAAGCCTTTATTAGTCCCACAATGGGGAAATTCCAGGATTGCAACAGCATAGGGATAGCAACACGCAGAGCAACAATCAGAAGGCAAGAAAAAAACATCTAGTAAACATATGTCCATATTACTATAAATGTATATATATAGACACACAGTGCAGAGCATTATGGCTGGTGAATGTGCAGCAGAAAGTCTAAGTTCTCTCTCTGCGGATGCAGCGGGCCAGCTGGAAGTCTTTGGGCATGATGGTGGCCCCCTTAGTGAAGAAGAGACCACCAGGTGGGCCTCGCTGGTCTCCTGCAGAGCCATGACGGCGAAGCTCAGGAAACGCAGGACGGTCTTGAAGTCCTGAGCGATCTCCCTCACCAGGCGCTGGACGGGCAGCTTACGGATGAGCAGCTCCGTGGATTTCTGGCAGCGACGGATCTCTCTCAGAGCCACGGGCCTGTGACGGCGAGGCCTCTTCACTCTGCCGGTGGCCGGAGCGCCTCTCCGAGCAGCCCTGGTGGCTAGCTGTCTCCTGGGGGGGGCTTCTTCCTCCAGTAGATTTTACGGGCGGTCTGCTTGGTTCTTGCCATCGCTCTTTATTATTCTGTCTTATATTTCTTTCACGCCGCCTAAACTCCAGCCCGGCACCCGCGTCATTTTCGCTACAGCTCCCGGTATGTCGAGTTTCCCATTAGCACCGGGCGGCGGCCAAGTGCTAGCTAGCACTAGCTCCTCCCCGCTGTAACGTCTCCCGCTGCAAACCGTGGCTCCGTCCGCCGACCCGGAAGACCCCCGGGGCGATCCGTGCGTCCGTGATATATATACAGAGTGAAAGGTGTAGAAAGAAGAAGGAAGATAAAAAAAAAAAAGGCTGTTGCAACAGGCAGCCGACTCGTGTGGCGCCGCCGGTCCGGCGGAACCGGAACCAAATAGTTTTGTGAAGTTCCAGAAAATGGCCCTGTACTGTATGATTGACATTTACTTCTACAACTCTGTTTGAGTGTTTACCATGCAGCTGGCTGATGCTGTGATTGCAATCTCTGTAACCTTTTGGACTAATTATGAAATATCACATTATTGGCAGTTCATGCAGTGATGGCTCTAGTACCTGCATGTTTAAGACCAATTTGTAGTGGCAAAAAGGCACTGGTACGTGAGTGAGCACAGCGGATCCATTCATGCGCAAACCCTACGCAGAGGGTGAGAGCTGACCAAGTGCATGCAGGCCCCAGAAAGTGACTGCGCATACAAGAACCCAGCTGTCACAGTGAACTGCACATGTGCCAGGAAACTCCTGCCGTCCCGGACGGGGATTAACTGGTGAAAGTAAACAGATGTGCATGTGTTTCACTATTAAAACATGTTTTTCACATAGCGCAATGTTTATTTCAAGGTTTTCTTCTACTAAGAAGTGGCAATTTTTCACCCAGAACACCAAAACAGTAAATTATATTCCTACTTGTTTCGTTGCTTTGTGTTTGTCTGTAGCTTGTGACAGAAGCTGCTACAGGTGTGGTTTGGGGCTGGGAAAATTGTTTCAGTCACTTTATGGTTAATATACAGTATATGGAAGACATTTAATCAACGGATTACTAAAAGTTTAAAAAAAAAAAAACTCCGCCACCGAGCTCTTCTTTTGTGTTTTGATTGTGGCTGTTAAAACATTTAGTTATTGTCACTGCACATGCGCGAAACGCTACTGCTGATCGTTAGCTGCAGTGGCTCAAAAACAACTCTGAATATTGCTGTGTACACAAACGCAGTCTACAGAATGCAAACGTTATCCGACTCTGATCAGCCCTTTACCTGCGTGAACTGGAAAAGCACTACTGAGGCACTTGAAAGTATAGAATAGGCTCACCTTACTGAAGACATTGAGGTTTTCAATCATGGGACACTCCTGCAGGCAGTCTTTGATTCAGCAATATCGTATAGCCTAATCTGCAAGTGCTGCAGCATCACAACAGCAGTATTTGAAAATCCTAAATTACAAATAAAGGTAATCTCATCTTTTGGTTATATAAACACAGAAAAGCTTAGCCTTAAAGCAGCACTGTGTATGATTTTCACCTTAAAATTCCAGAATCATTTGGATGGTATATCAGCATTTGACCGGATCAGTGTCACTTCCCCCCCATGACCTGTGTGGGCTTGAGTTGCCTGTAACAGCTCTGTGCTAGGTAGGAACACTGAAAGGACTACAACTACAAGACTACAGCTATGACCACACCAACAACTAATCCATCCATCCATCCATCTTCTTCCGCTTAATCATTTTTGGTTCGCGGGGGGGGGGGGGCTGGAGCCTATTCCAGCATCTTTGGGCGAGAGGCAGGGTACACCCTGGACAGATCGCCAGTCCATCGCAGGGCCAACACAGAGAGACAGCCATTCATTCTCACAGTCATACCTAAGGACAATTTAGAATCCCCAGTTTGATTCCAATTAACCTAACTTGCATGTTTTTGGCATGCGGGAGGAAACCGGAGAAATCCCGGAGTAAACCCACGCAGACACGAGGAGAACATGCAAACTCCTAATCACAGGGCACAAATTTAGCCATCATCAACTAAGCACCCTGTCATTGGCTGTTGGGTTGAGATAGCGATTAAAGTTCTCTGTTGCTATGATGGATCTCAGTCAATTGGAAAAATGAGTGAGGAAAAAAATAAACAGTTACACATTCTGAGGTTAATGTAACTTCCTGAAACTATTAAAAAAAAAAAAAAAGCTCTACAGTGTTTCAGTAATGAGAATGACATTGTTTCTATATGTGCTTTTATTATGAAAGGCCACCAACCAGATATACTTGTCTCAAAACAGCATCTGACAGCCAAAGGGTTTTCTGATAATTTTTAGAATTAAACAACTTTGTAAATGAAGTTCAAGTGAGGGAAAGGAGAAAGGAGAGAAGAAAAGCTTCTGGTGATGTAGAGATGAGCCTTGTATTTTTTTTTTAGGATGTTTTGAACTTTTTCTGTTTTGCATGGTAGCCACTAGCTTGTTGGGTAATTCCTAATGGCTGAAAATGTCCCCATTCGCAAGAGCATGTGTTTACGAGAGACTGCTCTGGTGAGTGGCTCTCTCATTTTCAAACTAATTCCAATGTGAAAAGCATCAGTTGAACTCCAGGTCTGATTTGAACAAAACCCAACTCGTGTGGACGCGAACTTGCGTGCTGCGTGTGTGTTCATGTTCTCCATGGACTTTGTATGTAATCGCACTGCATTTCACACAGACTACGTTAAATATAAAGGCTATTTGGAAGAATGTTTTGTGGACGGATGAGATCAAAATAGAACTTTTTGGTTTGAATGAGAAGTGTTATGTGTGGAGAAAGGAAGACACTGAATTCCAGCATAAGATCCTTGTCCCATCTGTCAAACATGGTGATGGTAGTATCATGGTTTGGACCGGTTTTGCTGCATCTGGGCCAGGACTGCTTGGCATCATTGATGGAACAATGAATTCTGAATTATACCAGCAAATGCTGGAGGAAAATGTCAGGACATCTGTCCATGAAGTGAATGTCAAGAGAAAATGGGTGATGCAACAAGACAACGATCCTAAGCACGCGAGTTGTTCTACCAAAGAATGGTTAAAGAAGAGTATACAACAGTTAGTTCCGACTGAGCAATTTGATTGGACAATAGGGATTCCAGGAGTTACTATAATCCATGATAACTGCACTTCACTTTCACTAGATATCTATCACTCCACTTCAAAGGTGTTCTAGTAATATTAATTTCTAACAGTAATTTTCTATCAACTATGATAATTGCAGTACTGTTTTGGATACCTTAATTTCCACAGTGAAGTGCTGTTTGACAAGAAATTATACATCCGTGAACCAGCAGTCCCACCCTTTTGCAAAGGTCTACTTGTGTCTATACGGTCATTTTAAAATCATTAAACGATTTCATGTCTTTTTAAAAAAAAAATAGGCAGTGATAGTTTGTTTATTGTCTCGATTAACAAACCACAATACCTTTGTGGTGATGGACTCATTGTTTCATCTGAAAATGCAAAGAAAAGTGAGTAAAATGTGCTAAATTGCTAGCATGCTATTAGCTTCTGGATACGTTTTGATCTGGGATTTTCTGAAGTATTGACTTAACAGGTATGTTTTATAAACACTTATCATGTTTGCACTTAACAATATTTAATTTGTTTACGTGTGTGAAATGACAATGGACGTCTTCATGCTGATTGAGATGTTTAGCAACAGTTACTGGCTACATTTAGGGACTATTTTTTTCCTCAGCTGCATAAAATAACTGGTTAAACAAACACATCATAATATTTTGTCCAGTATTACTGTCATTTAATAAATTTTGCTTGCCAGAACTGTTGTATAAAAGCAATATTACACTTGACATTGTGAGGGTATCATGAATATACTAACTACAGCTGTGATACTCTTAATGCCCTCTGCTACACGGAGGACATTAAGAGTGTCACAGCCGCATTTACTATAATCACGATACCGTAACTCCATCTCATGTAATATTGCTTAAATAAAGTTAATATTTTGTAATGGCCAAGTCAAAGTCCTGACCGTAATGCAATTGAGATGTCATGGAAGGACCTGAAGCCAGCAGTTCATATGAGGAAACCCACCAACATCCCAATAGTTAAAGCTGTTCTGTACGGAGGAATGGGCTAAAATTTCTCCAGGTCGATGTGCAGGACTGATCAACATTTACTGGAAACATTTAGTTGTACACATGTGGACGAAATTGTTGGTACCCCTCTGTTAATGAAAGAAAAACCCACAATGGTCACAGAAATAACTTGAATCTGACAAAAGTGGTAATAAATAAAAATTCTATGAAAATTAACCAATGAAAATCAGACAGTGCTTTTGAATTGTGGTTCAATAGAATTATTTTAAAAAAACAAACTCATGAAACAGGCCTGGACAAAAATGATGGTACCCTTAACTTAATATTTTGTTGCACAACCTTTTGAGGCAATCACTGCAATCAAACGATTTCTGTAACTGTCAGTGAGACTTCTGCACCTCTCAGCAGGTATTTTGGCCCACTCCTCATGAGCAAACTGCTCCAGTTGTCTCAGGTTTGAAGGGTGCCTTCTCCAGACGGCATGTTTCAGCTCCTTCCACACATGTTCAATAGGATTTAGATCAGGGCTCATAGAAGGCCACTTTAGAATAGTCCAATGTTTTGCTCTTAGCCATTCTTGGGTGTTTTTAGCTGTGTGTTTTGGGTCATTATCCTGTTGCAAGACCCATGACCTGCGACTGAGACCAAGCTGTCTGACACTGGGCAGCACATTTCTCTCTAGAATACCTTGCTAGTCTTGAGATTTCATTGTACCCTGCACAGATTCAAGACACCCTGTGCCAGATGCAGCAAAGCAGCCCCACAACATAACAGAACCTCCTCCATGTTTCACAGTAGGGACAGTGTTCTTTTCTCGGTATGCTTCATTTTTGTGTCTGTGAACATAGAGCTGATGTGCCTTGCCAAAAAGTTCCAGTTTTGTTTCGTCTGTCCATAGGACATTCTCCCAGAAGCTTTGTGGCTTGTCAACATGCAATTTGGCAAATTCCAGTCTGGCTTTTTTATGATTTGTTTTCAACAGTGGTGTCCTCCTTGGTCATCTCCCATGAAGTCCACTTTGGCTCAAACAACGTCGGATGGTGCGATCTGACACTGATGTACCTTGACCTTGGAGTTCACCATGAATGTGTTTAGAGGTTGTTCTGGACTCTTGTTACCATTCGTGTTATCCATCTCTTCCATTTTTCATCAAGTTTTCTCCTGCAGCCACGTCCAGGGAGGTTGGCTACAGTCCCGTGGATCTTAAATTTCTGAATATGTGCAACTGTAGTCACAGGAACATCAAGCTGCTTGGAGATGGTCTTATAGCCTTTACCTTTAACATGCTTGTCTATAATTTTCTTTCTAATCTCCTGAGACAACTCTCTCCTTTGCTTCCTCTGGTCCATGTTTAGTGTGGTACACACCATGTCACCAAACAGCACAGTGACTACTTATCACCCTTTAAATAGGCCGACTGACTGATTACAAGTTTGTAGACACCTGTGATTTTAATTAGAGGACACATCTTGGTTGAACATGTCCCTATGGTCACATTATTTTCAATCTTTTCTAGGGGTACCATCATTTTTGTCCAGGCCTGTTTCATGAGTTTGTTTTTTAAAGTAATTCTGTTGAACCACAATTCAAAAGCATTGATTTTCATTGGTTATTTTTCATAGAATTTTTATTTATTACCACTTTTGTCAGATTCAAGTTATTTCTGTGACCATTGTGGGTTTTTCTTTCATTAGCAGAGAGTTGCCAACAATTTTGTCCACGTGTGTAGTTATTGCAGCAAAAGGGGGTCACACAAGATACTGAAATCGAAGGTTCACAAACTTTTGCCAGTCAGATATGTAATATTGGATCATTTTCCTCAATGAATAAATGAAAAAGTAAAATATGTTTGTCTCATTTAACTGGGCTCTCGATCAACTTTTAGGACTTGTGTGAAAATCTGATGATGTTTTAGGCGATATTTATGCAGAAATATAGAAAATTCTAAAGCAGGGGTCACCAACTGGCGGACTCCGGTCTGGATCTGGACCCTGAGAGTCCTCTGTTCAGACTCCGAAGCCTTTTGGTACAATTTGGGGAAAAAGGGAAAACGTTTTATTTTGGTGGGGAAAAAAGCGGAAGTAAACTGCTGCATCTGTGACCATCCACAGATTATGGCACGAGCCCTTAAGTGCTCTCCTCTTGCTGCAGACTCTCTTCTTCCCTGTCCCACAAACACCACTCTCTGCAGAGATTTTGCTGTTCCAGCCACTCCAGAGAGTCATCGGATTGCAAAATCAGGTTCGCTGTGCGCGGGTGGGCACCCACACGCGCGCGCACACACACACACACACACACACACACACACACACACACACACACACACACACACACACACACACACACACACACACACACACACACACACACACAAGGCTGACAACGTAAAAACTCAGTAAAAGCTCTGTGTGTTACTGAACATAAAAAATTCCACCTCCCCTCTCCCTGTAACCATGGAGTTACAGCTCCATCCATGCTGTAACAGAGTTTACTGTTGAGATTAAATAAAAGTTGGAGGAATTGTGTGGAATTATATCTTGTGTCCTGGAATTATATTTTGTCTGTTTTTTGTTTTTGTTTTTTTTGTCTTAGTTTGAAACTGTTTTTTCTGCACTGAAAATATTGTAGAGGTGGACTTTTTATGAAATTTAGTTTTTTTTAGATATCAATTTTTTTTAAATGCAATACAATTTATAGTTTGTGTTCTTCTGTAAAACATTTTTAGGATTTTAGTTGTAGATTTTAGAATTTTAAACCTATTTATTTAGAGTCAACAAACACATTTAGTGTTCTGCATTCATTCATTCATCTTCTTCTGTACGTTTTGTTTGAAATTGAACAAAGAATTCATTTTAATATTTTTTGTTTAAAAATTAATATAGAGCAAAAACCAGCTAAAACATGAGCTGAATAAAATGTGTGAAAGCAGGTTCAGTGATATTGACTTGTCTGCAGACATTTGTCGTCTTCTGAAAGAATGTGAATGAAAAGATGACAGTTCTTAAAAGCACATTTAAATTTGTCTGTATTTTTTATTTTATTTAACCTTTATTTATGCAAGGTAGTTCCATTGAGAGGCAACCTCTCTTTTTCAAGGACGCCCTGTTCACACTCACACCTGGAAGCTGCCCAGTCCAACCACAGACTGATCTGTGGCCACTGAGCAGCTCCACTGGAGCAGTTGGGGTTAAGGGCCTTGCTCAAGGGCACCACGGTGGGGCTAAGGAGGGTGGGACAAACACTGCTATGTTATCTGTCCCACCCAGATCTAATCCTGCCGGTCCAGGGATCAAACCCGCTACCCTCCACTCACCAGTCCACATCCCTAACCATTAGGCCACCACTGCCCACCATGTGTCAGGTTTCTCTTCCACTGGTTTTAATAAAAAATGTTGGAAGTAAATTCATAGGCCATTGCAAATACTTTGCTTTAAAGTTGTCACACAGTGGGAGGGAAAATCTTGAAGAGAAGAAAAAAAAATGTGTCAAGATGTATTGAGAATGGTTTTAGAATCAAGTCGGAGTTCTGAATGATAATCGAATCGTGAGGGTGCCTAAACATTCCCACACTTAGTTCGGACCTTGGCTGGGGAGGGGGACCGACTTATCAGACCTTTTGTGGTTTTAGTTGGTGACCCCTGTTCTGAAGGGTTCACAAACTTTAATGCACCGCTGTAAAGAATGGATAGACTTGAATTAATTTGTATCTGAAATGCACAATTATCACTTATTGGGACTAAAAAAATGTATCCATACTTAATTCCTAATCAGTCCCCAAACCCTAAAAGTGATTTCTGTGCATTGAAAGGGAGTGTTAAAAATGAAAAATGGAACACAACAGGATCAATGCAACATTACATAATGGTGTTGCTGAAATAACGCATCACTCTGCTGTGTGCACATTGAAGTGACAGGTTGTCTATCTGCTGTCCCTGACCTGTGATCTTTACTGAGCTGGAACTAGATGCAATCAATGAAGTAAAATGAGGCTAGGCGTCACATGACAGTCATGAAGTATATCCAAGCTAGTTACCACAAAGTGTACATTCAACACTTACACTGAGCCCTATCATGGCTACTCCTCCCTGCAGGCTACAGCTGTACACACCTGTCCTCTCTCTTAATTACACTGGCAATAATAAGAGAAGTTTCTCCAAAATACAATTAAAAAAATCCCAGTTAGGATTGGACATAAATCTAAATACTGTATAGGCCCATATATTCTTACATTAATACATACAGGAAAACTATGTCTTGTATTGTTTTACTATCCCACTAGCAGTAGTGGCTAATACAGGTGTATCTCAATAAATTAGAATGTCATCGAAAAGTTGATTTCAATAATTCAATTCAAAAAGTGAAACTCATTTATTATATAGATTCATTTATACACAGTGATATATTTCAAGTGTTTATTTCTTTTAATTTTGATGGTTATGGCTTATAGCTCAGGAAAACCCCAAATTCGGTTTCTCAAAAAATTATTACATAAAATAAATTTTAAAAAATGGATTTTTAATAGAAATGTTGGCCAACTGAGAAGTATGTCCATGTACACACTCAATACTTGGTCGGTGGCGCAGTGGTTAGCACTGCGGCAGCACAGCAACTCACCCTTGGCCGGGGGATCCTGGGTTTGATCCCAGCCCCCAACCAACAGTGACCTGTGTGGAGTTTGCATGTTCTCCCCGTGTCTGCGTGGGTTTACTCCGGGATTTCTCTGGTTTCCTCCCACATTCCAAAAATATGCAAGTTAGGTTAATTGGCATCAACTGGGGATTCTAAATTGTCCTTAGGTATGACTGTGAGAATGAATGGTTGTCTGTCTCTCTGTGTTGGCCCTGCGATGGACTGGCGATCTGTCCAGGGTGTACCCTGCCTCTCGCCCATAGATGCTGGGATAGGCTCCAGCCCCTCCGCAACCCGAAAAGGATTAAGCAGAAGAAGATGTATGGATGGATGGACTGCATCAGTGCAGCATGGCATGGAGGCGATCCACCTGTGTTACTGCTGAGGTGTTATGGAAGCCCAGGTTGCTTTGATAGCGGCCTTCAGCTCATCTGCATTATTGGGTCTGGTGTCTTTCATCTTCCTCTTGACAATACTCCTTAGATTCTCTATGGGATTTAGGTCAGGAGAGTTTGCTGGCCAGTAAAATATGGTGATGCCATGGTCATTAAACCTGGGCCTTCATAACACCTCAGCAGTAACAGGCTTGATCACCTTCATGCCATGCTACAGTGATGCAATATTAATTCATGCAAAAGGAGCCCTGACCAAGTATTGAGTGTGTGCATGGAAATACTTTGTCGGCCAACATTTCTATTAAATAATCAATTTTTTTAAAATTGATCTTATGAAATATTATTTTTTGAGAAACTGATTTTTGGGTTTTCATGAGCTGCAAGCCATAACCATCAAAATTAAAAGAAACAAACACTTGAAATATATCATTCTGTCTAATGAATCTATATAAAATACGAGTTTAATTTTATGAATTGAATTACTGAAATAAATCAACTTTTTGATGATATTCTAATTTAGTGAGATGCATCTGTATTTTAATGTTGTCTAAACTGCCTTTCCTCCTCTTTGTTCATCAGTTAAAGTATGATTAAAATGTGTCAATTGACAGAGACTGTCCATGCCTGTGTATTTTTTCCATGATACTGTCAAAAAACTAAAGGAAAGCTCTATCTCATCACTCTATAAAAGCAAGAAATCACTGTGTGTCTGTCTGTGTGTCACGCTTCATAGGACATCATATGAACTCAGGCACCATAGAACTCCAAGCCTGCCTTTATGATGTCATATACAGTGACACCAGGCAACATGTCTTTATGATGTCATATACAGCAGTGGTCCCCAACCTTTTTTGTACTAGGGACCAGTTTCATGCATGAAAATTTTCTGCAGACCGGGTAGAGGTGTGGGGGTTCCAATAACAAAAACCTTTGTCAGTGCAGAGCAAAACAATTACACTTTATATTCGGCAATTACATTGATCTATCTACAGCATCATATCAACTCACCCATAATCAGTGGGAACTCTGGGCTTGTTTCCCTGCAACTAGAATTATGTTTTTGGCTCATTTTTTCAAGAGTTGGCTTGTGTCACTGATGCGTGAAACGTCGTCCAGAGTCTAGAGCGGTTGTGAGGCGAGGGAGGAAACAGTTGTTTTTCAAATTAAAATCTCCACAAGACTCATTCATTCATTCATCTTCTTCCGCTTAATCCTCTTCGGGTCGCGGGGGGGCTGGAGCCTATCCCAGCATCTTTGGGTGAGAGGCAGGGTCCACCCTGGACAGATCACCAGTCCATCGCAGGGCCAACACAGAGAGACAGACAACCATTCACTCTCACATTCATACCGAAGGACAATTTAGAATCCCCAGTTGATGCCAGTTAACCTAACTTGCATGTTTTTGGCATGTGGGAGGAAACCGGAGAAATCCTGAAGTAAACCCACGCAGACATGGGGAGAACATGCAAACTCCACACCGATCACTGTTGGTCGGGGGCTGGGATCGAACCCAGGATCCCCCAGCCAAGGGTGAGTTGCTGTGCTGCCGCAGTGCTAACCACTCCACCACCGCGCCGCCCTCTCCGCAAGACTAATGGAAAAAAATAGCTTTAATATTAACCACAATTTTTTTTCTTTGCGGCCCGGTACCAAATAATCCATGGACCAGTATTGGTCCGGGGACCGGGGGTTGGGGACCCCTGGTCTATATGACGGCACATAGACAGAGCACATGCGGAAGTTTGGGAGGGGAAATCTTTAATGAATATCCTTGGGGGATCCATAGGGGAGCTGTGGGCATTCATAGCTATGACATCACAGGTGCACACTGTGTTCTTATGATGTCACATGACCATATAAAGAGTTCTGAACAACTCCTTTGAACAACTCCTATGATGTCATACAGACATCATAGGCACCCTGTGAGGTCAGAACACTCTTTTTAAAGGCATGCAAGAATGCTTGCGTACACTTGCTTTCTACGGGCATGCAGAAATACTTGCTGAACCATGTCAAAGATCAAAGGCAGGGATCGCCATGGCACTGTTGCCATGGTAACAGTAACTTTCTACAGGCATGCAAAAATGCTTGCTTACACTTGCTTTCTGACACTTTCTACGGGCATGCACTGGTATGCACTAGTAATGGTGAAGCAAACAATTGATAGGGAATATGCATGCTGAGCTAGCTCTGCACCAAAATGTGATGGGCTCATCCTTGGGCCAAGGGCCACCTTTTGATAAAAATGTAATCAACAATTGTCTTGTAGTTTTTAGTTCATTTCTAATGAGCTAATGTGATGATGCAGCATCCGTCTGTCTGTCTGTGCATCTGAGTGCACTCTGAGTGATTTCATCAGGCCAGAATGAGCTTGTCCACCATTGATGGTCTGGTTAGCTCATTCTGGAAAGCCAAAAGGAGCTACGAGAATTGCTACTCCTCCTAGGCAATTGACCCAGTGTTCACCAAACTCACACACAATGATCCTCAAATGGGTCTGCATCTAGGTTATACTCAAGGTCAACAGTTAGGAGATCTGAGCACTCATGCGGTGAGTTCATCAGGCCAGAATGAGCTTCTCCATCACTAACAGTGTGGTTGAGTAGTCCTGCTAACAGATGAACAAACGGCAGTGATTGCATGACAGAGTGAGATACGTAGCACTCAACAACAAAGCAGGCCAGCTCAGGAGCCCTGACACTGCTACAGTCTCCATGTCTACAACACTGCAAACTGTATATGTGAATATCTTCACTGGAAGAAATCCTTCAACACTGTCAGATTTTCACCTGAAAATGTTTCCAAAATCATTTTGATGGTACGTCAACCTTTGACCAGGTGAATGTCGTTTCCACCATAGTAGGCCTGCATCATTTGCGGCAGCATGATGTAACTTTTCTGTTTGGGTCGGAACACTGGAGAGACTGCAGCTTACATGTTTTATGGCCTGAGTCACAATAGCCGATCACAGGAGCCACCTTAAGCCACCTAATAACAAAGCATCCATACTGGGAAAAGTTTGATATTTTTTTTTTAAAGGCTTTTTTTGCATATTTTGCAAAAGTCCAGTCAGTGTAATACCTAAATAAAGAACACAGCAGATCAGATTTGTCATTATTTTAACAGAGTGAATACATGGAATTGATAGGAGGATAATGAATAATGTTGAATTAAGGCATACACAAGCAGATCAAATCTAACTTCATACTATATATAAAGTAAAACAACTTGGATAATCAGTGTAATTATTTATATCTAAAGAGATGACATTAATACAACATTAAACAAGCAAAAACTAAAGAGTATGAGACATAACACCACAAGTCTTTGATATAAAGCAGACAGTAGATCTAGAACGTTCATCACCTTTTCAGGTAATATACACAGTCTGAGTTCTGCATTGTTATAAATGGGTGAACATGTTCTCTACTGAATGCCTGTGCGTGCACATTCGACAGACCAGGGTGTGTGCTGTGATCCAGCTGTAGTACTGTGACAGCATCCTCTCGGAAGAGCGGGTGGCCATTCATTCATCACCTGTGACATGACTGCAACACGTTTCCGAACCTGCCGTACTGGGTGTCGAGTCAACCCGTCCCACTGCTAAGAAAAGCTCAGTCAAGTTTGATCTAACAGTCTGTGTGTGTGTGTTTGTGTGTGTGACAGGCCCCGAAGAGAAGAAAATCAAGTCAAAGAAAGAGAAGATGAAGGAGAGGAGGGAGAGATGGCTCAGCAGTAAGTTCATGTCAACACTCGGCACTTTAGGGGGAATGTACTTGAGTTGAACGCTGACTGATTTACAGTGTTGGACCTTAATCACCGTTTCACTCCTCATCAAGTTGATTTAGCGTGATTCATTCTTCTAACACTGCTTAAGTGAGCCCAAGCCCAGTCCGAAGTCAGTCTGCCCTCCATCAAAACCTAATATGGTGACAAAATACTTTTCATCCAGTCATCACATTTTAGTTTCATTCCTTCACTTAACACACGTGGATGTAATCAGTAGAGACACATTTGATAGAACTGTTGTATTTCCAGGTGGCATGATTTAACCATTACAATACCTAATTCACAGCACTGTTTTGAAACCGTAAAATCTCATTATATTTCAGAGCTTACCCTGAATTCCAACTGCATTGACAGGAACATGCACAGACATTTTTAGCGGCTGTTGTTACTTGCAAAATTACAAGGCACTTATAAGACAAAAATCACAAAATCATGAGAAAAATTATGAGTAAGTCATAAAACATCACTGAAAATATATCAGAAAATAGGAAACGTATCAAAAAGATGTGCTAAATTAGCATGGAAAACAGTTGTCATTTTTTGAGAAAACCACAAAATTACAAGAGAAGAATAAGTCATTTATGAGGAAAATCATTTTTAAAGAAAAAAAAATCATCTATAGGACATAAAGGGAAAATATGGATGCAAAGTTGGCAGAAAAAAGGTAATTTATAACAAAATTTAGTAAAAGTCTAATTACAAGAAAAGTTAGAGAAGAAAAATAATCACAAAAATAAGAAAATAGTTGACAATTTGAGAAGCTTCCAAAGTCGCATAAAAAATCCACAAATACAAGAAAAAAACTCAAATTTACTAAATCATGCAAAAAAAAAAAAGGTACACATTTATGATTAACAACTTCCAGAATTACTATCATACAGTGCAGATATATGAATAAAGCCTCGGAGTTGCATGAAAAAATTGTGTGAGAAGCAAGAAAAACTACAAATTTACTAGTACTGTATAGAGTGACACATTTACCAGAAAAATGGGAAAGAAAAGCCCCCTAATTTTACAAGGAACATCTGCAACCTGACAAAAAGAAACTAACCTATTTCAGGCCTAAAAGTTTGAGCTCTGTGATAATTTACTGTGGTCTGATATCAGCAGTTTTAGGCTGCTATAATAATAAGGAAAGGAAGGTTTTTTTTTTTTTTTTAATTATTATTTCCTCTAGAGGAGCAGCTCAGACAAAGGCCACAAATGGACTGTTTCCCGGGCAACACTAGCCTGTATCTGTACCCTGCTAACAGTTGTTCCTTTTTGACATGAATTCTTTCTCCATATAAGCTGGAGTGATTGTAATAAAACCAGAGTAGTTGGTCATTTAAGCTGAAATTCAGTTCTTCTGCCTCTTCATTTAGATTTATTACACAATTACAGAAGAAACATATTGAGACCATGATATTTAATTTTAAAAAAATTTCACCTTTAAAGTGGCCTATAAATTGTACAATTTAATTGAAAAACCAAAAAAATCCTTTGGGGGCGGTGTTTTTAAAAAAAAAAAAAAAAAATGGGGGGGGGGCACGGCAAGCTGGTTGCTTAAAGGTGTGTTCACACCAAACGCAACCGGGTAGCACAAATCCATACTAAGTGAATGGGAAGATGCGAGTAAATTTGTGCGTTCGCTAGCTAGCTAGCTGCTAGCTTTAAGATTCTGCTGTCACCATTGCAGAGTAAACTAGTTAGAAAATGAAAGTCACTCACCGGGAGATGGGAGACTAGCAACTCTTCAGCTGAATCGGGATTTTGGAGTTATTTACCCACGGTTTCCGGCCATGGACGTCCTAGCAAGCTAGCAACGTAAACACTCATCATCTGTGAACTTTTGGAGGCTTGAGACGACATTTTCAGGTGAGCCTCCAGTCAAATAATGTAAACCTAAGCATGACGTTATTTTGAGAATTTCCACAGCAGATTGAACACAGCTGTAGAAGTTTTAAAGACAACTTCGCCTGTCTGCATCTCACTGTTCATGTCTGTTGCCGTGTTTACACTGATTTATAATGTAATCGTGCCGCGCAAAAAATTTGCCTGTTCACGTTTGGTGTGAACGCACCTTTAGTGTGCACATCCTGAAACAAATTCTTTATTGAAGCACAGTTTGAATTTAAACACAGCGTTCAGCAGAAACACAGCATTCATTAATCGACTGAAGGAGCTGCAGGCAGACCTTGTCTTATTGCAGGAAACACATGTTTCTAAGTCGTCTGTAGATGCGCTCAACTCCCTGGAATTCCCCCACATGTACTCAGCCAGCTTTAATTCTAAACAAAGTGGGGTAGCTATATTGGTAAACAGAAGAATATGCTTTGTTGTGAATACTACTATAGCAGATCCGGAAGGTAGATTTATAATATTAAAAATTTCAGTTCAAAATTTGGATCTATGTATTGCAAGCGTTTATGGCCCAAATGTTGACGCCCCATCCTATTTTCACACTTTCTTCACTTCTCTTCCTGAGCACTTGGACACTACACTCATAATAGGAGGAGACTTCAACCTGGTATTAAACCCTGCAATCAACAGGCTCAGTGCATCAGGGAATTATCGAAACTGGCAGGCTACTGATACACTCAAACAATACATGAATGATTTTGGTCTTTGCGATGAATGGCGTTCTCTTCACCCAACTCTTCGGGAATGCACTTTTTTTTCATCAGTTCATAGTTGACATTCACGTTTAGATTTCATTTTAGCCAGTAACTCTTTTGTGAGGGACATCACAGACACTGAAATATGTTCAAATCAAGCTATTAGCAATCACCATCCAGTATCTCTTACACTAGTAAATAGGAACGCTATATGGAAAACTAGGAGCTGGAAATGTAATACATCACTACTAAAAAACAAAGACTTTATTACATACTTTAATAAAGAGTGGGAATCATATCTGGAATATAATGAATGATATGCCAGGAATATCCCTGTGTGTTCTTTGGTAAGCAACAAAAGCGGTCATGCGAGGTAAAATAATCTCTTACTGTTCATGTAAGAATAAAAAAGCAAAAGCACTCGTACTGGAGTTAGAACAGAAAATTAAATCACTGGAGACAACCTGTGCTGTTTCTCCACAGGAACAGGCACTTAACAATCTGAGAAAATTAAAACTGGAATTAAAAGAAAATACAAACAAAAGAACACAGTTTTTAATACAAAGACTGCGTCTTGAGAAGTTTGAACACAGTAATAAATAGGGGCGATAGCTTTCGAACCAGCTTAGATTGAACAAAGAAAAAACTATCCACTCTATTAAGGATATGACTGGAAATATTACCTATGAGCCTGAAGAAATAAATAACTAACTCCTTTAGAAAGTTTTATGGAAACCTCTACTCCTCTCAGATTATCGCATCTGACTCAGAGATAAATACATTTTTGGATGATATTAATTTACCACGATTAAATAGTGAACAGATTGCAACTTTGGATGCACCTCTTCTGGTGTCCGAACTCCAGGAGGCACTTAAGCACATCCCAAACAACAAGGCTCCGGGACCAGATCGTTTTCCAGTAGAATTTTATGAAGAATTCTGGCCGGTAATGGCACCTATTTTCTTTAAAATGGTGAACCAAATTAAAGAAGACAATGTAATCCCTCCAAATATGAATTTGGCTAGTATTATCCTGCTCCTTAAACATGGAAAAGAACTTACGCTTCCATCCAGCTACCGTCCCATCTCGCTTATGAATGTCAATCTTAAAATAATTTGCAAAGCTCTCGCCAAAAGGCTGGAAGGGATAATTCTGGTTATTATTCATCCAGATCAAACAGGTTTCATCAAGGGTTGGCACTCGGCTAATAATACACGCAGGCTATTTAATTTAATAAACTACTTGTCATGAGCCGAGAGCTGGAGATTTCTGCCAGGCTCGGTCTCATGACCTTTTCATTATATTTACTTATTTGTTGTATTTTATGCCTTTTGGGTTTCTGTATTCATGTATTGTTTGCCATCTTTCCATTTGTGTTCCAGTTTTGTTACACCCTTATTTTGTACTAATTTATATTTTATTTTTCTGCTTGGGTTGATATTTTATTCTTTTTATCGCCACTGTTGTTCTTTTTCTGGTTGACAGCTGTCAGTGGCGTGGTGCTCCATGTGGGCGTTACCCTGTCAGCTTTGGTTCACTCCTCTCTCACTGCCCCAGCTGGTCCTAATTATGTTTCATTTGCTTTCTCCTGCCCGCTCAGATGCCCACACCTGTCATCGATTGTGCAAATAGTTTTTGTTCTTACTTAAGGGCTGTAATTTTATTTTTTCCTCGCAGCAGTCTTGTTTGGACTCTCATCTCCACCAGAGCCCTGCCCTGCTCTAGGTGTGTTATCTGTAAGTTTTCTCCCTTGTTGGTATTTTGTGTTTAGTGCACCGTGTTGAACTTTGTTTGTTGCCTTTTTGTTCAATAAACTGCCCAAACTCTCAGTTCAGCGCGTAGGTCTCAGTTCTCTGCCCTGAGAGGCAATTCATGACAGAAGACTGTGGCCAGTAGAGACCCAGCTGCTGTGAGTTTGCTGATTTTTGTTTTTCTTTCACCTCAGCGGCGGCGAAAGCTCATTGATTTCTTTATTTTTTCCCCATTGGTCTTCTTTTCACCGGGAATTACCATGTCTGTCACCCTGGAGGTGTCCACCCTTAGACTGGACGAAGTGAAGCTGTGGTCAGTGTGTGTCCTGAATGATATTCTGTCGCAGGCTCAAGCCTCCTGTACTCCCGAGGCAGCCCAAGAGTGTCTGGAGGGCGCAGTGCAGGTGCTTGAGGCATGCCCCAGCCTGTGGGATCACCCAGAGCTCACAAACCTACTCCTCTCCATATTTCTTCCTCAATCAATGAGTGATGATCCAGGGGAGTCTGCTCCGATGCCTGCGCCAATGAAGAGCAAGCACTCACGCAAACGGAAACCTCCAGCCTCTCACCGCTCTCCGGCGGTGAGAGGCTGGAGGCTGAATTGCCAGAATAGGCATCCCATGGCTTCCCATGGCGAATAAACACACTTTAACTCATTTACAAGATGTAGTGGCATTTTTTTTTTTTTTTAATTTCAAAAAACATATAAAGGGTTACAACACTGGCTGCACTTACATTTCTCATTTGTTTGTGGTTTTACAACATCATCAATGAGTGATGAGCCAGGGGAGTCTGCTCCGATGCCTGCGCCAATGAAGAGCAAGCACTCACGCAAACGGAAACCGCCGGAGAGCGGTGAGAGGCTGGAGGCTGAATTGCCAGAATAGGCATCCCATGGCGAATAAACACACTTTTCAACTCATTTACAAGATGTAGTGGCATTTTTTTTTTACTTCAAAAACCATATAAAGGGTTACAACACTGGCTGCATTGTTACATTTCTCATTTGTTTGTGGTTTTACAACATCGCTCCACAGATGCACTCCCTCAGATGCGCACTCCCACAAAGGGGGATGCTTTCCACGGCAGACATGCTTTTCTCAGCACAACACCAGCCGCTACTGATTAGATGAGTCACTGGCATTTTTGCAAGCAGCCTATTTTAATTTTGTCGCTCCATGTCAAACTCACAGCAGATCAGTGGTTGATTGGAATACATTGATCTATAGTTCAGTGGTTGCTTCTCTTGTCCTCTGTTGACCGAATTAATCTGCCATATTTTTTCACATCGGCACTCAGTAGCGTTATATTTAAGAGAAGAGTGGAGTGTGTGGTGTTTTGTTTTTTTTGTTTTTTCCCGGAGGGAGCTGTCATGGACAAACAGAGGAGCAGAAGTACTCGTTAAGAGAGGAACTGAACAAGGACCGCGCCGAACTGTTGTCTCCAGTAGTCAAGACAGTCTGAGCACTGCTGACTCCATGCGGGAGTGAGTAGAAAAGTGCTCTTTTTCTTCTCACGCTGAGACGCTCCAATATTTTTGTAGTTGTGGCACGTACGTATGTCTACTATAGCTTCAAAATGAATCTAATTTGTCAGATTCATTTTCACTCTCTGTTGTTGTGCTGCAACTGTAGTCTCTCACAGCCAGCTGACCACTGTCGTGCCAAGCGCACCTTGCTCAGCTGTTTCTTCTCTGTTTCGGCTGCTTTCTGCTAATGCAAAATGTCAAAATGCTGTGCCGCAGCTGAATGTATGGAGGTTATTTTCAGTCATAAAGTCAAGAGCATTTGCCGGAGATTTGAGTGCACAGGCACCATAAAAAAGTTGTTTCCATCTCATCATGCCATATGCACAAATGGGGGGGTGGGGGGGCATGCACCAAACCTGGAAAAAGAGAGCATTGTCCCTCTCAATTCACATCGAGGGAGGATTTTCCTGTTGTCTAGTTGGTGAGGTGTTCTAAAAAATTGTAAATATATAGAAATATTATAACTGAAATAACTGCATCTTTGGTCTTCTTAGGCTGCATTCAAACCAGGGTAGTCCGGGGGTCTCGGTTCGATTGGGCAGGGAATGACAAAAATTTTCACACCTTCGTTTGATTTGGTTTGCATTTACACTGTAGCCGACAAAACTGCCTAGACAATGCCACGCAGTTACAACAACTGCTCGTTTGGGGCGCTGTAGCCGAAACCACTACTGACCAGGAAGAAAAAATCTCAGAAAAATCAGGCTCATGGATTGGCCAGGACCGAAAACGGAAATCTGTTCCCTTCAGCCAAGTTGTTTGTCCGCCACAAACGAGACATATTTTAACTTTTCTCCTCTGCTTTCTCTGGTAAAAGGATTTCTCGGCTTGGCACAGTTGTCTTTATTGTTATTTTCTACCCAAAATGCACTACAGTAAACGCCACTTCCTCTTCTTCGACTATGTGTTGCTATGGTTATACAAACGCCGAGGGGCACTTCCGCCCTTTGGTCCACTGGATAGTCCGTTTGGATTCACACTGCAAGCGGAGCGCGCCAGACTTCGTTTGCAGGTGAACCGAGACCCCTGTTTTCAGGCGGACCAGACTTTGCTTGTTTGGTGTGCACCAGAGTTCCAACGCGTGTGGACTAAACAGTGGCCATCTGATGCGCCCTTAGTTAATTTTATTTCATTAAATAAAATGTTATTAATACTTATGTTTCTTTGAAATTAGAGTTGAAATTATTGTATTCTGGCTCTGCAAAATTATGATCAAAAATTTGAATTACATGAGAAAAAAGTCGAAATTGTTTTTTTTTTTTTTTTACCACAAACTGTTTCAAATTTATTAGAAAAACGGTAATTTCATTATAAAAATAGACACAGAAATTAGCCATAAAATCCACAGATTAATGATTATAAAGTTTCAAATGTACAAGAAGTCATAATTTTACAAGAAGAAATTCGAAATTTATGAGGAAAATAGTTGGAAATTTAGGTAAAAACAAATTTACAGAGAAAAAAAAGTAGAAAACTACAAGAAAATGGTTATAAATTTAAGAGAAAAAACTCAAACTTTCAAGAATAAGCCATTACTCAAGTATTTTTTTTTAAGTGGGTGCTTTTGTACTCTTACTCAACTAGTATTTTTTAAATGTCTACTTTTAATTATTAATTTCACAAGAACCATGTTATACTTTTACATGAGTATAATTTCTGGCTACTATACCCACCTCTGATCATATACAGTAACTTAAGTATGCATGAGTAAATTACTACAGTATTGTGAATGTTTTTCCCTTTGAGTGTCATGTGTTTTGTCATGTTTACGCATGCTTTACACACACACACACACACACACACACACACACACTCACAAAAAGAAAAAAACCGTGCCACCACGCCAAAGTCTTAAAGCCAGAGGAAACACTGAAAGGGATCTCATTGCCGGAGGGTATCTGTCAGGAGAAGGGTTCAAAAAGTTTCCATATACCATGGCACACAATGAAGACAGTCATCAAAAAGTGGAGAACGTATGGGACAACAGTGACACTACTGAGAGCTGGACATCCGCTTTAAACTGATGAAAAAACAAGATGAAAACTGGTCAGGGAGGCTGCCATGAGGCCTACAACAACAGGAGGTGCAGGAGTTTCCTCCCTTAGCCTTCGGATATCTGGACTATGGGGAAGGATTGCAAGATGGAAGCCTTTTCCTTGAAAGAAAAATACCAAATAAATGAAAAAAAAAAATACATTGTTTTCTAAAAGCATGTGGGAAAATGTGTTATGAAATTATGAAATCAAGGTTGACCTTTTTGGCCACAATTCCAGAAGCTACAGTAGAGTAAAAACAAAATGTAGCCACCCTGCATATTTTTTTAATTGAAAAGATAGTAAATACAGTCTTTGTGGGACATGGGAAAAAATTGCAATATGACCAGCAAACATTATTGCAGTTACTTTTCATTTAACGAATTGAACATAATAAACAGATCAAAACACAATTGTGAAAGTGCAAAAGTTTCAAACCCCTATTTGCATGTCCCATGATCATGTTTGATGATGTAAGATTTAGTAAGATTTCATGTCAGTTGAATTGCTGTGTAAAAACACTCAAAAAAATGGCAGGTGTGTGGTCTGCCCATCTCACTGAATCATTTATTGTACTAGTTTGAAAGATTATAATGTTAAAAATCAGATTAAGTTGTCCTTAAAGGTAAAGCCAGCTTTATTGTCATTCAGTCCATACAGCCAATCATCAGCCAATCAGTCGAACGAAACTACGTTTCTCTTATCTACAATGTTAATTAAATCTAGAATCAGAGGGGTCGCTGCCATGCAAGGCGCCGCCACAAATTTCCCTCCTCCTTTCCATTATTGCTGAGCACCAAGCTGGACAGCAGGAAGTTCCACTTTTATATGGTCTTAGGCATGACCCGGCCAGGATTTGAACCCAGACGTCCCGGGTGTGGGGCGGATGCTCTACCAACTAGGCCACCACTCCAGTGGTTAAGATTGTGGTTTGCTACATTTTTAAAAAACTTGTTTAAGGTTTGTAAATCCTCCTCTGACCAGCCTAACACGGTCACAATCTCTGCAATGATGTCAGTGGGGAAACTTCAGCCTCTGTGTTTGTGTGTGCCGCAGACTGAACAATGAAAAATGACCCCCCTCCTCCTCCACTAGAGTCTCACCAGGTCAGGTAAACAAAGCACTGAGGAATATCAGCCCCCGCAAGGCAGCAGGACCAGACAACATATCTGGGCGGGCCCTCAGAGCATGCGCTGCTGAGCTGACAAACATTCCCACAGCAATCTTCAACCTCGTCCTCAACCAGAACATAGTTTCCTCCTGCTTCAAAACAACAATCATCATCCCCCTCCCCAAAAGGAGCCCGCCGACCTGTCTGAATGATTACAGACCGGTAGCACTCACTCCAATCATCATGAAGTGCTTTGATAGAGTGGTGATGCCCCTCATTCAGGACAGCATACCAGGCACCCTGGACTCCCTGCAGTATGCCCACCGGCCCAACAGGTCCACCTCAGATGCCATCGCTGCAACACTCCATTATTGTCTCTCCCACCTGGAAGATAAAGACTCCTACATTAGAATGCTCTTTGTTGACTACAGCCCCGCCTTCAACACGGTCATCGCCCACAAACTCACCGACAAACTGTCTTCACTTAGCCTGCACCCCACCCTCAGTGACTGGCTACTGGACTTTCTAACTGGCAGGCCCCAGTCTGTCAGAATGGGTAACAGACCTCAGCCAGCATCATCACAAACACAGGTGTCCTACAGGGTTGTGTTCTCAACCTCATCCTCTTCACCCATGACTGTGTTGTCTCCCACGAGGACAATATCATCCTAAAGTTTGCGGATGACACAGCAGTGATAGGACGCATCACTGGTGATGACGAAGCATCCTACAGGAGGGAGGTGGCAAACCTGGTGTCATGGTGTGAGGACAACAACCTCACCTCAACACAGACAAGACAAAGGAGATGATAGTGGACATGAGGAAAGGGAGGAGGAGACCCCATCAGCCGCTGTTCATCTGGAAGCTTGAGGTGGAGAAGGTGAGCAGCTTTAAATACCTGGGCATCCACATCAACGAGGACCTTAAGTGGACACACAACACCACAGAGCTGGTTAAGAGAGCTCAACAGCGACTGTACTTTCTGAGGAGGCTGAAGAAGTTTGGCATGTCCTCCAGGATCCTCAACAATTTCTACAGCTGTATCATCGAGAGCATCCTGACCAACTGCATCACTGTGTGGTACGGCAGCACAATTTCCCTGGACTGCAAACGCCTGCAGAGAGTGGTGAAGACAGCGAAGATCATCAGGACTCCACTTCCCTCTCTGCAGAGCATCTGCCACTGCAGAGTCCAAAGGAGAGCTGAAGCCATCCCCCGGAACCCCACCCACCCCCAGCACAGACTGTTCACACTTCTGCCCTCAGGCCAGAGGTACAGAAGTGTGAAATGCAGGACAACCAAGAACTCCTTCTTTCCCACTGCCATCAGACTCATGAACAGATAACAACTCCCAAAACTCTGTAACACAGCTTTGCATATAGGAACTCACACAACGGCTGCTAAATTTGCACACTGCTGACCTGTACAGTAGATATAGTCTCACCCGTCTGATGTCCATCTCATCTCTGTTGCTAATTATCATGCACAGTCTACTGGTACTACCGGTACAGACATTAGCGCCAGGTGCTAATTTGTAATTATACACTGCTCGTTGCACAATGCTCATTTGCACACTGTGCATAGGTTCATGCCATCTCAGGTTCACACCATCTCTGATATCAATATACCACTATCACTTTAGTCATCCAGTGAATTTTCAATTTCATTCCTCTTGTCTGACTGCTTTAACTTTCCAAACTGCCTAGTGTGTGTTAGTAGTACTCTTTAGTTTTAGTATTTCTGGAATTTCCCCATTGTGGGACTAATAAAGGCTTATCTTTAGTATCAAGGTGTGCTTAAGGAGTCCTCACTGCCTAACTGTGTATTGGTGTGTGTGTGTTATTAGCATCCATTAGTATTAGGATTGAGTTACTGTGTTAGTGTGTCATGACCTTATTAGAATTGTTGTTTCTTTACCTATTACCTTGGCATTCGTTTGGAGAGCAAAGTAAGAATTTCGTTGCTCAGGAAATGTAGCATTTCTTAACTGTGCACATGATAATAAAGCCTTTGAATCTTGATCTAAATGGTCAGGAACCTCAGAAAATATTTTGTCCCTCACCTTCACTCAGTTGGGCTCCATCGCTGCATCTTTCTCTAATTATAAATCTTCTCCCCAACACTGCCACCATCATCTCCAATAATTGAGATGAGGCATGTAACTGTAGCCTTGTTCTGAGCCAATCAATTCCTCAGTAACACAACACGGGTCCTATTCTGGCTTATAATTAGGTGCTAATGGCTCCTGAAATCCAAGACTGGCTCCAAGGCTCACAGTTTTCAGACATGATTTTGTTCATTTAGATATTTGCAGGTTAATATGAGAATAACAACAGGAAACTTTGACTGTAGATAGTCTGTCATGATGAGGCGACATGCAGCATATCATTGTCTTCAAAATGATCTTAACCCAAATCAACTTCTTCTGGGGCGGCTGTGACACAGGTGTAGTGTGGCCGACAACTGATTGGAGGGTCAGGGGTTCGATTCCTGCTCAATCTGCAGTCTGCATGTCGAAGTGTCCTTGAGCAAGACACTGAACCCCCAGTTGTTTCCGGTGGGTCAGGCCAGCGCTGGTGCATGGCAGCTCCACTGCCATTAGTGTGTGAATGTGTGCGTGAATGGGTGGATAGGATCTGTAAAGTGCTTCGGTCATCTAGAGATGAGAAAAAGCACAATATAAGTGAATGCCATTTACCATTATTTCTTCTTCTTTCGGCTGCTCCCTTTAGGGGTCTCCACAGCAGCTCATCTGTCTCCATCTCACCCTATCCCTTGCATCTTCCTCTGTAACACCAACCCTCTCCATGTCCTCCTAAGCTACATCCATGAATCTTCTCTGTGATCTTCCTCTTTGCCTCCTGCCTGGCACCTCCATCTTCAAGATCCTTTGTCAAATATATCCACTATCCCTCCTCTGCACATGTCCAAAGCATGTCAGCCTTACCTCTCTTTGTCTCCAAACCACTCAACCTGAGGTGTCCCTCTGATATTCTCATTTCTAATCTTGTCCCTTCTAGTTACTTCCAGTGGGAATCTTGGCATCTTCAACTCTGGCACCTCCAGCGCCACCTCCTGTCTTTTTGTCAGCACCACAGTCTCCAAACCATACATCATAGCAGCTCTCACTACCATCTTGTAAATCTTCCCTTTCAATCTAGCTATATTTCTGTCACAAATTACCCCTGACACTTCACCCACTCCACCCTGCCTACACTCTCTTCTCTCTTGTGCATTTTCCATTGCTTTGGATGGTTGACCCCAGGTATTTAAACTTATCTGCTTTCCCTACTGCTACTCCTTCCATCTTCACCGTTACATCTGCCTCCCTCGCATTCACACTCATGTAATCTGTCTTGCTTCTACAGACTTTCATTCCTCTTCTCTCCAGAGCATACCTCCACCTCTTCAGGTTTTCTTCCACCTGCTCCTTACTCTCACAGCAGATCACAATGTCATCTGCAAACATCATGGTCCACGGAGCCTCCTGCCTGACCTCACCTGTCAGCCTTTCCATTACCATGACAAACAAGAAGGGGCTCAGAGCTATTCCCTGATGTAATCCTACCCCCACCTCAAATCCATCTGTCACTCCTACAGCGCACTTAACCACCGTATCGCTGTCCTCATGCATGTCCTGCACCACCCTCACATACTTCTCTGCCACTCCTGACTTTCTCATACAGTACCACACTTCTTCTCTTGGCACCCTATCATACGCTTTCTCTAGATCCAGAAAGATGCAGTGCAACTCCTTCTGACCTTCTCTATGCTTCTCCAAACTCATGATTCTGTCTGACTCCTTCTTTACCGCCTGAACACTCTTCACATACTCTTCCTTCAAGATTTCTCCTACTCCATTTGTCTTAATATCTACACCATGGTAGAACAGTTTGAATCCACCTTCAGTGCTCCTAGCCTTGTTTTCCTTCCATCTGGTTTCTTGAACACACAGTATATCTACCTTTCTTCTCTCCAGCATATCAGCCAACTCTCTGCCTTTACCAATCATAGTCCCTACATTTAATGCCCCTACTCTCACCTCCACACTTCTACCTTTCCTTTTCTCTCTCCCTCCTAGCACGCCTTCCCCCTCTCCTCCTCCTCGGTCTTTGACCAACAGTAGCCCAATTTCCACCAGCACCCTGTCAGTTAACAGAACCAATGGCGGTCGTTGTTAGCCAATCCGGGATGAAAGTCTCATTCATCATGATCTGCATGTTTGATTTGGCAAAGGTTTTATGTTGGATGCCCTTCCTGATACAACCCTCCCTATTTACCCGGGCTTGGGACCGGCACTAGGAGTACACTGGCTTGTGCACCCCCGTGGTTGGTTTTTAACCCAAATCAACTAATTAATAGAAAACGTCTTTGTTATTGGTGTGAGATCTTCTGTGGTTAAGGCCTTATTGTTACTTATCTGACTCCATGGTGAAGAACCACATCTGTTGTGTTTTAGACAATTTTATTTGTTCACCATGATGCAACAGGCTGACTCACAATTAGAAATATTTAAATATAAAAAGAGATCACTTTAGTTTTAACCTTAACATCTGTGAATCAGGTTGCAGCCAAGTACCTAACCGCTACAGCTGAATCACTGCCTACACGCTGTATGTAAGGGTAGTATCTCACAGAGTGATGAATGCTGACGAATGCAACAATTTTTTTTTTTGATTTACTAACTTTTCTGACAGATGTTGGCAAAAATCAAGCAAGTATCTCATGGAGAGGTGAATGCTGAGGAACATTCAAGAACACTGAGGGTTTTGGGTTTCTTCAGGGTTTGTAAAAGGTTGCAAAACAGTCCGCACACAGTTTTTAAGGTGGCAAACAGTTTTTTCTCATAAAGGGTTGGGTATTTGGGAGTGTTGTATGCCCACTGGAGAGGAAAGAAGGTGGGGAAAGTGTAGTGGAGGACAAGGGCTCAGGCCAATGAGCACATACCAAAGTAACGTGTCATTTTAATTTGTTTTAAGCAAGTGTATATGGAGGTACTCATCTGATATGTGTTATGTCGGTCATAGGAGCCAAGGACGAGGCCGGGTGTTGAGCTGAACACAGGTTTATTAGGAGACATTCCACAATACACTACCGTACCAACCAGGCAGAGAGGTGGCTAAGAGACTGCCCCTCCCGCTCACTGCACTCTTATACCCTGGGTGGTAGCGAAACAGGAAAGGTGGAGCCACCACCCGTGTCTCACAAATAAAGACCCCAAACTACAACACAACACTCCCCCCCCCCCCTCCTCACAAGAGCCGTAAGGCCACACACACAATTGGAACCCCCCTAATTTGGAACCCGAAACACACCCAAAAAATACAGTAGGGGGAGACGGGTAGATTGCCTTCTCACCCCTCATGGTGAAGCGGATTATTCTGCTGCTTATATGCCACAATAACCATACAACACAAAATACTGCCGTGTGTTAATCTAAACATTACATGAAATAAATCCCCCGAACATAGACGACCAATAAATTTGTTTGTTTTTTTTTTTTTTTAACAACTTGGAACAAAGTAAACAACAAGAATATACAGTATAAGATAAGCCTTTATTAGTCCCACAATGGTGAAATTCCAGGATTGCAACAGCACAGAGGGATAGCAACACTCAGAGCAACAATCAAGAAGACAAGAAAAACAAGAGCAGCGAATATACAATACATTTGTACATATAAATATATAAACACACAGTACGGAGCATTGTAGCTAGCTGGAATAAATACATGTATATAAATATATATACACACAGTGCGGAGCATTGTAGCTAGATGGAATAAACAGCATAACCGTCTACTTAGTTATCTTATATGGTATGAATATGTATCCATACATATTGTCACCCTTCGTAGCGACCGATATTGTCCTAGTTGTATATTGGAGGGGACCATTGTGTAAGTCTATTGCGTCTTTTGCATTCAATACTATTAGGTCATCACGTTTCTTTGCTATCTCTGCAAGCAGCCCTGCTTAGGTTATACAGTCTGACAGCCGTAGGTAGAAAGGACCTGCGAAACCTCTCAGTTGCGCACCTAGGATGATGTAGTCTGCTGCTAAATGAGCTCCTCAGTGCGTTCAGTATGTCCTGCATAGGGTGGGACTCAGACTCCAGCAGAGATGACAGTTTAGCCACCGTCCTTCTTTCTCCCATCTCCTCCACTGGGTCAAGGCGTTGCCCCAGGACAGATCTAGCTTTCTTGATCAGTTTGTTCAGTCTCTTCCTATTGGCTGCTGTAATGCCACTGCCCCAGCAGACCACTCCAAAGGTGATGGCTGATGCCACCCCGTGTCGTAGAATGTCTTCAATAGCGCCCCTTGTACACCAAAAGACCTGAGTCTCCTCAGTAGGAACAGCCTGCGCTGTCCCTTCTTGTAGAGTGCGTCAGTATTGTGTGACCAGTCTAGTTTATTGTTCAGATGAACACCTAGGTACTTGTAGGATGTCACCATCTCAATGTCTGTTCCCTGGATGTTTACTGGTGCTGTGAGGGGTTGTCCTTGCCTGCGGCAGTCCACCTTCAGCTCCTTAGTTTTCCTCTCGTTGATCTGGAGGCAGTTCCGATGGCACCAGTCCACGAAGTCCTGGTCCCCCTTCTCTTTCTTCTGTGAACTGTCCAACCGTCAGTCTGCCCCAGAGGAAGGACCATCCACCGGGTCACCGCTGGCTGATCCGACCCCGGTGCACCTCCTCTTCACCACCACCAGCGACATCCCTCGTTCAGGCTCAAGCCCATCAATCTACTCCCGGGCACACCACAGCTGATTTGGATGCCTCCATGAGCCATCTGATAGCTGAAGAAAGGCATCCTCCCATACTGCCACAACCTGCAGCCGCCCCTGGTGTTCTTCCATCTGCCGCTTGGCCCGAATCCTCTGCGACCGTGCCTCCACCCAGGCCCAGATCACATCTGCAACCCCCAGAGGAGCCCTACTTGGCTTACAGTGTCTCTGTTTGGCACATCGTTCTACCGTGCCAGCCGGTCCTGCCCTGACCACTTTCATTTCTGCTGCCGCCCTCGCCGTTGTGACTCCATGTCCTCTGGTCCCTTCCAGACGACATCTGGGAACAAATGGAGCCAGCCACTCGGTGCCACTCGCCGTCACAGGTGTCCCGCCGTGCTGCCCAGTTCCCTCATCTAGGGCTACTTGGGCTCTGGCACAGGAACCCTCCTGCAATGGCCCTGGATGGGGTTGGTCCCGCTTACTCTCCAGGGTTGGTCCAGTGGTTTGCTGCTTGTCAGTGGCTTCTAGCCTGTTTCTAGCATATGGCCAAATGCTAAATTAGCATTGGCATCTGAACCGCCTTTACCACAGTAGCAAAAAATTCCCGTTGCAGACAGAAACTGCCAGCAGTCTGCCAGGTCTGGTGAGCAGTACTTAATTGATGCCCACATGCAGAGTTTGTAAACAAGCCCTTATTCACATACAGCGGGAAAAATAAGTATTGAACACGTCAGCATTTTTCTCATTAAACATATTTCTGATGGAGGCATTGACCTGAGATTTTCATCAGATATCAGTAACAACCCAAGTAATCCATACTGTACATACAAAGAAATCAAGGCAACTGTGTTCACAAAGCAAGTTATTTTTTAATAAAGTGGAATGACACAAGGAATAAATATTGAACATGCTTGGTGAAATTCATTTAATATTTAGTAGAAAAACCTTTGTTGGTAAACAGCTTCCAGACACCTCCTGTATGGAGAAACTAGGTGCAGGCATTGCTCAGGAGTGATTTTAGCCCATTCTTCCACACAAACTGTGAAATCTTGAAGGTTCCGTAGGTGAAGACCATAGATTTTCAATTGAATTCACATCTGGTGACAGACTGAGCCATTCTAGCAGCTTTGTTTTCCTTCTCTGGAGCCAGTCGAGAATTTCCTTGGCTGTGTGTTTGGGATCATTGCCTTGCTGAAATGTCCACCCTCGTTTCATCTTCAGCATCTTGGCAGATGGCAACAGGTTCTTATCAAGGATGTCTCTGTACATTTGTCCATTCATCTTTCCTTCAATTATATGAAGTCTGCCTGTGCCATGTGCTGAAAAATACCCCCACACCATGATGGGGATGTGCAGTTCCATTTCTCCTCCAAACATGCTGTGTTGTGTTACTTAGTGTTTTCTTTGAAACAGCAGTACCTGCTAACTCCAGGTCTTTCTGAAGCTCTCCACGAGTGGTCTTTGGCTCTTGGATCACTCTTTTGATAATTCTTTTGACTCCTCTTGTGAGGAGCTCCTGGTCGTGGCCAGTTTATGGTAAAATGATGTTCTTTCCACTTCCGAATTATGGCTCCAACAGTGCTCACTGGAACATTCAGCCATTTAGAAATGCACCTGTGACCAATGCCATCATTACGTTTTGCAACATTAAGGTTGTGAAGGTCTAGAGAGAGCTCTTTGCATCTACCCAGCATGAGTTCTTTGTGGTGTGACAATCTGATATTCATGTTCCTTTTTAAAGGCCATCAGTCAGGGCTTAACTAGCTCTAATTAATTTGCACTGATGGGGGATGGGGTGGCTTCCTAAATTCTGATGGATTTCAGCTGGTTTCTTGGCTTTCTATGCCTTTTTGTACCTCTTTTTCTTCATGTGTTCAGTACTTATTTCCTGTGTCATTCCACTTTATTAAATACAACTTGTTTTGTGAACACAGTTGCCTTGATTTCTTTGTATGTATGGGTTACTTGGGTCATTACTGATATCTGATGAAAATCTCAGGTCAATCGCTCCATCAGAAATATGTTTAATGAGAAAAATGTTGATGTGTTCAATACTTATTTTCCCCGCTGTATATATATAAATTCTTTTTCTACAGCTCTTAACTTTGGTGTGGTTAACAGCACACTAGCACAACCGCGGCGTCTACAATCTTGAGGTGCAGCCGGCTTTGAATGATAATCATCACACAGCTGTCTCATGGTCGGGTTATATATCCAGTTTTAGTTTGTCAACCTTGTTTCCAAGAGATCAAGCATTTGCTACAAAAATGTTACACAACGTTCGTCTTTTTGGAGCACTCTTAGTCGAGCCAAGTAGCCAGACTGGCTTTCCCGCTTCTGTTTACATCGTCGCCTGCATTACCGGTATGCTGGTACTCTGCGTATTCTCACTATTGTGCAGCAATTCCTCTCTGCTGCAGAAGATATTTGATATACTTCATCAGCACTTAAGCACAAAAAGTAATACAGTACAACCACATACAACATTGTTTGACAGAGTACAGAGCTGCAGCATACCAGCTTTGTGGTGGCAGCCATGTTAGTTGAGATACACTCATCTGACGTAATAACGTCATCACCTCGTGCCAAGGGGAAAAGCAGCAGAGCTTCACTCGAGACTGTGTACTGCAATTTTCTATCAGCTGTAAAATATAAATTTTTGCCCATAGATAATTTTAAACACTCTATCAGCCGATGCTGGTATATATTGTGCATTCCTAGTTTAAAAGGCTAAAATAAGACGTGAACACTCCAGGGAGGCTGAATTTCTTGCAAGAAAGCATGTTCCCCCACATATTTTTAACAGTAGTAAATATGAAAAACTGATATGAAAATATAAACAGAGCCTTAAAGACACACTCTGCTAGTTATAATTCCCCTATAAAAACAATTCTACATTATCTAAAATGGTGTCTTATGCCCTTTTATCTACAAAAAAACCTTTCATTGTCTTGCAGGTTTGTCATAATCTTTTCACTCCCCCCCCCCCACTTCAAACACCAGAACCAGTGACTAGACCCAACCCACATACCACAAGGCTAATAGTGGCTAGTGCTACAATAAATCCTGTGATAAAAAGACTTACCGGTTGAAGGACATGCCCAGTTGTGTGCACAGTGGCCCAGGATAATGACTGAAACTGCATCGATCCTTAAAAGCAGTTTAATAGTAAAACCCATCACATTTTGGATCAAGTTTTCAAAGCAGTTTGTTAACAATGCTAACTAGCCTGGAGGATAACCTCAGTTAGGCCAGAGAGTCTTGATTGGCTCAACACTACCCATGAGTCAGCTTCGTACATAGTTACATCACCAAAACGCTCTGTCTCAACTCGCCTTTTCTCAGGGGGTGGGGCTTAAGTGAAACTTTACAGCAAAAAAAGAGATGTGACACATTTGAGTGATTTTGCTCATGATATGCCTTGTAAGTCATGAAAAACGTCTTACAAACATGTTAAGAGAAAAACTTGATTTTTTGGGGGGCGAAGTGTCATTTTAATTTTAAATGAAGTATGCCTCACACTGCTGCTGTTTATTCAGTGCAGTGCTGTGTGTGAACCCTCTTTGTTCTGTGTTCTGTCAGAGATCAGCTCTATTAAGCTGGCCAAGGAGCAGCAGGCTGCCGAGGCGCGGAGACAGGCCACGCCCGTGGTGGGAGACATGAGGCCGCTGGCCGACGCACTTCCAGAGCTTTCTCAGCTCATCAACCCAACCACCACAGCCCCCAGTGCTCGGCGTAAGAGCAGGAAGAACAAAGTGTAAGTAGCAATGTGACCGCTGAGTGGGTCAGGTATCAAGTGTCAGTAGGACAGTTGTTGATTGTCCATGATGATCATGTTTCTTTTGTCCTTCACAACAGTTGAAGAGACGTGACAGAAGCAAAGATTTAACCTCTGGACAATGTCCTGAGATCTCTGGACCTGATTCTACTAGGTCCAGTGATCTCTTTATTGTTCAGTGTGAAAGACCCCTTTCAAACCTTCAGTCCTACTTGGTCAGAATGTGTTTACCCTGAAGAAGCCATGTGGAGTTTCACACTGTTGACTGTGTTAAAAACCTCTTTGTGTTTTCTCCGCCCTTCAGTCCAGTGAAGCGACCCGAGCCGACTGACTTCAGTCAGATGAAACGGTCACAGAAACGTAAACTCCTGTAAGCAGCCATATCTTTGTTTCCTTCAACACTCATCACGGCAGGCACATCCCACTGAACATGTTTTATTCTTCCTACAGGGAGACTGAGACCTGCCACTTCAGCAATGCTATAAAGATGCTGTCCACCAAAACCAACCCTCTGGTTGATATTGGTGAGCTTCTGAAGAAAAGGATGAAGCAGGAGGAAGAGCAAGGTCCCAGTTAACTGAAGCACCCCTGGACTGTTTCTTTACAAGCCTGATACTTGGTCACATAACAGATTGGTTAAAGCCAGCATGTGTGCGTGTGTATATAATACACTGTGTGTGTGTGGGGGGGGGGGGGGGGAGACGGCAAATTTAAGTTGGATTACATTTTTCTTCATTGGTATTAAATCCCGTTCACAGTCTGTTACCTGTCATAGGAGCAATATGCCACCCACATGCCATTCTTGATCATCTGTTGTCAGCATCTTGTCACTGAGCTGGAGTCAAAAGTCACATTCAGTGACTCATCAATAACCATAACAATCCATGTGAATGAACATCTTGTTAGCCACGCTAAGCCACACACTCAATGGAAATATTGTCAGAGTGTCGACAGGCAGCAGATCAGTATGTTAGGACAGCTGTAGAAGTCATTTCACATCAATCAGATTTAAATTCTGTTTCATAGCAGCCTGCTGTTCATCCAGATAAGTATAACTTTTCTGTCTATTTTTGGATATTGATGTGTTGTGTTCTTGACGCAAATTTTAGACTGTTCACACCAGCAGTGCTTAAAGGACAGGTATGGATTTTTAATTTTATATGTGTGAAGTATTTGTATTTGAAAGTTGCTTCTGTGAAGAAGCACTGAAATAAGGCCTTTAATGCAAGTGGAAAAAGACCATTCTTAGACTGCATTTATGGAAATATTTAACAATACATTTTTTTTTTTTAGTTTTTCTGACCTTTGTGCTCTTGTAGCAAGTCAATTTCCCCAATTAATAAAGTTATTTGATATCGGAAGAGGAAAAAAAATCAATAGTTATTACAAATAATGTAATGATCAGCGTTGGGAGTAATGTGTTACAAAGTAGATATTTTTAGTGCAAATAAATGCAAACTGACCCTCCTGTAGCTGACTCAGCAGTCAGTCAACATGACCTGTTGCAAAGAGCAGTCTTCACTAGTGTGCGGAGGAAAAGATGAAGCTACTTTGTTTTTATGGAAATAGATTATTTTTCCTTTGTCGTGGTTAAGGACCAAAGCATATTGGTGGGTTGCAAGTTAAAGTGCCGGTTAAGACCTACTGCAATCTTCAGAAGTGCTTGAAAACAGCAACAAAGCTAGTGCTAAGTAGCGGTTAGGTATGCTAACAACACTGTGAAGTGGATCAACTGTATTCTGAACAGCCATGGCTGGATGTAAAGTGGAAATCCTCTTGTCTCAACAACCACGGCTGGATTTCAAGCACAGGTAAGCATCTGGACAGTTTGTGACCCAGCAAGAATTAAACTGACTGATTGCCAGATATGTCGTTACAGACGGAAGACGTGATGACAGTCACTTAAAAGACAGCTGAGACTGTGATCCACTGAAGTTAAAACACATTTACTTGCTACCTGGATAAAGATTATTCAAAAATGGGTTTTGAGCTCCAAAAGGAATTTGAGGGACTGGATCATGTCTCTGTCACAGCAGACATTTGAACTGGGGATAATGGACATTTTCTTTGGATCACTGCACATCAGATTAAATCCATATCATAAAGGTAAGATAAACATGGACAGCTTTATGCAGTGTTGCCAACTCTTACTCCAAAATGAGGAAATTACTGGCAATTTCGTGTTGATTTTCTTCAGATTTTTCCCACAGTAAGAGCTCTCAAGGCAGGATAAAGCAGACTGAATAAGTTCTAAAAGCTCTGAAACAGTCTGTTTTCAGCCTGACCTTAATAAGCCCGTAATGTAATCCATTAAATTATCTTGCTATGTGTGCAAGATGATTTAAGTATGCATTTAAAAGTAACGTGAAAGTTACTTTAATCATGCAGTAATTGGTAAAGTAACTCAATTACTTTTGAAAAGAAGTAACTAGAAGAAGAAGACTTTGTCATTCAGTTCATACAGCCAATCATGTACAGTAGAACAAAATTACATTTGTCCTACCTACAATGTTAATCACATCTAGAATCAGAGGGGCTGCTGCTACGCAAGGTGCTGCCACAAATAACTTTTCCTTCCCCCATTCTATTATGCTGAGCACCAAGCTAGAAATGCCATTTTTACATGGACTTTGGTATGACCCAGCCAGGGCTTGAACCCACGACCTCCCGGCTGTGGGGCGGATACTCTCCCACTAGGCCACCACTCTGGTAACTGTAATTAGTTACTATTTTTTAGTAACTTGCTCATCACTGGTAATGATGGGGCGGTGGGGGGAACTCAGCAGCACAAAAAAAGAATTGAGGGATGATCACAGATCCTTTTTATTGGAATGAAAAATGCCTTTACAATAGCCAGCCATGTTAGAACACTGTTCAGGAAGTAGACACACCCTTATCCAAGAGTAACAAAGTGAAAACTTCAAAGAATAAAGGGAGAGGGTTCAGCATGAAAAAACCATCCGTCACACTTGGGAACACAAAAGCCACGTTAGACTTTAGTATGCAACATGAAAAAAGCAGAACAGGTCTGAAACGGTGTTCTTATCTCATCCTGAGTGTAATGTCAAACTTTCAGTGAAATGCAGCAAAGTTAGTTGACTTTACAGGTGAATGGTGACCCAATTAACGTGACAGAGGTGGAAAATATGTGATAGTTGAGTCTGCTAGCTGATTTTAACTCGATAGAGAATTCAAATCAGTATTTCAAAATGTTCTGTGAAATCTCACAAAGAATGTATTGGGAAATTAAACACCTCATTCAGTCAGATGTTGTCTGTAGTCATCCATTACAGTTTTTATACCTCGCTGGTCGAAGACCAAAGGGGGATTATGTTATGGGTCAGTACGTACGTACGTCTGTCCCACTTTTGTAAAATCAACTCCTACAGTTTTGGTCAGATTGTTTTGAAACTTGGTACTGTGGTTTAATATACACTGAGGATGCGCATATTGCAATTTCACTCTCATCTGATGACCTTGAGGTCAAAGGTCAGGTCAGATTTTTCCCCTAAATCTTCTGAACACAGTAACTACTGAAAGAAATGATGTAGTCTTTTCAAATTGATACAGTAGTTGTATCTGATACACATCTTGGACGACTTATGCCCTCACCTAACTATGAGTTTGGGGTCAAGGGGTCAAAGATTCATAGTTAACATTGCAGTTGTACTATGGTAAATGCTACATTTGCTGTTACTATAAAACGAGTAAAGCTAGGGCCACCAAACCTGGTATACAGGTTCACCTTGGGATCCTGAACCCTGACTATGGGTTTGAGATCAAAAGGTCAAATTTAACATTTCTTATGCCTTATTGCTGTACAACACATAAAGTTAGGACCACCAAACTTTCTACACAGGTTCACCTTGGGATCCTGACCTGACTATGGGTTTGTAGTCAAAAGGTCAAACGTCAAAGTTAACAGTTCTTATGCCTTATTTCTGTAAAAGTCAAAAGTCAAAGTTAGCATTCCATTTACACTATTACTAGAACATGAGTAAAGCTAGGGCTACCAAACCTGGTCCACAGGTTCACCTTGGGATTGTGACCTCAGACTATGGGTTTGGGGTCAAAAGGTAAAGGTTAACATTCCCGATGCCTTATTAGTGCAAAACAAATAAAGTTTGGGCCACTAAATCTGGTACACAAGTTCACCTTGGAATCCTGACCTCTGACTATGGGTTTGGGGTCAAAAATCAAGGTTAGCATTCCATTTACACTATTACTGTAACACGAGTAAAGCTAGGGCCACCAAACCTGGTCCACAGGTTCACCTTGGGATCGTGACCTCAGACTATGGGTTTGGGGCCAAAAGGTCAAGGTTGACATTTCCTATGCCTTATTACTGTACAACGAATAAAGTTAGGGTCAAAACTTGGTACACAGATTCGCCCTGTGACCCTGAAGTGTGACTATGCTTTTGGGATTGCAAGGTCAAAGGTCAACATCAAAATGGCTTATAAACTATATCCTAACAACAAAGAAAGCTAGGGTCATCAAACTTGCTACACAGGGTCACCTTGGGATCCTGACCTGACCATGGGTTTGTGGTCAAAAGGTCAAAGGTCAAGTTTAGCATTTCTTGTGCTTTATTACTGTACAACGAGTAAAGCTAGGACCACCAAACTTGGTACACAGGTTCACCTTGTGACGAAGTGTGACTGTGGTTTTGGGATTGCAAGGTTAAGGTCAACATTAAAATGCCTTATAAAGTGTATCTCAACAACAAAGAAAGCTAGCTAGGGTCACCAAACCTGGTACACAGGTTCACTCTGAGACCATAACCTCTGACTACAGGTTTGGGGTCTAAAGGTCAAGGTTGGCACTCCCTATGATCTCTTACTGTAGAACATGTAAATCTCTCTAGGGTCACCATACTTGCTACACGTCTTCACCTTGGGATCCTGCCCTGCAGCTATCGGTTGTACAGTGCATCTGGAAAGTATTCACAATGCTTCACTTTTTCCACATTTTGTTATGTTACAGCCTTATTCCTAAATGGAATAAATTATTTTTTTTCCTCAAACTTCTACACACAATCAGACTTTATATATTTTTATAAAGCACTTTTCATACAGTATAGCAGTTCAAAGTGCTGTACAAAATAATAAACAACATACACCAAAAGCTGAAACATAGTCTCACCCACCCACACACACACATACTCACAACACACAGATTAATCGACCTACCATATAAAACCATGTTTTAAAAACAAAACAAAACATTAAAACTGAACTGAGGAAGTGCTATCAGTGAGGAAAACAACACCCCATAATGATAACATCAAAAAAGTTTGAGATTTTTGCAAATTTATTAAAAATAAAAAACTAAGAAATCGCATGAACATAAGTATTCACAGCCTTTGCTCAATACTTTGTTGATGCACCTTTGGCAGCAGTTACAGCCTCAAGTCTTTTTGAATATGATGCCACAAGCTTGGCACACCTATCTTTGGGCAGTTTGGCCCATTCCTCTTTGCAGCATCTCTCAAACTCCATCAGGTTGGATGGGAAGCATCGGTTCACAGCTATTTTCAGATCTCTCCAGAGATGTTCAATTGGATTCAAGTCTGGGCTCTGGCTGTGCCACTCAAGGACATTCACAGAGTTGTCCTGAAGCCACTCCTTTGATATCTTGGCTGTGTGCTTAGGGTCGTTATCCAGCTGAAAGATGAACTGTCACCCCAGTCTGAGGTCAAGAGCGCTCTGGAGCAGGTTTTCATCCAAGATGTCTCTGTTCATTGCTGCATTCATCTTTCCCTCTATCCTGACTAGTCTCCCAGTTCTTGCCACTAAAAAAACATCCCCACAGCATGATGCTGCCACCACCATGCTTCACTATAGGGATGCTATTGGCCTGGTGATGAGCAATGCCTGGTTTCCTCCTAACATGATGCCTGGAAATTCACGCCAAAGAGTTCAATCTTTGTCTCATCAGACCAGAGAATTTTGTTTCTCATGGTCTGAGAGTCCTTCAGGTGCCTTTTGGCAAACTTCAGTCGGGCTGCCGTGTGCCTTTTACTGAGGAGTGCCTTCCATCCGGCCACTCTACCATACAGGCCTGGTTGGTGGATTGCTGCAGAGATGGTTGTCCTTCTGGAAGGTTCTCCTCTCCACAGAGGAACACTGGAGCTCTGACAGAGTGACCATCGGGTTCTTGGTCACCTCCCTGGCTAAGGCCCTTCTCCCCCGATCGCTCAGTTTAGATGGCCAGCCAGCTCTAACAAGCGTCCTGGAGGTTCCAAACTTCTTCCATTTACGGATGATGGAGGGCACTGTGCTCATTCGGACCTTCAAAGCAGCAAAAAAAATTTTCTGTACCCTTATTTGTGCCTCGAGACAATCCTGTCTCAGAGGTCTACAGACAATTCCTTTGACTTCATGCTTGGTTTGTGCTCTGACATGCACTGTCAACTGTGGGACCTTATATAGACAGGTGTGTGCCTTTCCAAATCATGTCCAATCAACTGAATTTACCACAGGTGGACTCCAATTAAGCTGTAGAAACATCTCAAGGATGATCAGTGGAAACAGGATGCACCTGAGCTCAATTTTAGAAAGCTCAAGGCCATCACAGGAGACCCCTCACATCCCGCCCACCACCTGTTTGACCAGCTTCCCTCTGGACGACAGTCCAGATCAATCAGGTCCCACACCTCCAGATAGACAAACAGTTTCTTCTCCTGGGCCATCCGAACTGGAAACAGTCAGAGGCCCCACCCCGCTCCCTCTGAACGCTCACATGCTCAGAACTGAGGACCTTTTTAACTATCACAGTAACACACCTGTCTTTGCACTTCGCACTTTCATGTATATTGACCTATCCGTGAAACCACTACTATGTATATCATCCATAATCCTTTTGCCATTTTACTCAATTGTGTGTTCAGCATTCTGCACTCTGATGTACATAGTTCCACCCATGTAGCCACTACCATACCTGTGTATATTTCCATAATCCTGGGCCATTTTTATTTTTATTTCAGTCATGTGTTCAGTCATGTGCTCTGTAACCGTGTTTTATCTAATCCTTCTCTCTTTCTTGATTGCACAGTAGCCTGGTGGAGCACCCACAATTTCGTTGTACTGTACAACTTTACAATGACAATAAAGCCTGTTCTATTTTGAGCTTCATGGCAAAGGCTGTGAATACTTATGTACCTGTGATTTTTTTTTTCAGTTTTTTTTAAAAATAAATTTGCAAAAATCTAAAAAAAAAAAAAAAACCTTTCACGTTGTCATTATGGGGTATTGTGTGTAGAATTTTGAGGAAAAAAAAAATCAATTTTGGAACAAGGCTGTATTATAAAATGTGGAAAAAGTGAAGTGCTGTGAATACATTACGGATGCACTGTATACTTTGTTGTATATTCGTGGATGATTGACTTATAATTTGATTCTGCTGCAGTAATTCGATTAAAAAGTTGAAAACTGCTCTGTCAGTAAGTATTGGGATAGTCAAAGAAAATGGAGGCAGGGGATATTGCACTCACCTCAGACTGTTCCTGTCTTTGGTGTTGCTGACTATCTGATATGCCTCAGATTTTGATCGCTTACTTTTTTCAGTTGGTAATTGATCTCTACTAAAGAAGTTGGGGTAGTGTCTCAGGGACGGGTGAATGATGATGAACAAGGTGATTCTTGGATTCGCCAACTTTAATGGCAAATGTTGACAAAAATAAAGCTGATAACTCACGGAGCAGTGAGGGTTTTCGTCAAGGTACGTAAAAGGTTGCAAAACAGTTGGCACAAAGTTTTTAAGGCCGCCAACAGTTTTATCGTTTGTAAACAGTGTTAAACAGTTGCCAGAGTTCACTATAAGGCAGACCAAAAAGAACATTAGCGACACATGTTGCAACCATTTGCAAATGCATACAACTATTTTGGAAATGTTTGCAACAATGTATTTGTGTAAAAATACATCCTGCAAAAAATCTGAACATTTTCAAAATTTTTGGTAACAAGAAAAACTGTTTGTGGCCCGTTTAGCAACCTTTTACACCCCCCCCCCCAAAAAAAAACACACATTTGCCACTCTGTGAGATACGTCAGTTAATGTTTTCAGCTCCTTCTGTTTGCGTATGTTAACACCTTAACTCAAAAAGTTATTGAGAGAATTGAAATTTTTTTGGAGATGGTGTAAATGGACCACAGAACCCAGCCACAGAGGACGCACAAGCTAGTGTACTTCTACTGCCGGTCGCAAGCCCGGAGGTGCACACAGACTTATGCAGAGCCTTATGCAGAAGGTGAAATCTGAAACATAGGAAACTGCAAGTTGGTGTCAGGAGAGAATTTAGCTAGACGGCATTGGATGGTGCTCTGTAGAATGACTTTGGAAAGAAAAGAAGAGGAAGACTGTGAAGGCGGAGCCAAAGATTAAGTGGGGGAAGTTACAGAAGGAAGAACATTGCACAGAGTTCAGGAAGGAGTTGATGCAGGCTCTGGGTGGTAGGGAAGAATTACCAGATTACTATGAAAGTACAGCAAAAGTATTGAGGGAAACTGGTAGAAAGGCATGTGGTGTATCCTCTGTCCAGAGGAAGGTAGACAAGGAGACTTGGTGGTGAATGAGGAGGTACAGGAAAGAATTCAAAGGAAGAGGTTAGCAAAGGAAAAGTGGGATCACCAGGGAGATGAAGAAAGTAGACAACACTATTTGGAATCTAGGCGCATGGCAAAGAGAAAGGTGGCAAAGGAAAAGTGCATATAGTGAGTTATAAGAGGCTGAAGCCTAAGGAAGGAGAAAAGGACTTGTATTAATTAGCCAGACAGAGAGATCGAGCTGGAAAGGATGTGCAACAGGTTAGGTTCAGGTTACTTTATTTGTACCCGTAGGTAGATTTGTTTTGCAGTCAGGTGACATCCATATTTACAAACCACAATTACATTCAACATAAACGCAAACACAGGTACACATGAAGCTGACTATAAACATGATAAAAGTACTCAAGGCTGCACGGTGGCGCAGTGGTTTAGCACTGTGACAGCACAGTTTTACCCTCAGCCGGGGGATCGCGGGAATCATGAGATCGTGGGTTCGATCCCAGCCCCCCGACCAACAGTGAGCTGTGTGGAGTTTGCATGTTCTCCCCGTGTTGCGTGGGTTTACTCCGGGATTTCTCCGGTTTCCTCCCGCATACCAAAAACATGTAGGTTTAGGGCGCTCGCGCACGCAGCGACCGGCAGCCGGTGGCTTGTCACCAGACTGCAAACCAAATCTACCTACGGGTACAAATAAGTAACAAAAAAAAAGGCTCCATCAATCAGGACATAAGACAAAGAGATAAGAGAAAAAGCAAAGAGAGAAGGGTCATATTAAAAAGTTAAAGACTAGTCAAAGAGGTTAAAAACTCAAAAGTCTATAACCCAATAAAAGATTTAGAACCCAAGGTTGATTAAGGACAGAAATGGTAATATACTAACAAGTGATGAGTGTGCTGAGTAGATGGAAGTACTTTGAGGTGCTGATGAATGAAGAAAAAGAGAGAGGGGAGGATGGATGAAGGAAAGATGGTGAACAAGGAAGTCCAGAGGATTAGCCAGGTGGAAGTGATGGCAGCTTTGAAGTGGATGAAGAATGGAAAGGCGGTTAGTCCAGATGTCATACCTGTGGAGGTATGGAGATGTTTAAGAGAGATGGCAGTGGACTTTTTAACCACATTGTTTAACACAATCTTGGAGAGTCAGAGGATGCCTCAGGAGTGGAGAAAAAGTGTTTTGGTACCAATTTGCAAGAACAAAGGTGATGCTCAGAGCTGTAGTATCTACAGAGGCATAAAGTTGATCAGTCACACTATGAAGATTTGGGAATTGGGTTGTTGAAGCCAGGTCAAGAGGAGAGGTGACAATCGGCGAGCAGCCCTACAGTTTCATGCCAAGAAAGAGTACTACAGATGCAATCTTTGCTTTAAGAGTGTTGACTGAGAAATAAAGAGAAGGTCAGAAGGAGCTGCACTGTGTCTTTGTGGATCTGGAGAAAGCATATGATAGGGTGCCAAGTGTGATACTGTATGACAAAGTCAGGAGTGGCAGAGAAGTATGTGAGGGTGGGTCACGACATGTACAGTGCATCTGGAAAGTATTCACAGCGCTTCACTTTTTCCACATTTTGTTATGCTGCAAGTGCATCTCAATAAATTGGAATGTCATTGAAAAGTTAATTAAATTCAGTAATTTAATTCAGAAAATGAAACTCCTATATTATATAGATTCATTACACACAGAGTGATATATTTCAAGTGTTTCTTTTAATTTTGATGGTTATGGCTCAAGAAAACCCATTTTGATGGTTATAGCTCAAGAAAACCCAAAATTTAGTTTCTCAAAAAATTAGAAATTACATAAAATTAATTTCAAAAAATGGATTTTTGATAGAAATGTTGGCCTACTGAAAAGTATGTCCATGTACACACAATACTTGGTCGGGGCTCCTTTTGCATGAATTACTGCATCAGTGTAGCGTGGCATGGAGGTGATCAGCCTGTGGTACTGCTGAGGTGTTAAAAAGGCCCAGGTTGCTTTGATAGCATCCTTCAGCTCGTCTTCATTGTTGGGTCTGGTGTCTCTCATCTTCCTCTTGACAATACTCCATAAATTCTCTATATAGTTGAAGTCAGGCTAGTTTTATGGCCAATAAAACACAGTGATACCATGGTCATTAAACCAGGTTTTGGCACTTTTGGCAGTGTGGGCAGGTGCCAAGTCCTGCTGGAAAATGGAATCAGCATCTCCATAAAGCTTGTCAGCAGAGGGAAGCATGAAGTGCTCTAAAATTTGCTGGTAGATGACTGCGCTGAAATTGGACTTGATAAAACACAGTGGACCGACACCAGCAGATGACCTCTTTTCAGATGAAAGTAAATTTTGCATTTCATTTGGAAATCAAGGTCCCAGAGTCTGGAGGAAGAGTGGAGAGGCACAGAATCTAAGTTACTTGAGGTCCAGTGTGAAGTTTCTATAGTCAGTGATGATTTGATGAGCCATGTTATTTGCTAGTGTTGGTCCACTGTGTTTTATCAAGTCCAAAGTCAGTGCAGCCATCTACCAGAAAATTTTAGAGAACTTTATGCTTCCCTTTGCTGACAAGCTTTATGGAGATGCTGGTTTCATTTTCCAGGAGGACTTGGTGCCTGTCCACACTGGCAAAAGTACCAAAACCTGGTTAAATGACTATGGTATCACTGTGCTTGATTGGCCAGAAAACTAGCCTGCCTTCAACTCCATAGAGAATTTATGGAGTATTGTCCAAAGGAAGATGAGGGCCACCAAACCCAACAATGCAGACGAGCTGAAGGTCACTATCAAAGCAACCTGGGCCTCCATAACACCTCGGCAGTACCACAGGCTGATCACCTCCATGCTACGCTGCACTGATGCAGTAATTCATCCAAAAGGAGCCTCGACCAAGTATTGAGTGTGTACATGGACATACTTTTCAGTCGGCCAACATTTCTATTTAAAAAAAAAAAAATAATAATAATTAATTTTATGAAATATTGTAATTTTTTGAGAAACTGAATTTGGGGTTTTCATGAGCTGTAAACCATAATCATCAAAATTAAAATAAATAAACACTTGAACTACATCACTCTGTGTGTAATGAATCTATATAATGCAGGAATTTCATTTTCTGAATTGAATTACTGAATTTAACTTTTTGATGACATTCTAATTTATTGAGATGCAGCTGTACAGCCTTATTCCAGAATGGATTAAATTCATTTTTTCCCTCAAAATTCTACACACAATACCCCATAATGACAATATGGAAAAAGGTTTTTTGGGGTTTTTTTGTTTTTTGCAAATTTATTAAAAATAAAAAACTAAGAAATCACATGTACTTAAGTATTCACAGCCTTTGAAGCTCAAAATTGAGCTCAGGTGCATCCTGTTTCCACTGATCATCCTCGAGATGTTTCTACAGCTTAGTTGGAGTCCACCTGTGGTAAATTCAGTTGATTGGACATGATTTGGAAAGGCACATACCTGTATAAGGTCCCACAGTTGACAGTGCATGTCAGAGCACAAACCAAGCATGAAGTCAAAGGAATTGTCTGTAGACCTATGAGACAGGATTGTCTCAAGGCACAAATCTGGGGAAGGGTACAGAAAAATTTCTGCTGCTTTGAAGGTCCCAGTGAGCACAGTGGCCTCCATCAGCCGTACATGGAAGAAGTTTGGAACCACCAGGACTCTTTCTAGAGCTGGCCGACCGTCTAAACTGAGCAATCAGGGGAGAAGGGCCTTAGTCAGGGAGGTAACCAAGAACCTGATGGTCACTCTGTCAGAGCTCCAGCGTTCCTCTATGGAGAGAGGAGAACCTTCCAGAAGGACAACCATCTCTGCAGCAATCCACCAATCAGGCTTGTATGGTAGAGTGGCCAGATCAGGGGTGTCCAACCATGTGCCATGGAGAGCCAAGACCCTGCAGGTTTTACCTCCAACCAGTGTCTTCAACAGCAGATTTCAGTGAACTTCTTCCCACTGATTGCTGATAAGTGAAAACACCTGCTGAAGAGACTGGGTAGAAGAGAAAACCTGCAGGGTCTTGGCTCTCCATGGCACATGGTTGGACACCCCTGGGCCAGATGGAGGCCACTCCTTAGTAAAAGGCACATGGCAGCCCTCCTGGAGTTCGCCAAGAGGCACCTGAAGGACTCTGACCATGAAAAACAAAATTCTCTGGTCTGATGAGACAAAGATTGAACTCTTTGGCGTGAATGCAAAGCATCATGTGTGGAGGAAACCAGGCACCATTCATAACTACAGCATTGTTGGTAGCAGCATCATGCTGTAGGGATGTTTTTCAGCGGCAAGAACTGGGAGACTAGTCAGGATAGAGGAAAAGATGAATGCAGCAATGTACAGAGACATCCTGGATGAAAACCTGCTCCAGAGTGCTCTTGACCTCAGACTGGGGTGACAGTTCATCTTTCAGCAGGACAATGACCATAAGCACACAGCCACGATATCGAAGGAGTGGCTTCAGGACAACTCTGAATGTCCTTGAGTGGCCCAGCCAGAGCCCAGACTTGAATCCAATTGAACATCTCTGGAGAGATCTGAAAATAGCTGTGAACCGATGTTTCCCATCCAACCTGATGGAGCTTGAGAGGTGCTGCAAAGAGGAATGGGCCAAACTGCCCAAAGATAGATGTGCCAAGCTTGTGGCATCATATTCAAAAAGACTTGAGGCTGTAATTGTTGCCAAAGGTGCATCAACAAAGTATTGAGCAAAGGCTGTGAATACTTACTGTATGTCCATGTGATTTCTTAGTTTTTTTATTTTTAATAAATTTGCAAAAATTTCAAAAAAAACTTTTTTGTCATTGTCATTATGGGGTATTGTGTGTAGAATTTTGAGGAAAAAAATGAATTTAATCCCTTTTGGAATAAGGCTGTAACAGAACAAAATGTGGAAAAAGTGAAGTGCTGTGAATACTTTACGGATGCACTGTATGTAGACAGTGAGACGGTGGTGAGGTGTGCTGTTGGAGTGACAGATGGATTCAAGGTTGGGGTGGGGTTACATCAGGGATCGGCTCTGAGCCCCTTCTTGTTTGCCATGGTGATGGACAGGCTGACAGACGCGATCAAGCAGGAGTCTCTGGACCATGATGTTGTCAGACAACATTGTGATCTGTAGTGAGAGTAGGGAGCAGGTGGAGGTATGCAATGGAGAGAAGAGGAATGAAAGTCAGTAGAAACAAGACAGAATACATGATTGTGAATGAGAGAGAAGCAGGTGTAACAAAGATGCAAGGAGGAAAGGTAGTGAAGGTAGATGAGTTTCAATAACTAGGGCAACCATCTAAGTAATGGAAAATGCACAAGAGAGGTGAAGAAGAGAGCACAGGCAGGGTGGAGATGAGTGTCAGGGGTGATTTGTGACAGAAAGAGCAGCAAGAGTGAAGGGAAGATTTACATGATGGTAGTGGGATCTACTATGATGTATGGTTTGGAGATAATGGAACTGACAAAAAGACAGGAGGCAGAGCTGGAGGTGGCAGAGTTGAAGAAGCAAAGATTCTCACTGGGAGTGATTAGAAGGGACAAGATTACAAATGAGTATATCAGAGGGACTGCTCAGGTTGAGCGGTTTGGAGACAAAGTAAGAGAGGCAAGGCTGAGATGGTTTGGACATGCGCAGAGGAGGGATAGTGGACATATTGGACAAAGGATGTTGAAGATCGAAGTGCCAGGCAGGAGGAAAAAAGGAAGACCACAGAGAAAATTCATGGATGTAGTGAAGGAGGACATGGAGAGGGTTGGTGTTACAGAGGAAGATGCAAGGGATAGAGTGAGATGGAGGCAGATGATCCGCTGTGCTGACCCCTAAAGGGAGCAGCTGGAAGAAGAAGAATGTTTCTAACCTACAGTACATGGTTCAGGTTCAGGTTACTTTATTTGTACCCGTAGGTAGATTTGTTTTGCAGTTGGTGACATCCATATTTACAAGCCACAATTACATTCAACATAGACACAAACACAGGCACACATCTTACAAAATAGGTAAATATAAAATATGTACAATATAATTTTTATAGCTTGTTCAACTCTTTGACAGCAGCAGGGACAAAGCTGTTTTTGTAGCGCTGGGTTCTACTTTTTGGGACAGCAAACCTCCGTCTGGAGGGAAGAAGCTGAAAGTTGCAGTGCAAAGGGTGGGAGTCATCATTTAAAATCGAGTCGGCCATCCTCTGTACTTGTCTGGTGTACAGGGATGTCAGGCTCAGCTGTGACTCACCAAGCAAACGACTGGACCATCTGACTACCTGATCCAAGGATTTCCTCTGTTTCAGTTTTATCTGACCAAACCATGACATTAAAGAAAAGGATAAAACAGATTCATTAAAAGCCCGATAGAACATAGTCATTATGGTTTGGTCAATTTGGAAGCGTGCAAGTTTCCTCAAACAATGCAAATTTTGCTGACCCTTTTTGCACATCCTTTCACAGTTCACCTCAAAGTTCAATCCACTATCAATAATCGTCCCAAGATATTTGTACGATTGTACACATTCGGCGGTCTGGCCTTTTAGTATGGTGACTTTGTGCCTGGGAGTTTTCCTCCTAAAGTCAATAATCATATCTTTCGTTTTTGTTGTATTCAGCTGCAGGTAGGAATCCTCACACCAGTGAACAAAGTCATCAACTACTGGGCCGTGGCCACTCTCACCATCCTGGAGGAGACTGACAATGACTGAGTCATCAGCATACTTTATAATGTGTCTGTTGTCATGTCTGCTGGTGCAGACATTGCAACATTATGTTATTGCAACATTGTTGCAATAACATGTTATTGCAACATTCTGTTATTGCAACTACCTGGTGGAGGTAGTTGCAATAACAGAGTGAGCACTCTTACCTAATGTCTCTGGTCAAGTCAGCCAGAAGGAGTGCCAACAAGTCCCCCAGCTAATAAGTAAAAATGTTCTTGGAGGAACGTCTTATTGTTGAAGTGAGCGGTGTTTGTCAGTGTAACAGCATGAATGGCTTGGTGAAATTAAAATTTGAGGGAGAAAATTAGCTGCTTTGACAGGGGTTGCACTCTAAATACTTTCTATTTTTTTTTTCCCTACTCATTTTCCTTTCACTGGTTAAGTTGAGACACCATCACTGTAGTAACTTGGTTTCTTGCACCATGACAAAAGTGTCACGTATTGGAGAAAGTATACTTCGACACACCAGATGTTCTCATCTAACAGTAACTAATTCTGTGGACACAATAAATGTTGTCTGCACCACGGAACGAGAAACTTCAACCTTTGTTTATTCTCCTATATAAATACCAGCTTGCAACCATACAGTGGAGCAAAAAAGTATTTAGTCAGCCACCAATTGTGCAAGTTCTCCCACTTAAAAGATGAGAGAGGTCTCCAATTTTCATCATAGGTATACCTCAACTATTGGAGACAAAATAAGAAAAATAAATCCAGAAAATCACATTGAAGGATTTTTAATGAATTAATTGGTAAATTCCTCGGTAAAATAAGTATTTGGTCAATAACAAAAGTTCATCTCAATACTTTGTTATATACCCTTTGTTGGCAATGACAGAGGTCAAACGTTTTCTGTAAGTTTTCACAAGGTTTTCACACACTGTTGCTGGGATTTTGGCCCATTCCTCCATGCAGATCTCCTCTAGAGCAGTGATGTTTTGGGGCTGTCCCTGGGCAACACAGACTTTCAACTCCCTCCAAAGATTTTCTATGGGGTTGAGATCTGGAGACTGGCTAGGCCACTCCAGGACCTTGAAATGCTTACGAAGCCACTCCTTCGTTGCCCGGGCGGTGTGTTTGGGATCATTGTCATGCTGAAAGACCCAGCCACGTTTCATCTTCAATGCCCTTGCTGATGGAAGGAGGTTTTCACTCAAAATCTCACGATACATGGCCCCATTCATTCTTTCCTTTACACGGATCAGTCGTCCTGGTCCCTTTGCAGAAAAACAGCCCCAGAGTATGATGTTTCCACCCCCATGCTTCACAGTAGGTATGGTGTTCTTTCTCCTCCAAACACGACAAGTTGAGTTTTTACCAAAAAGTTGCATTTTGGTTTCATCTAACCATATATGCACAACCATATATGCACCACCGTGCAGGGCTGCACGGTGGCGCAGTGGTTTAGCACTGTGGCAGCACAGTTTACCCTCGGCCGGGGGATCGCGGGGATCATGAGATCGTGGGTTCGATCCCAGCCCCCGACCAACAGTGAGCTGTGTGGAGTTTGCATGTTCTCCCCGTGTTGTGTGGGTTTTCTCCGGGATTTCTCCGGTTTCCTCCCGCATACCAAAAACATGTAGGTTTAGGGCGCTGGTGCACGCAGCGACCGGCAGCCGGTGGCTTGTCACCAGACTGCAAACCAAATCTACCTACGGGTACAAATAAGTAACAAAAAAAAAAAAAAAATATGACAGTCTCCCAATCCTCTTCTGGATCATCCAAACGCTCTCTAGCAAACTTCAGACGGGCCTGGACATGCACTGGTTTAAGCAGGGGGACACGTCTGGCACTGCAGGATTTGAGTCCCTGGCGGCGTAGTGTGCTTCTGATGTAGCCTTTGTTACTTTGGTCCCAGCTCTCTGCAGGTCATTCACTAGGTCCCCCCATGTGGTTCTGGGATTTTTGCTCACCGTTCTCGTGATCATTTTGACTCCACGGGGTGAGATCTTGCGTGGAGCCCCAGATCAAGGGAGATTATCAGTGGTCTTGTATGTCTTCCATTTTCTAATAATTGCTCCCACAGTTGATTTCTTCACGCCAAGCTGCTTATCTATTGCAGATTCAGTCTTCCCAGCCTGGTGCAGGTCTACAGTTTTGTTTCTGGTGTCCTTTGACAGCTCTTTGGTCTTGGCCATAGTGGAGTTTGGAGTCTGACCGTTTGAGGTTGTGGACAGGTGTCTTTTATACTGATAACGAGTTCAAACAGGTGCCATTAATACAGGTAACGAGTGGAGGACAGAGGAGCCTCTTAAAGAAGAAGTTACAGGTCTGTGAGAGCCAGAAATCTTGCTTGTTTGTAGGTGACCAAATACTTATTTTACCGAGGAATTTACCAATTAATTCATTAAAAATCCTTCAATGTGATTTTGTGGATTTTTTTTTTCCTCATTTTGTCTCTCATAGTTGAGGTATACCTATGATGAAAATTGGAGACCTCTCTCATCTTTTAAGTGGGAGAACTTGCACAATTGGTGGCTGACTAAATACTTTTTTGCCCCACTGTACATTTCATGTCACAAATGCTGCAAAGAGAAACTTGTGATGTTTGCAAGGTAACAATGTGAGTAAAGTTGTCCACACCTGCACCTGAAGTGATGCATTTGAGTTAGTCCTCCACTGAGAGGTTTAATCATAACATTATACTCAGGCCAAGTAACTGATGAAAAACAATTTGCTCTATTACAGTAAATGTTGTTATATCAAAGCAGCAGGGGCTCAGACACTGTCAGAAATAGCACCACTGTGTCTTTAAAAAATATCATGTTGTCTACTTTAGTCTTGTCAACTTTTTATATATGAATATGTGTAATGAAATATAGACGATGCCCTCCATCTCCTCCAACTCTCATTTGCCCATCCCGCCACTGTGGAAGCCTTCGCTATGATCAGAAGTAAGAAAAACCTAATCAATAGAAGGTTCAGCACTGCTGTGAGCCATTAGAACTCATTAATAATGCATGTGTAGAATGAGCACAGTGTCAAATTAAAAGTAATCAGAGCTCATTGTCGGTAAGCTGCACATACAGTGGCTGTATGAAGCAGGCATACCTTTCCACTCACTCTCACGGACACCTGTGGACTCTGCTATTTTCTCACTTCCTCTCAGTGATGACACATGACTAGAGTGTAAAAAGGCAGGGCTCCATTTCTGTACTGTCAAACTGAGCCTGCCACTGACAGCAAAGGAAGGCCCAAAGAAAACAGAGGAAGGGTGGGATTAAAGGACGGAGCTGCAACAAGTCACCCTGCAGCTCGTGTCGAAGCTGCTGAGTGACAAAGAGCAGAAATGACGGTGAAGCAGCAATAAACAAAAGCAATTACAATACTGCTAAATATTTAAGCACTGCCTCTTGAGTTGTCATTAATATCACGCAGAGTGTAACGACAGATAATGACCAAGAAAAAAAAATATTTTTAACAGCACTTTTACTCCAGGTCAGTGCCGTTCGATGTGGTTCTCTGATTATAATCAGAGAACCAATATTATGTGCTTATATGTACCATTATGTGCTTCATTTCACTTGTTTATCTTGTCTGTTAATAATTATTAATAAAAAGTATACTATACATATGTACTGTACAAAAACCTCACATGCATGTCAGTGTAAGAGCAGTTTTTTTGTGTGTGTGTGTGTGTTGTCTTTCCAAAAAGCGATTTTCGGACTGTGCGGACTGTGCGGACTATGTGAGTTCAAAGTTCACGACTACCAAACATTCCACTAGCCGCCTTGCTTTTGTATAAAGACAGTACTGTCACACCTGAACAATTGCCGTTTAAAGTCTGCTTCAAGCTTTAAATCTCCGTTATGCCAGGTGCACATTGTGCCATTGTGAAATGTAGAACGGCATGTATCATCTAGAGCGGTGGAAAAAGCAAACTTGCAGCATACATGCATGTAACTTCGGGACCAGCGTGTGCACATGTCCGCCGCCATTCACGTTGTATACATTCCCCTCGGAGCTGAAGGATCCTGACGGATGTAACTGTTGGATTAAAGCAGTAAATCTATATTATAATTAAATAGTGTTGTGTATTGTTCAAGTTCTAGCCTAACTGACACGAGTCTAAACCCTGAAGTAGTAGGTACGGACAGGCAGGCCTGGATCTAGGGTATAGTTCTTTGTATATTGGTAATGAAGCTTGATCTACACACATATGTAATTAAGGCCATTGATAAGTAGGCTGGTATAAAATAAAATTGCAAATCATTGAACACGTGTGGTACTTAAACTATAGTATATTGACCTATAGATCTAAGTAAGCAGGTTATGCCTTGTAGTGAAATTTACTCAAAATGACAAACCCAAAGTTGAGCTGTCAAACCACTCACTTACCTTCTTTGTAGTCGTTTCGGAGTCTCACAAGTGAGGGTGCTTGGTCCTTTGACAACAAAATATCTGCTATGTCAGCATACATACAGGGGGACCATTTTGGCCAATTTCTGCAACGTGGCCGCAAATGCAAGTGCAACTAGTTCATCCTTGCGTTTGCGGGTACAACCGAGAAGACCCCTGTGCATAAAATATGCTCGTAAATCAGGAACCTTCCATAAATTAAATTTATCGATAGAGCATGTTTGGTAGCCACGTTCCCATGATGCTTTGCGTGAGTCGAGATGCGAAAGTCGCTTATTGTCAGTCACTTTCTTATTTTACTATATCTTGCTATTGAGTGTATAGTTATTTTACTCCACTGATACTCTACCTTTTTGTCACTTTGTCAATCATCTGTGAAGCACCTTGAATTGCATTAACTGAATTGAATTGTATTAACGAAAGGTGCTAAATAAAATTTGAAGTAATAATGGGTTTAAAAAATTGAATACAATAGAATAGCATATATGACAAAATTCAGCAAACTACATGTAAACTAGAGAGAGAGAGATAATTAAAAATTACTACATATAATGCATGATTTTGTCATAACCCACCTTCCCGGCAGATGAGAGTTAAGGGGAGGACTCAGGCCGCAGGCAGGATCCAGTGCAATAATGGTATTTATTAAACAAAAATCAGGGACAAATCAAAGCAGCACAAGGGCTGAAAACAAAACCAAAATTAGACAACGCAAAAACTCAAAAGGCAAGGTTTGACAGAGACAAGGCAAAAAACCCTCAAGGCTTGGAACCACGTAGACAATGCGGGGATAATGACAATGTGTGGTGATGTGAAAATGACGAGGCAGAGTTCTCTCTCAAGTCAGCTTTATTCACAACACCATCATCTCAAAGCAGAAAAAAAAGAGATCCACACAGTAAACTCTCGTCCTTAAATATCAGGACTCTTACACTTCACAGGTCACATGTCTCACAAACCACCTTGCATTATAAAGAAAGTCACAATGCATTTTCTCTCCATGATATCACTTCCACTGTCTCCAGTGAATCCCCTTTTTAATCCCTTAATTAAACCCCCCACAGTCTCAAGACTTGCATACCAAAGCTATGATTCTTGCAGCTTCCTATAATCACTAAGGGAGCTGCCCTGCCTTTGTTCTGACCTAAAATGTGAGTCACAAAACAGGTCCAACAGGTCCGGTATGTGTGTCCACCACACAAAGCCCCCCCAGCATTTTAGAATAAACAGGACAACAAGAGAATAACCACATGCATGCCGTGATAATATCAATACACATCAGTCCACATGCCGTACAGGCTTCAGCCTCCTGCCGTATCTGCTGTAGCTGGGATTCAACGTCTCTGCGGCACTGTCCTGGGGGTTTGCCGTCTGGGGGCGGAAACCTTTTGTCAGCACCTGTGGGTATTCTGGGGAAACATTACTCTGCGAAGCCCCCCGCGGTGGTCTACCTAGCCGCGGGGCCCTCGCCAACAGCAACTGCTCATCTGCCACCACAAAAGCGGGTTTGAGTCTGTTTATGCCAATTTTCTCTTTCCTACCCCCCAAATCTAGCAAAAACTGCTTGTCCCCTGTTTCTAGCACTCTGAATGGTCCATCATAAGGCGGTCGCAGCGGGGTTCGATGCGCATCGTGTCTAACAAAAACAAACTCTGCGTTCTTCAAAGTTTTGGGCACAAAAACGCGCAGAAAACTGTGGTGCGCGGGGCCGGGCAGCGTGCTTGATTCTATGTTGCTCTGCAACAGCTGAGACGGGGAGGCGTCTGGCGCAGGGTTATCTGGGAGAAACTCCCCAGGCAGCCGGAGTGGCTGCGCAAACACGAGCTCCGCTGGGGAGGCTTCTAAGTCCTCTTTAGGCGCAGAACGCAACCCCAATAACACCCACGGTAACTTGTCAACCCAATTTGCATCCGTCAGTGACGCCCTGAGAGCCGCTTTCAATGACCTATGAAAACGTTCGCATAACCCGTTAGCCTGCGGATTGTACGTGGTTGTGCGGTGAATTGTGACACCTAGGCTGCGGGCCAGTGTCGACCAAAGGTCGGACACAAATTGAGGGCCTCTGTCAGATGTAATGTCCGACGGAACACCGAAGCGCGCCACCCAAGCTTTTAAAAACGCGCGCCACCTCCTCGGCTGTGGTTGATGCCAGCGGGACCATTTCAGGCCAGTGCGTGGTGTGGTCCACCATTGTCAGAAGGTGTGTGCACCCTTGTGACAGCGGGAGGGGGCCCACGAGGTCCACATGAACGTGATCGAACCTCTTGGCCGGAATGTGGAACGGCTTCAACGGAGCCCTCGTGTGCCTGTGTACTTTGGCTCGTTGACACGCTGTGCAGGCTGCTGCCCACTCCTTAACCTGTTTGCGGAGGCTCGGCCACACAAATTTCTCTCCTACCATTTTGACCAACGCGCGCACTCCAGGGTGCGCCAAGGAATGAACCGAGTCAAAAACGCGGCGGCGCCACGCGGCCGGTACTACCGGACGCGGCCGTCTCGTGGAGACATCGCAGATTAGAGGGGGCATACCGTCTTGCAGCACCCTGCTCTCCAACCTTAACCCTGCTGGTCCAGAGTGAAGCGCGCGCATATCCGCGTCACCAACCTGCTCCGCGGCCATGGCTGCATAATCTACCCCTACGCTGACTGGGGCAGCCACAGCGCGCGAGAGGCAATCTGCCACTACATTGAGTTTGCCCACCACATGCTGAATATCAGTGGTAAACTCTGATATCGCGGCCAGCTGTCTCTGCTGCCGGCCTGACCACGGTTCAGAAACCTTGGCCATCGCGAATGTTAGCTGTTTGTGGTCAACGAACGCGGTGAAAGAGCGTCCTTCTAGCCAGAACTGAAAGTGGCGGATGGCCAAATGGAGAGCCAGCAGCTGCCTGTCGAACGCGCTGTATTTACGCTCGCTATCGCGCAAGGTCCTGCTGAAAAAAGCGAGGGGCTGCCAAACCCCGGCTACATGTTGCTCCACGACCGCCCCTATGGCCACCTCTGATGCGTCAATGGTGAGCGCTATGTGGGCCGTTGGGTCTGGGTGTGCCAACAACGCAGCCTTTGCCAAGGCTGCTTTCACCTCCGAGAATGCTTGGTCCCGCTCCGGGGGCCACTCGATCTTATCCGCGGGTTTCTTTTTTTTTAGCGTGGTGTACAGCGGCTGCATGAGTTGCGCCGCGCGGGGGAGAAAACTGTTATAAAAATTCCCCATTCCCAAAAACTCCTGCAACGCCCTGACCGTCTGCAGCCAGGGAAAATCTGCTACCACGCGCACTTTGTCAGGAAGCGGAACTGCCCCTTCGGGGGAGACGCGGTGTCCCAAAAAAAATCGATCTGCGCCACCCCGAACTGACACTTTGCCGGGTTGATTATTAACCCGTGATCTCCCAACCTTCGGAAAACTGTGGCCAGGTGTTTTTCGTGTTCGTCTTTGGACGCGCTGGCTACTAAAATATCGTCCAAGTAAACGAACATGAAAGGGAGATCGTGAAGCACCGCGTCCATCATGCGTTGGAATGTCTGAGCAGCCCCTTTAAGTCCGAATGGCATGCGTAAAAACTCGAATAGGCCAAACGGAGTTATTACCGCTGTTTTGGGTATGTCCTCAGCACGCACTGGGACTTGGTGGTAACCGCGGACCAAGTCTATTTTAGAAAAAGCGCGCGCCCCCGCCAAATGAACGGAAAAATCTTGGATATGTGGGATTGGGTAGCGATCGTGCGCTGTAGCGTTGTTTAACCGGCGGAAATCCCCTCAAGGTCGCCATGCTCTGTCAGCTTTCGGGACCATGTGTAGCGGGGAAGCCCAAGGACTGTTTGAACGTCGGATAATGCCCAACCTCTCCAGGTTGGCAAACTCCTCGCGCGCTATGGCCAGCTTAACTGTGTCCAAGCGCCAAGCTTTTGCAAAAACGGGCGGTCCGGTAGTGGTAATAAAATGCTCCACCCCGTGTTTAGCGACTGTTGCCAAAAATGTGGGGACCGTGAGTGCTGGGAACTGAGTGAGCAGTGTGTGGAACTTACCGCTTGCAGCTGTGACGTTGGCTTGTGCTGTTGGTGGGGTCACTCGCGCTGTACAGGGGATAGAATTAAAAGAAAGTGCATTAACCAGGCGCCTGTTAGCGAGATCAACCAACAAACCATGTGAGCACAAAAAATCAGCCCCCAACATATTGAAATTTACTGCTGCTACAACAAAAGTCCACTCAAATGCACGGCCCTGTAGAGACAGAAGCAGAGTCTTCTCACCAAAGGTCTCAATCTCCGAGCCGTTCGCTGCCGTCACCCGGGGACCTCCGGAACCAGCTAGTCTGTCCATGTAGGAAGGTGTGATGAAACTCAACTGGGAGCCTGTGTCGACGAGGAACTGCCTCCCGGATTGTGTGTCCGACAAGTAGAGCAGCTTGTTCTCTTCCCCGAGGGCCACGGCTGCTACCGACCCCCGGTCTTGGCGTTTCCCGAACGCCTGAACTGGCACGGTGGTACACATTTGCGTGCCCTCTCTGCGAAACGGCGATGATAGAAACAAAGGATGTCCGATCCGCGTTCCTTGGCCCCTGCCGTCGCTGTTGTCAGTGAGTCTGGCACCACTGCCTCTGGCCCCCTGTCGTCTCCGGTCGTCACGCCGAGTTCCGCTGCCGCGGCCGTGGCTGCGCGCCGCTTGGTGGCGTTGACAATCCGCTGCGCCTCTCTGCCCAGCGCGCGGTAGTCCCGTTGGACCAACAGTGGCGAACTGGCCAGGGTCGCTCTCGCTGCTGACGGTAGAGTCCTGAGGAAAAGGTGGGTGAAAATGAAGTGATCGTTGTCAGAGTCTTTCAGCCTCAACAACTTCTCCATCAGGTTCGCGGGCATGTCATTTTCCAACTCCGTCAGCGCCAGGAGCCTCTCAGCTCGCTCCTCCGCCGAGGGGGTGAATTGCTGGATGAGTGCAGCCTTCAGCGTGCCGTATTTGTCGCTGTCCGGCGGCTGGTCGATCAGGCTGTCCACATGCTGGACCGTGTTGTTGTCCAGCTTTGCGACCTACGTGGTAGAATTTTGTTGCGTCTACCGATATCCCCTGGAAGTTGAACTGCGCCTCAACCGCATTGAACCAGGAGCACGGATTGTTCTGCCAGAAGTCCGGTAGCTGGACTGTGGCGGCATTCGCTTGGCTGGGGGCTCCTGATGAGGCTGGCCCGGGGGAATTCTCCTCTTGCATAATACGTCTCGGGTCACCAGTGTGGTGCTGTGAAAATGACGAGGCAGAGTTCTCTCTCAAGTCAGCTTTATTCACAACACCATCATCTCAAAGCAGAAAAAAAGAGATCCACACAGTAAACTCTCGTCCTTAAATATCAGGACTCTTACACTTCACAGGTCACATGTCTCACAAACCACCTTGCATTATAAAGAAAGTCACAATGCATTTTCTCTCCATGATATCACTTCCACTGTCTCCAATGCATCCCCTTTTTAATCCCTTAATTAAATCCCCCACAGTCTCAAGACTTGCATACCAAAGCTATGATTCTTGCAGCTTCCTGTAATCACTAAGGGAGCTGCCCTGCCTTTGTTCTGACCTAAAACGTGAGTCACAAAACAGGTCCAACAGGTCTGGTATGTGTGTCCACCACAAATGACCTCTTGAAGGGCAAAGACTCACATATATAGAGGACGGAACAATTACCAGAACACAAGACAGCTGGGAGACAATCAAGGCTGAGCTGACACATTAGGGAAAATGACTACAAGTGTGGAAGACATGAAGAACTGGAGACAATAGGTAAACAAGTACACACACAAACCTGGACTGTAGACAGGGGAAGCACAGAGACCACAATGACACTAAGGACAGACAAGGGATGACAATATGATTAAAGACAAAAGGACAATAATACTGACAGTAAAAATAAACAAGGATCACACATTATAACCAAACACAGAAAGACAACCACAAAACAACAACAGGGGATGACATGACAAAGTAAGGGCCGGGGGAAAACACTGCAGACAATAAATGCAAATAATAAACAACCAAAAACCAGAAAGAACCTAAACCCGTGTCGTGGCTGCCATGGGAGCTGGCATTGGAGAGTGCTTTGGGTCCGATGAGCTCCGCAGCGCTGGGGTGGATGCTAAAGAGTGGCGAGGTGGTGTGCTCTCCTCCAGCCTGTGGAGTGGCTGTGGCACTGGGGAGAGGCAGACCGGTGTTAGGATGGAGCGCCGAGAGGGGTGACATCTCCTGGAGCCTTCTTTCCACCAGGGACCACCAAATGCCAAGCGAGATCCCCGGAATTGCTCCCCCTTGGCAGCGGACATCTCCCAAGGAGCTTGTGGGGCAACAGGGTGCTGTTTGGGAGGTGGAAATGGGACTGGTGAAACTGGCTTTGGGGCTGGAGCACGATGTGGTGGGAGAGACAGCGGAACCCGGGGTCGCTTCTTCATCGGCACAGGTTGTGCAGTTTCGGGTAAGTTTCCTACCATCACACGATACATATGCCGGAGGGTTGAGACAAAATTCAGCAGCTCAGCCAGGTTGGGGTAGCACCACAGGCTCGGGTATGCTTCCATTACCCCAGCCGCGGCATCCAGGCACTCCAGTGCCTTCTCCGGCATGCAGGAACTGCAGGCATTCAAGACAAAATCCTCGATGAGCTGGACCACCCACAACTTGTCCGCGTTGGCACCCCCAGCCACCAGCCTCCTCCTGCCTGCTGAGTCCAGGTAGGGAAAGGTCATACGTCTTAACCTGCCTTACTGGCAGATGAGTGAAAGGGAGGACTCAGGGTGCAGGCAGGATCGGGTGCAATAATGGCATTTATTAAATAAAAGCCAGGGACAAAACAAAGCAGCACGAGGGTTGAAAACAAAAACAAACCTAGACAAAGCAAAAACTCACAAGGCAAGGCTTGGCAGAGGCAAGGCAAAAAAAAAAAAAAAAAAAAAAACCTCAATGCTAGGAACCACAGAGACAATGTGGGGATAAAGACAATGACCTCTTGAAGGACAAAGAACAAAGACTCACATATACACCGTGTTCCAAATTATTATGCAAATGATATTCGTCTCTGATTTTCCTAAATAGTTGATGCAAATGACAGTCAATATAATTTTCAAGTCATCAACCGTTAGAACATAATTCAAATTTTATTGAACAAGCCTTCCAATGACTATTTTTTTTAGCAAAAATCAAAAGAAAATGCACTGTTTCAAATTATTATGCACAACAGTGTTTCAAAACATTTTACTGGTTGTAAAGAACTGAAAATGATCATTTGTTGAATTTGCAGCATTAGGAGGTCATATTTACTGAAATCAAAAGCTATTTTAATCAAAAACATCTTAACAGGCAAAGTTACATGTTAACATAGGACCCCTTCTTTGATATAACCTTCACAATTCTTGCATCCATTGAACTTGTGAGTTTTTGAAGAGTTTCTGCTTGAATTTCTTTGCAAAGTGTCAGAATAGCCTCCCACAGCTGCTATTTTGATGTGAACTGCCTCCTACCCTCATAGATCTTTTGTTTGAGGATGCTCCAAAGGTTCTCAACAGGGTTGAGGTCAGGGTAGGATGGGGGCCACACCATGAGTTTCTCTCCTTTTATGCCCATAGCAGCCAATGGCACTGAGGTAGTCTTTGCAGCATGAGATGGTGCATTGTCATACATGAAGATAATTTTGCTACGGAGAGGCACAGTTCTTCTTTTTGTACCATGGAAGAAAGTGATAAGTCAGAAACTCTATATACTTTGCCAAGGTCATTTTCACACCTCCAGGGATTCTAAAGGGGCCTACCAGCTCTCTCCCCATGATTCCAGCCCAAAACATGACTCCACCACCTCCTTACTGACATCACAGCCTTGTTGGGGCATTGTGGCCATCTACCAACCATCCCCTACTCCATCCATCTGGACTATCCAGGGTTGCACGACACTCATCAGTAAAAAAGACTGTTTGAAAATTAGTCTTCATGTACGTATTTCTGGGTCCACTGCAACCATTTCTGCTTGTGACCATTGGTTAGGGGTGGTCAAATAGTAGGTTTATACACAACTGCAAGCCTCTGGAGGATCCTACACCTTAAGGTTTGTGGGATTCCAGAGGCACCAGCAGCCTCAAATACCTGTTTGCTGCTTTGTATTGGCATTTTAGCAGCTGCTCTCTTAATCCATTAAATTTGTCTGGCAGAAACCTTCTTCATTTTGCCTTTAGCTGCACGAACCTGTCTGTGCTCTGAATCAGCCACAAATTTCTTCACAATACGATGATCACACTTAAATTTTCGTGAAATATCTAATGTTTTCATACCTTGTCCAAGACGTTGCACTATTTGACGGTTTTTGGCAGCAGAGAGATCCTTTTTCTTTCCCATATTGCTTGAAACCTGTGGCATGCTTAGTAATGTGGAACATCCTTCTTAAGTAGTTTTCCTTTAATTGGGCTCACCTGGCACACTAATTATGACAGGTGTCTGAGACTGACAGCAGTGATGCAAAGAGACCTCAAACACAATACCATCCATGAGTTTAATTGAAAAACCAAAAAACTAAATGTTTCTGACACTAAAATCCTATTTGCATAATAATTTGGAATGCGGTGTATAGAGGACGGAACAATTACCAGAACACGAGACAGCTGGGAGACAATCAAGGCTGAGCTGACACACCAGGGAAAATGGCTACAGGTATGGAAGACATGAAGGACTGGAGACAATAGGTAAACAAGTCACACACAACCCTGGACTGTAGACAGGGGAAGCACCGAGGCCACAATAATGACACTAAGGACAGACGAGGGATGACACAACATGACTAAAGACACAAGGACAATAATACTGACAGTAAAAATAAACAAGGATCACGCAATATAACCAAATAATAGTGATGGCAGAAATGGAATGTTTGAGAGATCGAATCATTTGGAACAACTGACTCAGAAAAAGAATCGATCTTTCATAACATTTGAAACATCTCCCCATAGTGACATCTGGTGGCCAAATGTTATAATACTACACTCAAACAGTCTAGTGTTTTCGTGTGTTTTTATCTCTTAACATTTCGTGTTTTGTTTGGGTTTATAGTTTTATTTGTATAAATGAATTAGTATTTATAGAGGGTGCTTGTGTACATTGAAGTATTTTTATTCAGAAAAACAATCTGCTCAACAGTGCTCGGACTTAGACGGTTTCTCCCCTCGTTTAAAATCTCTCCTGCTTTTGAGAATATTCTCTCACAAGGGACTGATGTGGCTGGAATGGGGAGATATGTCTTGGCCCGCTGGAACATTATTATTATTATTATTATTTGGTCGCCTATGAGGCGAGCAACCACATCTCGGTCGCTTTACAAAGCTAATGCAGGGCAGGGGGCGCCACTCCTCATTTCCCAGCTGAAACAGGTGAGGGAATATAGTGGCATGTTGTTTCCAGTAATCTTGAGGGTCATCTCGTCTGGGCAAGTATGGGGCTGAGAGATAGCGCTGAACCTCAACTGATAGATAAACAGACAGACAGACAAGTTACATAACAATAAATGAGAATCAAACAGAATTACCACCTCATTCATTCATTCTGAGCATAGTGGGTATCTGGGGGTTGCCTACCTATGGCTTCTTTTAGTGATCAAATGCATAATTATATTTTTTGTAAATAATAATAAAGGTGTATAAATAATAAATGTATACTTGTATGTTTATTAAAAGACCATGAATACATACTATAAACACTATGCTGGCCATGGCTTGATTCAGGTTGTGTTGTGCTAGGAATGCAGGTATCAGCATGTTTTGTGTGTAGGTGTCTCCACATAGTTGTTGTATTATTAAAAAATGCAAGATGTTGCATACAATGCATACATTTAACTTGTTTTCCCTTAAGAAGGTCGAAGTGATCCCAGACATCTGACCTGGGATGCTTTCTACCCCCATCCATTTCCAAATAGTGAAATTCCAAAAGCACGCTCGATACAAGACACTCAGAGAGGCAAGACATCACAAACAATCTGCACTTTAGAGGAGCTTTTAAATGTTTAGGCATGTGGGGTGATGAATTAGCAGCCAGTCAGGCAAGGACACGAGAAATTAGTATTTTACATATAAAGTATATCTATAATACATATATTGTGCATAGAACAGGCATTTTCATATTGTGTAATTGTAGTATTTTATTTATTATTCCATTTTAGAAACGGGATAACAAAATCACCACATAAAACAACAGTGACGTTTCAAAACAGTTGGTGACGTAATGGAACGCGACATGGTTTCGACTTTGCCATCACGACCAAATACAGAAAGACAACCACAAAATAACAGGGAATGACACGACAAACTAAGGACCAGACGAAAACACAGAAGACAATAAATGCAAATAATAAACAAAAACCAGAAACCAGAAAGAACCTAAATTGTGGGCGTGGTTCAAGACCACGCCCACGCTTTAGGTTCCATGACCATGATCATGACGCATTTCCCGGAAGACAAATAAGACAAAATGAGCCAGTAAAAAAATTAGAAATGTGAAAAAATGTCATATCTCAGTCATACATTTCATAGACACATGAAATAAGACGAGAGGAGAGGCTTTCTTTGGCATAAATTCTATCTTTAAGAAATTTTAAATACATATGAGAGCATACTGAATCCGTATGAATAATATGCCAAGTACCACATGGGTAATTAAAAGGAAATGAGTTGTTAAATTTGAATAACTAGAAGGAACTCAGAAAGCATGTATGTCAGTCAAGGCCCTATCTCCCAGAATGTAGGTTTATTTGATTTTCTTTGTGCTTGATGTTTGCAGGATTATGGAAAAACTACTGGACAGATTTTGATGAAATTTTCACCAGAGATGGCTCTTGGGCTACAGATGAACCTATTAGATTTTGGAAAGGATCAGGATATGGATTCTGGATCGCTTTTTCGCTTTCTTTAGCATTGCGAGATAGGGCCTTGGTGGAGGTATGCGCTCTTGGATCACCTCCAAATTCTAATAGGTTAATCCGTAGCCCAAGGGCCACCTCCTGTACAGATTTCATCAAAATCTGTCCAGTAGTGTTTGTTTAATCCTGCTAACAAACCGCCATGACTTTACCTCTTTGGCAGAGGTAAAAAATGTCTGATTTTTGGTCGAAGCCAAAATGTGAACAGATATTCAAATCTGTATTTACTACTGACCTCACTGTTCTCCTCAGTATGAACAGACGTGAAATCTGCATGCGTAAACACTCACTGGTTTTCAGGATACATTCATAAAATGGCACTTGGCAGTGTTTGAAATTCAAACTGAAAATATGAGGTTAACACTGAGTAAACAGTGAGCTGTCTGTGGAGCCAGTAAACAGACCGAGGAGAGGGCTGCTGTTTATGGAGAAACTTTAGAAACTACAGCTGATGAAACATACCTGTGACCTCTGCATATTTTCCTACATTTTTTACAAATCTAAGCACTTCCCAGCAACATTTCTGACAAGATGTTCAAAGATTGTGAGCCTGCACATGGTACAGACATTTTTATTAGATCATCAAACAATGGTTCGGTACATGAGGGAGTCTTTGTCAGATCAAACAAGACGCGTGAAGACCCGATGAGATGCTCCTGTGGATCAAGACTTTGTTTAATGCTCTAATGAAGATATACGGGCTGTCATCCTTTCATCTTCATTCCTCTGCATATTTCCATCTGTTTCCTGCTCTCCAAGCAGCTGCTGGTAAGCTTTATTTCACTGTCCAAGCAGTGTCATCATTACAAGGCTCCAGACCTACGCTGAGTAATCAGGTCTGCATTAGTATCCCTAGTCTGACTCACAACACTTTAAATGGACACATTCAGCCCTCCATGTTAAGCATTTCAAGTGTCCTTATTGCTTTTGGGGATTTCCCCATTATTTTAGTGTGTCATTTAGGATTGCTATTTTAGTGTGACATTCTGTGACTGAGTCCGTTACAGAGTCAGCAAAACATTCTTACTTGGCTTGCTGAGTGGGTTGACCTTCTTGGTGACATTGGTAGAATGTGTGACTGCAGTGGGAGAGATCATGGGTTTGATCCCTGTTTGGATGTTGTCAGTTGAGTTTGGCCCACCCTTCTCAGTCACATTTGGTGCTGTTGGCAGGATTTCCCTACGTGCAGTGGGAAATCCTACTATTGTATTAGGGGGGCATCCCCCAACAACACCCTTGTTATGTATGGTAAAATACCTTGTTAAAGGATGAGGCAAGATGGCTGGACAAACACAGTTTTATTGAATGATGGTAGAACAGCAGACACATGGTAGGCACCAGGCAGAGGGCACCGGTCAAAGAGGCTGCACTATGGATGCCCTCTGCTATTTATGGGGCGGTGCAGTAGCGGAACAGGAAGTGCTCGCCACTACACCGCACTTCACAATAAGGTGCTAAATCCCAACACATTTCCTTCCCCCCTTAGAAAAGTCCAAAACCACACATACAATTACCCCCCCTCCCCCAATTTAGGACGCCTAGCTTAGCCACTAAGTGCAGACACTCCTGGTGTTTCGTTGGCTGTCATCTGGCCTATCTTCGCCATGGACATTCCTCTCCTTGAACCCAAACCAAGTCCATAACCCTCAGAGGGGCTCGGCTCGGCCTGACATGGTGCTGCTGAGCACGTGGTTTTCCCATGCTCGTCAGTCTGGTCCCGACCTCTTCTGAAGCTGTCATAGTGGTCACCATCGTAGCTGTAGATCCTCCATCCATCTGTGGCCAAGCTCCGGAGGAATCTGGGGCTAGCACATCGATGTCACTCACCGGCGCAGGCAGCTCGCGACCACACTCGGTACCCCCCTCTACCATTTCCCGAGCGCCGGCACTAAGACCCTCCTGCACCAAATCTGAGTGAGACTGGGCCTGCTTGACTGCTGTGGTGTCCATTAGCTCTTCGTCCCAGACAAAGTTCTCATCAACCACCGGAACCGGAGGGTTCCGCTGGCCACAACCCAACCATTCATCCCCAGCATCGTCTTTAATGGCAAAACCCAGTCCATAGAACAAGTCACAGCCCATGATGTTATCGCCTCAGGCCATCACATGGAACGTGAAGTCAACCATTGTGGCAGACTTATACCAAACTGGTAACTCCAAAGTCCCAACCGTGCACAGCCTGCCACTTCCATAACCATAAAGTGGCGCTGGGTTACCTCTTACTCTGTAGTGGGGAAAAAAATTTCCTCACCATGGCCCAATTCAGCAACAACCCCTCCGCCCCCATGTCGAGCAGCAGCGGTACCTTCATGCCTCCAGTTCCACTGCGCAGAACATGTACCCATTGGTACTGGGGGACACCGTATGGATGGTTGTCGGAGGCGGGTGAAGTGATTTCTTCCGTGGGCTCTCCGGCTGAGATACACAGCACACTCTAGCATAATGGTTCAAACATCCACATCTGCTACAACGCTTCCCTCTAGCTGAGCAGTCCTTAGCCTTGTTGTGGTGCATCGTGGACCCACAACCCTTGCAAAGGGGTTTTCCCGGGGCAGACCTTCGGCTGGTAGCATTGGCTTCCGTAGTGTCGTCATCCAAGCTATCGTCGCTGTCCAAGTCCGCTACATTTGCCGAGGCAGGAGGCTCCGGCGGTCAATGTGACTGACACCAGTTTAGCTCCAAAGCTAGCTTGTCTGCGGCCTCCAGCTGGAGAGCTAGCTCGAAAGCCCTGGCTAACATTAGGTCATTCAGCACTGTAAGTAGCCTAGCCCGCAATGCGGTGCTACTCATGTGCTCCACAAGCTGGTCATGTACCAATTCATCTTCCAGTGGCCCAAAGCAACACTCGCTAGCTAACTGCCTTAAGTCGGCGACAAACTGATGGATAAGCTCGCCCACTCATTGATGTTGCTGCCGAAAGTGAATCCTCCAGACAGTCACACTATCCGGGGTATGAAAGTGGCTTGCTAGCAGCTCGACGACATCTTCAGATGAATCCAAAGCTCCGAGTGTGCACAGGACACGCTGGCCCTCAATCCCCAGGTTGTGAACAAGTAGCACACATGCTCTTAATTTGTCGAGCTTACCCAGGTCGAGCACGGTGATGTAGGTCTGGAAAGCCTCAAACCATCTCGGCCACAGCACCGGCAGCTCACCCGGGAGCTGGAGGAAGGGGCGAAGTGGTGTGATACATGCCTCCATGAGTTAATCCTCGATCGCCAAATGTTATGTATGGTAAAATACCTTTTAAAGGATGAGACAAGATGTTCTGGATGAACACTGCTTCATTGAACGATGGTAGAACAGCAGACACACAGTAGGCAGAGGGCAGAAGGCACCGGTCAAAGAGGCCACACTATGGATGCCCTCTGCTATTTATAGGGCGGTGCAGTGGCGGAACAGGAAGTGCTCACCACCACACCGCAAATCCTAATAAGGTGCAAAACCCCTACACCACAACCCCCTGCCACCATTTGAAGGTCAAGTTAATTTTATTTATTTATGTTTTCTATAGTGTCAGGTCACAACAGAAATCATTTAAGGTTACCTTTCCTATAGAACAGTTCTATACACTGTTCTTACAAACTAAATAGCCTTATGTTATTTATCTTATTTAGACAACGGCATGTCATTTCTGTCTCTACATGGCTGCGTGTTTACTATTCTGAGCTGCTCATGCACTGCAGACTTCCACTGTAATGTACACTAGCAACATCGGGCATAAAAATTTGTCAAAGTGGAGTTTTATTCTGCGTCAATTTATTTATTTATTCCACAAATTTTATTGTCAACATATGCTGCAGAAATATTCAATTGTAACTGTTCCAGCGAGGAAAGAAAGGAGTGCATGATGGCAAAACTGAAAGAAAATCACAAAGAACAAAGAACAGGACAAAAAAATGAGATCCAAACTTTCCAAAGTATGGGAGCATTTTACAAAAAATACACAAATTAAACAGCAGCACTACAAATGATGCATCCCTCTGCCTCCCCCTCTACTTCATTGCCCCCTTTCCGGTCACCTGTCACAAGAGCAATGTTATTCTCCTAGAAGAAGTCCTTTGTCAGGTGGAAATTGTGAACTGCAGCATTGTCCTGTTGAAAGACCCAGTCATTCCAGTCAGACCCTCTCGTATCGACTACTCAAATCACAGCCCTGTTCAGCCAGTTTTACATTAGTTACCTCAGGCTGATTCCAGCAGCTGAAGCTAACAGCTGACAGTGTTAGCTAACAGCTAATATTAGCATGACATCAGTTATGGATTTCAGCAGTGATGAAATCCATGACTAATGCACCTCCTTCACAGCCCCCCTCTCCCATGGTGTTCCCCAGGGTTCTGTGCTTGGTCCTCTCCTCTTCATTCTCTATATACTCCCGCTTGGTGACATCATCCACCAACATGGCCTTAAAGACCCTGACAAGTGAATCAGTAAATGCAGTCTACCAGATCAGACAAAAGTGTATTATCAACTGTCCAGCCAAATTTGAATGTTAAAAAAATATTGTTAATTATGTAAAACCAGCTTTAAAAATCTTGAAAAAGCAGCAAGCCCTCTCTGCTCTGAGATGGTGAGGCTGTGTCTGCAGCAAGTGCTGAAACTACGTCCACTCCTGGAACAGTGTCAAGTGTCAGTTGTCAATTAAACACGGCTGAAACCTGGGAAAAGAATTGGGAATATCCAGCGTAACCTTTTCAGCCAAAAGAGCCAGAAGACATTGATTCATCAGAGGATCAACCCCATCCATCCCTGTCTGCAACAGAATGGTAAAAAAAAATCATTCCTGTTTATGAGATTTAGCAGTACTAGTGCATGACCGTAGAAAGCAAGTATTCCTACCTGAAAAAGGTAGCCCAATGAGGCTTTACAGGCCCAAATGTAGGCTGTGTTTTAAAGTGGAATACAGAGGTGTAGCCTATATGTAGGCAATCACACATTAGACTGATAAATATGAAAGGGACTGAACTGAGATTTATTTGATTGTGTGAATATTAATTACAGAATAATTGAAAATGACTGGGACATCCAATATTAGTTACTGTTTAAGAACCGCTTGTTTATTTATTTATTTTTTTTGTCAGATCACTTATTTGTGTGATCTTTTATGAGTTATATTCATAATAGTGTGTCTTGCACTTTGGGGAATGGGAGTTGTTCAGTCACCATTATAATTTAGTTTATATGTGTAGTTTTTAGTCTATCGTCAATAAACTCATGCAGTGCTATAACACGACACGTTTACAAATATTTGAGACCCATTGTAGGGCATCCTTTTATACTTTAGCAATATTATAAGTACAAACCACCAAACATTATTATCATTTTTTGTATTTGTATTTTGTATACTTTATTGATCCCCAGAAAGAAATTCAGGGCATCCGCCTGGATGGATGAGGCAGCCACGGTACGGCGCCAATCCCTTCACCATTTACACACACATTCACACCTAGGGCCCCTTTAGAGTCTCCAATTAACCAAATTTGCATGTTTTTTTTTATACACAGCAGAAAGACCCGTTTGGCTGCAACTGTTGCATCAGTGCAAGACTGCCATCTTTCACTGACCGGGCACATTTTCAAATATTTGAGACCCATTCCAATGCATCTTTTTATATTTTAGGAATATTATAAGTACAAAACATCAATATTATACACAGCAGATTGACCTGTTTGGCTGCAACTGTTGCTCAGTGTTGCCCATGTGTCAGTAAATATTTAAATACAAATTATTTATTTTGTTTTTTGAGCATTTTGTGTCCAGTTTGGTGACAGTCGTCGTTTAGTCAAACCGTGCATGTGACTGCATATGATATGCAGTTGATCTGGGCATTCTGCTCCACAATTATTAACTTTTAATTTTTAGATAGCCATGCGAGCACACCGAGAGGAGCACCATTGGCGACGGCAAGTTGTAGTCCTGCAAAGGAACTCCTGTCTGCTGCTGACTGGGCGGGCTGGGTTTGCTTCAACGTGAAGGACTGCGTTCTGCCCAGTGTGTTGGAGAAGGCAGACCCTGGGTCCCTGCTGGCATTCCCCAAATTATCCTGTAGACGTATGCAATCACAGCAACATTTCAGTATAATTCTTTTAAGCCATACATCTTCTCTATTCTCTTTTTCTTGTCAAATTTATTGCCTTTCACTTCCTTTTTTGTTTGCGAAACCCTGTGGTGACTGTGGTGACTGTGCTTCTCCAACACCGGTGTTGGAGAAGGCAGACCCCAGGTACCCGCTGGCATTCCCTGAATTATCCTTTAGAAGTACGCAATCACAGCAACATTACAGTATATTTTTTTAAGCGTTACATCTTCACTATTCTCTCTTTCTTGTCAAATTTGTTGCTTTTCACTTACTTTTTTCACTTACTTTTTTTGTTTGCGAAACACTGTGGTGACTGAGTTGTCATGCTGCATATTATCCAATCAGCATGGTTGTGGCGTCATGTATTATCCAATCAGCATGGCCGTGATGGTCAATCCGACACCCCGCACACACTGAAGGGCATGAAGAGACAGCAGTGACAGAGCAGTGGCTTTTATTGATAAAAATTACATATTTTGACTGAGCGACTCCATATCCAGGTATGCACACCCTTCTAACCTCAGCAAAGCACTTATATAACATCTGAGGCCAGTCTGACAAATGGTTCAAGAGATATGTGTGGAACAGAAAGATAGACACACAGACAGAGATTTTGTGCATTTATAGAGAGATGTATTAGAGACTAGTGTTTTGCTAACCTCACATTAGCACTACCAACACTAGCAAAGAAAAGAATGTTTTTCATCTGTAGTTTTATTTTTCTGTATAGATCAGGGTAGGAGCCATCATGATTTCATTTTTCATCTTGACTACACTTGAGTTAAATTTAACAGGTGGTGTCATGATATTGTCAGTCTGAGACATGTGGAGGGCTGCCTGAAGCTTAAACAAACAACTTTAAACAGATTTAAAGGAAATAAAACCTTCATTTTACAAAACCTTCATTTTACAAATAAAAAATATCACTCAAATATACACTCTTTATAGTCTGAAAAAGCAGATAGTATTGTGGCAGTCTTTTACAGGTCTTCTGACTGCTGTGTTGAATGCTGAACATCATTAAAACCTAAGATGAGCTTTAGATTATGCTCTGAACGTTTCAAATATCACTAAGATTGTTTTTATGAATTAATGACTGCCAGAGGAGGGGATACATAAACTGTACTCCAGTAAAAGTAGCATTACCTGAAGTAATTAGTCAAGAGTCATGATTACAGTCAATTTGAATTCAAATGGCTCTATAGTTCCATAAATTAAATGATTTGTACAGGTACAGAAGAAGGTTAATGCATTAAGAAAACAGAGTGATGTATGATTTCATAAACACTACAGTATCTGAAGTACTAAAATGTCTTAAGACAAACACTTCAACAGGTTCAGGATAGATGTGCAGGGCTGCCTGAAGCTCTACGGTGGATGATTCTTCATCCAGGCCTGGAACCCGTCTAAACCTGAACCCCTATTCTCTACAGACTACCCTGAACATCTACAAGCAGACCATGGGCCGCCAGAGATCAATGAGAAAGCAGTGGAAGTTAGTTAATAAAATATTTATTTGGAATGTCTGTTGTTTACATTTAATATATTGAAAAACAAAGTATAACTTTACATTAACAATAAACTAGCTAAGTAAAATGGTAAATGGCACTCACTTATATAGCGCTTTTATTCTCATCTCTTGATGACCAAAGCGCTTTACAGATCCTGCAATCCACCCATTCACACACACACATTCACACACTGATGGTGGCATGCTGCCTAACATGGCGTTTCCAGACCCACCAGGATCAATTGGGGTGAAGTGTCTTGCCCAGGGACACAACGGCAGGATATCTGGGGAGAGCGGGATTCGAACTGCCAACCATGTGGTTATTGGATGACCTGCTCTACCTCCTGAGCCACTGCCGTCCCCAGCAGTAGTGCAAGATCCACAAAAAACCCAACTCAAAACATCCAATAGCTGCAAATACAGACCAGTAACTGAGATATCTCTGTGGATTTGTCATTTTTCATCATTATCTATTATGCAGTGTTTTTACCCAATAGTCACAGCACATACAGTATACTGTGTATGTATATGGCATGAAGTTGAAGAGGTCACAAACAGATGGCCAGACATTCTCCTTCAGGATTTTCTGGTAGACAGCAGAATTCATGGTTCCATTTACCACAGCAAGTCTTCCAGGTCCTGAAGCAGCAAAACAGCCCCAGACCATTACACTACCACCACCATATTTTACTGCTGGCATGATGTGTCTTTTCTGAAATGCTGTGTTACTTTTACGCCGGATGTAATGGGACACACACCTTACAAAAAATTCAACTTTTGTCTTATCAGACCACAAAGTATTTTCCCAAACATCTTGGGGATCATCAAGATGCTTTCTGGCAAAACTGAGACAAGACTTTATGTTCTTTTTGCTCAGCAGTAGTTTTCATCTTGGAACTCTGCCATGCAGGCCATTTTTGCCCAGTCTTTCTTATGGTGGAGTCATGAACACTGACCTTAACTGAGGCAAGTGAAGCCTGCTGTTCTTTGGATGTTGTTGTGGAGTCTTTTCTGATCTCTTGGATGAGTCGTCGCTGCGCTCTTGGGGTAATTTTGGTCGGCCAGCCACTCCTGGGAAGGTTCACTACTGTTCCATGTTTTCGCCATTTGTGGATGATGGCTCTCACTATGGTTCACTGGCATCCCAAAGCTTTAGAAATGGCTTTATAACCTTCTCCATACTGATAGATCTCAATTACTTTGTTTCTCATTTGTTCCAGAATTTCTTTGAATCGCAGCATGATGTCTAGCTTTTGAGGATCTTTTGGTCTACTTCACTTTGTCAGGCAGGTCCTCTTTAAGTGATTTCTTGATTGAGAACAGGTGTGTCAGTAATCAGGCCTGGGTGTGGCTAGAGAAAGTGAACTCAGCTTTCCAAAGATGTGATAAACCACAGTTAATTTATGTTTTAACCGGGGGGAGGGGGGATCCCTTTTCACACAGGGCCTTGTAGGTTTGGATTTTTTTTCCCCTTCACAATAAACACCTTCATTTAAAAACTGCATTTTGTGTTTATTTGTGTTGTCTTTTTTTCTAATATTTAAATTTGTTTGATGACCTGAAACATTCAAGTGTGACAAACAAAAAATGAGAAATCAGGAAGGGTGCAAAGTCAGATTTACAAATATATAAGCACAATAGCATACGCTTCAATTTAATTTCAATTGAAAGTTTGCATGTTTTATGATCTGCTAATTGTACATTATAAAATCCAATTATATAAATAATTTATTTACAAAACATCTAAGACATTTTACTGAATTGCCTCTTGATAGAATGTGCAGTGAATTTAAGTTCTACAATACATGTCTAGAGCTTTATTGTGAAGGGAAGAAGCAGAAATGGTAGTACACTCCAGTTGCTTTTGTTTAGCAGAAAGTCAGTTGAGTTCTGTTGACTAACTCCATGCCTCCATGCTTTCATTCCATTCAACTCTCTTGAATATAAACAAAGTGCAAAGACCCTTGGCTACACAAATAAAATGTATTGTTATTTTATAGACAATTTTTGGGCCCAAAATTGGTTATTGGCTACTTGTTTCAGGCCAAGGAAGAACTAAAATTATAGTGCATTTGCTGTGCACCCTGTAGCTCCGCAATTCAATACAAATTCAAGTATATAAAACAAGTATGCATGGGCTTACCTTTACTTGTAAATAATATCCATCCACCTAGCCCTCTGGACAAAATCTCAGTGACTTAGTTGTAAACGTCCTCTTTGTCTTCTTTTAGTTTTAAAAGTCTCTGTCTCAATCGAGATTACTGCCAGTATTGATTGAAAGTCAAAGTTTGAGAATTTTTTAAGTTTAGTTATAAAATCTTCCATTTTCACTCTGTATAAAATAGAAGCACAGACGGAGTACTCCGTACACTTGACTTTCTGATTTTATCTTTTGCTAATATGGCGCTTATCCTTGGTGTAGAAGATGACTGGGACAAACTCCTGTGTTTACCCCCCCCCCCCCCCAATGCAATGGTACTGCGCAGCCTTTGACCGTGATTTTTAACTAAAGTTTTATGTCACATTAAGAAGACTAAATATGTTATACACACATGCTAAGTACATTACATAGACTATGAAAAATGAGGACACAATAAAAGCTCCTACAAACATGACATTTTTGACATACACACAGCTGTCATCAGGAACACACATCTTGCACTAGCTCTAACCGGGCTGTGAAGGATTGCGCAATCCTTTTGAGGCTGCGTTTGCTTCTGCTTCACCTGGCTTGGCGAACACTTGGCCTCGCAGAGCACTGTTACTATCACCAAGAGCTCCCAGCAGGCCACCTGGTTCTCTGGGAACCAACGCATGGCTTTCGCCACCCAGGACTGCCATTAACATCATTCGTGGACACTCTGAAGGGAGATACTGGGGCGGCCAACACTGGCAAGCCTGCCGCCTGTATGCGAGACCGTGAAGACTGGCCCGCAAGGCGCGCAGCTCAGCTAAGGCCACTCTGACTGACTCACCTGGTCTTTCTCCCTTGTATTTGAACAGGAAATGTGCAGATTCAATGATTTGTTGAAATGATTGGAATCATTCAGAAATTAATTTAGACATACAAGACAGATTAGTGGACAAATAATATATTTAAATATTTTTTTTTTTTTAATTTTATGCCTCCCCTGACCACACATCACTGGTAAGCAGGACAGTTTTGAGGTAGTCACGTCCTTTAAGAGATCTGTTGCCGGCACCTTGTCACCCACCTGCTGCTGATTGCTGTTCAGCTATTTAACCCCAGTTCACTCTACAGTAGATGTGGGCACGTCTTGGGTTATTTTCCACTGAGTGCTTCTCATTCTGTGCCTGCTCTGCAAGATCTCCTCTTTGTATCCCTCACCTCACATGGAATGGCCATCTCCCTGTCAGAACACAAACGCACATGAGCAACAAACATTTCACCATTCATTAATCCATTAACCAACCTAACAGAATATCCCAAGCCAGGCAACACCTGCTCCAAATCTTCACCTACTGTAGCTTCTGAAAGGACAATATCTGTCACTTACAATTGGCTCACCGTACTTGACCTGCTCCCGTCTCCTCACGAGCTCTGAAAGGGAGCTTTACCTACCTGAACGCTGGTCACCACTGTCATCCTCCTCCCTCCAAAGTAAGCCCAACCTCAGTAACTGAATTATTCTCATGTTGCCAGACTCCATACTTGCCATCTCCCTTCTCTTCACCTGCAGGAGTGTTCCGGTATATTATCCTGTCAATAAACAGTGTGCGTGTGTGTGTGTGTGTGTGTAATTCACAAATTATTTAAAATACAAATACAATTCATGTTCACATGCAGCATAAATTTTTATGAAATGGGGCTCCCCAGAAGCTATCTATAGCTTGTGAACAGGGGCCCAGATATCAAAATAACATACAATTCAAATGCGATCTTTCCCAACCTTTAATATAAAGCCCTACGAGCAACCTAAGATTATCACATAAATATAAATCGCACTGTAATATCAGTACACTATAATAGACATTGGTACATGAAAAAAAACTCAAACAAGTGAAAAGCTCTCATGATTTTATGATTTTAGTCCCTGCTGTTGCACTTGCGTTTGGGCCTATTTTCTGGTACATCATGTCATCTTTCAAGACTTCAGGCTCCTCTAATCTACAGTATGACACACTGCATACAAATACAGTAAGCAAAAGACCTAACCCTAAAATGGACTGATCAACCGACAGTCTCATCACAGAGCTAAAGAATAAAACCACTGTGTTGGGACAGACAAGTTGGTCTTAACCTTCTTCTGAAAGACAAATTTTAGAAATTAAGAAAACAATATTGCATGTCTCAAACTGCTTTCTAGTGATCTGTGCTTGAAACTAGCATAATTTACCAGAAATGGTTAGATCCACACATTAAAAAAACAAAATGTTCATAGTGCCAAAGGATTGTCAATTCTGAAGGAAATCCCAAATCATCAGGAGAAAGGGAGGCTTTGCCCTTTAAAATGAACTTACTTAAAGAGAAAACAGCCGTCAACCTCATACACATGGAACGCAGTCTGCACAGTTTAAACAGAACAGCAGCACTACCAAACAGGGAGCAGATTAATACACTCTTACACACACAGATAAAGGGGTTGTGCCAAAATTGTGAAGGGAATCCCTTAAATGACAATCTGGGTCTCTTTCCTGTTTTTTCACCCTAGCAGGTTCTCTAATTTAAGGAGACATCCAACAGTGTTTTCAAGCACAAGTTAATTACCATTACTACTAATTAAATTACTACACTGCATGGCTCAGTATGGACAAAACAATTCCAACTGGTTACCAATAAAGCCATTTAAAAAGCAGCAATTAAGCAAATCTTTCAGCCTGTTAGGAAACTTCCATCAGAAGTAAATTTTTCATGAGCTTGACTTAAAATTAAGCTCGTGAATCTTTATGAGCTCCACCACAAGAACATAATGCTTCTGTTTAGCTTCTTCACTGCATTCTTATTCAGAGATAAAAGTCACGTCGTACCTAAACAAACACAATCCCACAAGTGTGGATGATGCAGGGGTCAGAAGGTGAGAAAGAGTATAAAGTCTTGTCTGCAGTGTTCTGCAACAAGCCTCGGTGTTCCTTTAGGATGTTTATGTGGAACATTTGAACTATTAAATCCTAATGAGTTTCCTCCAAATTTATTCTTCCGCAAGAGTCAGGAATGTTAATAGGCGCTAGTAATTCCAGATGTTGAGAGAGTCGTGGAACTACTGTAATTTCACAGGGGCGATGTGCTCCAAACACAGCACTGCAATTCACTACTCCTATTGTATTTTTGTTTTAATTCAACAAGCGTCTCATTCCGTAGTTGAGCTGGCTCCCCACATAATTTAAAGATTTGTCCACAGATTTCAGTAGGTATCTTTAATGAGGTAGATGAAATGTGAGTGGCACCGGTGTTCAAGACACCACTGCTTTAATGAATCAGTTCGAAGAGGAAAGAGGACTAGAAAAGACAAAAAGAATTAATATAATCAAAATATTCAGGACTCTCTTTATTTGTGCAGTCAGTACTATCCATAGACATAAGGGTCATCATCAGTTTAACCTAGTAGCAGCCTATGTAGCATATAAAGTTATCTAAGCATTTTTTTACTTCCCTAGGTAATGCCTTTTTCTATTATGCTGTGTGTATTTCTGCTGGTTTTGGGTCGTCTACTGTGTCATGCTGCTGTTACACTGTAATTTCCCAATCTGGGATTAATAAAGTACACCCATCCATCCATCCATCCATCCATCCATCCATCCATCCATCCATCCATCCATCCATCACAATAGATCGGTACAGCATGGCATCACTGCAGATGCTGCTCCAATCCATTTGTTGAACCTCACTCCAGTTTCCCCTTGCTCATGAATATCAGCTCCACAAACTTGAACTTCTCCACTTTTCCACCCTTTTCTGGCCTCTGACTTGGAGGTGTTTATTCTCATCCTGACCATTTCAGTACTCGGTTGTGAAACCTGGCAAATGTGAGTTGGAGGATGTTTCCAGATTAAGCCAGTGGAACCACATAATCTACAGAAAGGAAAATGACTCAGTGACATTCAAGATCCCGTCCCTGTGGATGTTTGAGGAATACCGGCTAGATACAGTCAGATTCGTTTCATTGTATCTTGCTGGTATTCCTAGATGCCCACAGACGTTTGGGCTACCTTCTCAGCAGCAAGTTAATATTTCTATTTTAGAATTTTGGGCAGTCAGGAATGGGACTGTGAAGGCATCCATCTTCAACCGCTGCTTGAGTCACCAAGCACAGGGCCACTACAGTGTGTGTGTGTGTGTGTGTGTGTGTTTAAAGTCACAACTTATTTTGTCCTTTGACTTCACTCAAAAATCAACATTTTCTTTGGCATTTGCCGTCATACACATCCATCAGTGCTCATCAAATCACATACTGCATTACTGTAAGACAGATATAGTGCTGTGAAAAGTAATTTGCCCCCTTCCTTATTTCTTATATTTTTGCACATTTGTCACACTTAAAGGGCCTATATCATGCTATTTTAAGCCTTTCAGAGTAAACTATATGCATGTATGTGATAGTATATTACCTTTGGTACACTGGAGAATGAATTTCTTATGAAATATGAGTTATTTTCGTGAGCTACTTTTCCAACCCGGAAGTAAGATGCCTCGATCTCTGAGGCTCCCCCTCTCCTTCTTCACTCACAGCGTCAATGCTAAAGTGAAAGAGTTTTGCCAATCACCGCTCCATTAGCTGCGCGGAGAAAGTGGGTGTGTGCGTTAGCCTGGGGGCGGTGCTGGCAGCACAGGCACTTCCTGGAGTGGGCGGCAACGTGGGGACCCAGTCATTATCAGGGACAGGGCGGAGCAGCAGCTCAGAGAGCAGGGTTGAGAAGGAATACTCAGAGATGCGTGAATGGAGCAAAATACCACTTTGGGGGTGTTTCTGGTTAGGAATTAGCATTATAACATGCTTAAAAGCTCAAAAAAGTCAATTTTGCATGATATAGGCCCTTTAAATGTTTCAAATCATTGAACAAATTTAAATGTTAGACAACGATAACACAAGTAAACACAAAATGCAGTTTATAAATGAAAGTGTTTATTATTAAGGGAAAAAAAAATCCAAACCTACATGGCCCTGTGTGAAAAAGGGATTGCCCCCTAAACCCAATAGCTGGTTGGGCCACCCTTAGCAGCAACAACTGCAATCAAGCGTTTGCAGTAACTGGCAATGAGTCTTTTACAGTGCTGTGGAGGAATTTCGGCCCACTCAGCTTTGCAGAATTGTTGTAATTCACCCACATTGGAGGGTTTTTGAGCATGAGCCACCTTTTTAAGGTCATACCACAGCATCTCAATCGGATTCAGGTCAGGACTTTGACTAGGCCACTCCAAAGTCTTCATTTTGTTTTTCTTAAGCCATTCAAAGGTAGAGTTATCTGTTTTTTTGGATCATTGTCCTGCTGCAAAACCCAAGTGCGCTTCAGCTTGAGGTCACAAACAGATGGCCAGACATTCTCCTTCAGGATTTTTTGGTAGACAGCAGAATTCATGGTTCCATTTACCACAGCAAGTCTTCCAGGTCCTGAAGTAGCAAAACAGCTCCAGACCATCACACTACCACCACCATATTTTACTGTTGTTATGATGTTCCTTTTCTGAAATGCTGTGTTACTTTTTAAGCCGGATGTAATGGGACACACACCTTCCAAAAAGTTCAGCTTTTGTCTTGTCAGTCCACAAAGTATTTTCCCAAAAGTCTTGGGGATCATCAAGATGTTTTCTGACAAAATTGAGATGAGCCTTTATGTTCTTTTTGTTCAGCAGTGGTTTTCGTCTTGGAACTCTGCCATGCAGGCCATTTTTGCCCAGTCGCTTTCTTATGGTGGAGTCATGAACACTGACCTTAAATGAGGCAAGTGAGGCCTACAGTTCTTTGGATGTTGTTGTGGGGCCTTTTTTGACTTCTTGGATGAGTCATCGTTGCGCTCTTGGGATAATTTTGGTCGGCCAGCCACTCCTGGGAAGTTCACCACTGTTCCATGTTTTTTCCATTTGTGGATAATGGCTCTCACTGTGGTTCACTGGAGTCCCAAAGCTTTAGAAATGGCTTTATAACCTTTTCCAGACTGATAGATCTCAATTACTTTGTTTCTCATTTGTTCCTGAATTTCTTTGGATCGCAGCATAATGTCTAGCTTTTGAGGAACTTTTGGTCTACTTCACTTTGTCAGGCAGTCCTATTTAAGTGATTTCTTGATTCAGAACAGATGTGGCAGTATTCAGGCCTGGGTGTGGCTAGAGAAAGTGAACTCAGCTTTCCAAAGATGTGATAAACCACAATTAATTTATGTTTTAACGGGGGTGGGTGGGAGGGATGTCACTTTTTCACACAGGGCCATGTAGGTTTGGATTTTTTTTAACCCTTAATAATAAACACCTTCATTTAAAAACTGCATTCTGTGTTTACTTGTATTATCTATGTCAAATATTTAAATTTGTTTGATGATCTGAAACATTTAAGTGTGACAAACATACAAAAAATGAGAAATCAGGAAGGGGCAAACACTTTTTCACACCACTGTATGTTCCATCCATCCATCCATCCAATTCCTACCGCTTTTCCAGAGGTCTGGGTCGCTGAGGTAGCGGCTCAAGCAGAGAAGCTCAGTGTCAAGGTTGGGAGGCACAGGACTCATACGCTGGTAGGCTATAGTGCAAAATGGTAATTTATTAGACAGGATTCAAACACAAATTAACTGCAGCGCATGGGCTAAAAACAAACAAATGCTAGGCAGGTACATGAAGCAAAGCAGGGATGATAATTCATGGACAGGATTACTAGGAGCACAGGAACGCAGACAGGGTGCATTAATGCTGCCACACGAGACTAAGACTGACACAGACTTAAATAGATGAGGGGCAATCAAGACAACACCGAGCAGGCGGGGAGGTTAGTTAGGACTGACAACAGACACATGGGGAAAACAGTGTCAACAGCTATGGAAACAGGACTGGCTGGGATCAACAGACAGACAAGGACAGAGGATACACCTGAAACATACACACAGGATCAGGGAGACATGACCATGAATAGGATGTGACTGACAAGGACAAGAATACAACAAAGACCAGGATGACAATGACAATGAACATAAAGATCAAACAAGAGGCTAAGGCAGGGAAAATATAATGTAAACAAACAAAGATAATAATAATTACGAGACACAGAGAATAAGAAGAAAGCCCAACTCAAAGCGCCCATGTCCTGGTGACAAAAAAATAAATTAGAACATAAATAGATATCGACATAGATATTTGTCTTAGCGTTTGTTTTTATTTTATTCTTATTTTTAGGTATTTATTCTTATTTCTTTGTTTATGTTATTTGTTTTTAATGCTGTGTGTATTTTTAATGCTGTTTAGTTTTCTGTAAAGCACTTTGGTCATCTACGGGTTGTTTTAAAGGGCTATATAAATAAAATACATTACATTACATAAGGCGAGGACATGGGCCCAACCCACGACCTGATAGTCAGACTTCCCTCTCCCCAGCCATCTGCTCCAGCTCTTCAGAGAGGATACCAAGACAGCTTGGTATCCTCTCTCCAAATTATGTTTATATTGAAAAGTGCTGTTTGTAATAAATAAATAAGTAATAACAAGAAATATTAAATAGTTCAACTATTAAACTATTTCTTGCATGGCAGTGACTAATTATGAATGAATGAATTTATTTATTTCGGATAGTACATTACAGGTTAAAAGAAACTGTATAATATAACAACAAGGTCAAATTAGACAAAGACTCCTTCTACTATACAATTCCACGTGAGTTATCCGAAATGGGTGATGGCTGAAGCCGCAGCTTATATTGCCCACCCATATTCCATCCAAGAATTCAAAGGAGAAAAAAGAGAAAACAAGACAAGAGCGATTACAATTTAAAACAAGGCTAAGACAAAATATGACTGAGAGAAAAAGAAAACTGAGCTAGTCTAAGTTAAGCGGTTACTATTCAAAAACAAATCTAAGACATAGTGTCACAGAGAAAAAAGAAAAACTAAGCTATAACACAACACAGGCTGGAAATGTCAATCCTTATGTGAGTTTACATGTCGTCTTGTAAATATGTTTGGAGTATTTCTTCCTTTAGTTTTTGTTTAAATTGTCCAAGCTTTGTACATGATTTTAATTCAGGTCCAAAATCGTTCCATAATCTGACACCTTGCACTGAAATACAGTGTTGCTTGGTAGTTGTTCTCACTGTAGGCTTTTGAAATATACATGTTCCTCTGAAGTGATATCGTTTCTCCCTTGTTTGGAACAACTTTTGGATATTTGCGGGCAGTGATAGATTCTTCACTTTGAACATTATTATTGCGGTTTTAAAGTCGATCAGATCTTTCAACTTGAGAGTTTTTTGTTTAAGAAAAAGTGGGTTTGTTGGTTCCCTGTAAGCTGCTTTGTTGATTATTCTAATAGCTCTCTTTTGAAGCATAAAGAGTGGATATATGTTTGTTTTATATGTATTTCCCCATACTTCATTACAATATGTCATGTATGGGAGTATTAATGAATGATACAAGGTGTATAGTGTGGGTTGATTCAGCAAATTTTTCACTCTGTGTAATATTGCAATTGATTTGGATACTTTACCTTTTATATAATTAATATGTGGCTTCCAACACAGTTTGTTATCAATTATTACTCCAAGGAATTTAGTTTCGGATACCCTTTCAATCTCTACACCATTTACACTGAGTTTGGGTACTGGGTAGTTGTGATGGTTGTTAAAGACTATAAATTTTGTCTTGCTTAAATTGAGCGTTAATTTGTTTGAATCAAACCACAGTTTCAGCTTTCCTAATTCCTTTCCGAGTGTATCCAGAAGTTGTTCCAAGTTGTTTCCACTGCATAGCAGGTTAGTGTCATCAGCAAACAATATTAAGTCCATTTTTTCTGAAACTTTACATATATCATTTATATACATATTGAATAATAATGGTCCCAAAACTGAACCCTGTGGGACTCCACAGGTGACCTTCAGTAGCTCTGAGTTTTTGTTGTTAACACATACAAACTGATATCTATTCTTTAAGTAACTTCTTAACCAGGACAGTGCTACCCCTCTGATACCACAATTTTGTAGTTTCTTTAATAATAGATTGTGATCTACTGTATCAAATGCTTTTTTAAGATCCAGGAATACTCCAACTGAATAATCTTTATTTTCAATGGCTGTTGATATTTTTTCTGTAAATTCCATTAAGGCATATGCTGTTGTCCTTTTGTGTCTGAACCCATATTGCTGCTCACACAATAAATCATTCTTCAGTATGAAGTTGTCAATTCTCTCATAGAATATTTTTTCAAGTATCTTGGAAAATTGCGGTAATAGTGAAATTGGTCTGTAGTTGGAGAGTTCCCCTCTGTCGCCTGTCTTGTAAATCGGAATTACTTTAGCTATTTTCATTGCATTGGGAAATATACCTGATTGGAGAGACAGGTTACAGATATACGTCAGTGGTTTCACTATGCATTCGATAACAGTTTTGACTAGTAGCATATCAATACCATCGCAGTCAGTAGATGTTTTACTTTTGAACGATTTAACAGTTTCAATGACCTCTCTTTCGTCTGTGTTCTTTATGAAGATGGTGTCTTTTACAGCAGTGTTATTGCATATTGAATCACCTGTTGGCACCGTAGTGGGTATTTCTCGGGCCAGTTTAGGTCCAATGTTAACAAAAAAATTATTAAATTCATCTGCAGGTGAAGCTATATTCACATTCGGAGTCGATTTATTATTTTTTGGAGTGTTAGTTGGGTAGCTGGTATTTCTGCTTTTATTTCCAAGGATACTGTTGATTATTGTCCATGTATTTTTAATATTGTCTTTGTTTTTTTCCAGTTCTTTACTGTAATAGTCTCTTTTACTACATCTTATTATATATGTTAACTTATTTTTGTATGTTTTATACCGCTGCTCTGCTTCTTTTGTCCTTTTCTTTATGAAAGCTTTATATAATAAATTTTTCTTTTTACACGCCTTTTGTAGTCCTTTGGTTAGCCATGGTTTGTCAGTAAATTTGTGTTTAAGCTTTTTTTTAACTAATGGGCAGTTTTTTTCATAAAGAGTGGTTACAATGTTTGTAAATGTGTCATAGGCTTCATTTACATCTGATACATAGACTTCTGTCCAGTCTTGCTTCAGCAAGTCCTCTTTAAAAGAACTGATTGCGTTTGGTGATTTGTGTCTGAACGATTTTGAGATTTTTTCTGGGTTGGGCCCCGTGTGGCCATGGATAAGTGCAAAGATTGGCAAGTGGTCGCTTATATCATTTATCAATAATCCACTTTCTATTTTCTTGTCGAGAACATTGACAAACAGGTTGTCAATAAGTGTAGCAGAGTGAGCTGTGATTCTACTGGGATGTGTTATTGTGGGATATAGACTCATGCTGTACATAGAGTTCATGAACTCTGTAACTACATTTTGTTGATGTGGATTAAGTAGATCAATATTGAAATCTCCACAAATTGCTACCATTTTCTTACTAGTAATATTATTGTACAGCTCGACTAATTTATCTCTGAATGTCTCAATGCAAGTTCCCGGCGTTCTGTATATGCAGCTTATGATTAGATTTTTTGTTTTGTCTAGGTCAATCTCAACAGTAACACATTCCAGAATCCCTGGTAGTGCTGAGGACATTTCATTTACAAGCTTACATCTATATAGGTCATCAATATACAGTGCAACACCACCACCCTTTTTTTGAGATCTGTTAATGTTAAACATCTGATATCCCTCTATTGCCATCAGGGGAGCCTGGTCTGCATTAAGCCAGGTTTCAGAGACTGCTATAGCTGTGAATTTTCTGTTTAGCTGTTTTAAATAGTCCTGAATCTGTGAGAAGTTTTTGTTAAGACTTCTGCTATTGAAGTGTATTATTGACAGTTTACCATCTAATTGCACTTGACTTTTGAATTGCTTTTCAGTGTAATATTCACAGTGGTTATGAATATTATTGAAAAAGTGGTTATCAGGATCAATATCATTCTCCATCTCTTGTGGTTTATGTTCAGCATAGTGGCATATTTTTAGAGTTTGAGTTTCCTCACTCTGTGTTTCATAGTCAGTGTTCATTTGTATTTATCTAAGTCAGTAGCATCTCTGATCATTATACTTTTGATGAATTGAATTACATTGATGTTTGGAAGTTAACACTGAAGTTTGGAGAAATTTAATTTCAGTTATGTTCACATTACTAGCTATGACTAACTATGACATGAATTTCATAGCGTAACATTGTTTACTGTGTTTATGACAATAAAGCTTCTGATTCTGAACAGAGCTGTTGGAGGTAAAATGGGTCCACTCAGGCTTTGAGGAAGTGACATTCACCTGGTCAAAGATTGATGTACCATCCAAATAATTTTGGAACATTATTTTAAAGGTACTAATGACAAGATTCTGACCTCCAGGCCAATAGGTGTCGTACTTACTTTTGCACCAACTGTTTGGAAGAGACGCGTGACATCAACCCAGTCACATATGTATACTATCCATCCATCTTCTACCGCTTTTCTGGAGGTCCGGGTCGCGGAGGCAGCAGTTCAAGCAGAGAAGCCCAGACTTCCCTCTCCCCAGCCACCTGCTCCAGCTCTTCAGAGAGGATACCAAGATGTTTCCAGGACAGCTGGGAGATGTAGTCTCTCCAGCAAGTCCTGGGTCTGCCCCGGGGTCTCCTCCCAGTGGAACGTGGCTGAAACACCTCAAGTGAGAGGCGTCCAGGAGGCATCCTGGACACCTCTCACTTGAGGTGTCCAGGAGGCATCCTGATCAGATGCCCAAACCACCTCAACTGGCTCCTTTCAATGTGGAGGAGCAGCAGTTCTACTCTGAGCCTCTCCCGGATGACTGAGCTCCTCACCCTATCTCTAAGGGTGAGTCCAGCAATCCTACGAAGAAAGCTTATTTCAGTTGCCTGTATCCGCGATCTCGTTCTTTCAGTCATTACCCAAAGCTCATGGACCATAGGTGAGGGTAGGAACGTAGATTGACTGGTAAATGGACAACTTTGCCTTAGAGCTTAGCTCCCTCTTCACCACAACGGACCGGTACAATGTTCACATCACTGCAGATGCTGCTTCGATCCATCTGTCAATCTCTCCATTCTCCCCTCACTCATAAATAAGACCCCAAGATACTTAAACTCCTCCACTTGGGACAGGAGCTTGTCCCCAACCCGGAGAGGACAATCCACCTTTTTCCAGCTGAGGACCATGGACTTGGACTTGGAGGTATTGATTCTCATCCCAGCTGCTTCACACTCAGCAGCAACCCGTCCCAGTAAGACCTGTAGGTCATTGCTGGATGAAGCCAAAAGGACAACATCATCTGCAAACAACAGAGATGAGATCCTGTGGTCACCAAGCATGACACCCTCTGTTCCCTGGCTGCACCGAGAAATCCTGTCCATAAAAATTATGAACAGGATCGGTGACAAAGGGCAGCCCTGGCGGAGTCCAACTTTCACTGAGAATGAGTCCGATCAAGTGTTGGCAATACAAACCAAACTCTCACAACGGTTGTATAGACACCAGATAGCTCGTAACAACAAGCCCGATACCCCATACTCCCGAAGCACCCCCACAAAAAAACACAAGGGACATGGTCAAATGCCTTCTCCACGTCCACAAAACATATGTAAACTGGTTGGGCAAACTCCCATGAACCCTCGAGAATTCTCGAGAGGGTAAAGAGTTGGTCTGATGTGCCACAGCCAGGACAAAAACCACATAGCTCCTCTTGAATCTGAGGTTCAACCAACGGCCAGACTGTCCTCTCCAGTACCTTGGCATAGACCTTCCCAGGGAGGCTGAGGAGTGTGATCCCTCTAAAGTTGGAGCACACTCTCCGATCCGCTTTCTTGAAGAGAGGAACCACCACCCCGGTTTTCCATGCCAAAGGCACTGTCCCGGACCTCCACGCAATGTTGCAGAGGCGTGTCAACCATGACAGCCCTACAACATCCAGGGCCTTAAGGTACTCAGGGGGAATCTCATCCACCCCTGGGGCCCGGCCACCAAGGAGCTTTTTTAAAGACCTTGGCAAATTCAGCCCCTGTGATGGCCGAGTTGTCCCCCTTGTCCACAAGCCCTGCTTCCTCTGTGGAAGCTGTGTCAGTGGGTTTGAGGAGATCCTTGAAGTATTCCTTCCACTGCCCAATGATATTCCCAGTCAAAGTCAGCAGCGCCCCATCTGCACCATACACAGTGTGGACAGGGAGCTGCTTCCCCCTCCTGAGCCGCCGGACAGTTTGCCAGAATCTCTTTGATGCTGACCAAAAGTCTTGTTCCATAGCCTCACCGAACTCCTCCCACACCCAAGTTTTTGTTTCAGCAACCACCTGAGCTGCACTCCGCTTGGCCTGCCGGTACATCTCAGCTGCTTCGGGAGTCCCACAAGCCAACCAAGCTTGATAGGACTCCTTCTTCACCTTAATGGCCCCCCTCACCACTGGTGTCCACCACTTGGTTCGGGGGTTGCCACCACGAGATGCACCGACAGCCTTGCGGCCACAGCTCTGGGCAGCCACTTCAACAATGAAGGTGGAAAACATGGCCCATTCAGACTCCATGTCTCCGGACTCCCTCAGAATGTGGTCGAAGTTCTTCCGGAGGTGGGAGTTGAGGCCTCCCAGACAGAGGCCTCAGCCAGACATTCCCAGCACACCCTCACTATACGTTTGGGTCTACCAGGTCTGAGTGGCATCCTCCCCTGCCATCGGCTCCATCTCACCACAAGGTGGTGAAACAGTTGACAGCTCTGCACCTGTCTTTACCCGAGTGTCCAAGACATATGTTCTCAGGTCTGATGACACGATAACAAAATCAATCATCGACCTGCGATCTAAGGTGTCCTGGTGCCAGGTGCACATATGGACACCCTTATGCTTGAATATGGTGTTTGTTATGGAGAAACTGTGGTTGGCACAGAAGTCCAATAACTGAACACCACTCGGGTTCAGATCGGGCAGGCCACTCCTCCCAATCACCCCCCTCCAGGTTTCCCTATCATTGCCCACGTGTGCATTGAAGTCCCCCAGTAGGACAATGGAGTCTCCAAGAGGACCATCCTCCAGCACCCCAGTCAGAGACTCCAAAAAGGGTGGGTACTCTAAATGATCATTTGGTGCATAGGCCCGTTTCCCAATCCGAAGGCGCATGAAAACAACCTTTTCATCCACCGGGGAAAACTCCAATATAGAAGCAACAAGGTGGGGGGATACAAGAATACCCACCCCTGCTTGTTGCCTCTCACCAAGGGCAATTCCAGAGTAGGCCAAGCGCCAGCCCCTCTCCAGGAGACTGGTTCCAGAACCAGAGCTGTGTGTTGAGGTGAAGTTGACTGTATCTAGCCCGTATCTCTCAACCTCATGCACCAGCTCAGGCCTCTTCCCCACCAAAGAGATGACATTCCACATCCCAAAAGCTAGTTTAGGAAGTCTAGGATCAGACCACCAAGGTCTCTGCCTTTGACCGCCAACTGATCCACATAGCACCGGACCCCATGGTCCCTCCTGCAGGTGGTGGGCCCACTGGAGGGCGGACCTATGTAACTCCTTCGGGCTGAGCCCAGCCGGGTCCCATGGACAGAAACCTGGACACCAGGCGCTAGCCATTGAGCCCCTCCCCCAGGCCTGGTTCTAGGGTGGGGCCCTGGTAACCCCATACTGGGTGGGGTACACTGAATCCTTGTTCTAACATTCATCATGAGAGTCTGTTGGATCGTTCTTAGTCTGGCCCTTCACCCAGGATCAGTTTATCTTGGATGACCCTACCAGAGGTAAATTGCCCCGGACAACATAGCTCCTGGGATCACTAGGGCACTAGAGCATGCAAACCCCCCACCACGATAAGGTGACGATTCATGAAATATGTATGCATTAGATAGAACATGGCTAGCCACTAGGCAAGTCATGCTCCATATACGTACATAGCTCACTTATAGGATTACAATAAAGACAATGAGTCTTTTGTGTCCTGTTATCACAATTCTGTATCCTGTTATCACAATGCTGAAGGTACTGTCAGCTATTATACAACAGTTAGTTCCAACCGAGCTCTCTGATTGGACAATAGGGATTCCAGGAGTCACTAGATTCTTCAATAACTGCACCCAGACGTTTCACAGAATTTGTATCTCTCTGCTTGTAGCGATACAAATTATGTCCCAACCACTGGTATAGTGACCACTGGAGTATAGACTGGAGTCTTGTCATCCAACTGCTCAGAAGTAAATATTCAGATTATTTCTGTCCTGTAAAATTATTAAAATATTTTTCATCAATATATATTTTTTCAAGAATGCAAAGGCTTTAATTCTGTACCTTTCTAAATATTTTTTATGTATTTTTTTTTTAAATATTTGTTATCATGAAAATGCAGTCCTGTTCACCTTTAAGGTGAAAATCTCACATAGTGTTGCTTTAAATGGTTCTTTATAGCTCTGTTGTTCTTCAGAGAGCCATCACTTATAATGGCGCTTTTCCACTAGTACCCAGTCGGCCTTACTCTACTCTACTCTACTCGGTTCAGTTTGGTTGTGTCTCCATTGCAGCTGGGTACGCCTGGGGTGGGTGGGATTTTTTTACAGCAAGGCGGCGCCACACTCCTGTGACGTAAAATACGCGACCCAAGCAAAACATAACATGGCGGCTGTACAAGGCGACTCTTCGGTCTCTGGCTTTTTGTCACAGTAAAGGCCAAAAAGGACCACCAGGGACAGGTACAGGCAGCGAGACGAAACACTCTGGAAAAGTACTGGAGCGTCTGGGAAACCATAGAGCGGAAGACGTGAGGATACGAACCAGATCACATATGACAGTAAGCTAATGATTGCTAATGCTAGTTTGCTTTAAGTCCGCCGTACTACGTTGCAATGTCTGCAAGTTATCGTTACTAGGTATTAAAATATGTATGCTGTGTGTGTGTGTTTCAGATGGCTCTGTTGTGGGAAAATTACCGCTTCAAACCGTCAGTCTGGGCGTTCAAGACAGCCTCTCACTGATGTCACCCCAACTTCACAAATGATTAGTGGTTCTAGAGCTTAAGAATGTCTGTAGAAACGTTTAGCTTCCTGTACAACAAATTGCTCTGATCTGTGTGAAAATCATGGAGAGACTGTTGAGACATCATGGGATGTACCTGCTCCAGCAGCACTGAGTCTGTGGTGGTGTTATGGCAAAAACTGTTCAGCTGACACAACTTGTTCACGAAGTTGTAGTTATGGGGTTATATTAGCCACAAAATATATATTCAAAAGGTAAACAGTACTGAGTTAGGTATAATAAGATATATTTGCCAATTATGATGAATTTTAGGCCAAAACAAACTTGATCTTGTCATGGTCCGAGCGCTGATTTCGTCCGCGCTCGGGCCATACATCATCCCCGCCAGGTTTGACAGCAGTGTTTACCTTCTGGCTCCCCGACCTCTTATTGTGACTGCGCTCAGAGGGGCTTCCTGTTGTCAAAGCCTAACAGCTGTGCTGCATTTGCGGCTCATCAGCAGCCCTGTACTTAAGCAGGCGCTAGGAGCAGTATGATGCAGCAGTCTCGTCATTATTCCTCTATAATTCCACGGCAACGGATCGTCAACGCTCATCCCCTGTTCGTGGTCAGGATTGTAAGTGAGCTTCATGTCAGCCTTACGATCTCCTGTGTTTAGTGTTGTGTGTTTTAGCCCATCGTGGCTCATTGCTTTCTGTTACTTCGTGTGTAGTAACAGAAGCCTGTAGCCTGCGGTTCTGGAGAGCCTGGTTCCAGCCCCGCAGCCACGTCGTGGGCAGAGGAAAGGAGCAGACTGCAGCCTAGAGCCTGCGCCGACGATAAAGCATCCCCGGGTCTCCACGCTGGAACGGTTCGAGCCAGTGGGTCGAGGGTCCCCTGCCGCCACGCCGTGCGGGTTATCGGCGTGGACACCAGCGCCGGAGGATCCACAGACTGCGGTGACCATCATGCCGGCTGCGGAACCTGCTGTAGCCGAGTGGGATCCTGAGGATGAACTTCTCCGCCCTGAGCCTGGATTGACGAAGTCCTGGACGGCGACAGAACCCAAGTGCAGGCAAGTGCTCTACGTTGTGTTTCTCCTATCTGTCTTAGAGCATTTCTGCCTACCTCTCGGGGAGGTGAGTCAGGGGCAGCTGCCTGCGGCGCCCAAGCTCATCTCGCTGGGCTCTGTCGCTACCGGTGATTCTGATCCCAGTTCTTTCTTCTCTTCCGAGCCTTCTTGCAGAGTCACCGGTGCGGAGCCAGTCGTGGTCGCTGTGCTGGAGGTTCCAGGTTCGGGGTCGGAGGTCGTCACCGGTGCTGTGCCAACCCAATCGGGGTCAGACGCGGGTGCAGCCGAGACCCAGTGGGGTCCGATGCGGGTGCAGCCGAGACCCAGTGAGGGTCCGACGCGGGTGCAGCCGAAATCCGGTCGGGGTCCGACGAGACCCAGTGGGGGTCCGACGTGGGTGCAGCCGAGACCCAGTGGGTGTCCAACGTGGGTGCAGCCACGACTGCAGCATTGGTATGGGTCAAGGTCGGTGGAGGAGCTGCAGACCCTTCGCCGCCTGACATGGTGCGGGCTCGTCATCACCATCATTCCCCTTGTCTGAGTCACCAACCCTGCTTGTCATCGCCGGGGGCCGTTGGGGGGCCTCTATGCTCGGCCCAGCTCTCCCACATCTTTCATCCGCCAGGGAGGGCGCCACAGGCTGTCTTCCCACGGTTCTGGTGGCTGAGGGATGCAGGTCGGCCACCCAAGGAACTGTTTCACCAGTTCGGCACCCTGGGTCGGCCACCCGACACTCAGTGTTTGCTGCTGGGTGACCTGGTTCGGCTGCCGGAGGGTTGGACTTTCCGGGCCTGGGACTGGGGCAGGCCGCCCGATCATGTACTGTTCCCCGTGACTACCCATCGGCCATAGGACGCAGGGAGACCGCCGGAACTGTTCCCGTGGTTTTTGGTCTCAGCCTGTCGTCATTTTCCTGAACTGTCTGGGTTAGAGGTCATTCGGGGTGATAGTCTTGTTCTGTGTGTAATGTGCACAGTGGGGTATGGTATTTTCCGTGAGTCATGCTCTGTAATTGCTTCATTTATGCCCAGTGATTGTCTCATTTGCGCTCTGCCTTAGTTATGATTTGTGCATTTGAGAGTATTGTATTTTCTGTTATCATGCCCTGTGATTGTCTCATTTGCGCTCTGCCTTAGTTGTGATGTGTGCATTTGAGAGTATTGTATTGTCTGTTATCGTGTCCTGTGATAGTCTCATTTGTCCTCTGTCTTAATTATGATTTGTGCATTTGAGAGTATCGTATTTTTTCTGGCTATCTGTGTGCTCCTGTTATCGTCTTGGGTTTTGGTCTGTGGCTGAGCCTCTCCCTCCAGGCCTGCTCCCCCATCCGCCCACCCCGTGGGGTGGTGGGGGGGCTTGGGTGTCATTGGGTGTTCGGAGCCCGCCCTTGTGGGGGAGGTACTGTCATGGTCCGAATGCCGATTCCATCCGCGCTCGGGCCATACATCATCCCCACCAGGTTTGACAGCAGTGTTTACCTTCTGGCTCCCCGACCTCTTATTGTGACTGCGCTCAGAGGGGCTTCCTGTTGTCAAAGCCTAACAGCTGTGCTGCATTTGCGGCTCATCAGCAGCCCTGTACTTAAGCGGGCGCTGGGAGCAGTATGATGCAGCAGTCTCATCATTATTCCTCTATAATTCCACGGCAACAGATTGTCAACGCTCATCCCCTGTTCGTGGTCAGGATTGTAAGTGAGCTTCGCGTCAGCCTTACGATCTCCTGTGTTTAGTGTTGTGTGTTGTAGCCCATCGTGGCTCATTGCTTTCTGTTACTTCGTGTGTTATCTTGTGTTGGTGAATAAAACATCTATGCAAACCTCACCGGCGACTCTTGGCGTCTTATGGTGGCTCGCGAGGGCCACCGCATGACAGATCTAGGATTAAAAGTAATTAAAATAATGCAGTCACAAGGTTACATGGAAAATACTTGATTTACTAGATACATATACTGTAGAAATATATATTCTCTGCATCTACAATGTACTATACATGTATTCATGTAGTATTGCACTGGGAATTTTGACAATAAACCTTTGAAATTTTTGCAGATGTGTCTCTTTTGTTTTATATGTGAAGGTTACCACCAAGTGACATAAGTTAAATACTAAAAGACTGGAAAAGCTAAGAACAATCCAGCAGTTTGAGAAATCACTTTTGGTTTGGTGTAAGTCTGTCAGCAGAATTATGAACCATAAAGCAGTTTGTGTTAAAATGTTAAATCCCATTAAACCCTATCTCAGGGGTGTCCAGTCATGTGCCATGGAGGGCCAAGACCCTGCAGGTTCTCTCTTCTACCCAGTCTCTTCAGCAGGTGCTCTCACTGATCAGCAGTCAGTGGAAGAAATTCACTGGAATCTGCTGTTGAAGACACTGTTTGAAGGTAAAGTCTGCAGGGTCTTGGCCCTCCATGGTATATGATTGGACACCCCTTTTTTTTGTATTGTATACTTTATTGATCCCCAGAGGGGAAATTGAGGGCATCCACCTAGATGGATAAAGCAGCCACGGTACGGCGCTATCCTTTAACCATTCACACACACATTCACACCTAGGGCCACTTTAAAGTCTCCAATTAACCTAACCTGCATGTTTTTGGCCTGTGGGAGGAAACCGGAGAAATCCCGGAGTAAACCCACACAGATACGGGGAGAACATGCAAACTCCACACAGATCACTGTTGGTCAGGGGCTGGGATCGAACCAGGGATCCCATGGCCAAGGGTGAGTTGCTGTGCGGGTGCAGTGCTAACCACTGCTCCACCGCACCGCCCTGCCCTAACCTGCCCTAACAACCCCTGCCCTAACCCATTATGATAAAGTACAAATGCTAATATGGACCAGAATTCCTCCATACACTGGTACTATCACTAAAGTGTGCAGTGTCTTCTGCGGTGGCACATCCAACAATACAGTCTTCGGTAAATAAAATAATTGTTTTGGTTACTTTTCCTTAAAAATGAGCCATTATTTTCAAAGTCGCGGATAAAAGGTTTGTACTGTTGACTCTTTTCCCACTGGTGCCTTAACAGACAAAATAGAAAATCATGATGCAAACACATAAGTCACTAAATTGTTTATTACAATCAGCAGCAAATTCCAGATTATTCAGAATGTGCAAAATTCAAACTGTAAAAAAAAAAACAATCTTAGGATGGGTCACACACACCGGCTACACTGCCTCACTGAGAAGCAGCTGGGATGTGCCGCTCAAGCTGGTCCCAGTTCAGCAGATCTTCAGCCTGCATCTCTGTAAATAGTGAGGCAAGGTCCGGTTTGGGGTGGATCGTTTTCCTCTTGCCTACACAAAAAGAGAGAAAAGGGTGGTGGTTAATTAATGCAAGTTTAAAACATATTTGGGAAATACACTTGTTGCTAAAAGCCAGTGGTGGAATGTGAAAAAGAAGTGCTTCATTGTTGTATTTAACCACAATTTTCATGTAGCTGTGCTTCAGTAGGTTTTACAAGGGCTGGGTTACGTTTAAAATCAACTGTTTTTACTGTGGCCTCAGCAATCAGAATGAATTAATACATTCACTTGAATGGAATCTATTACTTTAACTGAGGGTGTGCATCACCAAGTGTGGAGTCGCTCAGTCAAAATATGGAGTTTTTATCAATAAAAGTTTAGCCACCGCTCTGTCACCGCTGTGTCTCTTCTTGCCCTGGCTTCAAGTGTGGGTGGTGTTTTGTACATGCATTGCTAAAATATAAAAGGATGCACTACAATGGGGCTCAAATATTTGTAATGTGTCCTGCTATTGTAATACTGCATTAGTTTATTGATGATAGACTATAAACTACACATATAAACTAAATTATATTGATGACTGAACAACTCCCATTCCCCAAAGTGCAACATACAGTTATGAACATAACTCACAAAGGATCACACAAGTGATCTGACAAAAAAAAAAAAATACATTAACAAGCGGTTTATTTTACAGTTGATGTGCCATTCATTTTCAATTATTCTGTAATTAATATTCACACAGTCAAATAAATCTCAGTTCAGTCCCTTTTATATTAAGTGGAAATTATGCTACTTTGGTTTTGGCACTTTACCTATAAAAGCAAAGGATTTCAGAACTTTCCACAGTGGCAAGGTCCATTGTGGGGTGGCTGCTTTTCCTTTCCTCTTGCCTAGACGAACGACAGAAATGGATGGTGGTTAGTTAAAGCAAGTTCAACACATATACAGGTACATCTCAAAAAATTAGAATATCATGAAAATTCAGTATTTTTTGTCACTCATTTCAGAACGTGAAACCCATATATGGATAACAGTGATATATTGCAAGTGTTTACTGTAATTTTGAAGATTACGGCTACAGCCCATGTTAACCAACATTTCAACGGCCAACATTTTTATTTAAAAACTATTTTTTAAAATTAATTTGATGTAATATTCTAATTTTTTGAGAAACTGAATTTGTAGTTTTCAGGGGCTGTAAGCCATAATCATCAAAATTAAAATAAATAAACACTTGAAATATATCACTGTCTGTGTAATGAAACTATATAATATATGGATTTCACTTTCTGAAATGAGTGACAAAAAATATTGAACTTTTTCATGATATTCTAATTTTTGGAGATGTACCTGTATTAGAGAAATATACTTGTGAAAGTCAGTGGTGGGATGTGATAAAAATGCTTCATTTCCCTGACCAGTGAGAACCTCAGGATCCACTCTGTACATGTACAAGTACATTTTCAATCCAGGGATTTATGGTGGAACAGAAACAGCACGACAACACTTGTTCCAACACTTTTTTTGGAAAATCCACAGAATAGGTGTGTGGGTCTATTCTGACGCTTTAGAAAATTATATGAATCACTTTATAAATCACTGGTTTGACAATGCACTTGAATATGTTGAGATTTTGGATCCTGGGATCCTTTTGACCTGTATCCAAAATATAAATACAACATGCTGAGGGCGGCTAACCCCTGGCATGTGGAAACAGATTCTAGAAGGAAATTACACACAACTTAATGCACAGCACCAAAGTGCAACATGTACACAAACCAGGACTTTAACCAGGATTAGCATATTTCATCGTTTTGCTCTCACAAGCGAATACTTCGGACAAAGCAAGAGCGAATCAGCAGAGTTGACTATTAGCTAGCTAGCTACTAGCTAGCACTCGTTAGCCAACACAGGATGGCGTTGTATTGCTCAACAAAAGTGAGCTTACCACCAACAGGATAAATAAGCAAAAAGATGTTATGACCCGAGCGCTGGTCCTGTTCACGCTCGGGCCACGCATAGCTCGTTGCCGGCCTTGACAGCTGTGGGTGGTATTCTGGCCTCTTATTGTGAAGGCGCTCGGTGGGGCTTCCACCTGTCAAGGCCGGTCAGCTGTCTGTCATTACTGCTCGTTAGCGTTCGCCTTTATAAGGCGGGCACTGACGGCAGTCCAATTGCGGGAGCATAAGTCAACCTAAGTCGACCTTAAATCATCAATCATCAAACTATCCTTGTCAAAACGTCGTCAGACTTCGTCCAAACCTCGTTAGACCTTCATGTCAGATTCGTGTTTCATGTCATGTCATAGTTTAGCTCGTAGTGGCTGGGGTTAGCCCTACGAGCCCTTGTATTGCTTAATGTGTGTTTTTGCCCTGAGCGGCTCATAGTCTTGTCCTGTCTTGTTGTATTAATAAATTACCATCATTGCAAAACTCACTAGTGGACTCTTGGCGTCTTATGGTGATCCGCGAGGGTCACCGCATGACAAAAGATGCACAGTATCACAAATCACTCACCATCGATGGCTCTCTCACTTTCATCTTCAGCTTGTCCGTAGTCTGGTTCTATGCTGAGCTGCTATCTGTTTCGGTGCGGGGTTGCTCCATGTTGCTGTGGATACTGATATCTGCCACCAAGCACAGAAAACTCTGCACCTCTTCGTTGGACCACGGTGTAGATTTCCCCGAAACCTGCAAAGCCATCTCTATTAACATTGTGTTTACTCAGTGACCGAGTTTAGTGCGTGAACTTTTGCAAATGGTGGTTTGGAGATTCTTCAGAAGACGGATGCTTTCATGACGTTACGCTTTGACCAATCAGTGGCCTGCAGTCTGCTGACGTCACATTTTTGGCCCGACTTAGCGCGACTGTACCCTGGCCTTGAGTCGGTACTAAAAAAGTACTGGTACCAGGTACTAATGGAAAAGCTTACAAACCGAGCCGAGTAGAGTCGAGTAGGGCCGAGTAGGTACTAGTGGAAAAGGGGCTTTACTGAGAACTTCTTTATCTGGATCATGGTCTGGGTGGAAGTCCCCCACCCCAGATGCCTGGATAAGTGGTAGAAGATGGATGGATAGATGGAGGAAATGATTTACTCTTTGTTCACTATTCAAAAAAGGAAACTTAACTGAAGCGTTCTTATGTAATTTTCAGTGAGCACTTTTACTTATCTGTAAGAATGTTGCTATAAAGAAACAATTAGAGAATCTCTAGCACCTTCTAATTCAATTTGATTATAAAACCATTATCAATCTTTTTTTTTCCTATTCAGGATATTTTTTTCATTGTATGACTACTGAAAAAAAAAATAAGGGCCATGTAAACTATTTAAAAAAATTATTAATTCTAAAAAGTAAATCCATGTACCTGACAACTAGAAGTTGTAAGTAATTTTCAGTAAACAACTCATGTAATATGTGACTAATGAGGAGAGAATAAATATTTATATAAATTTGCTTAATATTTATTTAGTTATTATTATTGTTATTATGTTGCCAAAAATATTAAGTAAATTCTAATGTAAATAATGTCCTCAGGGTGTAATCTTCAGCCCCCATGGGTTGCCATCTTATCATGGTGGGGGGTTTGCCTGCCCTAGTAATCCTAGGAGCTATGTTGTCCGGGACAGTTTGCCTCTGGTAGGGTCTCCCAAAACAAACTGGTCCTGGGTGAAGGGCCAGACTAAGAGCGATCCAATAGACTCTCATGATGAATGAACAATCAAGGAATCAGGGTACCCTGCCTGGTATGGGGTTACCAGGGTCCCGTCCTTGAGCCAGGGCTGGGGGAGGGGCTCAGTGTCTGGTGGCCAAGTTTCTGCCCATGGGACCCAGCTGGGCTCAGCCCGAAGGAGCTACATGGGTCCACCCTCCAGGGGGGCTTACCACTGGAAGGAGGGACCATGGGGTCCAGTGCAATGTAGATCAGGTGGCAGTCGAAGGTAGAGACCTTGACGGTCTGATCCCTGGCTTTCTAATCTGGCTTTTGGAATGTGGAATGTCACCTGTCTGTTGGGAAAGAGCCTGAGCTGGTGCATGAAGTTGAGAAATACCAGCTAGGTATAGTCAGGCTCACCTCAACACACAGCTTTGGTTCTGGAACCACTCTCTTGGAGAGGGGCTGGAGCTTGGTCTACTCTGGAGTTGTCCCAGGTGAGAAGCTGCCTCAGTTCTCCCTGGTGGATAAAATTTATGGGAAAAAAGTTGCAAATTTATGAGAAAAAAGTTGCAAATTTATGAGAAAAGCTATGTAAACTTACAGACAAAAGTTACAAATTTATGAGAAAAAAGTCACAAATGTATGAGAAAAAAGTTGCAAATTTCAGAAAGAAATGGAACATTTACAGGAAAAAAGTCACAAATTTTAAGAAAAAAGTTGCAAATCTACTAAAAATGCTGATATTGCAAATTTATGAGAAAAAGTCACAAACTTATGAGAAAAGAGTTGAAAATTTAAGAAAAAATGCAATTTAGAAGAAAAATGTTGCAAAGTTACAAGAAAAAAAAATTGAAAATTTATGAGGAAAAAAGTTTGGGCCTCTGCAGACAAGGCTTGACATTAACTTTTTTGCTCACCGGCCACTGTGGCTAGTGATTTTCCAAAGATACTAGTCACTCAGCCTTTTCACTAGCCACAATTTTGTGGTTGGAAAATTATATTTAATATGATCATACTTCACTATCGTATGATAAAATTTACTTGAACTAAATTTACAACCTTTTTAATTGTAAATGACCCTTATACATAACATAGCAAGATAAACACTGTTTAATTCTTAACAGCAATAAATACTGTAAAACAGTCAAGAAACATATTTGTAACATGAGAGTGACGTACAGGTAGATTTGGGGTCCGTCCCAATTGTCATTTGTACTTCTTGCCCTTTGCCTACCCCCTCCCCCCCACCTTGGTCCTTGAAATCAAAGGCCAAGGGGTAGGGGTTGAAAATGACCCCTATGATCTGGGACACCCCTTCAGGGTTGCACAACGTCATTAGTAACTGCTGATGGATTTAATCTAAATCTACACTACCTGTTTTCACCAGAAGAAAAAGAAGAAAAAAAAATTGATGAGAACAAATCTTAAGGAGAAAAATGTCTCAAATTTACACAAACAATTCTAATCAGTCGAAAAAGTCAGAAATTTACTAGAAAGAAAGCTGTAAATTCACAGAGGGAAAGTTGGACCCTCTGGCGGGCCGTTTTTGGGCCCCAGGCCACATGCTTGACACCCCTGGACAAGCACATTAAAAACACATAATTAGAGGTTTTATTTCCATGAAACAGCTGCAGATCACAGATATCATAGACAATCACAGATAAACAAAAGTTCACCTCAGAAGAAGCTTCATTTGCTTTTTACAGCAACATAAAGTTTAGTCACTTTTTCTCTCCATCATATGAAAACTTAAATTTGCAGAACTAACGGGAGCTTCTTACTGTAAAAATAATCATATTTAACCACACAGGAAGGAGCTGATGTGTGTGTGTGTGGGGGGGAGTAGAGGTTATTCTCACCGTGGGGGTGTGTGAGGGACAGTTATCCTGTGATCTGATCGCTGCTGTCTGTTCATCACCGTTTCTCCAGACTGGCTACAAAATGAACCGAACTGCGGAGCAGACCGTCTGCGCCTTCACCTGTACCCAGCACGGACTCAGTCCGCATCTTCTCCTGTGTACCGGGCTGCTGCTGGCGACAGCGGAGAATACACTGTGTGTGCAGATAGTGCTTATGGGGGTTGTAGTTTCACAACATAGATTTATTATTTACATGTCGCTTGAGAAAACGACACCCGCCAAAGTGGCTCGTGGGAGCGGCTGTCTCACCCGCCACCGGCGAAATCCACCTGCCAGTGGCAGGTGTTAATGTCAAGCCCTGGGTGCAGATAACGCAAAATATAGCTGTCGGATACACATTTGATCCGCAGTTGGTGTCTCTGTGGGGAACAATTAAAATCTATACCTTAAAAAAAGGCTCTCTGCAGTTCACGTCAATCTGTGCACGTGCCTGCATGGGTATTAAACATCTCCAAGAGTGTATAGGCATTAAAATTGATAGACCATGTACAGTAAAATTTGTGCCAGAATATGAAACTTTACTTTTTTCAGTATTCAGGGGTGCCCTTTTTTTTTTTTTTTTGGTTGAGCCCCCCCCCCCCCCCCCCCCCCCCCCGAAATGTCTGCGCACGTCACTGGTGACCATGGATGACTAAATCCTGCCCATGCTGTAATATTATTCCTAATAATATCCCCTCCGCCGTCCTCAGTCCGGTCATCCGCCGCCGCGCCAGCGTGGCCTCGTTTTTCTGCGCCCACCTCTCTCACGCCACCCAATAGGAGAAGGCTGCCTCTCCCCCGGAGCACCCAGGGAAGACCTTGCCCTGCGCCTGGATGATATCGCCCAGAGATCCCCCCACCCACCCACCTCTCCTCCGTCAGCCCGCCGAGCTCACGCACCGCCGTGTCCTCCTGATCCGGCAGCGCGGTAGAGATTCAGGAGCAGCACCGGAGACCCCCCACGCAGGAGAACATCACTGTGAGTATTCGCTGCCTTTTCCACTTTTAGAACGGCCATCCTTCCCACACAGGAAGCGCCACGGCGGTTTTTTTTTTTTTTTTTTCCTTTTTATTTAAGAAAATGACGCTGATCGGAGCGGCTGACGCGCTGTTAGCGTCTTGGTTAAATTAAATCTCCCTTTGCTGATCGAGCTGCGATCGATCCAGCGTGTTGGAGGCGAGCAGCTGTGCAGTCAGAAACTGCTGCGGCAGAATTTCAACAGTCGCTACACGCGGATTTGTGAGGCTCGTAAGTGAGTTCATGGCGAGATTGTTTTAAAAAAAAAATCGAGCTGTTTGAATTATCTGCTTAAGCACATGACCGGCATGAATCACCGCCTTGTTATGAATTAGTCAAAGCACATTACTGTACATTCACCAGTGTGTCCTGCACTCACATCCTTCTAAACTTGGATTACAGCCCAAGCTTCTTATTACTGATTAATGAGACACTTCATGCTATTTATTTACAGTATTTTCATCATTCCTCTGTACCCACAGCACTTGTGTAGGTAGTAAATAAGGTGACATTTAGAACAGAAGGGAACCCTTGAATGCACATCAACAGGTCCAAGCCTCTGATGTCCTGTCTCTGGTGGAAAATTTACAGTCCGCGCATTCTGCATGATTTAACTGGTGTTTTTCTACAAAAGTGGAAGCATGCCCGTGCCTGCTTTCTGCCTGCCCTGGTGCTGCTGACCCTGATGACGCTCTGCTTAATGGATATTGAGTGTAAACGTCAATATCATGCTCAAAGGCATACCAGATAACCCAGTGGAGAAGGGTTGCCTTAACAGTGCTTCCCCCCCCCCCCCGCTGGTAATGTTGGAAGACTGTCAAAAACAATAAAACAAACATGCAGAAATTGTTCTCATCACATTGAGGTAGTTTTTGGCATGTGGGAGGAAACCGGAGTCAACCCACGCAGACACGGGGAGAACGTGCAAACTCCACACAAGCCACTGTTGGTAATTGGCACCAAACTGGGGATTCTAAATTGTCCTTAGGTGTGACTGTGAGGGTGAATGGTTGTCTGTCTCTCTGCGTTGGCCCTGCGATGGACTGGCGATCTGTCCAGGATGTACCCCGCCTCTCGCCCAAAGATGCTGGGATAGGCTCCAACCCCCCCCCCCCCCCTCCCAGCGAGCCGAAAACGATTAAGCGGAAGAAGATGGATGGATGGATGGACGTTGAAGTAGTATTATGCTGTGAGGCGACAGAGCATGGAGTGGCGTGGCCTGTCAGCCTGGGTAGCAGCGTTTTGTCTGTTGGAGCTCATCTTTGTGCCTTTGCATGGCGTGGCTCAACTTGCCCCTGGCTGTTTTTGCTCTCGTCTCCCATTTAGTCTACATGCACACAAAAACAGAGGATGGCAGGGCACGTGTTTACTCCCACACGCGTGTGAAATCATTGGGCTGTGTTTATCCAAACGGAATTTACTGTCATCTGTGTAGAAGTCCAGGTTACGCCATCAAAAGGGCTGGGCTGCAGAACATGAGGTGCGACAACTCTCGGTGTAATTAATTTTGTCTACGCAGCAGATGCAGAATTGGGGCTTGTGTGGTCTCCTGGCCTCACAAGCACAAAGTTTGTCCTATTAAACTATTTGGATGTTTGTAGTAGCCGGATGAAGGCAGCCGAGGGAAATGATTTATCACTTGCCGATTCAGCTTATGTTTGCTGTTGGGCTTTGTAATTTTTATACTTTGCTTGGTCAGCCTCAGGCACAGTCTCATCTTTAGAGTTGATTATTTTGTGTTAAAGTCTGAAGAAAATGATGTCGGCATTCCCAGCAAAGTGACACTTTGAAGCCTATAACTTTCCAAGCCCTACTGTGATGATCTATTCAGCAGTCTATTGTCAATGCCGCAGAGTGCATTTATGGGTGTGTCCAGGTCCATTTTGTTACCACAGCAGTGGGAAAACGGTCTCTGCACAGGGTCAAAAGTGGACAGAGGCTGGTCTAATTATTCAGAGATGTGTTTTGGGTAATCCAAAGCAAAGCACTACTTCCCATCCCTTTAATCAAAGGTGAACTCTGATCATGATTACTTTTTTAAGATGTGTTTTGTGCTGGCCTAAGGGCATGCCTGTGAGCGAAAATGCTTGTGACAGTAACGCTGCTTGGCATTAAGCCAGGCATTGATCACAGTTGATGCCCAGTTAGTTATCTTTTGGAGGACGCTGGGGAAGAAATGATTGAACAATTAGGCTGAACAGCCGAGTTGAATTTAATAGGTTTAACATATTGCACACTGATGCAACACACAGATGTGAATGGGTTTGAAGCTTCAGAAAAAGGGAACGATGCGCTAAATAATTTCATAAACCCATACACCATTTTTTTTCTGTGCAGTGAAAAACTGTTGTCTGTTGTGTCTTCAAATAGCTTGTATTTAACTGTCATCAGATTAATGCATTTAACAGAAACACAAGTGTGCTGAGTGTGTGTTTTTCAGTAACCGACACAGGATTTGCGCACAAACATACACAAGATATGATATATGATAGATTAGTATGTAGACAGAATACTTTGTCACAGAAGAGAGGTTTGTAGTTTAGACTGACGATATCCCACCACGCCTCCTCCGTGCACAGCATTCACACACTCCTTGTACATTCATTCATTCATTCATTCCTTTAAACAAAATACATTAATGTGTGTTTTATAGGCTATACTCTGCCTGTAAGTCTGATTGAAATGAAAATATGTATGGAATAAAAAAAACTATTAAGTGTATCATCATATTATAATTAAAAATGATGGGTGATTAGATTATAACTGTTACAATTCCACCCATTAAAATAATTGAAAGTCCCAGCACATGCTGTGTTTACTCATGTGCTCCTGTCAGTAGGAGCTGCACAATTTCAAAACACACTGCTAAACTAGCATTAACAATGTGCTTCTGATGACAGACCTCCTGTTTCCTGTCATAAAATGCACTAAAATACTGATGTGCCAAGATTGCGCCTGTTCCACACATCTCTTAAATGAGTCCCGTCCTTGCAGTGCAATGTGGGCGCACCATCTACAGGTATATAAATGGCATGACGCAAAGTGTAAAAAACAGACAATGTGCTGGCATAAATGGAAAAATCCACCAGTGCAAGATGGGAAGCATGTCACAAATGCACACTGTTGATCACTGTAATAGGGTCCTTATTATTGACAACTGTACAACCCAGCATTTAAACTTAATCTTTACAAACTTTGCTTTCATCTTTTAACCCTCCTGTTATGTTCATTTGTCAGGAACAACAATGGTGTTCCTGGGTCAGTTTGACCCGGTGCATGTTTAATTATCCACAAGATGTCCGAAACCAAAAAAATCCTAACAAACATTGTTAATATTTCATTACTAATTCCATTACTAACTATTCTATCAATATTTAGTGCATTGGTGTTCCTTACCTCTAATAGGTAATGGTTCAATTAGGATAATTCACTCGTTTTTCATAAAAAAAAACCATGTTCAAACTTTTGTTTAATGTTTCACTACTTTATTACTTTTGAAAGACCAACATATAAAACATAACATTGAAACATAACATTTAAATTTTGTTTTACATACATGCACTGTTTGTGAACCACTAATGAACAAAATAACACAATATGAACAAGGTGTGTGTGTCTGTCTGTCTTTATGTCGACACAGCACATGAGTGACATGCCATCACACTGTGCTTTGTGCAAATGAATTTTCCACATTTCGCACAGGTCATACTTGTCTTGACATGATCAGATGGCCTGCAGACCTGGCACCTCTTCCTCTTTCTTTTCCCCTCAGCAGCAACCTAGAACCAAGAGGACCATGATTACTTTACTATGCTGTCTTTTTGCTGATCCCAAGACACACACAACGCACTCTCATACACTTATATATACACACAAACACTTACTTGCCTCACGCACTGGTGTACTTGGTGCAGTCCTCTCCTGGATCTCCCTCACTGTGGCTGCAGCGGCTGGGGTCCTTGGCAGGTGCTCCCTCCGTTGGATGTGCGGTGTCACAAGCGCCTTCCCCAGCTCCTCGAGAAAGATGCGCCTCTTGTACAGCTTTGACACATTCCAGTCAGGAAAGATCTCAGTCCAAATGACAAATGCCGATACATCGATCATGTTATAAAAGATGACCAATGGCCAGCGCGCAGTCATTCGTTTGGTGCTGTAGGACCCTGTTACTTTGTCCAAGTTGTCTACCCCCCCTTTGGTGGCATTGTAATCCAGGATCATGCTTGGTTTCTGGTCCTCTTTTGTGCTTATTTCAGCATTTTTGTGCAGAATGCTCATGAGCACAACATTTTTTCCCTTTTTGGGGCAGTAAGACACTAGGGCTGTGGTGTCTGTGAAGGCAAACATGGAAGATTGAGGGGTCCTGTTCTTGATTACCAGCAGCTCAGCAGGGAGTTCAGCCCTGTTCTTTCGGATAGTTCCGACCATTGTGAGCTTTCTCTTCAGAAGCTCCTGACCCAAGTTGTAGTTTGTGAAAAAATTGTCACAGGTTATGTTGTGCCCCTTGAGACCCTGTGCCATGTCGAGCATGACCCTTGTGCCCTGATTCTTCTCCGGGGCTCCTCCAACCGGCTTTCCAGTGTAAACCTGCATGTTCAATGCATAGCTGGTGTTTGCATCACATGCTGCCCAGATTTTTATTCCATATTTAGCTGGTTTGGAAGGCATATATTGCCTAAATGGGCAGCGAACTCTGAATGCCACCAGCCTTTCATCTACTGTGATATTAGGGCCTTGGTTATAGAGTAGTGGAAGTTGCTCTACCCACTTGTCCCACACTGTCCTAATAGCTGCCAGCTTGTCTCTCTCCCATCTACCAGCCCTTGTCTCTCGATTATCAAATCGGATTACTCTGGAGAAAATGCGAAAAGTCTCCAGAGACATCGTGGCTCGAAATATCGGCCTCCCTGTCTCTGCATCCCACAGATTGGCTGTTGATTCATCCTTCGATTTATAGACCCCAGCCAGGATGAGGAGCCCCAAATATGCATCTAAATGTGTTTCGTCCAGCTCCTTCCACTTCTCCCCAAAAACATGCCTCCCTTCTAGATTAGTCATTTCCAGAATGATTTTCTGTATTGAATCTGGCATGACCAGCTCAAAAGCTGACTTGATGTCAGTCACACGAGTCACTGCCATCCTAGTGGGCCCTGGCACTGTCTTTATTATGTTTTCTGTAGACAATTTTGCCTAACGCACATTTGGGGATGAAGACCAGTGTATTTCACCATTTTTTGACATAAATGTCTTGCTTGGAGGAACAGGAATAGCTATTCCCTCATCTGGTTCAAAATCAGAATCATTAGAATCAGAATTTAGCTCAAGATAGTCTTCATCTTCAGACACATCCTCCTCTATTTCACTGTCATGATCAAAGATGGCTTCCAGAGCCTCCTGGACTGCCATCCTTTTGCTTCTGCTGCTCATTTTGTAAAAGTCTGCCTGACAGTGTAATGTTGGTGGGACTCCCACGCAGAGAAGCTTTTCTATGTTTTGCCCCTCCCCTGTTGAGTGTCCACTGAATATGGGTGGAGTTTTCCCGCGAGAACATAAATGGTTCCCGTCAAAAGTCATAACACCTGCACTTGTGTGTGTGTGTGTGTGTGTGTGTGTGTGTGTGTGTGTGTGTGTGTGTGTGTGTGTGTGTGTGTGTGTGAGAAATATGTTGCAATAAGGTGCAAAGAAAGAAATAGTCTGACATTTCTGACACCCTTTTACCTCCAGTTTGACTGCTGGGTCACATTGACCCAAACAGTATCTATGTGATATAAACATGCAGGGGGTGATTGCAAATATGTGAGATGAACCATTTTCATATTATATGTTGATTACACTAATTAAGGCAATCAGAAGAAGTTTCATACTGAAAAAAATACTTCTAACTATTTTTCCTAGATGTTCAAACTTTAAAACGGGTCAATTTGACCCATAACATAACAGGAGGGTTAATTTTCTATGATACCAGTCCAATATTCCTACCCAAATTATAGCTTGTAATCAAACATATCAATCTTGAGATAAGTGGCAGTACATCAGCATTTGTAGACGAAACAGGAAGACAATACCTTTTGTGATTTGAGCAGCACAGTCTGTTCTCTGAAATGGAGGAAGCAGGAGCTTCTGAAGTGATCCTATCAGTTAAAAGAAGAATCTCAACGTCCTCCAGTCCGATGTATTAGCCATAGCTGTTTGGCAGTGAGCTAACCAAATTCCCCTACCACAGTACTACTCAAAAAGCTTGATGTGCCGCAGTGGGAAATGTTACCAGTAGTCCCTTTAAAATAAAAAGTGGCCAAGGTCCTGCCATTTGTAGTTGTTGTGGATAATTCGCCCTGCTTTTTCCTGCTTTAACTTGCAATACTGCCTTTCACCAGGGTTTGCTTGGCATCCTGTCTTTGTCCCCTTACTTCTAAATTTATGTGCTACCCACATTTGTTTCAGCCATACTGTATTTAGCACCTGTCTTAAGAAGGTAATTTCCACACTTAGCTTCCTTACTGTTTCTCTCAGTCAGTTGCCATATTATCTCTGCAGCCATTTCTAATGTTCTGCTGTCTATTATATTTCTAATTTAAATCTTGGTTTCCCTTTGCAGGACTTATTCTCTTTATTGGGACTTTTGCCTCTCACCTGCTCCATGCTGTACCCAGTCATGTTTGACTTGGACTTTAACTTTGCTTCTGACATGTATCTCTTCATTATTAGCTACTCCAGTGTCATGTGTTAGAAGGTTCCAGGTTTGAATCCTCTGGGTGGGGCTTTTCTGTGTGGAGTTTTCATACTAGCATGGTTTCCTTCGGAATACTTAGGTTTCCTTCCACAGTCTATAGGCATGTTTGTTTGATTAAGACTAGCGTGATTTATTTTAAAAATTAAAATGAAATTCAATTTACAGTTGATCCCACCATGTTTTTCTAATTATGTTGCATTTGTTACATTCAACGTTCAGAACTAGAGTCTGTATGTCAGTCAGTTTTTCAGTTATTCATTTATCAGCAGTTTAATGAATTCTTACTGATATCTGACCTAAAAAAGCAATTCCCCATCCCTGAGGATATGGATGCAGAAGCTGAAATCTTGAATTCATTTACTTTTGGTAGTTAAAATGTGTCGAGTATTCAAATATCCATCCAGTGCACTTATAAAAAGATGAAAAGAAGCTCAAGCGATTTACAGTATTTTTTGTCCTGTCCACTCTCACGTGTTAGACCTACTTAGTGAAAGTCACTCGGTGATATGTTGGACTAAATCCTGGCCTCAGTGGCGGCCTGCCGTGAAGCTCCACACTCAGGGATTGGCAGGACAGACTGGTTGGTCAGGGCGTTTTGTAGACTGCTGAATCCTCTTTCAGAAAATGTATAGGTCTCCAGCTTGTCTGAAATCTCTGGTTTTTTTTGTTTTTTTTTTTACTGCGCTGTTCAGTTAGGTTCATGACAACATGGGCAAGATAAAAAAGAGCCACAACTATGTGGCACTTAAAGGCCCCATTCAATAAAAAAAAATAAAAATAAATATATATATACACTACCGTTTAAAAGTTTGGGGTCACCCAGACAATTATTTTGTGTTTTCCATGAAAAGTCACACTTATTTACCACCATGAGTTGTAAAATGAATAGAAAATATAGTCAAGACATTGACAAGGTTAGAAATAATGATTTGTATTTGAAATAATAATTTTTTGCAGATACTCAACCTGCTCAAAGGAAGGTCAGTTTTATAGCTTCTCTAACCAGCTAAACTGTTTTCAGCTGTGCTAACATGATTGCACAAGGGTTTTCTAATCATCCATTAGCCTCCTGACGCAGTGAGCAAACACATTGTACCATTAGAACACTGGAGTGATAGTTGCTGGAAATGGGCCTCTATACACCTATGTAGCTATTGCACCAAAAACCAGACATTTGCAGCTAGAATAGCCATTTACCACATTAGCAATGTATATTAGATATTAGAGTGTATTTCTGATTAGTTTAAAGTTATCTTCGTTGAAAAAACAGTGCTTTTCTTTCAAAAATAAGGGAATTTCTAAGTGACCCCAAACTTTTGAACGGTAGTGTATATATATATATATACGTATATATATATATATATAATTTATTTATAGGTTTTAACTTTCTGAAATGCATTAGTTGGTCACGTGAGTATTGAAAAAAAAAAAAAATTAAACCAGGGATGTCAAACTCATTTTAGCTCGGGGGCCACATACCGCTGGATTTAATGTCAAGTTGGCAGGACCAGTAAAATAATAGCAAAACGACCCAATGGCAACTCCAAATTTAGTACAAAGAAGTACAAGTACATTATGAAATGTTTACATTTATTGAACCATTGATCTTTTACAGAACATGAACAACCTGAATGATGAATCTTCATCAAAGTATGAACAACCTGAATTTTTTTTCTTTTCTGCTATGTTTTGAACTGAAGCTGCTGACGAACAATATCTTAATAATGAAAAAAAAAAGCCATTTAATGAACCTTTTGTCATATTGGGGCAGCACGGTGGCGCAGTGGTTAGCACAGTACCAGCACAGCGAGAAGGTCATGGGATCGATCCCACCCCCAGACCATCGGTGACCCTTCTGTGTGGAGTTTGCATGTTCTCCCCGTGTCTGCGTGGGTTTACTCCGGGCACTCCGGTTTCCTCCCACATGCCAAAAACATGCAAGTTAGGTTAATTGGCATCAACTGGGGATTCTAAATTGTCCTTAGGTATGACTGTGAGAGTGAATGGTTGTCTGTCTCTCTGTGTTGGCCCTGCGATGGACTGGCGATCTGTCCAGGGTGTACCCTGCCTCTCGCCCAAAGACGCTGGGATAGGCTCCAGCACCCCCGCGACCCGAAAAGGATTAAGCGGTAGAAGATGGATGGATGGATGGATGGATGTATCATATTGCTGCCATCTGTGGCGGCATGAAATAATAAGGCACGGCGAACTGAGAGTTTTTGAGGGAGTTTATTATCATTCATCCCGCCATCATAGAACTCACTCCAGCCCTGTGCAGGCGGGCTGGAGCGGGTCCTCAGGCTCTCGTGAGGAGACACAGAATGCGTGTTGTCAGAAGCAGTGGTCAGAGAGAGAGAGTCACAGAGCAATGCAGTTTTTATACCCCACTACAGACAATGCATTTACAGCAGTAGGTATGGACATTTGCATTTGAGAGTCACACATAACAATAGGAAGATTACTGGCCGGAATTCGCCTCTGCTCCGGAGCTGTAGGACAAAAGGGGTTACAAGGCGCATCTACATATTGTTATCAGTCCATAGATCACACTGCTATGTTAATTGCTCCCGCTGAGCGCTCTGCTTGTCCGTGGCTGTTGTGGGGGTTACCCATACCATCTACTGTTTAGTCCTGGAACTTGCTTGTATTTTGAACAATGATCTCAGTTACATGGTCACAATAAACCGATAACTGGCAATAAACTGATAATGCCAATAATCAGTTTTCTCATGTTTACATGCACTGAATAAACAGCTTACTGGAGGGTAAACCACTTGAGTTAATGACCCCAGTTACATGGCCTTTATCGGCTTCTTCTCTTTACATGACCACTTGAATAATCAGATAACTGCAGAAATCCAATCATAACCAGTTTATGAGCACTAGGAGGCACGTGAATACACAGCATCCTCCCTTCTCTCTTCATGTTTTGTGCCGTTTAGCGTTGATTAAATTACGACCAAGTGTACATTCATGTGTTTAATGTCCACATATGATGCTGTGCACAAGTTACAGTCACCACAGCCTTCTGGAGATAAGGAATATGACCAAACGTTACGTCTTGGACCAGAGCATTACAGAGGAACTCCGTGGCCTAGGACTTCTCCGCCAGACTTTCGCACCCTCGGCCCTGACTGCAGTGTCTCATGGAAGGAGGGAAAACCTGCGGGGGAGGTGTGTGTGTTTATATCAGTGACGCATGGTGCCGAGCTGTGATTGTTGTGTACAAACACTGTTCCCTGTTGGTGGAGTTTATGATCATCAAATGCCAACCCGTCTACTTACCGAGGGAAATTACGTCTATCCTGCTAGTCGCCATGCATGTTCCTCCCATCGCCATCAGCGAGAGAAGAAAGGCACTAAATGAACTCTATCAGGCCATCAGTGAGACACAAACAGCGCATCCAGACGGATTCCTCATCACAGCAGGAGACTTCAACCATGCAGATTTAAAGACCCTCCTACCAAAACTACACCAACATATGGACTTTCCAACAAAAGGAGACAACTTGCTGGACCTAGTGTACACAACTCACAAGAGAGCATACAGAGCTTCCCCCTCCCTCACCTGGGTCTCTCTGATCACATCACCATCTTGCTAAGGCCTGCATACAGACCCAGAATGAAAGCCATCAGACCAACAAAAAAAAGCAGGTATGTGTGTGGCCAAAGGGGGCCTCGGATGCTCTAAAAGACTGCTTCAGCACTGCAGACTGGGACACTTTCAAGCATGTAGCCATTCACAATGGACACACAAACATAGAGAAGTACACTGAGGTTGTTGTAGCATACATAGCAGAAGTTCACGGGCTCCTGAGGGCTTGGGACACAGCTTTCAAGGCCAGTGATACTGCAGGACTAACAACAGTGAGGGCTAACCTGTCTCGAGGCATCAAGAAGGCAAAACGACACAGTACAGCAAGAAAATATCCGGCCACTTCAGCAACACCAGAGATGCATGTTCTCTCTGGCGTGGCATACAGACCCTCACCAATTACAAACCTCCACCTCAGACCTGTGCGAGTGACATCACAACCTGAATGACTTCTTTGGCCGCTTTGAAGCATAAAACAGCACATCAGCAGAGAAAACCACTCCTTCCCCAGATGAGTAGGCTATAAGCCTGGATCCGGCTAGCGTGAAGAGGACCCTCTCCAAGATCAACCCACGCAAAGCAGCTGGACCAGACAACATACCAGGTCATGTTCTGGACTGTGTGGAGGAGCTTAAGAATGTCCTGGCTGACATTTTCAACATCTCCCTGAGTCAAGCGGTTGTCCCCACGTGTTTCAAAACTGTTATCATAATACCAGTCCCAAAAAAGTCCATTCCATCCAGCTACAATGATTACCAGCCAGTAGCACTGACCTCCACCATAATGAAGTGCTTCGAGCGGCTGGTCATGCAGAACATTAAGTCCACCCTCCCTCCCTCCACCGACCCATCTCAGTTTGCAAACAGGTCAAACAGATCCACAGAAGATGCCATTGCTGCTGCTCTTCATCCAGCCCTCACCCATCTGGAGTCAGAGAACTCCAATATGCGAATGCTGCTCTTGGACTTCAGTTCAGTATTCAGCACAATCATCCCTCAGCATCTAATACAAAAACTTAGACACTTGGGACTCAAAACCTCTCTCTGTAACTGGGTGCTGGACTTTCTCACAGGGAGGTGACAGAATGTGCAGGTCAGCAGCAACACCTCCAAGACCATCACATTGAGCACAGGGGCCCCACAAGGGTGCGTGCTCAGCCCACTGCTCTTCACCCTGCTGACCCATGACTGCATACCAGCCTACAGCACCAACCACATCATCAAGTTTGCGGACAACATGAAGATGGTGGGTCTCATCACCAACAATGAAGAGGCCAACTGCAGAAATGAGGTGAACCAACTGCTCCAGTGGTGTAAAGACAATAACCTCTTCCTGAACGTGGGAAAAACTAAGGAGATTGTGGCTGGCTTCAGGAGGGGTCGCACACAGTACCCCCCTCTGACCATTGATGGTGCACCTGTGGAGAGGGTGAGCAGCACCAAGTTCCTGGGGGTGCACATCTGCGAGGACCTCTCCCGGTCCAACAGCACCACATCACTGGCCAAGAAGGCTCAAACTTGCCTGCATTTCCTCCACCAACTGAGGAGAGCACGATTCCCACCCCCCATCCTGTGCGCTTTCTACCGGGGCACCATTGAGAGCATCCTCACCAGCTGTATCATGGTGTGGTATGGAAGCTGCACTGCCTACTGCCCTAAGACTCTACAGCGCACAGTGGAAACAGCCAGCAAGATCATTGGTGCCCCTCTGCTCCACCCCCCTCCCCCCGGACATCTACCACACCCGCCTCACCCACAGAGCCATCAACATTGCAGGTGACACTTCCCACCCCTCAAACTCCTTCTTCAGCCCCCTGCCCTCGGGGAAAAGGTACCGGAGCCTCTGGGCCTGCTCCACAAGACTACTAAGCAGCTTTGTTCACCAGGCCATCAGGACCCTGAACTCTGCCCAGTCCCCCCACCCCCTACCCCGGACCATAACACACTCACCCACACAGTAACTACCTCAGCTGTTTGCACAGAAGACTTGGCACACCAACAGTAATACAGCTGCTGCTGTATGTCTCTGCACCTTCTGTAACCATTTTCACAAACGCCATACGTGCTGCTGTCTGTTATTGCAATACTGATCATGTGCAGTACAATCTGTCACTGTCTGCACCTACACTACCGTATTGAACTTGTAATTACAGGTATTATGGTTGTACTTTTTTCTGTACATAGGTTTCCTGGATTTTATCTTTTATCTTATTTGCACTACAGGTAGCATTACTGTACACAGACTGCTGTTGTTTTTCATCCTTATTCCTTCTTTTCTTATATATTGCACCCACCACTAAGAGAGAGAGAAATGGCATTTCAATTCTCCATATATCCTGTACGTATAGAAGTATTGTCAAATAAAAATCATTGAATCTTTTGAATTTTTATTAGTGTACATGTAAACATGATCATTGACCATGTTTACATGCACATGAATAAACTGGTTATGATTGGATTTCTGGAGTTTCAATTCAGATTAAGACCCTTAATCAATTTTTGGCAGGTGAAATAACATATTCATAAGCTAAAACAGCCCTTCACAAGATGGGGAGACCATGTTATATTATAATCTTCACAAATCAACCATGAAGAACCAAATCAAGTAATTTTTTGGCAGATAAAATATTTGAATCCAAATTGAGAGCCTTAATGAATTTTTGTTAGATGAAGCATACATTTTATGGATTCAACTTACAATATATAATTATAGGAGGTAAATAATGCACAAACACTAGTATTCATGGGAAGGAAAAGCTTTATTGACTTTTACGTTGTTATACATAGATTTTGTTGATTTCAACACAATTTTCTTAACATATAAGGCAAAACATTAAAAGCTGCTACTGGAAAAAAATGTCACCTGATTATTCTAACACACAACTCATGGGGCTAAAATTATAAGTAATCCCTCACCGCATTAACTATTTACAGACACACCTTTGCTAATTGCATGGACAAAAGGTTAAGTCTGCTTTGCTCAAAAGCAGCCGTCAGCCTCAGAATCAGAAGAGAAACGGCTTTAGCTGAGCGAGGTGTGCTCCTGCAGCGAGACGATCAGTTTCTGGTGGCCCATTACTTTTTGGCATGACACCGGCAGCTTCTCTTGTTTTGAACATGTTCAAAAAATTTTGTGACAAGAAAAACTAGTTCTGAAAAACTGGAGTGCGCTGCCCGCATGACCGTTCCAGTCAGCAGGCAGACCTAACTACCATCGCTGTCCATGGGGCAAACCTGATTCCGTGTCAGAGTAAAGCACAAGCTTTTTAAAGTACTTTAATGACAGGAAAAAAAGCAGAAGAGGTATGTAAGCAGTAGAGGCATTTATCGTGGTTTTAACCCGTTGGTAACGGGATAACCAACCAACCAACAGATGTGGTTAGGCTTCATATGCAGGCTAACTGAGGGAAAGGCAAGGATGACTGAACTGCTGAGGATTTACTTCACCAACCACTACAATATTAACTAATCATTATTAATAAATACAGTGGTGTGAAAAAGTGTTTGCCCTGTTCCTGATTTCTCATTTTTTTGTATGTTTGTCGCACTTAAATGTTTCAGATCATCAAAAAAATTTAAATATTAGACAAAGATAACACAAGTAAACACAAAATGCAGTTTTTAAATGAAGGTGTTTATTATTAAGGGTAAAAAAAATCCAAACCTACATGGCCCTGTGTGAAAAAGGGATTGCCCCCCCCCCCCCCGTTAAAACATAAATTAACTGTGGTTTATCACATCTTTGGAAAGCTGAGTTCAGTTTCTGTAGCCACACCCAGGCCTGATTATTGCCACACCGGTTCTCAATCAAGAAATCTCTTAAATAGGACCTGCTTGGCAAAGTGAAGTGGACCAAAAGATCCTCAAAAGCTAGACATCATGTTGCGGTCCAAAGAAATTCAGGAACAAATGAGAAACAAAGTAATTGAGATCTGTCAGTCTGGAAAAGGTTATAAAGCCATTTCTAAAGCTTTGGGACTCCAGCAAACCACAGTGAGAGCCATTATCCACAAATGGCGAAAACATGGAACAGTGGTGAACCTTCCCAGGAGTGGCCGGCCGACCAAAATTACCCCAAGAGCACAGCGACGACTCATCCAAGAGGTCACAAAAGACCCCACAACAACATGCAAAGAACTGCAGGCCTCTCTTGCCTCAGTTAAGGTCAGTGTTCATGACTCCACCATAAGAGAGAGACTGGGCAAAAATGGCCTGCATGGCAGAGTTCCATGACAAGAACCACTGTTGAGCAAAAAGAACATAAAGGCTTATCTCAGTTTTGTCACAAAACATCTTGATGGTCCCCCAAGACTTTTGGGAAAATACTCTGTGGACTGATGAGACAAAAGTTGAACCTTTTGGAAGGTGTGTGTCCTATTACATCCAGCGTAAAAGTAACACAGCATTTCAGAAAAGGAACATTATACCAACAGTAAAATATGGTGGTGGTAGTGTGATGGTCTAGGGCTGTTTTACTGCTTCAGGACCTGGAAGACTTGCTGTGGTAAATGGAACCATGAATTCTGCTGTCTACCAAAAAATCCTGAAGGAGAATGTCTGGCCATCTGTTTGTGACCTCAAGCTGAAGCGCATTTGGGTTCTGCAACAGGACAGTGATCCAAAACACACCAGCAAGTCCACCTCTGAATGGCTTAATAAAAGCAAATGAAGACTTTGGAGTGTGCTAGTCAAAGTCCTGACCTGAATCCGATTGAGATGTTGTGGCATGACCTTAAAAAGGTGGTTCATGCTTGAAAACCCTCCAATGTGGCTGAATTACAACAATTCTGCAAAGCTGAGTGGGCCAACATTCCTCTACAGCGCTGTAAAAAACTCACTGCAAGTTATCGCAAACGCTTGATTGCAGTTGTTGCTGCTAAGGGTGGCCCAACCAGTTATTAGGTTTTGGGGGCAATCCCTTTTTCACACAGGGCCATGCAGGTTTGGATTTTTTTTCCCCTTAATAATAAACACCTTCATTTAAAAACTACATTTTGTGTTTATTTGTGTTATCTTTGTCTAATATTTAAATTTGTTTGATGATCTGAAACATTTAAGTGTGACAAACATCCAAAAAAATGAGAAATCAGGAAGGAGGCAAACACTTTTTTGCACCACTCTATATGATATGATAATATATGATATGGTATGATTTATGTGTCTATACAGGCCACCATCTATTCATCTATGTTGTATATAAGTTTTTAGCAGTTTTACTTTCCATGGGTAATCCCTTTGTCTATTATGCTGTGTGTGTTTCTGTCATTTGGTTGTCTACTGCCATGCTGCTGTTACACTGTAATTTCCCAGTTTGGGATCAATAAAGTATATCTCTCTCTCTTTCTCGCTCTCTCATTCACCAATAGATGGACTGTAGGGAATATTTTGTGTTCTGTGGGAGAGGGGGATGAGTTATGTTTGCACTTTTGAAATGTGAGACACTTGGCGGAATGATATTGGTGCTCTTACATTTTTGAATTGTGCAATAAAGGCATTTTTTAAAACTCTCTCTCTCTCTCTCTCTCTCTCTCTCTCTCTCTCTCTCTCTCTCTCTCTCTCCCCTGACAAGTTAAAAATGACCGGAATTCACGGTCAGTGACTTACTCCGCAGCTGAACTATGTGGCACTGCACCTCGGACACGGTCCAAGGACGGATAATTTTTTCACACATAAGGAGTTTTTCAGAACTCCTAATACAAAGATAGAGTGATGATAACACAACGTAACAAAAATAATTTTTTTTGTAAGTTGTCTGTGTTTTTTCAACTGATTTAAGACAATTTTGCACTGCTGAATCCGAAAATGACATCCGTTTCTCTCGATCAGGTCAAGTTTTTATGCTAAGTTGTAAGCAGTTGTACAGTTGTACTGTAAATTGAATAGTAGACACTGATAAAGGTAAGTACATGTAAATTGAATGGTACATCATCATTGTTCAAAATTCAGACAATTTCAAGAAATAAAAAAGAATTTTGCATCATATAAAACAAAAATACCCATAAATGTAAACAAAAATGTAAGAAAACGTGGCCATAGTTCAAAAAGTTGACCTGATTGAGCAAAACCAATGTGATTTTTGGATTCAGCACATCAAAATTGTCCTAAATAAGCTAAAAAAAAACTTAGACAATAAATTTGGTGTTGATCAGTGTTATCAAGTCAGTGGCAGTAATGCACCTGTAAGCAGGTTGCCAACTGCCAATCAAATCTAAAAGAAGAAGAAGTCAGTGACTTTAATCCATCAACATACACCAGCCTTCAGACAAACTAAACATGCCAACATTTGGATTTCAAAATAAGGGAGGTTTTTCCCCGTTGTCTCTGTGGTGAGGAGGGTTCTAAAAAACTGTAAAAATATTGAAATATTATAACAGAAATAACTGCATCTTTTGTCATTTTAGTTAATTTATTTCATTAAATACAATTTTATTAATAATTATTGTTCTGTTCTGGCTCTGCAAAATTATAATCAAAAGTTTCAGTTGTATGAGGAACAACAGTCAGAATTTTACCACAATCTGTTTCAAATTTATAAAAAAAAAAAAAGAAAACAGTGATTTTATTTAAAAAATGGACACAAATTAGTCATAAAATAATCCACAAATTTATGATGAAGTTTCACATTACAAGAAAAGTCATAATTTTACAAGAGGAAATTACAAATTCGTGGAAAATGGTTGCAAATTTAGATAAATTCAGAGAAAGTACAAAACTATAAAAAAAAATGGTTATAAATTTTGGAGAAAAACCTCAAACCTTCAAGACTGAAGTCATTATTCAAGTTTTTATTTAAGTGGGTGCTTTTTGTGTTCTTACTTAACTCAACTAGAAATTTTTGGTTGTCTACTTTTAATTATTAATTTCATAAGATAACACTACTTTACATGAGTAGAATTTCTGGCTACTATACCCACCTCTGATCATATAATTTAAGTATGCATGAGTAAATTACTATTATAAATGTTTTTTCTCTTCTCTTTCCTACTCTTTCTCAATGGAAAAAAGAAACACTATAATAAAAATACAAAAAATATACATATTCGTGTCATTTATGTAAATCATGACAATAGTGTTCAGGCAGAGGGTGCAAGAAAGGAAAGAGAGAAGGATGATGCCATAAAGTCCGAACACAGGACGTCTGGGTGGGACCCCAGTTGACCCAATATTCCAAGATTCAAGCCTTGGTTGTACAATACTTCAAATGGTAAGTTTTAACAGGAGTGCAGTTCCACATCAGCGATGAACCAATCCCCACAGTCTTAGAGAAGCTCATGAAAAGCCTCGGACGATGATATAACATAGACCTCAGAGACACCCAACAACTTGAACAGCTCTGGCAGGACACGATTAATGGCCTCAGGCAGATTAATAACACCACACTTCCAGGGAAACTGAAGCTCTGGTGCCTCCAGTTTGGGCTGCTACCCAGACTCCTGTGGCCACTGACCATGTATGAAGTCTCCCTAACCCATGCTCAGCATCTGGAAAGGCTAGTGAGCTCTTATGTGAGGAAGCAGCTTGGCCTCCCAAAATGTCTCAGCATTATTGGACTCTACAGTGATGGAGCCCTGTTGCTGCCATTGTCTAGCCTGGTTTAGGAATTCAAATGAGCCAAGGTGAGGCTGGACATGTCGCTCGCCAACTCCCAGGACCCTGTAGTAAGAGGTGCTGCTCCTACCCTGGCAACAGGGAAGAAGTGGACCCCAAACATGGCTGTACTACAGGCCAAATCTGTACTCCTCCATCATGACGTGGTGGGCCACATCCAACAAGGTAGAGGAGGCCTTGGCTTTGGAACAGTGACACCTCTCTGGCAAAAGGCATCTCTAGCTGAACGCCGGACTATGGTGGTAGAGGAGGTCCGTCAACAGGAGGAAGCAGCCAGAAGGGCCAGAGCTGTAGCACACGCCAAACAGGGTTGATGGACAAGGTGGGAGGGTGTTGAAAAGAGGAAAATCACATGGAGAGAACTCTGGGGCATGGAATCCAACAGGCTGAGCTTCATCATCTGAGCTACATATGATGTGCTGCCCTCTCCCACAAATCTGCAGCTGTGGCTTGGAAAAGATCTATCTTGCCCTCTGTGTACAGCCCCAGCAACACTCAAGCACATCCTGGTTGGTTGCAGGACTAGCTTCACTCAAGGTAGATACATGTGGAGACACAACCAGGTCCTCAGGTGTCTAGCCGATAAACTTGAGTGCAAGAGAGTATTCATCAACTCCCGACCCTTCAACAACCAGTATGTGCGCCGACACCTACCATCATTTGTTCAAGCGGGGGCCAAGCTGAGAATCGGTCCCTTACTCCTTGATCTGGGTCTCACTGAATGCAGCCAGGGATTGGCAGATGCACACTGACTTGGATCAAAGGCTCATTTTCCCTCCGGAGATCGCAACGACCACCCTGTGACTAGATCTCGTCCTCTGGTCTAATTCATCTAAGCTCGCCTATATTATTGAGTTAGTACCCTGGGAGGATGCTGTCGAGGAAGCTTATGAGCGTAAGAAGCTGCGGTAATCCAACTTAGCAGCTGAGGCAGAGGACAGAGGCTGGAAGATAAAGGTGTGCCCGGTGGAGGTGGGATGCAGGGGCTTTGTGGCCACAACAACTATAAAGCTGCTCAGGGAGATTGGGATCAGGGGACAGGACCACCGACGGGCAATTAAAGAGCTGGCCGACACCACCGAGAGGACCAGTCACTGGCGGTGGATGAAAAGGAGTGACATCATTTGGGCTTCTAGGGCAAACCGCTAAACCACGGGACACACACCCAGGTTTGATCAACCTGTGGTGGGTCTGCCTCGGTGGAGGGTGTCACATCAAAGGATTCCGGCATCAAAACAACTCATGGATTTGTCAACATCAAAGGATTCCAGCATCAGAGCTACAATTTTTAATCGTCAACATCAAAGGATTCCGGAATTTAATAGTCTGTCTGTGACATCATATAGGATCATGTAGGATGTTTATGATATCATGGCTCGGAATGAAAAGGAGTGATACCATCTGGGCTTCTAAGGTAAACAGCTAAACCGCGGGACACACACCCAGGCTTGATCAACCTGTGGTGGGCCTGCCTCAGTGGAGGGTGTCTTGTGATAAATGGCCAAAACACCCTGTGATGCTGAGGTACACAACTGACGATGTGTCCCGGCGGTGAGGCCTTATAGCAGCCATCTCTCAAGAACTCCCCACGGTCTCAGAAGTGGTGCAAACTGCAGGGATTGTAACAGCTAGTCCTTCCATCGAACCATATGCAAAATTAAAGAAATAATTAGTATAAAATTAATATACTGCCATTACAACAGTGTCATGTGTTCTCTGACCCCCCCTGAAAAATATGTTGCCACTGCACCAAGGTCTTTAAGCCAGAGGAAACACTATAACATCCCTGTTTCCACCTGCTTCACTAATTCACAGTCGATAATACCTCACGTCATTCTGGGTTATTACCTCTGCCAAGGAGGTAACGTAATCAGGGTGGTTTGCATGTTTGTCTGTCAGTCTGTTTGTTTGTTTGTCTGTTAACAGGATTATGCAAAAACTACTGGATGGATTTGGATGAAATCTTTAACAGAGGTAGCCCTTGGGCCAAGAATGAACCCATTACATTTTGGTGATGATCTGAGAATGCATACTTCCACCAAGGACCTTGTTTGTATTTGTGCAGCAGGATTACACAAAACTACGGCATGAATTTGAATGAATTTTTCACTAGAGGTGGTCCTTGGGCTACAGACGAACCCATAACATTTTGGTGATGATCCCAGAATGCATACCTCTATCAAGGCTCTTATCTTGGGTGTGGTGGCGCAGTGGTTAGTACTGCGGCAGCACAGCAACTCACCCTTGGATATGGGATCCCTGGTTGATCCCAGCCCCTGACCAACAGTGATCTGTGTGGAGTTTGCATGTTCTCCCCGTGTCTGCGTGGATTTACTTCGGGAGTTCTCCGGTTTCCTCCCACAGGCCAAAAACATGCAGGTTAGGTTAATTGGAGACTCTAAAGTGGCCCTAGGTGTGAATGATAAAGGGATAGCGCCGTACCGTGGCTGCTTCATCCATCCAGGTGGATGCCTTCAATTTCCCCTCTGGGGATCAATAAAGTATACAAATCTTCTGACACTGCACTAGCAAGAATCCTCCAAAACAAACCCATTACATTTTGGAAGTGATCCATGAGGGACGGAAGGAGTCTCAGCGGAGGTAATAATAATGGTTTGCATTTATATAGCACCTTTTAAGAAACCCAAAGCGCTTTACAATGAAAATCCATTATTTATTCACTCCACAGACAGACAATGGTAGCAGTAAGCTACTACTGTAGCCACAGCTGCCCTGGGGACGCTGACGGAAATGTGGCTGCCAATCCACGCCAATGGCCTCTCCGCCCACTACCGAACATTTATGCACATTCATACCCAGTGTCATGGACACTAGAGGCAAGGTGAGTAAAGTGTCTTGCCTAGGAACACAACAGCAGGATGGCTGGGGAGAGCGGGATTCGAACCGCCAATGCTCTGGTTATTGGTCAACCCGCTCTACCTCCTGAGCCACTGCTGCCAGGCATGTGCTCTTTGAGTGCTCTTCTAGTTTTGTTATATTTTTGCCATGATGCTGCATTGAACTATTACCATTAACATGCTAGGCAGTGGAGCTGATCAATGTAACCGGATCTAGCTCGCCCCAGTGGAGGCTATAGGTGGCTAGCCTAAGCTAGCAGTTTAGCCTCTCATCCACATACCCCTGTCCACCATCCATCCATCCGTCTTCTACTGCTTAATCCTTTTTGGGTTGTGAAGGGGGCTGGGGCCTATCCCAGCATCTTTTGGGCGAGATGCAGGGTCCACCATGGACAGACCGCCAGTCTATGGCAGGACCAACATGGAGAGACAGACAACCATTCACTCTCACATTCATATCTAAGGACAATTTAGAATCCCCAGCTGATCCCAATTAACCTAACCTGCACGTCTTTTGTCTGTGGGAGGAAACCGGAGTACCCGGAGTAAACCCACGCAGACACGGGGAGAACATGCAAACTCTACACAGAAGGGTCACTGCTGGTCTGGGGGGGTGGGATCGAACCCATGATCCCTGTCCACCAATGATGTATTATTTTATTGATTCTTTGTGACAAATTTATGTTAGTTGGCTTTGGCTCGCACCCGAACTAGGAGCTAGCCAGCAAAGATTAGCAATAGTGATGTAAGAAGGAGTTAAACCTATTTCTTAGGAATTTAAAGAAGACATTCACAGAAGCGAGCCATCTGAGTAAGGCTGCAAAAGATGATTCACACTGATGCGCCAATAATTAAATATTTAAAAGCAATTTGAACAAAATATGTCACAAACATTTGATCAAAACCTGTGGGAGCTGTCAAAATGTGGGAAAAGTGCAGTGAATGGGACCTTTAAGGTGCAGTTCCTAACCCCGTCTCCTGATGGGTGACTTGGCTTTCAGTGTGGCTGTCCAGCACATTAAGTCAATCTGTCAGGCCTTCAGACAAGTGTTAGAGAAATAGTCTGCTGTTAGAGAAGCTTGAGGCTGCTTGTGAATTTTAAAAGATTTCGGTTGCATGGGCGGAAGACTTTGAGAACTGCAGGTCTACAACTTGTGCAGCTAAATCAGTTTCATCCATACACAAGGGCACCAGCAGTCAGAAGTATTTTTTTTGGATTCATCGCACTTACACAAGCTGTAAAGACAGCGGGAATGAACCTGTATTTATATAACGTTTTTCTAACCGTAATGAAAACTAATACCCACAATCATTCTACAGAGACCTAAGCCCAGTTTAGTTTTCAGTTATCCTGGCACACCTGTCTTTGACTGTGGGAGACAACCCAAGTTTGCACAGGAAGAACATAGAAACTCAATGTAGAAAGGTGGCTGCCAACCAGAGAATTCAAAATGGGAACATTGTAGCTGTGAGGCAACAGTACCAACCATTGTTCGGTCATGGCAGTGGCTCTGTGGGCTTTTCAGGTTGAACGCTGAGCAGCAGCTGACAGCATCAACGTGTGTCTGTGTGAGAGTGTACAACATTTAGAAAGAGTGCTGCCTTTGCACAGAGAGTAGAGTAAAAATTTAACAAAAGCACATCAAACGCCCAGTAAAAGCCTGAACTGTCCATATGGGACTGTAATAAGCACAAGTGGCTCCCAGGGCTGATGTGATGCATTGTGGGACTTGGACTTCAGGGCAGTTCAAGTGCAGTGCTATGCTGCAGAGGAAGTGGAAAGTAAACTGTGCTGTAAATATTATCCTCACCTGACTCATACCCTTAGTCCATTACCGGTGAAATTATTGGTGCTGTCTGAGGTAGCAAAATATTTTCTTAGTTAGTTTTCAGTGTTAGGACAATTTTAATGATAATTACCTCCGCCAAGAGGAGGAGGGAATGTTTTCGCCGGCGTTGGTTGGTTTGTTAGTTTGTCTGTTAGCAACATTACTCAAAAAGGCATGAATGGATTTTGATGAAGTTTTCAGCAGAGGTGTGTAATGGTGCAGGGAGCAGATGATTAGATGATGGTGATGATCTGAGAGTGCATACCACCACCAAGGGATTTGTTTGTTTTTGTGCAGCGGGATTACACAAAAACTGCTGCATCAATTTGGATGAAATTTTCACCAGAGGTGGCTCTTGGGCTAGAGAGGAAGCCATTATATCTTGGTGATGATCCGAGAATGCATACCTCCACCAGGGCTCTTATCGTCTCACAGCGTTTTAGCAACAATACTCCTAAACTAATGGACAGACTTTGATGCAGTTTTCACCAGAAGTGGCTCTAGGCCTACACACAGATCCATTACATTTTGGAGGTGAGCCATGAAGCCTTGGCAGAGGTATGCGCTCTCTGAGTGCTTTTGTAGTCCCTACTTTTTTCCACTTGTGCAAAAAGTTGTTTTTGGACAAATATTTACAATTTATGAAATGATATTTTTTGCTTAAGAATATGGATGTGTGTGATTGCTCTTATTATTTATGTATGAATTTTTCTTTAAAAGTGATGGAGATAACCAGGGCTGTGCGATATGACCAGAATTTCATATCACGATATAAGTAATTTTATTTGATGATAACGATATACAGTATATCACGATATACATTTTCTGTGAATTCTATAGTTTATATACAGTATAATAACCAATAAAAGGACCATCTATTTTTCTACATTTTAAATTACATAGTGGAAAAAAATAATTGTACATATTCATCTGTCATTAATTTTATTCACCTTTTCCCCTCTTAATTATGCAGTGTTGTTATAAAATGGTTTTTTTATGTGCATTTGGGATAATTTCAGCTTTATTCATAATTGCTACTTGACTAATTAAAAATGATTAGAAATCAAGTTACATTAAGAGCCAGTTTGTTCCTCCGACACGTTTTAATTAATTAATTATTTATTTAGTGTGTATGCGGCTGCTGTCACACACACTTTTGCAGCTTTAGTAATATTTTTCCAGACAAAATTAAGAAACTCGGCAGTTAAACCAAAGAAATGGTGGTCAGTTAGGGACAAGTTAGCATCGTCATTTAGCACTTGCTGTTTTGTAATTAGAGTGAGATGGTGTTAATGTCACTTACCTCATCCTCTCTGACACAGCATGATGGGAAAAAGTCCCATATCCCTGGCAAACAGAAGTAGCGGCTATATGACCAAAACATTAACTTGCAGTTGGCTGCTGTGCTAACCACCAGAACGTACTGTTGCACACACCTGGTGCACTGAGAGGGGGAGGTGGGGTGATGACTAGTAGAAATGGGCAGTGTGTCTTTTAAATTCCAATATAAATGATACAGTTTTATATGAAACGGTAGACATTTTTTATCGTGTCATCGATATATATCGTCATATCGCACAGCCCTAGAGATAACATACCGACCACCTATAGTGGTCGGTAGATGGTCTTCTCCCTGCTGACATGTTCTGCTGGTTGTCAGGTTGAGACAAATACCCACAAGTCACAAGTATGTGGTACAGCTTCCTGGCAAATGACAACAAGCGATATCAAACCTAATTATTCTTTTGGGTTTGAGATTCTTACTGGCTGCCATAGTTCTCGACAGCCAGTCGCTCATATGAAAATATGATGATCGTTTTAGGCCCGTACATTTTTTTTTCCAAGTTATTTCACAACTATAATATTTTTTCCAAGAAAATATAGCCTTTCATTCGGCACCTGTCTAAAAGTTTTGTGCACAGTATTTAGCTGAATTATTAGGTTTCATTATTAGTTTTTTCATGAAAATGTCATTAATATGACCTTTACTGTCAGAGTGTTGATGGAGAAGTATAGAGAAGGTCAGAAGGACTTGCACTGTGTGTTTGTGGGTCTAGAGCAGTGGTCTCCAACCTGGGGCTCCTGGAACGTTCAGGTTTCTGTGGGAAATTTTCTAATTGCACTTCTTAATTGGTCCAAAAATTTGCAAATAATTTTCTGTTGTTGTGCATGGGTGCAAGGGTGCCTACAGAACACATGCACAACAACGACAAACTATTTGCAAATCTTTTGACCAATTAAGAAGTGAAATTAGAAAATTTCCCACAGAAACCTGAATGTTTCAGGAGCCCCAGGTTGGAGAAGCCCTGGTCTAGAGAAAGTAGATGATAGGGTGCCAAGTGAGGAAGTGTGGTACTGCATGAGGAAGTCAGGAGTGGCAGAGAAGTGTGTGAGGGTGGTGCAGGACATGTATGACGATGACATGAGATGGTGATGTAGGAGCAACAGATGGATTCAAGGTGGGAGTGGGATTACCTCAGGGATCTGCTCTAAAACTCTTCTTACTTGCCATGGTGATGGACAGACTGACAGACGAGGTCAGGCAGGAGTCTCTGTGGACCATGTTTGTGGACGTTGTGTTCTGTAGTAAGAGTAGGGAGCAGGTGGAAGAGAACCTGGACAGGTGGCAGTATGCTCTGGAGAGAAGAGGAATGAAAGTCAGTAGAAGCAAGACAGAATACATGTGTGTGAATGAGAGGGAGGCAGGTGTAAATGTAAGTGAAGGTAGATGAGTTTAAATTCCTGGGGTCAACCGCCGAGTGCAACGGAAAATGCACAAGATTGGTGAGTGCAGACAGGGTAGAGTGGGAGGAGACGAGGGTCAGGGGTGATTTGTGACAGAAGGATATCAGCTAGAGTGAAAGGGAAGAGTTACAAGACAGTAGTGAAACCTACTATGATGTATGGTTTGGAGACGGTGGCGCTGACAAAAAGACAAGAGGTGGAGCTAGAGGTGGCAGAGTTGAAGATGCCAAGGTTCTCAATGGGAGTGACTAGGAGGGACAGGATTAGAAATGAGTATATCAGAGGGACAGCTCAGTTTGAGCAGTGTGGAGACAAAGTCAGAGAGGCAAGGCTGAGATGGTTTGGACATGTGCAGAGAAGGGATAGTGGATACTCTGGACAAAGGATATTGAAGCTGAAGCTGCCAGGCAGGGGGAAAAGAGGAAGACCATAGAGAAGATTCATGGACGTAGTGAAGGAGGACATGGATAGGGTTGGTGTTACTGTTACGGCCCCCTTCAATGGCTCAGAGGGACTGAATATATGAGAGTCACTTGGTTTTGTAGCTAACAGTGTTTATTGAAAAAAAAAACAGAGCAAAACCAAGTAAACAGAGATGGGAGCCCGGCTAAAACAAACAAAAGAGGGAGAAGGCAAGAACCAACCCAGCAATGGGGCGTCGGATTCTGCCTTCCTCCCTATCCTAACTGAAAGAAATTTACCTAACCGAAATAAGACCGAAAACAAGTCTGCCGGCAACTCTAAACTCAACATAGATTAATATGCAAAATTATAAGCAAACTAAGAAAACGGAGAGTGGTGGTGGATGCTGGTGATTCAAAGATTCAAAGGCTTTATTATCATGTCCACCGTTTAGAAATGCTACATTTCCTGAGCAATGAAATTCTTACTTTGCTCTCTGAACGAATGCCAAGGTAAAGGGTACATAAATAACAATTCTAATAGGTCATGACACACTAACACAGTAACTCAATCCTAATACTAATGGATGCTAATAACACACACACCAACACACAGTTAAGCGGCAGAGGAATGACACTGAAAATTCACTGGATGACTAAAGTAATAGTGGTATATTGATATCAGAGATGATGTGAACCTGAGATGGCATGAATATATGTACAGTGTGCAAATGAACATTGTGCAACCTGATGTGAACCTGAGATGTCATAGACTTATGTACAGTGTGCAAATGAGCATTGTGCAATGAGCAGTGCATAATTACAAATTACAAATTATTTCTGTAACGGTAGTACCACTAGACTGCATGATAAGTGGCAGCAGAGATGATAAGTAGCAGCAGAGATGATATGGGCATCAGACGGGTGAGACTATGTCTACTGTACAGGTGAGCAGTGTGCAAATTTAGCAGCCGGTGTGTGAGTTTCTATATGCAAAGCTGTGTTACGGAGTTTTGGGAGTTATCTGTTCAGGAGTGTGATTGCAGTGGGAAAGAAGGAGTTCTTCAGTCTGGTTGTCCTGCATTTCACACTTCTGTATCTCCGGCCTGAGGGTAGAAGTGTGAAGTCTATGCTAGGGGTGGGTGGGGTCCCGGAGGATGGCGTCAGCTCTCCTTTGGACTCTGCAGTGGTAGATGCTCTGCAGAGAGGGGAGTGGAGTCCTGATGATCTTCTCCGCTGTCTTCACCACTCTCTGCAGGCATTTGCAGTCCAGGGCAGTGGTGTTGCCATACCACGCAGTGATGCAGTTGGTCAGGATGCTCTCGATGATGCAGCTGTAGAAATTGTTGAGGATCCTGGAAGACACGCCAAACTTCTTCAGCCTCCTCAGATAGTACAGTCGCTGGTGAGCTCTCTTAACCAGCTCTGTGGTGTTGTGTGTCCACTTAAGGCCCTGGCTGATGTGGATGCCTAGGTATTTAAAGCTGCTCACCTTCTCCACCTCAAGCTTCCAGATGAACAGCGGCCGATGGGGTCTCCTCCTCCCTTTCCTTATGTCCACTATCATCTCCTTTGTCTTGTCTGTGTCGAGGGTGAGGTTGTTGTCCCCACACCATGACACCAGGTTTGCCACCTCCCTCCTGTGGGATGCTTCGTCATCACCAGTGATGCGTCCTATCACTGCTGTGTCATCTGCAAACTTTAGGATGATATTGTCCTTGTGGGAGGCAACACAGTCATGGGTGAAGAGGCTGTAGAGGATGGGGCTGAGAACACAACCCTGTGGGACACCTGTGTTTGTGATGATGCTGGCTGAGGTCCTGTTACCCATCCTGACAGACTGGGGCCTGCCAGTTAGAAAGTCCAGTAGCCAGTCGCAGAAGGTGGGGTGCAGGCCAAGTGAAGACAGTTTGTCAGTGAGTTTGTGGGCGATGACCGTGTTGAAGGCAGGTCTGTAGTCGACAAAGAATATCCTAATGTAGGAGTCTTTATCTTCCAGGTGGGAGAGGCAATAATGGAGTGTTGCAGCGATGGCATCTGAGGTGGGCCTTTTGGGCCGGTAGGTGTACTGCAGGGGGCCAGGGGACCCGGTATGCTGTCCTGAATGAGGGGCAGCACCACTGTCTTGAAGCACTTCATGATGATTGGAGTGAGTGCTACCTGTCTGTAATCATTCAGACAGGTCGGCGGGCTCCTTTTGGGGAGGGGGATGATGGTTGTCGTTTTGAAGCAGGAGGGAACTATGTTCTGGTTGAGGGAGAGGTTGAAGATTGCTGTGAGAACATCGGTCAGTTCAGCAGCGCATGCTCTGATGTCCCGCCCAGGTATGTTGTCTGGTCCTGCTGCCTTGCGGGGGTTGATATTCCTCAGTGCTTTGTTTACCTGGTGAAACTCTAGTGGGGGAAGGGGGTGCGTGAATGTGTGTCTCTTCTCTGTGCTGTGGCTGGTGGTTTTGAAGCGGGTGTAAAAGATGTTGAGATCATCTTGCAGGCTGTCTGTAGAGCTAGTGGTGCTGCTGTTGAGCTTCTTGTAGTCTGTGATGTGTTGCAGGCCTTGCCACATGCGTCCTGGGTCAGGAGTGGAGTAGAGGCTGTCCAGCTTTTCTCTGTACTGCCTCTTGGTTGTTGTTATAGCCTCTCTCAGTCCATACTTTGCAGCTTTGTACTCAACTTCGCAGCCTGATTTAAATGCATGAGAGCGAGCACGCAGCATCTGACGTACCTGACTGTTGATCCAGGGCTTCTGGTTGGGGAACTTCCTGACCTATATGGTGGGTATGTTGGTATCAACGCACGTGCTGATGTACCCATTCACATATTCAGCTTAATCCTGTATGTTTACAGAAGAGTCCTCTTGGGTGGCTGCAGCTTTAAATACATCCCAGTCTGTGCAGGCAAAACAGTCTTGTAGGGTGCTCTCAGTCTCTGGAGTCCAGCGCTTAATTTGCTTAATAACTGGGTTTGTTTGTTTTGTGGCGGCATGAAATAATAAGCAGCGAACTGAGGTTTAAAAGTGGGTTTTATTTCATTACGCCATCACAGAACTCACTCCAGCGCCGTGCAGGCGCGCCACAGCGAGTTCTCAGGCTCTCAGGCAATCGTGTGGTCAGTTGAGCAGTCAGAGAGAGAGAGCATGTGAATTTCAGTCAGCTTATATACCCAGTTACAGACAATACATGAAAGGCACATTAGCATCACAGTACAGAGCAGGAAGCCATGAACACCTGCATTTGAGTCACACATATCAACAGGGTACTGGCGCCTGAACTAGACAAAGAGAGGCTGCCTATTGATCTCAATACACACATCTCATTGTTCTGCTAATTGCCCCAGCTGAGCGCTCTGCTTGTCCGTAGGCTGTGGGGGTGACCCACACACTCCCCCCCCAGAGGGCTCAGCAGGAAGCTGAGGCCTCGATAGTCCGGCTTTGGAAGCAAGCTGCGGGGAAGGCTCTGTGCTGAGGAGGTGGAGGGAGGGAGGTGGGGGTAGCAAGTGCCGGCCGAAGTTGCCTGGGCCGCGCAAAAATTGCATGTGGATCCACGGTGTTGAGGGGCTGTCCCATTGAACGTGCGGTGGTCCACAGCGGCTGTGAGAAGAAAAACTTGTCTCTGACTCCTCTCGCGGCTATGAAGAAAAACAGGAGCTGCAAGGCTGCGTAGCGGCTGTGAGAAAAAAGGAGCTGCAGCTGTGTGAGGGATTTGGCGTGTTGGCTTTAGGTGCGCGCGTGCAGCCCTAAAGTCCTCGGGGACAGCTGACGGCTGAATTCCCTTTATGCGCCGTGGCTGAGACCCATACAAAATGCTGTGAGCGAGCTGCGTGCGTGCTTCAGGTGTGTGAGCAGCCCTGAAGGTTCTGTGTGCAGCTGCGAAGGACGATGGCAGTCTGTGGAGCCGTTATTGTTCCGTGCGTGGTGCGCCGTCCTCGTAACCCCCCGGTGTGCGCGCGGGGGTTCGGTGCGTGGGTGTCCCGCTGTTGAGAGGCGAGTCAGGGTCAGGGAGCTTGATGGAGATCAGCGTAGTCGGCGCCGATGGTCCTCCCTGTTCAGGTTGTTGCTGTAGTTCGGTCATGGTGCATTGGAGCGGTGAGAGGAAGTAGACGATCTTTATCCCTTGGGCTCGTGCAGATGCGTTGGAGCGGTGAGAGGGAGGAGACGATCTTTGTCCCTCGGGCTCGTGTCGATGCGGAGGAGCGGTGAGAGGGAGAAGACGTTCTGTGTCCCTCGGCCGGTCCAGCGTGGATGTCCCGATCTCAGGCGAGGGTCGCACCATGAAGCTTTCTGTGGCTTTCCCGGTCGTGGGTGATCTCCGGAGAGTTCGCCTGGTGTTGGTTCTGCGTCGAGGTCTCCCTGTAGCCGAAGGGAGGGCAGTCCATTTGCGTCAGGCTGCTGCGTTCGCTTGTCGTCGGAGACTCACCGCCGGGGGCTGCCAGCGTGTTCTTTTCTTGGGGTCACCAGTGTGGCGGCATGAAATAATAAGCAGCGAACTGAGGTTTAAAAGTGGGTTTTATTTCATTCCGCCATCACAGAACTCACTCCAGAGCCGTGCAGGCGCGCCAGAGCGAGTTCTCAGGCTCTCAGGCAATCGTGTGGTCAGTTGAGCAGTCAGAGAGAGAGAGCATGTGAATTTCAGTCAGCTTATATACCCAGTTACAGACAATACATGAAAGGCACATTAGCATCACAGTACAGAGCAGGAAGCCATGAACACCTGCATTTGAGTCACACATATCAACAGGATACTGGCGCCTGAACTAGACAAAGAGAGACTGCCTATTGATCTCAATACACACATCTCATTGTTCTGCTAATTGCCCCAGTTGAGCGCTCTGCTTGTCCGTAGGCTGTGGGGGTGACCCACAGTTTCAGCTTTTGTCTGTAGGCTGGGTACATAAACAGTGAGATGTGGTGTGACTGTCCAAAGTGGGGGCGGGGTGCTGCTCTGTAAGCGCCACTGGTACCTTCCTCACAGGTTGAGGAAGTGAAGTGCCTGCCCCAGCGTCTGCTCCGTCTCCTTTTATAGGTGTCCCTTGCAGCCCAGAGCCAATGACGCCTGAGACAGCAACAAACAAGGACAGGTTAATATGAAACAGCCAAACGTTATAGGCAGTCGTGCACGGCACACTGAGGTGCGCGTAACACCTCCACCGCAAAGTATTGAATGATGGGGAAAATGAGCCATTATTCAACAACACAAAAGGAGTGTGAGAAAGTGTCAGCAACAACATTATCCTTTCCATAGACATGCTTAATGTCTAAATTTAAAGGTTGCAAAAACAAAGCCCATTGCATCAACCGCTGACCTGAGTCACACACCCGGCTGACATAGCTATTGGGTTATAATCCGTGTACACCTTTATTTGACTTCAATGGTAGAATAATGTTTTTGGTGTTGGTGGAACCTCTTTGAAAAGAAACAAACAGGATGTTCCACACCGTTATCACCATTCTGCAAGAGGACTGCGCCAGCTCCTGCATCACTGGCATCTGCAGCCAATTTACAGGGCAGCTTCAATAATGGTACCAAAGACCATATAAAAATGGTACTTTCTGTCTTCTAGTTTGGTGCTCAGCATAATAGAACAAGGAAAGGAAAGTTACGCACAGAGCTACCAGATGACTGACCCCCCCCCCGCCCCCCGACTGTAGCTTTCACTACTTAGCTGTGTGGCCTAGGGTCGGAGAAACGGAGATAGGCGCCGGCCCTATACACCATATGGTGTCCCACATGCTGTTAAATAATGGTGCAGCAAGGACAGGGGCATGAGTGAGCAATGCTTTAATACAATCAAAAGCGAGTTGGCAATCGGAGCGCCACACAAACTCAACCTTTGGACTCAACAGGTTAGTGAGAGGGGCGGTGACAGCAGAGAAATTTTTACAAAAACTCCCGTAATACCCCACCGTCCCCAAAAAACGCAGCAACTCACGCCTGGAGGAAGGAGGTGGGAAGTGCACGATTGCATCAGTCTTCGCTTGTACTAGCTTCACATTACCTCTGGCCACTATTTTTCCCTGAGATTCAGTCAAATGCATAGACCAGGTCGACATTGAGGATGCGACGGGCACAGTGGAAGAACTCGCGCCATCAGACTGTGAATTGGCCACAAAAGCCTGCCGCTCAAAATATGGTTTCAGCATATTAATGTGACGTAGCCGGCTTCGACGTGTACGATCAGGTGTTGCAACAACACAATCATAGTTACTAACTTTTTCCTCTTTTTTTCCCTTTTTTCTTCCTTCTACATGATCAAAGGGTGCGTTTACTGCAGGTATGGGATGCAGTGGATATGGTGGAATGACTCTATTTGCTTTACCCGCTATCTGTCACACATGACATGTTTTACAGTGCCTCTTCACATCCAGTTTCAATCCTGGCCAAAAAAACTGATGCAAAATGCGCTGATAAGTTTTATTAATTCCCAAATGACCAGCTAAAGGGTTGTCATGCGCGAGGGTGAGTATTTCACGATGAAGCTTCTGTGGCATTACAACCTCCAGTCATCCTGCACTGATGCGTACTGAGGTGTCCATTTATGCATCAGGATGCTGATTTTACCAAAGTAACCACAGGCTTTTTTATTAATTTCCGCCTCGGAAATAACACGATCAAACAAAGAACCCAAAGAGGGATCACGATTTTGCTCAATCACCAAATGGTCACATGATAAGGGCACGTCACTCAAAACTTTATTTTTCCCCTCACACAGTGCCCCTGAAGGACCAAGAGCTGAAGAACCTGTAGAGAGGCATTGTGGATTTCAGTCACTGACCCTGTTTACATGGTCACGAGTAAACCGATTATAATCAGCTTTCTGGAGTTACCTGATTATTCAAACTGTCATGTAAACAGAGCAATCCAATTACCTTTATCAGTTAAAGGCCATTTATTATGAGAAACCAGATTAACACACCTAGTTTATTTGCCCAATAAACCGTTTACGTGGTGCATGCAAACGCCATAAACCATTTATTACCTTTACTGGTTTACTCCAGTAATCAGTTTACTCGTGACCATGCAAACAGGGTCACTGTCAAGCGAAGTGTTTTGTGTGCCAGCTTCAAGGTCAGCCATACAAGGATTTTACAAGTCAGGATCAATGATTTTATCCCCAGCCATGGCACGCGTAACGGCGCACACAGGAAAAACTTTGGTATTTTTTCACCACATTGTCAGGACCCTCAGAAATTATTGGAACTGCTGTATCAGTGCTGTATCGCACTGTGTTTTTATATATCTACATATTATTCCATCTAGCTACATTGCTCCGCACTGTGTGTGTTTATATACTTGCATATTTATTCCACCTAGCTGCAATGCTCCGTACTGTGGGTGTTTATATATTTACATATTTATTCCATCTAGCTACAATGCTCTGCACTGTGTGTGTGTGTGTGTGTGTGTGTGTATATATTTTATAGTAATATGTACATATGTATATTAGCTGCTCTTGCTTGCTTGTTTTTTTTCTTGCCTTCTGATTGTTGCTCTGAGTGTTGCTATCCCTGTGCTGTTGCAATCCTGGAATTTCCCCGTTGTGGGACTAATAAAGGCTTATCTTATCTTATCTTTGGTTTAACTTTGCTTAACCAAAGTATTTCCATGAATCAAATCATGACAAAGCAAAAACTGTACACATTTAACTGTAAGCGTGGGACACACCACCATGATTACGTCACCAAGTTTCAGGTCTAACTGCAGATGAATTCAGTGTAAAGGCACACCAGCAGAATTCATTCTGAAGCCCTGAACTAGCTCTGTTGAGTGAAGAGAAGTCTGCTCAGACAAAGGCAACACACCGTTAAGGAGAATGGATCTAGAAGCTGCTGTATCTCTTAGAATTGTCACCGGAACTTCTACGTCACCATTATATAAGGAAACCATGCCTTTCATAATGAAGGGGGAATACATTTCCAAAATAGACTTTTCTTCCTTTGGAAAGCAAGGTGCAGGTAGAGTTTGAATCAAGGCAACTGCATTTGAAGATGGCTTAATTTTATTTAGCAAAAAACAGCTACCAACTGTATGACCACGCTTTTTACAGTGTGTACAGAAGAGCTGCACTTTATTCCACTGTCTGTGGAGTTTGTTTCTATCTCGCTGCTGCATCTGACAAGGCAGGAAAAAGGAAGACGAACTGACGTTTGTGGCTGCTTGTCATACTGATCTGCAAGAACAGCAGATACACTGTTAACATTTTGTTCATTAAGGTATGTTGCAATTTTCTTTGGCAAACAAGTTTTAAAGTCCTCTAAAATCATTAAATCGTGCAGCTGTTGAAAATTCCTAACATTTTGTGCCAAACACCAGTGATCAAAGAGTTTCTTTTTCATGTCCAAGTTCAATATGGCTCTGATTTTCTGCTTTCTTAAGATTGCGAAATTTTTGCCAGTAGGTCTCAGGCACTAACTCATAGGCACCGCGGCCTTCACCTGGTCGTAATCCAGACACGCCTCAGGTGAAAGTGACGCATAGGTTCTTTGCGTGTTCCCCTTGAACACACACTGCAATAAGAGAGGCCAAACATCCGTAGGTCATTTCAGTGTATTAGCCGCCCTTTCAAGCAACACAAAATAATCATCCACATCTTCCTCATTCAAAGAAGGAATCCATCGAATACATTTATTCACATCAAATAAGGAAAAGGCCCCAGAAGCCTCTGGCCTCTGCAAATGAAGTGCTTGAAGTTTGGAATCCTCCTGTAATTTACAGAGTTTCAACTCTTTTTCTTTAAGCAAATTTCACGTTTAAGTTCCTTTTCCTTAGATTTCCTTTTCTTTAAGAGTTGCTTCATGTATTAATTCCTTTTCCCCCAACACCAAACAGCGGAGCTCCACTTTTAATTAAAGCTGACTGAGCTCAGAATGAGATTTTAATTCGGGCAGTGCAACAGGTTCAGGGCTAGTATACAGAATACTTTTTTCGTGAGAGCAGAAAACAGTGCAGATTTGATTATTCCTTTTTTAGGTTGTTTAGGCACTGGAATAGAATAATGTGCCACAATAGCCAACAAATCATCTTTAGAAAAACTATTAAAGACATCAACACTTGGCCGTGCAACAAAATTTTCCAGATTAGAGTCCATTATTTCAAATTACACGTCTGCGCAACACAGCCACAACCAGAGGACAGAAACCAAGCACCAGCAAAACAGGTAACAAGTGAGGCACTAAGAATCACTCCACCAGCCAACACAAAAGGGGGAAAACAATGGCTGTTAACAGCAATAATTTTAACATGCCATTAAAAAACCCACGCCAATATGCACATACGCTACCCAGTGGAAAACTCTCCAAAATCTGACCTTGGCAAAAAAGTGTTACAAAATAGAAAATATAACACATGTGGTCCATTCACTAGACTGATAGAGTTCTTTGTGTTACGGCCACTTTCTGGGCCGAGGCCAGAATTGCCTATATTATCCTGGGATTTTCAAGTCTGTCTCGGCCCCTACACCAAGGTGTACAAACCTGGTCATTTTCACCCCCTTCTCTGGGTACAGCAGACATTCTCCAGTATCCCAGGCTGGGATCTGAACCCATGACACCATGATCTCAACGCTACTAACCCAAAGAGGAATTCCTCACTAGCTCTTGGCCAGTAGCGGAGGGGTCCTCTATGGTGTCAGGACCTGCACCACTGACCAGTTTCTCATGGAGGGGGCCATCACAGTTACAGAGGACGATGCAAAGGATAGGGTGAGATGGAGTCACATGATCCGTTGTGGCGAACCCTAAAGTTAGTAGCCAAAAAAGAAGAAGATGATGACGAAGAAGATGGTACCTTTAAATATTACAGGAGCGTCATACTGTGTACTGCATTCCCTTGGATCAGAAATATGCCTTCGTAAACAATGCCACAAAAGTTCTTTTAACTCTTGTGATTTCTCAAGAACCTATGGTCCCTCAGGCCCACAATGAGTGTGACCTGTGGCAGTTGTGGCATTAGTGGTCTCTGTGTCCTCTGTTGTCTGACTGGAAGGTGGCTGCATTCATGCCTTAGTTCTACTACAGGGAAAGAAGGCTAAGGCTTGGCTGCTTGGAATGGACCCTGTTTCTTTAGTGGTTTCACATCTCACCCACCCCCAAATCCAGAATAAACATGTTCGTTAAGATCAGATGAGTTAGTTGTGGAGGGACATTAATGAGATTTAATTTAAGCAATCATGCAGCAGACCTCTCTTTCCAAACACTCAAGCCACCGTGTCTCTGTGCTGCCTCAACACTTTACATCTGAGCGCGACACAAAGCGAGGGCAGCGTTGGAGATGCTCAGGGATCTGCACCTCTGTTATCCTAATGACAGTCATGCAGATGGCTGAACATGCCCAAGTGTTCTTACCGCCGAGAGGTCAGAGTTTTAACTTAGGACAAGAAGCTCAGCAGATGGACTTCCATCATCCCAACTCTTTCTTTTCTCACAGCACCGAGGTAGAGCTGCTGTCACGCTAAAAGAATGTCAAGTGGGTTTAGTGTGGCGAGAGATCTGAGGAGTAACGTGATATTTGTTTATCATTAGGATTCAGCTCCATCACTACAGACATCATTATCTTTCCTCTCCCAGGACTGGTGTTATTCACTGCTAATATTAGATCAGCTCACTAAGTCAGAGAGGCAAGTGCGGATCTCACGGTGGGATTCAAGAACAGTGAAGGCAGATGGCTTCTGAAAACAGGCACAGCAGCAGAGGTGAGAGCGTGCCGAGATGCTTCAGCAGCAGGTGATGAGACATTGTGAGCTCGAAGGCTGGGGTCGTTTACTTGAGCTGTGTGACTGGCGTGCAGGAGGATCGGTTATTTTTTTATGCATTTGCTGGGAAAGGAAATAATCTTTTCAGAAGTTTTTTTCTACTTGTTAGCTTCACTGCAGTCCTAATTGTCTGTAACATACTCACGTACAGTAACTGACCGAAATCTAAACATGAGACATTTATACTGTATGTGTAGCCATTTCCTGCTTAATAGGCAAGCTTCAGAAATACTGTATCATGACAGAAAGGAGTGAAGATTTTGAGGGGTTAAGGGCATGCACTTAACTTTGTTCAATAGCACAGTCATGCTACAGTTTACTCTGTCCAGTTTAGAAACAGGAACTTGAACACATCTTCTTTTTGCATATGCTTTCTCTTTTTAAGTCCCACAAGATAATCCTCATTATCCATTATCCAGTATTACTTACAATCCACTTGCTTGTGTTTTGGCTAAAATCTCATTTTTTTTTTTCAAAGCTTTTGGTCATGCCAATATTCTGAGACACCGAGGTTAAAGAGATTCAAAGCTTAGGATAAAATTTACCTCATTATTATTCAGATGTATGGTAGAGGTCCAATGCTTTGCTAGAGGGGTGTCATAACTACTCTAACATAATATTCTAATAATCATTAAAAACACATCTGAATCAAAAGAACTTCCAGGCAAAAAACAAACAAAAAACAAATGAATACAATATAACAAATTAATATCCATTTGGATGTAGTCCTACTGGATATAGTAATATTAAAAATACTGGGGGCTGCCAGTGGTGCCCCCCCACCCCCAGCCTGCTGGCATAAGAGTATTGACCTAAGGCACGTGCCACTAACTAAAACCACAAAAGGTCCGATAAGTCGGCCCTCCTTCCCAGCCGAGGCCCAAGCTAGGTGTGGGAATCTTAAGGCACCTCATGATTCGATTATTTTTCAGAACTCCGATTTGATTCTAAAACCATTCTCAATGCATCTTGATGCATTTTTTTCTGTTCAAGATTTTTCTCTCCCACTGTGTGATAACTTGGCCCTTTTAAAGCAAAGTATTTGCAATGACCCATGAATTTACTTCCAACATCTTTTATTAAAACAAATGGAAGAGAAATCTGACACATGGTGGGCAGTGGTGGCCTAATGGTTAGGGATGTGGACTGGTGAGCGGAGGGTCGCGGGTTTGATCTCTGGACCGACAGGATTAGATCTGGGTGGGACAGATAACATAGCAGTGTTTGCCCCACCCTCCTTAACCCCACTGTGGCGCCCTTGAGCAAGGCCAAGCTGCTCAGTGGCTACAGGTCAGTCTGTGGTTGGACTGGGCAGCTTCCTGGTGTGAGTGTGAACAGGGCGTCCTTGAAAAAGAGAGGTTTCCTCTCAATGGAACTACCCTGTATAAATAAAGGTTAAATTAAAAAAAATAAAATACATGGACAAATTTATCTTAAAATGTGCTTTTAAGAACTGTCATCCTTTCATTGACATTCTTTCAGAAGACCACAGCTGTCTCCAGACAGGCCAATATCATTTAACCTGCTTTCACACATTATTTTGTTAAGCTCATGTTTTAGCTAGTTTTAGCTCTATACCAATTTTTAAACAAAACAATTATTAAAATGAATTCTTTGTTCAATTTCAAACAAAATGTAATATGTTCATGTACCATTGCTGGGGAGGCAGCAAAGACAGACCCAAAGCCAAGGGCCAAAGCTGGCTCCATCTGTTGGGTAGACTGAGGTCATTTGGGATCTGCAGGTCATTATTAAGGACTTTTTACAGCACTGTGGTGGCCTCTGCAATTTTTTATGCAGCTGTTTTGCTGGGGTAGCGGTAGCACGGAGAGGGACAGGAAACGTTTGAACAGATTGGTCAAGAGGCCGAGTTAAGATAAGATAAGATAAACTTTATTGTCCCTCAAGGGGAAATTTGTCTTGGGCTTGTCACCCGTGCTGCAACCACACAATTCACACATACACAATGGATGTAGTACATAATAAATGAAGTAAAACCCAATGAATAATACAAGTACATACATAAATAAATATATAACAGCAGTCATGAAGAACAGGAGTTATAAGTGTCCCTGACCTATTTATCTGAGTTTAAAAGTTTTACTGACGTCGGGATAAATGAGTTCTTGTATCTATTGAACCTGCACTTGGGGACTCTGTAGCTCCTCCCTGAGGGCAGCCGCACATATTCATTGTTTAGTACATGGCTCATGTCACTGATTATTTTTTGAGCTTGTCTACAGGCTGCCTGGTCGTGTAAGATCTGCATGGGTAAATACTCTTTAACTCCAATAATTTTCCATGCTGTATGAATTAAACGCAACACTCTGTTCTTTAGTTTCACAGAGAGGTTGCCAAACCAAGCTGTAATGCTGTATCTAATACATCTCTCCAACACAACCTGGTAAAATATTAACATAATCCTTTTATCAACACCATGTATTCTTAATCTACGCAAGAAATGGAGCCGCTGTTGTAGTCTACTACAGAGGTAATCAATATGTGTGCTCCAGGTTAATGAATTGTCAATAAATACTCCCAAATATTTATAGGAACTAACCTGTGTTATAGTGTGGTTGTGGATGACCACAGGCCTGTGGTCACCAACTCCCTGAGGGTCAAACACCATCTCCTTTGTTTTATCAGTATTCAAAATGAGATGACTGTCATCACACCAATTGACAAACCTCTGAATTTCTATAAAATAGCTTGACAGATCATGAGTCTTTTGAAGTAGTAATAAAATAGCAGTGTCATCAGAAAATTTAATAATTCGATTGCCTGGATAGACACTTCTGCACTCATCAGTGTACAAGGTGAACAAAAATGGTGAAATAACACAGCCTTGGGGAGCTCCTGTGCTGAGGGTTCTAAATTTAGATAAAGTTCCATTTACACTAACTTGCTGTTTACGATAAGTTAAAAATGAGTGGTACCATTTAATAATGACAGGATGCACTTTAAGATCATTTAACCTCTTAATTAAAAAGTGTGGCTGCAGTGTGTTAAAAGCAGAACTAAAATCAACCAATAAAAGACGTGCATATGAGGTTGTCTCCTCCAAATGTTTAAACACAGAATGAGTTAAGGTTAAAATGGCATCCTCTGTACTTCTATTATTTTTATAAGCAAACTGCAGAGGATCCAAAAGTCCTCCAAAATCAGTTTTCAGAATGTCAATGACAATCTTCTCGAGGCACTTCATTACCAGTGAGGTCAGTGCAACAGGATGATAGTCATTATTCTCTTTACAGCTTGCTTTTTTTGGTACAGGAATTATAATAGAGCTTTTCCAAATCACTGGGACAGAACACGTATCTAAAGACTTCTGGTAGATGGGACTCCAAGTTTCTGCTAGCTCCTCACTACATGACTTCAGTAAGCGCCCAGAGATCCTGTCTGGTCCAGATGCCTTCTTGGGGCACATACGTGAGAAAAATCTTTCCACAACATGCTGGTCAACTATAATTTTTTCAGAGCCTAATACTGATATAGCATCCAGAGCAGCTTTTTGTTCATGAGAAAAATCTCCAGTCTCAAATCTGCAAAAGAAATTATTCAACTCGTTTGCCTTTTCTTCCTCATTCATTACATTAATGCAGGTTTTGGATGGAGTCATCTTTGTCATTACTTTAACTGAGTCCCACAATTTCCTAGGACCTTTTCCTAGGCATTCAGATTCAAATTTCTTCCTCGTCTTATCTCTAGCTGTTCTTAGTTTACAGTTAATTTCTTTCTGTATATTTTTCATACTTAACATGTCCCCATTCTTAAAAGCAATCTTTTTCTGTACTATGCACCGTTTTAATTCCTTGGAAATATAAGACTTATTATTGGGGTACATAGTGATTACTTTCTGAGATAAAACATTTTCTTTACAGAATTTTATGTACTCAGTTATGGTATCTGTGGCCTCCTCCAACTCCAAGTTATGGAAGAGTGCTCAGTCGGTACAAGAAAAACAACCTCTCAAAGTTTCTAAGCCTTCATTGCCCCATATGAAGATTGTCTTTGTCTGTGGTTTGCTGCTTTTAAGCGAAGATTTGTAATTAGGAATCAGATGAACAGCATTATGGTCTGAGGATCCCAAGGGGGGCTTAACCCTTGCTATATAGGCATTTTTGACATTCCCATAGCATTTGTCCAAAATATTTTTCCCCCTTGTACTGCAGTTCACATATTGGCTGAAGCCAGGCAGTGCCGCATCCAGTTTGCAGTGATTAAAATCCCCTAAAATCAAACAAGGTGCTTCAGGAGTGCGTTCCAGTTGTCTGTGTACACAGTCCACGATAGCGTTTGCCGCATTGAAAGCGTTCCCACTGGGCGGGATATAAACGGTGCATAATAAGATGTTTCCAAATTCACGGGGGAGATACAAGGGTCTCAGGCTTAAGCACAGCAGTTCTATGTCCGGGGTACACACCGACTCTCTCGTGGTGAACTGTGAGCATCATTTGTTCTTAACGTATACACAAATACCTCCTCCTTTGATCTTACCGGAGAGCGCGTCCCTGTCCTGCTGCACCAGGGAGAAGCCATCCACGGGTACGTCCTCCTGAAGCCACAATTCTGTGAAAATGAGCAGGCATGACTCCCGGTACTCATATAGGAACCTGGCGTTGATTTTGAGTTCCTCCATTTTGCTCTTCAGTGAGCAGACATTACAGAGCAACATGGATGGCAGTGGCGGCCTGTTCTCTCTCCTCCGCAGTCTCTGTTGTACTCCATCACGTTTCCCTCTCTTCCGCGACCGGCTTCTACGTCCTCCCGTCGGATTTCGTAAGCGCTCCCTAGGCAGGAGGGGTGCCGAGACGTGGCTGGAAAGAAGAAGCAGGAGCTGGTCTCGAGTGTAGCTCAGGAGCGTGGTCGGCCTCATGTCCCGATCCACTTGGGTACGGTGGCATATTATCCCGAGCAACCAGATCACAAGCAGTCCCTTTAGCAAAAGCATCATTGTGATACTTAAAAATGAGCACTAAACTGAGTACTACAAACTACGTACTACAAACATACACACACAGTAGCAGCACAAGGTAGCCCGGGTCGCAGCAGAGCAGCGCCTCCAGCATTTTTCATTGTAAAGAAAAAAAAGTTCTGCCCTGGCTGGTCCCTTGGACTCCATTGAGGTGGTAGGGGAGAGAAGGATGTTAGCTAAGCTAATATCTATTATGGACAATGCCTCTCACCTCCTACATGAGTCAGGGGAGGCCCTGAGCAGCTCTTTTAGTAGTAGACAGTTACATCCACTGTCTAGGACTGTAACTCCATGGTTACAGGGTGAGGGGAGGTGGAACTTTTTATGTTCAGTAACATACAGAGCTTTTAGAGATTTTAAGTGATATCGAGGGCTACAAAAAGGGCCTCCATAACCAGCAACCTCACCTCTGCATCCCAGCGTGGACTGCTCTCGGCAGAATAGAGGAAGACAGTAAATACATTCAGTTTCACAGCAATACTTCTTTTTGTGGGTACAGACCTGAAACGGTCTGTCTGGTGTGGATGTCTTGGCTGTCGGCCTTGTGTGTGTGTGTGTGTGTGTGTGTGAGGACCCGGGTCTGTGCCCACAGCGACTCTGATTTTGCAACCTGCTGACTCTCTGAAGCGGTTGTAGTGGCAGAGTCTCTGCAGAGAGTGGCGTTTGTGGGACAGCGAAGAGGGGAGTCTGCAGCAGGAGGAGAGCGCCCAAAGGTTCATGCCACAATCTGTCAGACGGTCACTGATGCAGCAGTTCAGTTCCGCTTTTTCTGCTTTTTTTCCCCACCAAAATAAAACAGTCTCCCTTTTCCCCAAATTGTATCAAAAGGCTTTGGGGTCCGGACGGAGGACTCTCGGTATCCAGATCCAGACTGGAGTCTACCAGTTGGTGACCCCTGACCTAAGGTCAAGGTCACCAAAATTCAAACTCATTCCAGATTTTTCAAAGATTGAACTATGGTATCAATGTGAAACGTGTCTCATTTTCTTTGAGTTATCATGTATACAGTGTTTTTGGAAAAACTGACCTATGACCTTGACCTTGAGTTCAAAATTCAAACTATACTGAGATTAGTCATAGATACAACTATGGTATCAATATCAAAAGCCTAATTCATTTTCTTCTGGCGTTATCATCTTTACAAGAGTTATTGGAAACTCTTAACTTTGTCAGAGAGTTCTCAGATATATCTATGGTATGAGTCTGAAAAGCCTACATCATTTCCTTCTAAAATTATCATGTTAACAAGAAAAAAACTGACCTCTGACCTTGACCTCAAAGTCAAGATCATCTAAATTAAAACTCATCCAAGATTTTTCTTTGGTATAATTATGGTATCAATTTGAAAAGCCTACATCCTTCATTTCTCTAGTTATTGTGTTCATAAGGTAGGTGTTGATGCCACCACTGCCCATCTGCCTGGTGGGGTCACAACAATACCCCATCAGCTAAAAGTGGCTGAGGGGTAAAACGTATCAGCATGGAATTCCACAGGCTCTAGGATGGTATTTTTTAGCATGTGTTCATGTTATTACATTAGACAACACAAGACATTCATCATCATCATCATCCATATTTATTTTGACAGGACGCAATTAGTCCCTCAGTTGAGGTGGGTCCTCTTACAGTTGAAGCTGAGTTTTTTTTACACTGGATCCCCTTCCTGACACAACCCTGTCCATTTTATCCGGGATTGGGACCGGCACAGTGAGTCCACTTGACTTGTGCACCCACTGTGGCTGGGTAACCAACATTTCCCTCCTCTGTTCCAGTATTGCTGAGCACCAAGCTGGACAGCAGGAAGTTCCACTTTTACATAGTCTTCGGCATGACCTGGCCGGGATTTGAAACCCAGCCTCCCAGTTGTGGGGTAGATGCTCTACCTCTAGGCCACCACTGTTTCCAAAACAGAAAATATCAAACTTGTCAGCAGTGATAAAGGAGCATAATCCATCCACCAATCAAGTTTAAATATCAAGATGCTGATTAAACAGCATGAATGTTTCTTGCACAGGTGTGCCTTAGGGTGAACACGTAGAGGTAGATCCTGCATGAATGTTTGCTTTTGTCAGCTATTGTAAAAGGCAGACACTGCCATTGTTTTCTACAGATGGTAGTATTTAAAGACTGCAGTGATCTGTCTCCATTCAGTGGCCTTATACTGATGCTCCAGACAGACAAACTGTTGGTTTTTAAAGCAGTGCCGCCTGAGGGATCAAAGCTCACGGGCATTCAGTTTTGGTTTTTGACCTTGCCGCTTATGTGCAGAAATTTCTCCAATTTTGTGACTCTTTTGATGGTATTATGGACTTTGGATGATGAAATCCCTAAATTCCTTGCAATTGCATGTTGAGAAACATTGTTCTTAAACTGCTGGACTATGTGCCCACACAGTTGTTCACAAAGTGGTGAACCTCACCCCATCCTTGCTTGTGAACGGCTGAGACTTTCAGGGATGCGCCTTTTACACCCAATCACGACACTCACCTGTTTCCAGTTAACCTGTTCACTTGCAGAATTTGTCAGAAAGGTGTTTTTGAGCATTCCTCAACTTTCCCAGTTTTTTTTTGCCCCGGTCCCAGCTTTTTTGCAACGTGGTGCAGGCATCTGATTCAAAATGAGTGAATATTTGCAACAAAACAATAGTTTATCAGTTTGAACATTAAATAGCTTGTCTTTATAGTGTATTCCATTGAATATAGGTTAAAGGATTTACAAATCGTTGTATTTTGCTTTTATTTATGTTTTACACAATGTCCCAACTTCACCAGAATTGCAGTTGTACTTTAATTCCTTCTAAATGAACAAAACATCTGATGAAATGAGATCCATGAGTGTAAATCTATCTCTGCTCTAATCTGTATCTTCAGCATGCTTGTTTGCATCGATACTTTTTTGCTCGCCTCTGTTCTGCTGCCTCAGTCTCCGAGACGCTGATGGGAGTATTCTCTGAATCCTTCCTCGAGTCAGCGCTATTTTTCCTGCCGTTCCCGTACCTTTTTTTTTTTTTTTTTTACCTTCATCACTTTCTTTCTCTGTAGTGCAGGGTCAGCCCCAGCCTTGTGTAGAGCGTGTCGTGCTGTTGAGCCGTCTTTAATATTTCATAGGTCCCACTTTGATGAAGCAGAAGGAACGGCGGCCCTCGTTAATGGGAGTCAGGCTATCAATGCTTAGATGTTTCGCTGCTGAATCATTTATTGCTCAGACTTTTTTCTCCCCCCTCACCTGCTCTTTGATGTATTCAACACACAGATGCGCCGCAAAGAGTTCAATGTTTTGGTACTTGCTAGAGCCCTGAAGAAACTCGTTGTGAGCGTGTGTGAGCTGTATGCAGGAGATACAATGGCAGGAATGAGTGTCATCCACAGATTATGATGTGTGTGGATGTGTTGATGATCTCATTACCTCGCAGCTATGATAATTACACAAAGCCAGCCTTCATTTGCAGGCTATTAATCAATTTTACAGTGTAAACAGGAGCCAGAGGGTGGTGGTGAAGGTGGCGAGGTGTTACAGGAAAAAAATTGCTGGGAGACTGGGAAAAATAAAGAAAAATAAAAGCCCTGCAGGGAGGGTTCAAAACATCACATTAGAGAAGATCTACTGGGAGTTTCTAATCAATAGAACTGACTCAGACTGAGTGGAGAGATTGAGAGCTTTCAAATATCGCTGTGGTCAGGCCTTGAGTCTGAGACTGAAGAACGGGTTCAGAGAAGAGTGAGTTCACTTTGTCAGCTGTATGTTCTCTCTGGGTACATACAGATGAGATTGGCATACATGCTCTGTAGAGCATGTTCTTCAGCTTACAATGATTCCTTAAATCGCTGCGATGGGATGACTGAAACATACAGCTTTTTCACAAAAGTCTTGCACTTTCATTCTTTCAGCATATGTTGATCTACTGGAAATATGACAAAATCTCCAATGTCAAAAATATACATACAGCGGGACTTCCGGTCTGGACGCCATGGCGACTGCAGCTTAACACTGAAGCTCTCAGACCCAATCCAAGAAAATACCTTGAAAATCAAACTTAACGGATTTTTGGAGGAGTGAAAATCAAAAGACAAAATCATCATGTCTAAAGGAAAACAGAAGAAACTGAAATTTTCCAGGCCAGGACACGTATCGGCCGGAGAATCTGAACTGGAAGATCTCCGTTCAGAAGACGAGGAACTGGTTGTAGCTAACCAAAAGTTTAGCTTAAAATCGCTTTTTGAAGAGCTACGACGATTTCGCCGAGAGGTTACGGCCGAATTTCGGGAATTCAGAGACGAATTAAAAAGGACAAACAGCAGAGTGGACCAGGCCGAGAACGGAATCTTGGAAGCAGAGGAACGAATAAAAGTGCTCGAAGATTCTGTGCTGGACCTACGCAAAAGACAAGCATCTATAGAGGCTAAGCTAACCGACCAAGAAGGAAGACAGAGAAGAGACAATATAAGAATTCATGGTCTGAAAGAAGGAGCCGAAAACGGTTTTAACTCAATGGCAGAATGCGTGGAATCTTTACTAAGAGAGAAATTGGATATTCCACAAACCACCGACTTGAGGATAGAAAAGGCACATCGTTCATTAGCCGCTAAGCCAGCAGCGGAAGCGCCCCCACGTTTGGTGTTGGTAAGATTTTCCAATTTCAAAATAAAACAAGAGGTTGTAAGACTGGCTTGGCAGAAAAAAGGATTTATGCACCAGGAGAGAAAAGTCTTCGTGGAACACGATTACGCCCCGGAGGTCCTTAAAAAGCGCAGGGAATACAATGACACCAAAAAGGTACTACGTGAGAAGAAACTGCGCTTTCAGACGCCATTTCCTGTGAAGTTAAGGGTCTTCTACGGCGAAGAAACATGTCTCTATAATTCGGCGGAAGAAGCAACAGCTGACATGGCGAGAAGAGGGCTCCCAGTAACGGTGTTTAAACCCGCAGCAGACCCGAGTGAGAAGATCAAAGCGCAAACATGGACAACACAGAGACCTTCAAAATCCACGGGCCAGCAGTGGGAAACCCAGTGCCAGAGCGTCGCGGATAAACTGGCCGTTTTCAGGTTGGAATAGCGACCATTTTTTTTTTTAAGATAAGATAAGATAAGATAAGCCTTTATTAGTCCCACAACGGGGAAATTCCAGGATTGCAACAGCACAGGGATAGCAACACTCAGAGCAACAATCAGAAGGCAAGAAAAAAAACAAGCAAGCAAGAGCAGCTAATATACTTATGTACATATTACTATAAAATATATATATACACACAGACACACAGTGCAGAGCATTGTAGCTGGATGGAATAAGTATATGAATATATGAACACACAGTGCAGAGCATTGTAGCTAGATGGAATAAATATGTAAATATATAAACACCCACAGTACGGAGCATTGCAGCTAGGTGGAATAAATATGCAAGTATATAAACACACACAGTGCGGAGCAATGTAGCTAGATGGAATAATATGTAGATATATAAAAACACAGTGCGGAGCATTGTAGCTAGATGGAATAAATATATAGATATATAAATATAAACACACCCAGTGCTGAGCATTGTAGCTAGATGGAATAAATATGTAAATATATAAACACACACAGTGCAGAGCATTGTTGCTAGATGGGATGAAACAGCATAACCGTCTACTTAGTTATCCTACATGGTATGATTATGTGCCCATACATATTCTCACCCTCCATAGCGACCGGTATGTTCCTAGTTGTATGCCGGAGGGGACCATTGTGTAAGTCTATTGCATCTTTTGCATTCAAAAAACTATTAGTTTGTTACGTCTTTTTGCTATCTCTGCGAGCAGCCCTGCTTAGGTTGTACAGTCTGACAGCCGTTGGTAGGAAGGACCTACGAAACCTCTCGGTTGTGCACCTGGGATGATGTAGTCTGCTGCTAAATGAGCTCCTCAGTGCATCCAGTATGTCCTGCATAGGGTGGAACTCGGACTCCAGCAGAGATGACAGTTTAGCCACCGTCCTTCTCTCTCCTATCTCCTCCATCGGATCAAGGCGCTGCCCCAGGACAGAGCTAGCTTTCTTAATCAGTTTGTTCAGTCTCTTCCTATCGGCTGCAGTAATGCCACTGCCCCAGCAGACATTTTTGAGTCAATCTGCACATCCAACCCCCCTCCTACAAGGTAACAAACATTAAAGGAGATGCGTATTCAGCATGTGGTAAAACATTTCATGGAACAGTCATAATATTTGAAACAAATAAGTCTTTTTAATTTAAAAAAAAAAAAAAAAAACTTGTTAAAGTAGAAATGTGACAATAATCCACATGTTCTCCCCACACTAACAAATACTGTTTTTGCGTAAATGTTTGCTGTGATGGGGGTGGGAGGGTGCACACAATTTCACAGGGTATAGGCATAAAGGGGAAAAAAAATCATTACAAGTTCGGATTGGGTTCTGAAACTCACGTTAAAAGCATGGGACAACTTACAGGGGTAAGAGAGGGCCCTCAACACGTAACAGAGTTTGAGGAATTTCCCTCAGAGCCTACACTCCATCAAGGCTCTTCCAGGGTCTTTAAAAAGACCCCAGCTCAGGAAGTTCTTTTGACAGTTTTTTGTTTTAAAGTTTTATACACTTGACGGACAGTGACATTTTTTTATTGAACAAATCAAATGATTGTATGAAAATATTACATTCAGCCCATTCCCCTGATTTAATATGTGTCACCATCCTCCATAAATGACAATAAATGGTCATAGCCCATTTTTCACTCAGTGATGCTGCAGTACCGCCATCTCCCGATAGGTGCGGGCAGTCGTGACGTCAATTCGGTTTGGCCGAGAAAATGGCTGAACAAGAGCAAAGTGATTCCGACAGCGATTACTTTCTCGACTTTGACGACCACAATATAAATGATGACATTGACAACGAAGAATCTGAAGATGAAGTAGTTTTGGGTGGTGCTGAGAGGGGTATTCAGCCTTATTTGTTCGAGGCAGAGGGAGAGGAGAAAGACGCAACACGGACGGGAAAAGAACACGTTTACGATCGGCTGTAAGATATTTCTAGGTAAAAGATGCTTACAAATATTTTTCTTTGGCGACATGCATGGTCACACACTTAATTTTAAAAATCAAACTACCCATTGGTCACTCGCTACATCTTCTCAGCCACTGATTAGCACCTGCTGGTCTGTGCGCAGCTGGACTTTGACGACCTCAATATAAATGATTACAAATGATTACATTGACAATGAAGACGTTTTGGGTGGTGTGTGGCCTGTCAGCCTTATTTGTTCGAGGCAGAGGGAGAGGAGAGACGCAACACGGACGGGAAAAGAACACGTTTACGATCAGCTGTAAGATATTTCTAGGTAAAAGATGCTTACAAATATTTTTCTTTGGCAACATGCATGGTCACACACTTAATTTTAAAAATAAAACTACCCATTGGTCACTCGCTGCCTGATGACATGTCATCTTCTCAGCCGCTGATTAGCACCTGCTGGTCTGTGCGCAGCTGGAGCTGATGAGAGATGAGCGGCCGTCATCGTCCACACGAGTGAGTTTATAAACAATATTTATTCATTTGATTTAATTTCCCAGATGAATTATGAAGAAACCATTCAATACATTCAATAATCAATGCAAACGGAATAATCAATGCCAACCCCATATTTTTCAGGCGATACAGATTCATAGTGTTGGGGATTTTTTTGGAGAAGAAGTGAGGGCGATGCCTGCCTGTGCGGCGAGCCTCATCAGAGAAACCTTCCCATCTCATCACTACAAGGGATTTTGCCTACCAAGATTAGATTTGTGAACAATGTTATTGAAATAAAGTTTTGTAAAATCATATATTGAGTTTCTTAATGTTCATGTCAATGTTATAGTTCTCATAGCTCAGCATTCATCAAAGTCGCATGTCATATACATTTCAATAATTTTTCTACCATTTTATGGTATAAATTTGGATTTACATAAAAGTCATGTTCATCAGGTTCCTCTGCTTGGTCAGAAACATCAACATTGAATGACAGTTGATAAAATCTGCAAAAAAAGTAGATCATAATTTTATCCCAGAGGTCTCAAATTGGATTACATACATAGAAATATAAATTGATCAAACAGGCACAACCACCTCCCTATACAGCACTGAATACTTCATATTTGATGAGTATGAACACCCTAATATGCTAATATTTGATAAGTTGGTAAGGCAATGCAAACCATGGCTTGGAATTCATTTAAGATGTTTAGTAAACATTCGCAGTGAATATTAAAAATAAAAAAATTACCCTGTTTCCTTTAAGTGTTCTGACAGTTGATCGCAACTGTCACTGACCCCGTTCTCAGAGTCACACTTGGAAATCGAGGCATATATAGTTGGAATAGCCGTTTTCTTTATCAGCAATCTTTTGGCAAATTTCATTTCAAATTGACATGTCTGGCCCAGGAAACACGCACGCAGGCTCAGGATAGATTTAACAGCTTTATCTAACAAGCAGGTGTGTGTGAATGGATGTGCTGACGAGGGGCAGGTGTGCGCCCAGTTGACGCCGCTGAGGAGCGGCGAGTTGTGACACAAATTGCATCTTATTCTCGAAATCGCTGTCAACAAAATCTATACTGCACATTTTTGGTGTTTTACCGACATAAGTCCTTTTTTTTTTGCGTTTTCTGAACGAATTTCACCCAGGCCGTTCTGATATTCACAGGGATGGGACATTCAAAAACACTCACAGCATGCTCCTCTGGTATAACGTCGCACCCGTACACAACACAACGACAAGCCATAATTAATTCGATTCCTGAAATCCTAATGTTAATAAATAATCTATTTGTAATCCAAAAGTATTCCGAGAAATATCCGTAATCGCCGATTTTAAAATGTAAAAAAAGTAAAAAAAAAAAAGCAATGTCCGCTGACTGTGTGACACACCGAATTGACGTCACACAGTCAGCGGCCATTTTAGCTGCTGATCTTGGCTGGGTCAGACAGCTCTCCACAACAGCGTATTTCAAGAGCGCATTGTCACCTTATGCGACATACGTTGACACCAAAACATGTGGGGTTCCAATTAGCTCGTCTCAGACAACAATTTGAGATATGATTTAGCGATTTTGAGTTTTCCTCTGTCCGTCACCTTTAATGTTTTTCTTGTTCTTAATGTTCTTTCAGTTTCTGAGTAGCACAAAAGAGGGCCACCACACAGTTATACTAAACAAAACAACACAATGGAGAAACAGGGTGTAACCAAAATAATTTCATGTAATGTAAAAGGAATCCTGAATCCAGTTAAAAGATCCAAGATTCTAGGCAAAATGAAAAAAGACAAAGCAGGAATAATATTTTTACAAGAAACCCACCTAACAGACGTGGAGCACACTAAACTCAGTAGACAAGAGTTTAAAATGATCTCTTCATCTTCATATAAGTCAGGAAGGAGGAGGGGAGTAGCGACATTGATATCTACCAAAATTACATTTGAAAAAAAAATCAGAACACAAAGACAAAGAAGGGAGATACAGTTTGGTAACTGGGCGGCTAGAGGGAGAAGATATCACCCTGCTGAATGTGTATGCTCCCCCAGGGGCTAACTGGAAATTTTATAAATATGTATTTGACCTAATGATAACTAAAGCTCAAGGTTTAGTGATATGTGGTGGGGACTTCAATCTTAGACTGAATCCATACTGGGATGCTTCTGGTAATTCTCCACATCAAAATAACACCCAAAGCAGGAAGACTCGGATGCTACTAAAAGAAATGGGAATCTGTGATGTGTGGAGGGAACTCAACCCCAGTGTAAAAGACTATACATTTTACTCAACTCCACATTCATCTTACTCAAGGATTGACTATTTTTTTTATGTTTAATAGAGACATTGCAAGAGTAGAAACATGTAAAATAGGACTGATGGATCTCTCTGACCACAGTCCGATCTACATGGACTTAAATATCCCAAAATACACAAATAATACATTTTCTTGGAGGTTAAATTCAAATGTCCTGAAAGGACCATTGAAAGATGAATTGGAATCAGATATTCTCAGATATTTGGAAGAAAACGATAATGGAGAAGTATCCCCTTTAATACTGTGGGATGCATGCAAAGCTGTAATAAGAGGAAAGATTATTGCAAAACTGGCAACCCAAAAGAAACTAAGACAAGAAAAACTATCCACATTAGAGTCAGAACTTAAGAACCTAGAAAAAGAACACAAAGGCAACACTCATTCTACTGACTCGCTCAAGATTAAGGAAATTAAAAACCAAATAAATGAGATCTACACAATAGAAATCCAGAAGAAACTTACATTTTTGAAACAAAAACACTATGAAGCAGGCAGTAAATCGGCAAAATTGCTAGCCTATAAATTGAGGAAACAACAAACAGAAAGAACGATCTACAAAATCAGAGACCCAGTATCAAAGGAAATAAAATTCAGAATTCAGGATATTCTTAAAAGCTTCGAGAATTACTATAAGAACTTATACTCCCACAAAAAACATAAAAACGCATCCGAGGCATTCCTAAACACATTAAACCTTCCCCAACTTACGGAGTCACAAAATAAAACACTACTGTCAGAAATACAACCTAAAGAATTGGAAAAAGCAATTATGAAACTTAAAGCTAACAAATCCCCAGGAGCAGATGGCTATACAGCAGAGTGGTACAAAACCTTTAAACAGCAACTATCTCCTCTCCTCCTGAAAACATTTAATTATGTCCTCCACACAGGGGAAATCCCCCCCTCCTGGAGAGAAGGGGTCATTGCAGTTATACCTAAACCTGAAAAGGATAAACTAGAGTGCTCCAACTACAGACCAATCAGTGTATTAAATCAGGACTATAAGCTTTTTACCATTATCCTTGCCAAAAGGTTAGAAAATATACTGACAGACCTAATTCATTTAGACCAAACAGGTTTTATAAGACAAAGACAGACACAAGACAACATTAGACGCACTTTACACATAATTTGTCATATAAAAAAATATAACTTAAATGCAGTCATATTGGGATTAGATGCTGAAAAAGCATCCGATTCGGTTGACTGGTCTTTTCTCTATAGAATCTTATCCAGTTTCAATTTTCATAACAACTTCATTAGAACTATACAGGCATTATATAAAAAACCAACAGCTAAAATAAGGATTAACGGTAATTTATCATCATCTTTTGAGCTGGAAAGAGGATGTCATCAGGGCTGCCCCCTGTCTCCACTGTTCTTTGCAATCTTCATAGAACCTCTGAGCCAATGGATAAGACAAAATCAAAAAATTCAAGGTATTACACTTGGTCAGAAGGAACATAAAATAGCACTCTTTGCTGATGACATTTTAATATACCTAGGGCAGCCGGACACTTCTTTACCAGAACTAACCTCAGTTTTTTCAGAGTATGGAGATTTATCGGGGTACAAATTAAACATGCATAAAACCCAAGTTTTAACATTCAACTATGACCCAAATCATTATTCACTAAGCAAACTCAAAACTAACTGGGAGTCGGAATCTATGAAATATCTGGGGGTCAATATCCCGAAACAACTCAACAAAATTATAACACTAAACTATGATCCACTGGTGACAAAAATAAAATCCGACCTAGCAAGATGGAATATGATACCATTCTTGGGTAGTGCACAAAGAACTGAAGCAGTCAAAATGAATATACTTCCACGTCTTCTATACCTTTTCCAAACAATACCGGTAGAACCTCCCAAAAAAACATGGCAGGAGCTGGACAGAAGGATCTCAAGATTCATATGGCAGGGCAAGAGACCTAAAATCAGGTATAGAACCTTACAGCTAAACAAAGACAAAGGTGGGCTCGCGCTGCCAAATATCAGGGACTACTTTAAAGCCGCATAAATTAAAACTCTAGTAGAGATATGTAACCCAGTCTACACTGCACAATGGAAGGAGATCGAATGCCAAATAACAAGTGACATCCCCCTACAGGCGATAATAGGGAACAATGCCTTACCTAAACTTTTGAATAACACTAACCCGTGGATAGAGACCCCGCTAAAAATTTGGTTTAAGATAGTCAGAGAGAATCAAACTAAAGAACCCTATCGACTTCTGCAATGGATTGCCTATGATCAAGACTTTACTCCTAATAAAACAGACACCAGATTTAAAAAGTGGAAGGAGAAAGGGCTGATAAAATATCACGATTTTTTTAAAGGGCAAATTTTAAGAAGTTTTGAAGATTTGAAAAAACAAGGTCTAATAAATCAAGACCTTTACAGGTTCTTCCAGCTTAGACACCACATAAACAATATACTTAAAAAGGAGGATTTGGAAAGGGCCCAGTCAGGTGTTCTGAAGGTCTTCTTAATGGCATATAAAGGGATCCCAGGGATCAGATACATTTCTAAAATATACCAAGGTCTTCAAGACTTAAAAGGAGACAACACATCATATATAAAAGAGAGACGGGAAAAAGAGGGGAATTTCACTTTACAACTGGAAATATGGGAAAAGCTAAATAAACAGCAATGGAAAAGTACCTCATCCCCGCAGTGGAGAGAATTTGGATGGAAAAACTTGATAAGATTTTTCAGAACACCTGCACAAAACAAATTTACCCATAAGGGATTGAACTGTTGGCGCTTGTGTGGTGAAAAGACTGCAAATCATTTTCATGTGTTTTGGTCATGCCAAGTTATCCACCAATATTGGACCAATGTACAGACAATATTGGGGAAAATATTTAAAATAACAGTTCCCTTTTCTTTTGTAACTTTGTATTTGGGTTTACTACCGGACTCACTGGAAAGACGAGGAGAAAAATACTTATTCAGTGTTTTAATATTGGCAAGTAAAAAAGCTCTAACTAAAAAATGGATGTTGAAGGACTGTCCTACACCTGAAGATTGGATTAACGTGATCCAAGACATTTACTCGATGGAAAAGCTGACATTCGCACTGAGACAGGACATGGATGGGTTCATGAACTTTTGGCAACCCTGGATCGCATATGTGTCTTCCATTAGATCTAATCTTTGACAAATACCATTTCAGTAATGGTTCTGCTCTTTGTTCCAACGCTACTCAGATGCTCTTTTACCTTTATTTACTTATTTTTTCTTTTTGTTTGTTTTTTGCTGGTTTGTTTGTTTGTTTGTTTGTTTTTATTTTATTCTCTTTAATTTCACTTTTTCTTTCACTTTAAAAAAAAAGGGGTGTTGTAATAATTATTCTTCCAATGTTGTCAGATATCAGAAAATAAGGGAACATGTGATGAAAATGTAAACAATGCATTGCTGTAACGACCTGTATACCCTTTACAAAAACTTAAATAAAAAAAAAATATATATATACATACAGCAATACTAATGTTTAGTTAAATGTCCCTTGGCCATTTCCCCTTCATTCAAGGACTTTTGTAGTGATCTATAAGCTTGTAGTTGTGTCTTTGACCACTCAGCTCAACAGAATTTGTTGTCTTTCTGGTACTTCTTTCTTCAGCACAGTCCACAGAGATTTTAGTCAGGACTTGGGGAAGACCAATCTAAAACATTAATTCTAGCACGATTTAACCATTTCTTCACCAGTTTTGATGTGTGCTTAATATCATTGTCTTGTTGGAACACTCAAGTGTGTCCAGGACCAAGCTTAAGAGCTTTTGAGGTTTCCCTGAATAATTTGGATGTAATCCTCCATCTTCATTATTTCATCTCACAGCCGCAGAGAGTAATTACTACCACCACCATACTTGACAGAAGGTATGTTGTTCTTGGGGTTAAAAGCCTCTCCCTTTCGTCTCCAAAAATATTTCTGGTCATTGTGACCATAGAGCTCAGTTTTGTTTGATGTGATCACAGAACATACTTCCAGAAGGCGTTTTGTTTGTCCATGTGATCAGCAGCTAACTTCAGCCAATCCTTAAGGTGCAGCTTCTTGAGCAAGTGTTTTTTTTTTTCTTGCAGGACAACTTCTCAGCCCATGGCCTAATAAATACACGCTCGACAGTGGACATTGAGATCTGTATTCCAGCAGCTTTAATTCATTGCTTACCTGTTGATTCTGAGTAGGCCCTTGTTGATCCTGACCAACAGTCTTCAAGAAGTAGGTGGAAAAACTTGCATTTTCTTCCTAATTGTGGCAGTAACACAACTGTGTCATGTACTTTATTCCTAGAACCAGATGTTTGCACATTTGATTTTAGAATCTGGAGGTGCTTTGAAATTCCCCAGGTGACTGTTAAGTCAGTGATTAGCTTTTTCATATCTGTGCTGAGCTCTTTAAACTTCCCCATCATGATGTTTGTGGCTGAGTCTGAGTGCATCAAATGGACCCGATTTAAATGCGCTCAGAAGAGTCACCAGCTGTAGTCAGATAAGAAGTGCTGACAACTCCATTAACACAACTTTCTGGATCACCAAAACTATTAATTCAAGTTGACTTATGTATATTTTTGACCTAGCAGATTTGATCATGTTTTCAGATCTATAATAAATCTATGAAAGAACCAGAATGAATGGTTATTTTTTTGTGGGGAAAAAAAGTATTTCAGTCCTATCATCATACAAAAATAAAACTTCTAGGAATTATTGAAAATTCAAGAGTACCATTGTTAGGGGTTAGTGGCAGACCGTGTATTTTACAACTAGGTCTTCAGTGGTGATCTACCCAGTTTAAGTGCCCTTCATACCAAACACCATAAAATAGCCTATAGGGCCGTCCACACAAAGCATGTTAAAGATAACTTTAGCTATAAAATTGTAGTTTTAAAATTCTTTACCTTTTTGTTGTGGAGCTCCATTTCCTTGTGCATTTGTTTGTTGAGATGCAGATCCACTCTTGTTTCCCCAAAGGTTTAAAAGTATCGTTGTCTGTAAGTGTCTGGCTGGTGGCGGTGCTTTGGTGTCTCGCGCTGCCTTGGTTAGACAGCTCAAGTTTGCAAAATCTGTCTGGCTCCAAGTATCTACTCGATCAGTTGTAAACAACAGGCATTCCCAGCAAGATAATTGGCAGCACTCCTCGGAGCCTTTAATCCAAGGATACCGCTCGTTGCTAATATGGAAGTGACGGACAAATCCTTTCCCCGGCTGAGACGGGCCTGCTAGCTTCGGGGTTGGCCGACCTGTCTTCACAATGTAATGTAGTGTAATGTACTTTATTTATATAGCCCTTTAACACAACCCGTAGGTGACTAAAGTGCTTTGCAGAAAATTAAACAGCACTAAAAACACACATAACATTAAAACAAATTACATAAACAAAGAGATAAGCATAAATACCTAAAAATAAAAATAAAAACGAATGTCAAAACAGATGTCACCACTACTGGGTATTAAAAGCCATCCTAAACAAATATGTTTTAAGTTAAAGAAGCCGCACTGTTAATTCCTGAAGGCCCAAGGCAGATTTGCTTGACCCTGGCAACACAGATGGCTGAAATATGATTGGACAAAAAAACTCATTGCATTACACTACTGGAAGGAGTGCAACCAAGAGAAAAGGTACAAAATGAAGAGAATAGACTTTAATACATCCACATGGAACAAATATAAGAATGTAGGTTGTAAATGTAATTCTGATAGTGTTTAGGTCAGCAGAGAAGGCTTTGCTGGCCCTGAGGGTCCACCACTGTTAGGGGTGGGAATCTTTAGGCAACTATAATTTGAGCCAGAATCGATTCAGGTGCTCATATTCAAGTCTGAATTGATTCTCGATGCATCTCGATGCATCTTTTTTTCCTAACATTTAAATATTATAATTCTATTGAAAAATATAAGTATACCTGCTGTTTTCAGTGGTTCCATGTTTTGATTTTTCTAGCCTTTTCATGCACATGCATTGAATGGAATCTATGGTTCAAATGTCCGCATAGTATGGCAGTGATGCTCCAGCAAACTGATTTGAAGATGCAGACTTAATTAAAATTAGAAGTTTGTGCCAGACTCTGTTGTGAGCCACGCGAAAGATTGTCAGGACAGCCACTAACTTAAGCTGTTAAGAATTCAGCTTTTTTCATTCTGTCAAAATTAATTACATTATTATTTATATTAAAGAATTGGAATTTCGACATTTGTCCATCATTCAGAATTGTTCGCATCTGCATCACAATGCTTTAGCAAAACAGTTATTTCCCCACTGCTAAGCCATTATATACATGATCTATAAAGGTTTGAGTAAACCTTTGACCTCGACTGTATGATTTCAGTGAACTTGACTTAAATTGTAAATGCTGGCTAAAGTGAGAAGAGTAAAGATTATTTGATCACAAGTAGTGCAGACTGGTTTTCTGTCAATTTACAAACTGCTAAAACTCACTGTCAAATGGAGATAATCCGTTGTGATTTTTGTTTCTTAACATGCTTAACAAGCTTTTTTTTCACTTGACATGTAAACTGCTGGAGACTTAATGCAGATCTAAAGGTAACCTAGATTTGCGGTTATATGATGCCACTAACACTAACACAGGTTCATTCCCAGTTGCGGGGAATGGTCCTCTGATGTTGGGGCTCAGTGATAATAAAGATGGTCTCAACACTCTGGCCATTTGCTTTACTGAACCCAAACTGTCTGCAATAATGGATAGCTCTAGTTCATCCAAGTTCCAGGAATAGCAGTTCTAATGTGTGTAAATACAGTACATGCACATTTCATCTGCAGCTTTCAAAAGCTGGTACACTCTAAACTGTCAACTTTTCAAGCAAAAAAAGGCTAAAATTGGATATATCATATTATAATTTAGGAAATCTGTGTGTGTGTGTGTGTGTGTGTGTGTGTGTGTGTGTGTGTGTGTGTTCTGCGCGTATCTCCCGAACCGTTCGTCAGACTGGCCTCAGATTTTATACGTGCTTTGCTGAGGTTACGAGGGTGTACATCCCCGAATTTCAGCCTCCCCGGATATGCAGAAATTTAGGAGGGGAAATCTTTAATGAACGTCCATAGGGGAGCTATGGGCGTTCATAGCTATGACCTCATAGACACACATATGTTGCCATGGCTACTGTTGCCGGACAGACACATCATCAAAGATCAAAGGCAGGCATCACTGAATGAGTGGTGACATCAAAGATCAAAGGCAGGTTTCACCATGGTCACTGTTGCCATGGTAACCATATCAAAGATCAAAGGCAGGCATCACTGAACGAGTGGTGACGTCAAACATCAAAGGCAGGTTTCACCATGGTTACTGTTGCCATGGTAACCATGTCAAAGATCAAAGGCAGGCATCACCATGGTTACTGTTGCCACTGTAACAGTAACTTTCTACGGGCATGCAGAAATACTTGCTTATACTTGGTTTGTACGGACATGCACAGGTATGCGCTAGTTCCTTAAAATAAGCAAAAATATTTCCAAACAAAGCATCACATTTTGACTTTCAATTAAAGACTAAAGCTCTTGAAACAAGTAAAATGCTCTAGAAATGTATATTTTGTCATTTGACAGTTTTTTATGTTAAAACATTTTAACTGTTTCAAGCTTTTTGCTTCTTAATTTAATGTAAAATTTTCTTGTTTGGTCTGCAAATAATTTTGCTTATTATAAGTAATACAGTATATACGTATTCAGTTTTAGTGTTTTCCATTTTTTTCTGAAAGCTGGCTTTTGCAATGTACTACTACTACTATATATAATATAGTATATACTACTGTATATTCCATGATACTTACACTTCAACATTTCACTGAATATGTATCACTGTGCTTCAGAGGTGTTCATGTAACCATTAATTACTAATGGTAATTTACTGTTAACTCTTAGTGAGAATTGCAATGTTGTGTTGGATACCTTAATTTCCACAGCGAGGCACTGTTTGGAAAGATTTCTTATCTGACCCGGAAGTCCCACCCTTTTGAAAAAAAACTTGTATAAACATTGTTAAGATATTTCATGTCTATTTTTTAAAAAATAGGCAGTGTTAGAGCTGGATTTGTTGTCTTGTTGTCTATTTCCCAATGCAATGAAAATAGCTAAAGTAATTCTGATATACAAGACGGGTGACAGAGGGGAATTTTCAAACTATAGACCAATTTCACTATTGCCGCAATTTTTCAAGAAACTTGAAAAAATATTCTGTGAGAGAATTGACAACTTCATAATGAAGAATAATTTATTGTGTGAGCAGCAATATGGGTTCAGACACAAGAGGACAACTGCATTTGCTCTAATGGAATTTATAGAAAAAATATCAACTGCCGTTGAAAATAAAGAGTATTCAGTTGGGGTATTCCTGGATCTTAAAAAAGCATTTGATACAGTGAATCATAATTTATTATTAAAGAAACTACAAAATTGTGGTATTAGGGGGGTAGCACTGTCCTGGTTATGTAGTTACTTAAAGAATAGATATCAGTATGTATGTGTTGGTAACAAAAGCTCACAGTTACTGAAGGTTACTTGTGGAGTCCCACAGGGTTCAGTTTTGGGGCCACTGTTATTCAATATGTACGTACATAAATGATATATGTAAAGTTTCGGAAAAAATGTATTTAATATTGTTTGCCGATGACACTAATTTATTATGCAGTGGAAGCAATTTGGAACAACTTTTGGATACACTCGGAAAGGAATTAGGAAAGCTTAAACTGTGATTTGATTCAAACAAATTAACGCTCAATTTAAGTAAGACTAAATTTATAGTTTTTAACAACCATCACAGCAACTTTGTATCTAAACTCAGTGTAAATGGTGTAGAAATTGAAAGGGTATCCGAAACTAAATTTCTTGGGGTAATAATTGATAATAAACTGTGTTGGAAGTCACATATTAATTATATTAAAGGTAAAATATCTAAATCAAAAGCAATACTACACAGAGCGAAATATTTGCTGAATCAACCCACACTATATACTTTGTATCATTCACTGCCCGTAAATATCCAAAAGTTGTTACAAATAAGGAAGAAGCAATATCATTTCAGAGGAACATATACAGTATATTTCAAAAACCTTCAGTGAGAACTACCACCAAGCAACACTGTGTCTCAGTGCAAGGAGTCAGATTGTGGAATGCTTTTGGACCTGAATTAAAATCATGTACAACGCTTGGACAATTTAAACAAAAACTAAAGGAAGAAATACTCCAAACATATATACAAGATGACATGTAAAATCACATAAGGAATGTCATATCCAGTCCGTGTTGTGTTGTTGCTTAGTTTTTTGTCACGTTTTGTCTTAGCTTTGTTCTGAATTGTAATCGCTCTTGTTTGTTTTTCTTTTGAATTCTCGGATGGAATATGGGTGGACAATATAAGCTGCGGCTTCAGCCATCACCCATTTTGGATAACTTATGTTGAACTGTATAATCAGAGGAGTTATTGTTTAATTTGACCTTGTAAGATGTTTTTTTTTTGTTTTTCCACTTTGTTATATTATTCTCTTCCTTTCTTTTAATCTTTACTTTTAATCTATCCGAAATAAAGATTCATTCATTCATTCGTTCATTCATTCATTCATTCAGCTTTTTGCTTCTTAATTTAATGTAAAATTTGTTTGGTCTGCAAATAATTTTGCTTATTATATGTAATACAGTATATACATATTCAGTTTTAGTGTTTTCCATTTTTTTCTGAAAGCTGGCTTTTGCACTGTATCCTTCCTGTAAAAATAATGTAGAAAACCTAGATTATACAACAGAGTATTTACGACCGAGTAATTTGATAGGACAATAGGGATTCCAGGAGATACTACTGTATATTCCATGATACTTACACTTCAACATTTCACTGACTATGTATCACTGTGCTTCAAAGGTGTTCATGTAACCATTAATTACTAACGGTAATTTACTGTTAACTCTTAGTGAGAATTGCAATGCTGTGTTGGATACCTTAATTTCCACAGCGAGGCACTGTTTGAAAAGATTTGTTATCTGACCTGGAAGTCCCACCCTTTTGAAAAAAAAAAAACTTGTATAAACATTGTTAAGATATTTCATGTCTGAAAATAGGCAGTGTTAGAGCTGGATTTGTTGTCTTGATCAACAAACCACAATACCTTTGTGGTGATGGACTCTTTATTTCATCTGAAAATGCGAAGAAAAAGCGAGAAAAGTGTGCCAAAGCCAAATTCCTAGCATGCTAACTAGCCACCAGCATTGGCCATGGTTTGATCTCTTCCCTTCTGCAGTACCGACTCAACAGGTGACTACTATGTTTTATAAACACTTACTTTTGCCCTTGACAATATTTAATTTGTTTGCATGTGTGTGAAATGACAATAGACGTCTTTATGCTAATTGAGATGTTTAGCAACAGTTACTGGCTACATTTAGAAGGGACTGTTTTTTTCTCAACTGTGCAAAATAACTGGTTAAACAAGCACATCATTATATTTTGTCTCGTATTGCTGTCATTTAATAAATTGTGCTTGGGGAACTGTTGTATAAAAGCAATATTACACTCGAGGTTGTACGGTATCAATGAATATAGTAACTACACCCGCAGTTACTACTGTATATTCACTGATACTGTACAACCTCTCATGTAATATTGCTTAAATAAGTCCACTGTTCTGTGGGTGGGTGGTGAGTTATACTGTGGCTTTATGGCAGCTGTCAGACCTTGTTAGCTGCATCAAACTCAGTCTAACATGTGAAAGAACTGGAAGTGTGTGTCAGCACGAAAACACATCCACACTTAGAAAAAACCCACACCCCCTTGTCACCTATGTGCATAATGACACCAACACATCGGTTGACACCTGTCAGTGCAGTGAAGGCTGCATAGAAAGTTCAGTTTTAGTGATGAGCTATTTATAGCTGCTGTATCATTAATTCATCTCATGCAGCCTCAGCACTGATAGCACACTCATCAATATTACACATCACAAGGATGGTGATCTATTTATAACTTCCAAACCTCCGTCAGTTTTATTATCATATGCACAGTAAATACAAATGTGAAAGTCAATAAAGTTGTAGTTCATTATTATTGTGCAAAGCTCATACTTGAACACACACATTACAAAGCAAAGGCTCAGAGGTTTAATGGTGCTGCAGTGCACATGCACTGCAGTGCTACATTGCTTAATTAAACCTCTTTTCTTTCCTGTGTCTCTGTCCCCCTTGCCTTACTTGCTGTCCTTCCATCCGCTCAGACAGTGACTCACAGACGGCAACATTAGCAGTGAGACGGACCCAGCATGCACCCGCAGCTCATGCACATCCGCTGCCTTTCATGTGCGTGGCTTGGTGTTATTGCCAGCTGCTGGATTAGACCAGTGATTAATCAAGGTACAACCTTTCATTATAGCGTTCACACGTTCTCTTGGTTTACTGGGATGGCAGAGAAGCTCCTTTTCTCAAACATATGGTCATTTTTACTAGCAGGTGTTCCAGCCTGCACAATATGAACATACATCATTTCTTTAAATTTTTCTAAGAAAATAGGAAATTAGCGCAGTGATTTATTGAAACGTGTGCAAACGTAAATGTAAACACAGTATATACCAGGGGTCAACAACTAAAACTGCAACAGGTCCAATAAGTCAGTCCTTCTCCCCAGCTGAGGTTCAAATTCGGGCTGGGGAGCTTTAGGCACCACTATTTGATTACAATTCAGGGTCTCTGATTTTATTCTAAAACTAGAAAAATACTCAGAGAGCGCATACCTCTGCCAAGGCTCCTTCCGTCCCTCATGGATCACCTCCAAAATGTAATGGGCTCGTGTGTAGGCCACGAGCAAGTTTTGGTGAAAATTGCAGCAAAGTCTATCCAGTAGTTTTACAGGATTCTTGCTAACACACTGTGAAAAGATAAGAGCCTTGGTTGGGTTCCTCTCTAGCCCAAGGACCACCTCTGGTGAAAATTTCATTCAAATCCATACAGTAGTTTTTTTTTTTTTTTTCCACAATATCTTTATTGAACCTTTTTTTTTTAACAAACATGATACAAACAATCAAACACTAACGCTAAAGTACTACAAAAAAAAAAAAATGCACTAAAAACACCAACAACCACCAACAAAATCAAGTCTTCAACAATGCTCCTCTGTTTAGTCTAGACAATCCAATACATAAGTATACATATTATGTTCACCAGTTTGGAATTTACAAGGTCCACACGCATCATTCACCTTCTTCTTCAAGAGTTATGTTTAAATTTTTTACATAATCAATAAAAGGTCTCCATATATTCTCAAACACAATTTCCTTTGATTTCAGTATATATGTTATTCTTTCTAATGGAAGGTTTGTTAACATCTGTCTTAACCACTGAGTCACATCTGGTCTATGAGTCTTTTTCCATAATAGTGCAATACATTTTTTGGCATTAAGCAAACTGAGGTCTATGAATGTTCTTTCACTTTTATTAAAATTATGCTTTTCTGGGTACAGACCCAACAAAAACAGTTTAGGATTCAGTATGATTTGTTTTGAGATTATTTTTTCAATTGTTACCCTCACCTCTTCCCAAAACATTCTTATTAATCTACATTCCCATAAACAATGAAATAGGGTTCCTTTACTTTCCATGCATTTTGTGCATGTATCTGGTATATTTTTGTTATATCTATTTAACTCCTCCGGTGTAACATACATCCGCATTAACCATTTGAAATGTATCAATTTAAGGCGTGCATTTATTGATTTGGTTTGAGCTTCTGTACAAGCCAATTCCCATTGTTCCTCTGAAATTTCAATTTGCAGATCTTCTTTCCAGTAGTTTAATCTTTTCAGTGAATTTTCACTTGAAGATAGTGTCAATGAGTTATAAAACTCTGAAATAATACCCTTTCTTTTACTATCTTTCATCATCATTTTTTCCAAGGATGAATAGATAGGTCGAGTGAGAGCTTTATTTTGATTTGATCGAATAAAGTTTCTAAGTTGAAGATATTTAAAAAAATGTGTTCTATTGAGATTAAATTTGATCCTCAGCTCTTCAAAAGACATTATGTTGTCTGCACATGGCAAATATAAATCCTGAATCTTTTGTATCCCTTTTAAATTCCGTACTTTAAATACAGCGTCCGCTCTCCCTGGTTTAAAATATTGATTACCCCATATTGGACTAAATTGTGACAATAACTGTGGTTCTTTTAAATAGTTTTTAGCTTCACACCATATTTTGATCATATGCTTTACAAATGGATTTTTAACTTGTTTTTGTAATTTTTTTGCCGAATCTGAGTATATGAATATGGGAAGAGGTAAAGGTAAATTGTATGATTCCATTTCAGTCCAGTGAGGGAGATCATTTGATGAAAAATAATATGTCATAGACCTCAGTTGTGCCGACCAATAATACAACATAAAATTTGGACATTTCAGACCTCCACGATCAAATGGTAAATATAATAAAGACAGACGTAATCTAGCCCTCCTGTTGTTCCATATAAATTCCACTAATTTTTTTTTTATTCTTGAGAATAAATCTAAAGGTGGTGATAAGGGAATGTATTGAAATAAATAAAGTATTTTAGGTAAAATATTACTTTTAAGTATATTGATTCTCCCGATCATCGACATTGGTAGTGACATCCATCTCTGAGTTAACTCATTGATATCTGACATTAAGGCTTCATAGTTGACGCTGGCGACTGATTCTAGCTTAGGCATAATTTGGATTCCTAAATATTTGAACTGATTTACAACATTGAATTGATTTGCCTCAGGGGCTGGGTAATTTCTCTGGGTCTCATTTAGCATTAATATTGAAGATTTAGTTTTATTTATTTTATATCCTGATATTTCCCCAAAATTCTTTATTAAATTCAACAAGGTTGGAATTGATTTTTTTAGATTCGACATAAACAAAATTATATCATCGGCGTACAGGGAGATTTTATGTTCTGTTGGTCCAACTTTAATTCCATATATTTGTGAATGTAAACGTATCGCTATCGCTAAAGGTTCAATTGCCATAGTAAACAGTAAAGGTGAAAGTGGACAGCCTTGTCGACATCCTCTATTGATTTTTATTGGTTTTGAAATATTGTTATTTGTTAGGATTTCTGCTGTAGCATTATTGTATATTATTTGAACCCATTTTATGAAATTATTTCCAAGTCCAAACCTTTGTAGGACTTCAAAAAGAAAGGGCCATTCAACTCTATCAAAGGCCTTTTCAGCGTCCAGTGATAGGAGAGCTGTATCCGGTGCTTCTTTATTAAAATAAATAATATTAAATAGTCTTCTTACATTATGGAAGCCTTGTCTACCCTTTATAAAGCCATTCTGATCTCGATTAATAATATTTGGTAAAATTTCTTGTATTCGTCTTGCTAAAATTTTACAGATTATCTTAAGGTCGGCGTTTAATAGGCTTATTGGTCTCATATTTTCACATTTATTAGAGGGCTTACCTGGTTTTGGCAGCAGTATAATTAAGGCATTATTTATGTATGATAGTAAATTATTATTTTGAAATGCTTCTAAAACCATTTCCAAAAAAGGTTTTATTAATTTATTCTTAAATTTTTTATAAAGGTCAACTGGAAGACCATCTGGTCCTGCACTTTTTCCTGATTTCATATTATCAATGGCTAGCCCAACTTCTTCTTGACTAATTTTAGACTCCAATATCTCCCTGTTTTCATTTGGAATACACGGTATAGATAGTTCGTTCAAAAACCCATTTAGTTTTGTTAAATCAGGTTCATTTTTGGTATCATATAATTTTTCATAGTAATCTCTAAAGGCTCTATTAATTTCTAAAGGATCTATAACTACCTGTCCGTTACTTATAATACTGGTAATTGGTGTTTTAATTTCCAATTGTTTAATCTGCCATGCTAATAATTTTCCTGATTTTTCACCTTGTTCATAAAAAGATTGTTTCAATCTTAGAAGACTCGAGGCAGCTCTATTCGCTGATTTTTTGTCGTATTCAGCTCTCCATACAGTAGTTTTTGTGTAATCCTGCTGCACAAATACAAACAAGGTCCTTGTTGGAGGTATGCACTCTCAGATCATCACCAGAATTTAATGGGTTCATCCTTGGCCCAAGGGCTACCTCTGATGAAAATTTTATCATAATCCAGACAGCAGTTTTTGCATAATCTTGCTAACAAACAAAAAGACAGACACACCACCCCGATCACATTACCTCCTTGGCAGAGGTAATTTTTCTTCATGCATTTTTTTTTTTCTCTTCAGGATTTTTTTTTCTTCTTCAAATGTTTGAGTGTTGATGGAGAAGTATAGCGAGGTTTCAGAAGGAGTTGCACTGTGTCTTTGTGGCTGTAGAGAGAGCATATGTTGGGGTTGCCAAGAGGGGAGCAGAATGGGGCAGGAAAGTTGGTTCCCCAGCCACAGGGGGAAGCACAGGCCAGTGTGCTCCCTGTGCCAGTCCCAAGCCCGGCATATAGCCATATCTGTCAGATTTGCCACATTACAGGGGAGAAAAGTTTGAAAATGATTTATTAAAATCTCATCTTTTAACATCATAAAACCTGACATTTTAACAAGGGTCTGTACACTTTTTATGTCTTCTGTGACTACTAGTGTACTATCAGTGCTATCACAAAATCTTAAAGTAATAGTAAAAATTACAACAAGGTAAATTATACCATAAAAGAAGCAATAAAACAGTAATTTTCCACAGGGCAAGTTGCACAAATGCCTTTCTTAACAAATGTGTCTTTTAATTGCTTTTTTAAAAGAGTCCACAAGATAAACACTATAAAGGAGCAGGTAAGGCATTCCAGAGTGTAGGAGTTTCAAAGGTGCTACATACAGTACATATACGAGAGGGGATGGGGGGCTAAAAGGTTCATAGTGGTCAAATTTGACCAAATATGGTTTATTTTTCAACATAGTCTCCCCTTCGGTCCACACACTTCTATCGGTGTTGCAGCGCTTGGATCCCTGCAGTTGAAAAATAAACCACATTTGGTCAAATTTGACCACTATGAACTTTTCAGCCCCCCGTCGTATACTGTATACTGTGAAGTATAGTGCTTTTATTTCATGGTTCACTAATGGTTTTCAGCAGGGAGCTAAAATGATGGACACTCCGTAAAACAAGATTGAGCCCAGCCACCTCCTGGGGACTCTGTGCAGTTTTCAGGTTTTCCAATGCAGTGCCTGTTCCTGCTTTATTACATGCCATCTGTCACACTGCTGGATTATTCTTTGACAGGCTTTGGGTTTTTTTTTTGTCTTTTTTCTTTTCACGTCAGGAAGCCAGAAGACTGCTTCATCAGGGAAAGACAAACATTTGTGGACTGATGAGAAAACAGTTGATGTAGTTGGGTGGAACTTTGGTCAAACAAAATGGTTATGATCATATTTTATAGCTGGTGTGACTTTCATTTACCCCTCCACTCTGATAAAGTTCAGGATGTGGCATTGGGAGCTTGGTGGGATCTAATCTTTTTCTCCTGAGGCTGCTGGTTAAATATTTACGGAATAATCTGGCAGCATCACGGTCTTGCCAAAATCCCAGCAACAGATCTTTGATTCGACCTTGAGCCTCCTCCTTCTTCAACTTGCCGTGAGTGCAGTCGGTGCGTGGAGGTGAACGGGCTGCCGATGGGTGGGGGCGGGTGCTGGAACCACGGGGTGCTTACACAACCTCTCCATAAGCACCTCATTTGGAGCGGGTGGAGAGAATCCACTTAATTTTTTTAGTACGTTTAATTATTTGTGACAGCAAGCGGGCGTTTTCTCTTGTTTCTCTCTCTCTGTGGACTGATGAGTCACCGACTTTCTGCTCCAGCTGAGAATCAGAATGAAAAATCATTGATGTCAGTTTGATTTTCAAAAAAAAAAAAATTAAAAAATGGGCTCGCTGAATCATTGTGTATGCTTTTGATTTTTTGATTTTAATATTTTAAGAATGGTATTGAACTAAACAATGGATAAAGGAAAGGTGTATATTTAAAGGGGTCATTGATTGCACTTTTTCCACATCTTAACTGCTCACACATGTCTTAATGAAATTAAGGACAGGATGCCCCAGGTCAAGATCAGTGTTGCCATGGATGAACTTCCTACTGTTGCTGAAGTCCAAAAGGCTATTGGCCAACTATCAAGTGGTAAAGCACCAGGGTCAGACGCCATTCCAGCTGAGATATACAAGACAGGTGGCCCAGCACTCCTTGAGAGGCTGAATGAACTGTTCTGGTCCTTCTAGAGTCTAGAAGGACCAGAACAGTTCCTGAGGAATGGTGCCTTGGGTCTAGAATCTAGACCCAAGGCACCATTCCTCAGGAACTCAGGGATGTGTCAATTGTCCACTTGTACAAGAGAAAGGGCAACAGACAAGTATGCGACAACGACCGAGGTATCTCGTTACTCTCCATAGCTGGTAAGGTCCTCGCAAGACTCTTGCTAAATCATCTGATCACTCACCTAGAACAAGGCCTGCTGCCAGAATCACAATGTGGCTTCTGTAAGGGTAGAGGGACCGTGGACATGATCTTTGCGGCTCGTCAACTCCAGGAGAAGTGTCTAGAACAGAACCGCGAGCTCTACACCACATTTGTTGACCTCACCAAAGCATTTGACACTGTCAGTCGCCAGGGACTATGGAGGATAATGTCAAAGTTTGGCTGCCCAAACAAATTCATCCTGATGGTGCGCCAGTTCCACGATGGCATGAACGCACACGTCCTAGACAACGGTGAAGCATCAGAGGCTTTTCCAGTCACGAATAGCGTTAAACAAGGCTATGTGCTTGCACCCACCTTGTTCAGTATGGTGTTCTCAGCCATGCTGACTGATGCCTTTCAGAATAGCACCACTGGGATAAGCCTCAGGTACAGGCAGGATGGAAGGCTCTTCAACCCAATAAGACTCCAGGCTATCACCAAAGGAAAAGAGACTGTACTGAGGGATTTCCTCTTTGCCGACGACTGTGCCTTAAATGACAGCTCAGAGTGTGAGATGCAGTCAAGCATGGACAAATTCTCCATGGCATGTGACAGCTTCGGCCTCACTATCAGCACCAAGAAGACCGAAGTTATGCACCAGCCAGCTCCAAATGGCCAACAGGCAGAACCAACTATTACAGTGATTTTTTTTTTTTGGACTTATTTTGTACCCGTAGGTAGATTTGTTCTGCAGTCCGGTGACAAGCCACCAGCTGCCGGTCGCTGCGTGCGCAAGCGCCCCTTAACTCCCTAACCTGCATGTTTTTGGCATGTGGGAGGAAACTGGAGAAATCCCGGAGTAAACCCACGCAAACATGGGGAGAACATGCAAACTCCACACAGATCACTGTTGGCCGGCGGCAGGGATCGAACCCACGATCTCACGGTCCCCGCGATCCCCTGGCTGAGGGTAAAACTGTGCTGCCACAGTGCTAACCACTGCGCCACCGTGCAGCCCGATGGGGCAGTGATGGGGCAGAGACTGCAAGTTGTGGGCCAATTCACATACCTAGGTAGCACCCTCTCCCAGTCTGCAACAATAGATACCGAAGTCAACCACAGAATAGCCAAGGCCAGCATTGCATTTGTCAGACTCCGCGAAATTGCATGGGAAAGACGGGGCATTAGCCTAGAAACGAAGCTAAATGTCTACCTTGCTGTTGTGCTCCCAACACTCCTCTATGCCTGTGAAACATGGACGGTGTATGCAAGGCATGCCAGACAGCTCAACCGTTTCCACCTCACCTGTCTTCGAAGGATCTTCAGCATCAAATGGTAGGACAAGGTACCCGACACAAAAGTCCTTGAGCGAGCTAAAATGGAAAAGGTCCACACCATGCTAATAAGAGCGCAAGCCAGGTGGGCAGGTCATGTTGTCAGAATGCCTGATGAACGCATTCCAAAGCAGCTGTTCTACGGGGAACTCTCAGAAGGAAAAAGGTAGAGAGGGTGACAAAAGAAACGCTACAAGGACACCCTGAAGGCCTCTTTGAAATCCCTCAATATAGATGTGGCCTCCTGGGAAACTCTAGCACAAGACCGCTTGGCCTGGTATATGAGCATTAAGGATGGCTGCAGAAGTCTAGAAGCCAGACGTATTGCTGGAGCTAAAGCCAAGCGTGAATTGCGCAAGGCTAGACAGCCCAGCATATCAGCTAATGTGATGATGCATGCCTTGCCCCACATGTGCCAGGACATTCCGTGCCAAAATTGCATTGATCAGTCATCTCAGGACTCACCGTCAACCGTCAACTGATCAATAGGATTACGAGGTCATCATCAACAACAATGAAATGTGTCACGACGGCCCTCACGGACCGTCACAAGACGCCTCAGTCACCAGTGAGTTTGCAGTGGTATTTTATTATTGAGAAGGACGAACACACACAGAACACATACAGTGGCTGGGTGAAGTCTGAGCCGGGGAACACCCGATGCGCCAGACGACAACGTTAACAAAGATGAGCTAGGCAAACAGGAACATACCTGAGCATATAGGAGCACCATCAGAACGTAGCTGAATATAACAGATGATCATAGCAGATGATCGTAACAGGAGAACATAACAGAAGAACATAACAGAGACTGCCGCGTTGGAGGACATTTAGCACCCGCTTATATCTCTGGCGGCTAATGACCCCAACGCGGCACAGCTGCTTCTAATGACAGCGGAGCAGCAGCTGACTTTGACAGCAGGGAGCTCCCCCGGGCGTCTTCACAATAAGAGCCCGGGGAGCTGGAAGGAATCCTCAGCTGCCAAAGCCAGGGAAAAAAAAGATATGAGACCCAAGTGTGGCCAGAACCGACACTCGGGTTATGACAGTACCTCCCCCTCAAGGCCGAGCTCTGAGCGGCCTGAGTAACACCCAAGCCCCCCCCCCTCCACCCCCCTAGGGTGGGTGGAAGGGGCGCTGGCAGGAGGGAGAGAGACGAACAACCAACAAGGCTATAAAGGTAGGGGGAGAAAAAAAACCATAACCCCCAAAAATGTGGGCAACACACAATAAGTTCAAAATAGGCAAATAGAGTGACATAAGGTGGAAGAGAAACCCCCCCCCCCCCCCAAACTCAGAAACAACCTGGTGAGCCACAAAAACACACAACAATCCCCCTCCCCCCCACACACACCCCAACAGTCCCGCAGACGAGATCAGGAACCCGGGAAGGGTGCAGTCCAGACCCGGAGGGATGGGGGCAAAAGGTTCGGGGAGTCGTCCGGCAACAAGAGACCACAGAACAAGGAGGGGAAAAGAGGGCAGTTCGGGCGGCCTACCCCAGTCCCATGCTCGGGAGAAGAGAGTTTCAGGCGGCCGGAGCAGGTCGCCGCACAGGAATACAAATAGGTCGGGGGGCCGACCCAGAGGACCAAACTGACGAGACAGTCCTTCAGGCGGCCGGAGCAGGTCGCCGCACAGGAATACAAATAGGTCGGGGGGCCGACCCAGAGGACCAAACCGACGAGACAGTCCTTCAGGCGGCCGTCCCGCGACACCAGCCCACCAGAACCGTTGGAAGGAAGCAGCCGGTGGTCCTGCAGAGAAGAGGAGAGGTGCGGGGGAACCGGACGGAGCGTTCGGGACCCCAACGGTCCCAGGTGGAGATAGGTAGCGCTCCTCAGGGAGACGAGGAGGATGACGGTGGAGATGAGGGTGACGAAGTAAACGAGCCTGTCCAGCATCCGGTGGCCGGGGATCTGCAGCTCCCTCACCGAACCTAGGACCTGCTGGTGCAGCACCCACGGTGGACCCCGATTGGGCCTCCGGAACCAAACCCACGGTGGACCCCGATTGGGCCTCCGGAACCAAACCCACGGTGGACCCCGATTGGGCCTCCGGAGCACTCCCGGTGGACCCGGTCGGCGTGGCACCAGACTCGACCTCCAACCCCGAAACCGGAACCTCTGGTGCAGCAGGCGAGAGCAGCCCCTCGCCGGCGACCCTGGGAGAAGACTCACACAAGAGAGAAAACCCGGGATCAGGATCACCGGTAGCGCCAGAACCCGGCGAGATAAGCTCGGACGCAGCGGGTGGCTGCACCCGGCTCATCTCCCCTTGAGACAGGCAAAAGTGCTCTAAAAGGTGAAGAAGAAAGATAAAACAGAGCACTTGCCTGAGCTCGGGTTCTGACGCCGTCCAGGACTGCGATGATCCGGGCTCAGAAGTCAGGAGGTCGTCCTCAGGCTCCCACTCAGCTGCGTCGGGCTCCGCAGCTGGCATGATGGTGCGTGCAGCTAGAGAGTCCTCCGGCACCAATGTCCACGCCGGTGGCCCGCACGGCGTGGTGGCAGGAGAATCTCGCCCTGCTGGACCGGACCGCTCCTCCGTGGAACCCCGGGGACGCTTCTTCATCGGCGATGGCTCCACGCTGCAGTCCGCTCTCCTCCTCCGCCCATGATGTGGCTGCGGAACCGGAACCAGGCTCTCCAGAACCGCAGGCCCCCTCCTCATCCAGCGACGTAGGCCTGACGTCGAGGACCGCTCAGCGGAGGGAGACACAGAGGAAGCAGGGTTAATACTTTCAGCCACAGCGGGTGGAAGGAGCTCGGGGGGCTGCATACCCCGAACTCCACCCCTAGGAGTCAGACAAGGCAAAACAATGTCAAAAGGAGAGAAATTATCTTGCACTTGCCTTTCCCCTAAGGGTAAGATGGTTTCCGCTGTGGGGGACGTCATTCCTTCCTTTCCCCGCTGGATGGCGACAGAGGGCCCTCTGGGAAGACGAGATGAGGCCACTCGAGGCGAATCTGGGATGAGGCTCGCCGAAACGGAGCTCTCGTGACACACAGCAGCCAGGACAGGCGACGAGGAGGAGGGGGCGACAGCCGGGGTCAGTCGGGCATGGAGCGCTGACGGGACAGCAGGCGAGGGCCCGGGAGAAGACGAGGCTGCGGGGATTCCCCTCTGACGAGGCGCAGGAGTGACAGCTGTGTGGGGGGTTGAGCCCTTGCGGCGACCCGGAACAGCATCCAGATGGGGCTCTAGCCGAGGTTGGAAGCCGGAGTGACGACGGTTCCTTGTAGGGGGTGAGGCGAAGGTGAGGTCCGGAAATCGCCGTTCCTGAGCAGAAACAGCGGCAAGCAAGTCAGCGAACTCAGGAAACTCACGCAGCGCTGGATTCCTCTCCACGAGTCTAACCGCCGCCACCACATGCTTCATACACGCTGGAGGATTCTTAGCGGAGCAAGCAGCAGCCACCCGGTCCCAGATCTTGTCTGCTGTCATCTGCAGCTTCTCTGGGGGAATCCCGAGTGACGACATGCCCGATGGGAAAAGACCTCCGGGTGGTGCGAACTCCCGGGCCGGAACGGAGGCAGGAGCGGGATCCCGAAGCGAGGGGCGACGTCTCCTCCGCTTCGGCTTCCTGCCAGGATTTCCCTCCAGCCCTCGGAGTATCTCACGCTGGGTGGCGAGGTCATCTCTCCTCACGCTTACCTCTGGATGATTAGAGAAGCGGGGAAGAGAATCCAGAATCTCCTCGGCTAGGTCCAGGTATCTACAAATGTCGCTGGGAGCGTCCAACAGCGTAGCGGTGAAGATGGTGTAGTCTACCTCCTTCAGAACCTCCGCTTGCTGCCTGCCAAGGCGCCGACAACGGCCCCTGGATGACGACATACTCCCCGCTGCAGACACTCAGACAGGTAGGAATAAACAGTCCACTACTGCAAACTGCACGGTGAATGGCGTCTCAATACAACGCCTCCTCTCCGGGCGTTAGGCGGCAGTCTACTGTCACGACGGCCCTCACGGACCGTCACAAGACGCCTCAGTCACCAGTGAGTTTGCAGTGGTATTTTATTATTGAGAAGGACGAACACACACAGAACACATACAGTGGCTGGGTGAAGTCTGAGCTGGGGAACACCCGATGCGCCAGACGACAACGTTAACAAAGATGAGCTAGGCAAACAGGAACATACCTGAGCATATAGGAGCACCATCAGAACGTAGCTGAATATAATAGATGATCATAGCAGATGATCGTAACAGGAGAACATAACAGAAGAACATAACAGAGACTGCCGCGTTGGAGGACATTTAGCACCCGCTTATATCTCTGGCGGCTAATGACCCCAACGCGGCACAGCTGCTTCTAATGACAGTGGAGCAGCAGCTGACTTTGACAGCAGGGAGCTCCCCCGGGCGCCTTCACAATAAGAGCCCGGGGAGCTGGAAGGAATCCTCAGCTGCCAAAGCCAGGGAAAAAAAAGATTTGAGACCCGAGTGTGGCCAGAACCGACACTCGGGTTATGACAAAATGTTTGTAGCAGATTTTGTTTAAATTTTCTTTAATTATATAATTACTGCAGCAATTTTTTTGTTTCTTTTTGCAGCCTTTCTGAGAATGCTGGTTTCAGTTCCATGTCTCTTTAAAGCTCTCGAACCACATTCAACTCCACCCACTCGCTTACGTCAGTATTGCTAACATTAGCTTGCTAGCTTGGAGCCAACTAATGTAAATTTGTCTCAAAGATTGAATGAAATAATGCATCACTGGTGAACAGGAGTGTGTGGTTTCGGTGGTCGATACTGTCATATCCGGCTCTAGGGAGCCGGGCAATCAGAGCCAGGGACAAGCCAGTGAGTCGAGATGGTTTATTTTGGGTAAGGGATAAGGGATGAGGAGAGCACAGATACTCATGCAGAGGTACACTCACAGGTTGCACAGCGCAGAGGTAAGCAGCTCGTACCGGACGTGGGGGTAGCAAGACGTACATCCTCACAGCGGGATACAAACACAGGAATGCTGCAAGGGGAGTTGAGGCTGACACCAGACGAAGGGGCTTCAGCCTAGCAGTGCTTATGTCGCAGCCCCGAGTCATCGAGGCTGCTCCTATTTATCCTCATTGGCAGCGCCCCAGCTGATGAAGACTAATTGGCCCCAGCCGTCCATAATGCTGCCAGCTGGGGGCCAGCTGAGACGCTGCTCAATGGGAGGCAGGGATGAGGGAAAACATGGGCTCAGTGCCGAGACGGCATCTCAACCCATGGTGACAGAGCCCCTCCCTCAAGGTCGGGCTCCTGAACGACCAGGAACATCCCAGCCCCCCCCCCCCCCCACCTAGGGTGGGAGGAAGGGAGGCGGACCGGAGGGGAAGAAGCCAAGGGAAGGACAACACCAATGGGGCAATGTAGGGTAGCGGGAAAGAAAAACCCAAATACAATACTGACAACAGAACAATTAACCCAGGTACAGATGGGGAGAAGAACTGGGTCAGCACGCCGGTTACATACTACCCAGAGAGTACCAACCATGCGTGACCCAGAGCAAGAAAAAAAAAAAAAAGAACCACCAAAAAGGTACAGGGCAAAAAATGCTGAGTATGGTCAAATAAAGGGAAAACACAATACACAGCACCAATATAAGTACATACACAGTCACCAAGAAAAGTGAGGGTGACTGGAACAAATGGACAATTACAGAGCATGGTGTTACGGAAAACAAGGCACATGACTCTATAATGAACCAACAGGGCATAAAAAAGAAATACTGAGTGCAGGCAAAGAAAAACCCACACACATGAATATATAAATACCCACAGTCACCTAAAGAAATGAAAGTGACTGGAATGAGTGGGCAACTGCAGAGTATGGTCTGAAAGGGAACAAAACATAACTCTACAATGCAAAAACGAGACTAAAAACATGGTACAAAAAATAAAATGCTGGGTACGAGGGAAGGAAAACGCACAGCACTATAAATACACATCCACCAACAGGACAGACATTACACCCAAGTGACCTTAATAACGATAAAAGAAAAAGTGACACCCGAGGTGTATGGCAGGCAGAGTCCAAAAATAGCCGAGATGGCTCCGGAGATCTCCCCGCCCATTGTCCAGCTGGCGAATCAGGGGAAGAGAAATGTTCGGACGGCGAACTCTGGACCCAGATCCCAGGAATCCAGTCCAACGGCTGCCGAACCAGGCCGCCCAAAGGCAAACACAGACCAGTGGGGGGAAACCAGATCGCCGAACCGAAAGTTTTGCGGGTCGGGTCGTCGACCCGCATCACTCAACCACCAGGACCGTTGAGACGGACGAAGGGTCAGAGCGGATCCCGGTGGAAGAGGCTCAGGGGAGAGCCGATGACGAGGGCGGCGGGCCTCAGGGAAACGGCCACCTCCTCACCGGACCTGGACAACACTGGGGCAGCACCCACGTCGGACCCCGATCGGGCCTCAGGCGAACCCACGTTGGACCCCGATTGGGTCTCGGGCGAACCCACGTTGGACACTGCACCAGAACCGACCTCCAACGTTGAACCCGGACCCTCCAGCACCACGAGGAACAGCAACTCCTCGCCGGTGACCCTGGAAGAAGGCTCAGAAGAGAAAACAGAACCGGGATCAGGATCACCGGCAGCGCCAGAACCCGGCGAGACGAGCTCAGACGCAGCGGGCGGCTGCACCCTGCTCGTCTCCCCTGGAGATAGGCTGAAGTGCTCAAAGATAAAAAGAGAGAAAAGAAAGGAGAGCACTCGCCTGATCTCGGGTTCTGACGCCGTCCAGGACTGCGAAGATCCAGGATCCGTCGTCAGGAGGTCGTTGTCAGGCTCCCATCTAGCCGCGTCGGGCCCCGCAGCCAGCACGATGGTCAGCGCAGCTTGAGATCCCTCCAGCTCAGGTAACCCCGCCGACGACCCACTCGGCGTGAAGCCAGAAGAATCTCGTCCCGCTGGACCGAACCGCTTCTCCGTGGAGACCCAGGGACGCTCAGTCGTCAGCGTAGACTCCACGCAGCAGTCAGTCCCCCTCCTCCGTCCGCAATGTAGCTGCGGAACCACAGGCCCTCTCCATATCCCACCACGTTGACCCGGAGCCGGGGACCGCTCGGCGGAGAGAGACACAGAGGATGCGGGATTAGGAAAACAGGTTACAGCAGGTGGGGAGAGTTCAGGGAGCTGCGAACCCTGAACTTCTCCTCCAGGGATGTGACAGAGCAAATCATTAAGCAGGTGTGAAAAAACAATGACTTGCCTGCCCCCTGGAGGTTGAGTATCGCCTGCTGTAGTGGAATCTGCTTCTTCCTCTCCCCGCCCGGCGATAACGGAGGACCCCCCGGGAATTCGTCTGAGGATCGCTCGCGTTGTCTCCAGCAGAGAGCTCACCAGGCCGGGATTCCAGGCACACACAGCGGTCAGGAAGCGCGTCGAGGAGGAGGGGGAAACAGCCGGGGTGAGCCAGCCCGAATGTCCAGGAATGACAGCGGGGGAACGAGGCTCAGGGGACGAGGCTGTAGGATCTCCACACTGACGAGGCGAAGGGATGACAGCTGCGTGGGAGGAACGGTCCTGACGATGACCCAGAACTGGATCCGGACGAGGTTCGTGCAGAGGTGACTCGGCGATGTGATGACGACTACTCCCAGGGGACGAAGCGAGGGGGAAACCCAGGATTCGCCGCTCCAGATCGGAGATCGAGACGAGGAAGGCGTCGAGCACGGGAAAGCTTCGTAGCCCTGAAGTCCTCACCATCAATCTCACTGCCGCCGCCACATGCCTGAAGGTGGTGACAGGAAACACAGTAGAGCTCGCGACAGCCACTCGACCCCGGACATAACTGCTGTCAGCTGCGGCTCCTAGAAGGGAATCCCGAGTGACGTGGCGCAGGTCGGGGGAAGTCCTCTGGTTGGCGCGAACTCCCGGACTGGAATGGCGGCAGGAACGGGACTCCGAAGCGGGGAAAGACGTCGCCCACTTCGACTCCCTGCCGGGATTTCCATCCACCCCGTGGAGCTTCTCTCGCTGTGTACCTGCAGCGTCTATCCTGGCACTGTCCTCCAGATGGTACAGAGAGTGAGGGTGACAGTCCAGGAGTTCCTCAGCACGGCCCGGATGCCAGCGTCTCGCGTTGGAGGCGTCGTGCAGGGTGAAGAATGTCCCGTCGACAGCCTCCGAGATGGACCTCAGCTCGTCGCCCTGGCGCCGGAAGTGACTCCTGGGAAACGGCATGCTAGCAGCGTTGACACCCGGACAGAAAGGTACATTTCCACAGCGACTCACGGCCGCCGGCAACTCTTCTGGCTGCGACATACTGTCATATCCGGCTCTAGGGAGCCGGGCAATCAGAGCCAGGGACAAGCCAGTGAGTCGAGATGGTTTATTTTGGGTAAGGGATAAGGGATGAGGAGAGCACAGATACTCATGCAGAGGTACACTCACAGGTTGCACAGCGCAGAGGTAAGCAGCTCGTACCGGACGTGGGGGTAGCAAGACGTACATCCTCACAGCGGGATACAAACACAGGAATGCTGCAAGGGGAGTTGAGGCTGACACCAGACGAAGGGGCTTCAGCCTAGCAGTGCTTATGTCGCAGCCCCGAGTCATCGAGGCTGCTCCTATTTATCCTCATTGGCAGCGCCCCAGCTGATGAAGACTAATTGGCCCCAGCCGTCCATAATGCTGCCAGCTGGGGGCCAGCTGAGACGCTGCTCAATGGGAGGCAGGGATGAGGGAAAACATGGGCTCAGTGCCGAGACGGCATCTCAACCCATGGTGACAGATAGGATATGACTGGTCCTTGCAGGACAATAAGCACAAAAACATTCATGAATGAGGCAAGACTAGTGGCTAAATTGCTAGCTTTAGCTAGCTGCCTTGACGGTGCTAACGATGTAGCATCTCAGTGAAAATATAGCAAAATAAGACAGAATGATGTGAGATATATTATCAACTGTGGATTAGTGAACCAAGTGGAAGCACTAGCCATGTTTACATGGACAGAAGTAACCGGATTAAAAGCAGGATCGGAATAAAAATGCTTTATGTAAACACACCAATCTGAATATTCTGGCCCGGTCTCACTCCTTCGGATCAAAATTTCCTTCCGACTGAGACGGGTAGGTTATGCCAATTGTTAATCCGGTTGGTGTGCATATAAACACTTATTCCGAAGTTTGGGTAGAAAATATGTTTACTATGCATGTCCATGTCAGCCACACGTCGACGTGACATATTTCTGCCTTTACAACAGCGAGCGGAAGACATGGCGGAAGTAAAACAGAACTGTCTGTATTGTCCTTCTGTCTCCCTCTGTTTGTCATATGCAGAAGTATGTACTGCTGGGCTTGTAGCTTCATTACGGAGACCAGCAGAAGCAAAAGTACCATCTCAATAACACAATATAGGTCCATTTTTTAAAAAAATGACACGAAGTGGGTTTGTTTACATTGGAAGTTGCTTCTTCTTCTACTATTTCCAAAATGTCAGACAATTCTGTGCATGTCAAAAAGATTTAGTCTGTTCAAACGTGTGACACATGTAAACGCACGTCATAATTGGATCAACTAAAACAATTATAATGATGACTGAACAACTTCCATTCCCCAAAGTGCAAGATACAATACTTATGAATATAAGTCATAAAAGATCACACAAGTAAGTCTGACGAGCAAAGGTTCTTAAACAGTTGCTAATATTGGATGTCCCATTCATTTTCACTAATTCTGTAATTAATATTCACACAATCAAATAAATCTTAGTGTTTAGTCCCTTTTATATTTGTCAAAGTCTAACATGTGTGACTGCCTATATATAGGCTACACCTCTTTGTATTCCACTTTCAAACACAGCCTACATTTGGGCCTGGAAAGCCTGATTGGGCTGGCTACCTGTTTCAGACAGGAATACTTGCTTTCTACGGGCATGCACTAGTTATGGGCAATCCAAAGGTCACAAGTTTCTGGAAAGGCCGAATTTGGCTCTTGGACGGTCATTTAAAAAGGCCTGCCTGAAAGGTCTTTTTATGTTAATGCTTCATGTTCAAGGTGCCAAATAACCTTCACAATTGTCAAAATTAGGACTTTGTCTTTCAGTATTTAAGTGTAAATTTATGAATCCAGTACTTGTCTTAACTCAGTACAGAAAATAGGAAAGAAATTATGAAAGGTCACTTCATCTTCCACTTTCTGATGAGGCACTTGTACTTTTACTCAAGTGTGTTTGTCCAGTATTCTATATGTCTCTGCCTGCATTGCCTATAACAGCTCTATAAAACGTTCATGTTCCTAGTGGAAACGCTGAGGGGCTGTGCACGTGACAAAATTTTCACTGAAACTGGAAAAAAAAACCCAAAAACCTGCATGCACAGGTCAGTGAAAGAAAATCAACGCATGCCCACAGATTCACAAACAGCTGTAAGGCAGGCCAGTCTACACAGACTTTTGCTTTTTATATGGCATCACGATAGATGCCAGATTCCCCAATAGAGGCTATAGTGTGTGTGTGTGTGTGTGTGTGTGTGTGTGTGTGTGTGTGTGTGTGTGTGTGTGTGTGTGTTGAGGGACAAAAACAAAACATATCACTGACTGACATCTGGTTTGAATATGTGATAATCTGGAGGAGGCTTCAGTCATAACTTTTAGAAAAGAATTACAAGTTAAAGTGACATTATGTGGAGAACTGGTCCACAGCTGGCGTTAAAACATTTTTCTTTTTGCTGGCTGCTCCACAGTGGACTTTTTTCATCATTTAACAAAGGTAAACATCATTTTTAGGAGATATTTTGGTCTGTAAGTCCTCCAAGGTTATACTGCATTGATGATTATTTTTTTATTCGTAAGGCTGCATCTATCATTAAAAAAGTTTCACTTTTTTAACGTAATCCTAACTATAAACATCCATCCATCCATCCATCCATCTTCTACCGCTTTTCCGGAGATCCGGGTCGCGGAGGCAGCAGTTCAAGCAGAGAAGCCCAGACTTCCCTCTCCCCAGCCACCTGCTCCAGCTCTTCAGAGAGGATACCAAGGCGTTCCCAGACCAGCTGGGAGACATAGTCTCTCCACCGAGTCCTGGGTCTGCCCCGGGGTCTCCTCCCAGTGGGACGTGCCCGAAACACCTCAAGTGGGAGGCATCCAGGAGGCATCCTAATCAGATGCCCATACCACCTCAAATGGCTCCTTTCAATGTGGAGGAGCAGCGGTTCTACTCTGAGCCTCTCCCGGATGACTGAGCTGCTCACCCTATCTCTGTGGGTGAGTCCAGCAATCCTATGGAGAAACATGTCAAACTTAAATTTTAACAGATGTGGGTGTTTTTGTGTGGAGACTGGCTGAAATCTGTTATAAACAAGGGGCTTTGACATCACTTTTCTCACCATCTCCATACATGAGGAGGTGGGGGGAAAAGGTGCCAGCAAAAGCCTTCCACTCTGGAGACTGGTTTCAGACCTTTACACTTTCACACCTCCAAAATCCCAGCATGGTACGCACGGACAACCAAACTGTAAGAGAAGTTTGGTAGCTCAGGGTAAAAACATTGTTGTGTGCATGGGGTCTGAAAAGACTACAACTGAAGTCCCATTAGCGAATCACAGGGTGTTTTGTTAGTCGGCAGCTAAAATCATAGCCCATGATTGGCTAAAGGGACTCAGTACTTAAAACATGCCAACTCTAGTGTTTTTATTGTTCCTATTGGGAACAGCAAAGACAGTGCTGTTGTAGGCAATGCAAGCCCACTCAGGTTGTGGTGGAAGTGACATTTCTTCCTTGACTAGTAATAAATCTTTATACATAGAAGTCTATAATAACTGTACATTGTGAAAATTGCACCCCATCCTATACACACACCCACATTCAACCACAAGAGCGAAATGCAAAGAACCCCATGAATAATGATGCATTAAAATCCAACACTGCCATTCGCTAAAATCCTTGAATTTTGTGGGTAAACACAATTTGTTCTTTTGTTTTAGTTTGGTGTTGAGTTGAGGTGGTATGGGCATCTGATTAGCATGCCTCCTGGACGCCTCCCACTTGAGGTGTTTCGGGCACGTCCCACTGGGAGGAGACCCCGGGGCAGACCCAGGACTTGGTGGAGAGACTATGTCTCCCAGCTGGTTTGGGAACGCCTTGGTATCCTCTCTGAAGAGCTGGAGCAGGTGGCTGGGGAGAGGGAAGTCTGGGCTTCTCTGCTTGAACTGCTGCCTCCGCGACCCGGACCTCCGGAAAAGCGGTAGAAGATGGATGGATGGATGGTTTTAGTTTGGGGGTTTCACCAGTGGGTTAGGGTGGGGTTTTACAACCAGGGTGCCCTGGTAAATTCAGGCTTCTGTAGGAAATTATCTAATTTCACTTGTTAACTGGCCCCCAAAAATGCAAATAATTTGCTGTTGTTGTACATGGGTTCATGGGTGCCTACAGAACCCACGCACTGGTTGCATAGCTAACCATGATAACCATAGCTGATTTGCTCTTACATTCATAAGGCAATGTTTTCAGGACTATTCAGATGTTTTAAGAAAAATCTGCAAAATTTTCAAAACTACAGGCTATATGTAGTCTGCAGTACCAACTTTACTCTCATCTGCTTGTTACCGTTCTCGCCTAAATTTGTTTTTTCTCATTAAACATCTTTTCATAAAGGTATTTTTTTTTTAAATTTTGAAGTTTTTTGGTGACAAATTTGTGACCTTTTTCATGCAGAATTGTAACTTTTTACCTAAAGCCTCTTACCTTGTGTTTTTACTCTGAAAAGGTGAAGAAATGAGAAGCAGCACCAGATTTAAATTCAGATTAGTCAATCAGTTGTTTTAATAATCAATAGATCAGTTGACTCTTAAAATCCAAATTTAAAATTTTTGTCCCACCCGAAGGTTATAATTACATTTATAACTAGTTTGATACCTGTTATTTTGAAATATTAACCTACTAAAACTGTGGTGGTTTCTGGTTTACAGCAACAGGGTGGCCTAGGATGATGTGAAATTCCCGTCCTGAATTTTTGTCCCAGTCCACCCTTCAGTGTGCTTAAGATGTGGTGGTTTATCATATTTTCTGGTAATATTTGATACAGAATTAAAAAAACGTTTTAAACGCATTCTAAACTGCTCTTTATCAACTGGAGAAATAAGAGTTGTTTTGTTTTTACTGAATATGATGAACATAATTAACGCTGGCCTGGGAAACTGTCCTTTATAAATTTAAAAGAAAAAACTGTATTCCTTGATATTGTGAAGAATATTGTTATCGTGAAAATTCACAGAAATATCGTGATATCATTTTTAGGCCATATCGTACATGGATTTGATGAAGCTATACAGCGACATGACAGGAAAAACCTACCACGATGTCTCTAGAGCAATCTGAAAACCTAAAAGAAGTCGTGTTTGCTGCAGAGATTTTTTACTTGGCATTTTACATGTACCGATTTACTTATGAACAGTGCTCAAAGAAAGTAATCAAAAGGGATTGCAGTTCTTCTGTAGTTCTCCAATGTTGTCTTGAATTTCAAGTGAGTTACGGCACTCAGTTGGCTTAAATCATGAGCCAAAGTGTGCAAAATCCCTGCCATATTCTGGGTATCAGTCAGTCTGCTCCCAGTGGGTGTCTGCAGCAGCCTGACCCACTCCTCCAAGCTTCAGGATGAGGAATGTGATTTTAACATGGTGAGACAGCACCGATGAAATACTGAACAGATTTGATTTGGGCTTTGTGCTGGCAGGTATCGTTTTATGATGGGGAAGTGAGTTGAGGCTCCACACAAGCACAGCCCAGTTTTTTATGACTATTTTTTGGCTAAATTAACACTTAGATAGATGGACCAGATTTAGCCTTAAAGAAAATGTCTAAATTCTGACTAATGCTGGGGGGTGGGGGGGCAGCAGCACCAATTTCATTATTTTCAATTAACAGGATCTAACAAGAAATTACGTAAGTTGAGCTGTCATGTACCATTCATGTTGGAGTGAGATTGATGTGCGTCTCTGATGGATAAAGTAATGTAATATTGTGAATAAGTGTGTAAATGGGTGGAAGTGGTTTTGTAGTGCTTTCAGTAGCACCAGTGTTTGTCAGAACCGAGCTGGTCCATTTTGCATTGTCAGTCCTTTTTGTGGTTCAGAATAATCAACAGAAGATTTGAATAACTTGCATGGTTGCCCACAGACATACATTATCTTCTGGTAGTTGATGTGACCCACGTGCCTTTTTGCTAGGCTATTAAGTAAGTGCGTGTGCCTGGTCAACAAAGCAACTCTTCAGACGGGCAGCAAAGTGACATGATTGCCCCTCCAGGGCATAAAGATGGACTCACATGTGAGGTGACACGTGTAAAAATGAGAAAACATGAGACACTCAAATGGGGAAAAAAAACATTCATAATACTGTTGTAATTTACTTATACATACTTAAATTATATGACCAGAGTTTGCAACCAGAAATTGCACTCATGTAAAAGCAGTGTTATGAAATTAATATTAAAGAGTAGACACCTAAAAAATTACTAGTTGAGTTGAGTAAGAGTACAAAAGCACCCACTTAAAAAATACTTGAGTAATGACTTCGTCCTCAAGGTTGGAGGTTTTTCTCCTAAATGTACAACCATTTTCTTGTAGTTTTCTACTTCTCTGTAAATTTGTTTTCACCTAAATTTGCAACTATTTTCCTCATAAAATTGGAATTTCCTCTTGTAAATTTATGACTCTTCTTGTACATTTGAGACTTTTTTTATCATTAATTTGTGGACTATTTTATGGCTAAAGTATTAATAAAATTATATTTAATGAAATAAATTAACTAAAACAACCAAAGATGCAGTTATTTCTGTTAAAATATTTCTATATATTAACAGTTTTTAGAACTCTCTTTGCTAAACAGACAACAGGAAAAACCTCAAGCTCCAAAGCTTTATCATTTGCCCATCACTACCTCCACTGCTTACATACCTCTTCTGCTTTTTTCTCCGTTGAAAGTACGCTCATGCTTTACTCTGACATCAAGGGAGCTAGTACATGTCTCTTGGACAGCTACGCTCTAGATACACTACTGCCGAATGGAATTCCAACCGTACCCGGTGCCGGGAGTGTGTTGTTCACGTGTATGCTTTCTTAGTGAAAAAAAAAAATATATCAGGGGTGGCAAACATGCCACTCTTATGCCGCATGCAGCGCTTTTGTGTCTCCTTTGCAGCTCTTTTCTCATTTTTTTTAATTGGTTCCTTTGTGGCTTTTTTTGAAAAAATATTTCTTAGCGTGGCAGCTCAGTTTTTGGCATGGTGGGCCACCTTGCAGAAATATTTCCAAAGGAAACCCTGGGATTGCAACCAGCCCCTGGTGAGTGATGTTTTGGACCACTTACCTGTGGCCCAAAACTCTCCTGTGCACTTTCCCACTGACTGGGCTGAATCCATTAGTTCTTAAGAGTGTACATCATTGTCGACAACACCCTGATCCTTATAGCGAGCCAATTTCAGGACCAGGTTGTGGAAAGGTTCACCAGGATAGCTTGGGTGTTGCCTCCCGCTCAGGAAGGCCACCCTCACCTGGACCTCTGGCATCTCCACACTTTCATGCTGAAAAGATGATATTGAGGGCCTATGGGTGAGCCCCAATGTGTTTGCATGCATTGCAACATGCCATTGAGCAGTAGTGCGAGGCCTGTGGAGTCCTCCCCTTGCAGAGCTCCACTGAGGACATTCTCTCATTCCTCCTGGTGGCCATCTTGGCTTGCACTCGGGTATCGATGGCATCTCTTCCAGGCATATATTTTTTTGGCCATATGTTTTCTGAAAGGCATCCACTGACTCAGACCAGCAGTTTGTTCTGAGGTTCCCTCATGGGACCTAATGCTGGTTTAGAGGACTGTCTGTGAGCCAGCCTTTGAACACCTGCAGGTGGTGGCCATGAAGTTTCTCTCCTATAAGACTGCCCTTTTACTGGTGCTGGCCTCTGCTAAGTGCGTATGTGACCTGGATACCCTGTTGGTGCACCCCTCCTGCACCCAGTTCTATTGTCCTGTTGCAAGGGCATTCCTGTTTTCACCAGCAAAGGCTTTCCTCTGCACCAGGATTTCAGGCACACTTGGGGCTGGGTGATATGGCCTAAAAATAAATTCTTAATGTTTTTCATATCACTTTTGATTTTGGATTTTAATCAGTGTTTTGAGGGAAAAAAAAAGATACAAGAGATTATTTCAAATACATTAATTTCAAACAAACATGATTCCTATTAAGAAGTACAAACCTGGTTTTAACCAAACCAAACCCTTTTTAGCTAATAGCTCAATTTAACAAAGATGGATCCAAAAAAATTCAAATTAAAGGGTTCCCTCTTAAAGCTAAATGAACTAAATAAATAAAAGTTCTTCACCGATGCCTGACATCATGCTTTCGTACATGGGGAGGTCGCACCGCAGAGTTTTGTCCAGTTTTATTGGTTGAATGTGATGGCCCCTTTAGCAGCGAACGCCATTTCATCGGCTGGTACATTCCTGCCCTGAGGTGCAGGCATCCAGTCCCAGTTCCGCTAGTCTGTGCAGAGAGGCGTCTATACAAGTTTCATACTTGGCTGTGCTGAGTGACCAAGTGTAGAAGAACAGTGAGACTGTGAATATAATCACTGTTCTCCAACGGAGGACAACTTGGTACAGCTCACCATGGGCCCACTTTGTGCTGGGCTCAGTGAAGAGCAGTTTAAGGACTGAAGAGTGTTGGTGAGGTGCTACAGAGGGTGGGGTCGGAGCCCCACCTGTGGGATCACGTGCACTGCCTGAAGGCATGAATAAAAATTTGCTTTAAGGATGTGCACACAGGTGCATGCATGCCATTGAATCTTTGACATTTGTGTATCAAATCAGAATCTTCCATGTAAGCGATGTGATGCATGTGAGAATAACCATTTTCCCCACCCCATTACCTGATATGACCCATTTTTGGAAAGGAAACAATCAGGGGAACAGCTGAAAAAGCACACTTGCCTCCTCTAAATCACTGCCTTTGTGAGCTGTAAATCAAACTAAAACCTTGATTAACTGATAAAATGATTAATTACAAGAAATATTATGTACAAATTTAAAGAATTTGTGAACCTGCAATATGAATTTTACATTCAGATAAGAATATTGGACACAGAATGCAGGTGTAAGATAAATAACTGTTCCTAAAAGACTCTTTCCTTTTCAGGAATCTCATGTCAGTTAAGTTTTGCAGTCAGAGCAGAGCGGACATGACCTCCCGTTAATGTGTGAAGGTGCATGCGTTTCCTTTTTGTGTGTCGGCCCTCATCAGCAAAGTGTCTCCTCGGCCTGGCTGCTTCCATCAAGACAGACATTTTCCAATACAGTAAGAGACAGCCAATCGAACAGCACCGTGTGCCAGTGAAATACAACAACACTCTGGGGACTCATTGAGCCGAGTGGCTGCACACAGAAAAGCAGCCAACATGAAGAAAACACAGACGGGGGATGATAATGATACCTCACACAGTGAGACAGGCTATACAGAGTTGTAAAATAGAAAGAACCCCAAATTAAATTATTTATTATAAAATTTGAATATAACATGCTAGTTTCTTTTTGTAAGAAAAATTCTAAGTTAAGCACCGAGTTGAATAATGAGAAGGGAAAAATCAGGTACGAGCAAAAAGGGTTCTTTTAATCTCTTGGCGAAGAGATTTGACACATCGGTAAGACCAACCATAAAGCGTGTGCTGAGCAACTGATCTGACTCCCTTTTATATATGCATAGAGCTACACTGAATGCACACACAACACAAGATAAGAATTTATCATACTGTATGATGAGCACATGAGTCGGAAGCATTTGCCTGCAGGAGGTATTTGCACGAGGTCTTCAGCACTTTCTAATCACCAGAACACACTGTCCACCCTGTTAGACTCTAAAGAAAGCTAAGCATCATTCAGCATTTTATAGCACATTTTGGTATGACACGTACAGATCGTATAAGAAAATAAAGAAAAGAAAAAAGGGCCCAATAAGCACAGTTTTTTCCTTTCACTTTTGAATTACAGGAGATCTACAGGTAAAGGCGATACAGTTGCCTCATCCATGCAGAAATTAATTTAACGACAATAAAAATAAAGACGGCAAATGATTGCTGAGAAAAAAGTTAGCTAGCTGGCTTGCTCAAACTCGACTAAAATAACACCAGTGAGACAAATTTCCTACAACCTTCTACCAGTCTTTGACATTGACTGGTAGACTGTTTTCCCCACTCCACAATGCAGAATTCTTTCAACTGTTTGAGATGTTCCTTGCAAGCACAGACCATTTTAAATCACATCATAGCCTTTCAATAAAATTAAGACTTTACCTTTGAGTGGGCTATTCCAGAATATGGCATGGTCCACCTTCACTTCAGTGTCAGTTTTTGGAGACATGGTTTCACGGTTTCAGCAGGTGGCCCTGCTGCAGCAAAGCAACCTCAGGCCATGACAATTCCACCTCTGTGTTTCACAGTGGTTATAAAGTTCTTTTGCTCAAACGCTTATATGGTTTACATCAAACATGCCCATACTGTGTCCAAATAATTCTGTTTCTCCTGTGCCCCTCTTCAGTCTTAACCTGATGTTCTTTTATTGACAGCAGATTACCTCCTTGCATGTCTACCATGGAATTCAAAAGTGTGAAACTGCTATCTAATGGTAGATGCATGTACTTTGGGTTTGCCATTAACTGTTGTAGAAGTCATCTTGCAGTTGGCTCCTGGGCTGAACTTGCTGGGGCAGCCTCCTCCAAAATACTCTGTAACAATGTTCTAATGCTTTGCACCTAAACTGGTGCACCTCATTGTGGTTATAAGCATTTTAAGTACCAAATAAAAGTGCAGATGTCCTAACTTTCCGAGAAGGAATTGGCATATTTAGGAAAGTAATAATTTTTTTTTAGCAAATATAAAAATTATTTAGCAGATAGAAATAAGTTTGGTAAATCCAAACTGATCTGAAACAAGAAAAGTTTAGTCTGATTTAATGTCAGACAGTGATTAAAAAAAGGTTATGTGTTTTATTTATACAGTGTATGTAAACATCTGGTTTCAACTGTAAATGAATTTGTTGTTTTTGCATTGACAGTACAGTTACATCATTATTTTTTAGGTATAATTTCAATTAAGCTCAAATATTATTATATCATAATATATATATTATCAAATATTGATATGTTGATATTTCATAGATATAGCTTTTATTGGAACTAGGGATGTCCCGATCAAGATTTTTTGTCTCAGATTCAAGTCATTTGACTGAGGATTAGCTGATATTGAGTCACAATGCTTTACTTACATTTTCCTACATCACTTTCTTTGCAAACTACACACCATTAAGTACATTAATGTTATTTAAAAAGTCAGTGCCATGTATTTGCTGGACATGCCAACACCCCGAGAGTATTCCACACCGCAGACATGTTGGCAACACCTTCCCTGCTCGAGCTGCCATGTTATGACGAAGCTGATGCGAAACAAATGCGTCTGTTGGAAAACAACAGAAATTTGAATGGAGATGAACCCAGTGGCTCTGATACCAATTGAGTCTCAAAAGCCTTGATTGGGCTTCTTATCTGATACTTGACATCCCTAATAGGAACTACAGTATATATTTAATGGAGTGTACTAACTTTTTCATGGATCTTAGATAACATTCCTTAAATGAATTCCAAAACATGCTGTATCTACTATGTTTTTTAACAGTCTCTTTAGTCTGTTAACCTTATCTGAAGCAGATAGTTTGGATTACATTTAATCCTCTTCATATCACATAGCTTTCTTTTTCAAAAGTTAAGATAAGATAAGATAAGCCTTTATTAGTCCCACAACGGGGAAATTCCAGGATTGCAACAGCACAGGGATAGCAACACTCAGAGCAACAATCAGAAGGCAAGAAAAAAAACAAGCAAGCAAGAGCAGCTAATAAACATATGTACGTATTACTATAAAATATATATATATACACACACACACAGACACACAGTGCAGAGCATTGTAGCTGGATGGAATAAATATATGAATATATGAACACACAGTGCAGAGCATTGTAGCTAGATGGAATAAATATGTAAATATATAAACACCCACAGTACGGAGCATTGCAGCTAGGTGGAATAAATATGCAAGTATATAAACACACACAGTGCGGAGCAATGTAGCTAGATGGAATAATATGTAGATATATAAATATATAAACACCCACAGTACGGAGCATTGTAGCTAGATGGAATAAATATGCAAATATATAAACACACACAGTGCAGAGCATTGTTGCTAGATGGAATGAAACAGCATAACCGTCTACTTAGTTATCCTACATGGTATGATTATGTGCCCATACATATTCTCACCCTCCATAGCGACCGGTATGTTCCTAGTTGTATGCCGGAGAGGACCATTGTGTAAGTCTATTGCATCTTTTGCATTCAAAAAACTATTAGTTTGTTACATCTTTTTGCTATCTCTGCGAGCAGCCCTGCTTAGGTTGTACAGTCTGACAGCCGTTGGTAGGAAGGACCTACGAAACCTCTCGGTTGTGCACCTGGGATGATGTAGTCTGCTGCTAAATGAGCTCCTCAGTGCATTCAGTATGTCCTGCATAGGGTGGAACTCGGACTCCAGCAGAGATGACAGTTTAGCCACCGTCCTTCTCTCTCCTATCTCCTCCATCGGATCAAGGCGCTGCCCCAGGACAGAGCTAGCTTTCTTAATCAGTTTGTTCAGTCTCTTCCTATCGGCTGCAGTAATGCCACTGCCCCAGCAGACCACTCCAAAAGTGATGGCTGATGCCACCACCGTGTCATAGAATGACTTCAGCAGCGCCCCTTGTACACCAAAAGACCTGAGTCTCCTCAGCAGGAACAGCCTGCGCTGTCCCTTCTTGTAGAGTGCATCAGTATTGTGTGACCAGTCTAGTTTATTGTTCAGATGAATACCCAGGTACTTATAGGATGTCACCATCTCGATGTCTGTTCCCTGTATATTTACTGGTACTGTGAGGGGCTGCCCATGCCTGCGGCAGTCCACCACCAGCTCCTTAGTTTTCCTCGCGTTGATCTGGAGGCAGTTCCGATGGCACCAGTCCACGAAGTCCTGGATAAGCCCTCTGTACTCAGCTTCATCTCCATTGGAGATGAGGCCAACGATCGCAGAGTCATCAGAGAACTTCTGTAGATGGCAGTGTGTTGTGTTGTGTGAGAAGTCCGCAGTATAAAGAGTGAACAGGAAGGGAGCCAGCACCGTTCCCTGGGGGGCCCCCGTGCTACTGATGATCGTGTCGGACACACAGTCCCGGGTTCTCACAAACTGAGGCCGGTTCGTGAGGTAGTCCAGGATCCATGATGACAGGTGCTGGTCCGCCCCTGCGCGCAGCAGCTTGTCCTTCAGGATCATCGGTTGGATGGTGTTGAAAGCACTGGAGAAGTCAAAGAACATGATCCTCACCATATTCCCGGGCTTCTCCAGGTGGGACAGAGAACGGTGAAGGAGGAAGATCACCGCATCCTCCACCCCAATGCCATGCTGGTAGGCGAACTGGAGTGGATCCATCGCTGGTTCCACCAGGGGGCGGAGGTGAGCAAGGAGCAGTCTCTCCAGGGTCTTCATCAAGTGGGACGTCAAGGCCACCGGTCTGTAGCTGTTCAGGTCTTTGGGGTGGGAAGTTTTTGGTACAGGTACCACACAAGATGTTTTCCACAGCTGTGGTACCCTCCCCAGTTTCAGGCTCATGTTGAAGATATACGTCACAATCCCACACAGCTGGTCTGCACAGGACTTGAGGAGCTTTGCGCTGATGCCGTCCGGTCCCGGCGCCTTCCTCGCCTTGATCTTCCTCAGCTCCGTCCTCACCTGGGTCCTGGTCAGGGTCAGGATGGGGGGCTGTGTGTTGGGAGTGGGGGGGTGTTGGTAGAGTGGGGAGTGGGCAGCAGGACTTGATTTCTTTAGAGGCAGCAGTGGTTGTTGTGCAGTCAGGGGGGAGGGCGGTTGGTCAAATCTATTGAAAAACAGATTCAGGTTGTTCGCCCACTCCCTGCCCCCTGTGGCCTGGGGGGAGGTATTCTGGAGCCCCGAGATGGTTTTGAGGTTTCTCCAGACCCCGCTGATGTCGCTCTGTTGCAGCTTGTCCTCCATCTTCTTCCTGAAGCTGTCCTTGCCTTCTCTGATCTTTCTCCTCAGCTCCCTCTGTACGGACTTCAGCATCTCCCTGTTCCCCGACCTGAAGATCCTCTTCTTCTCTCTCAGAAGTGTTTTTATCTCAGGGTTGATCCAGGGTTTGTTGTTTGAGTGACGCCGTATGGTCTTGGTGGGAACGGATTTGTCCACACAGAAGCTGAGGTAGCCCGTGAAGGTGTGAATGAGGCCATCGATGTCCTCACCATGTGGATCGCAGAGCTGCTTCCAGGCGGTGGCTTCAAAACAGCCCTTTAGGGTGTCCATTGTCTCCTCAGACCATAACTCCACAGTGTGCATGGCCGGAGGTTGTCTGTGCACTAGGGGTTTGTACACCGGCCGGAGATGAACCAAGTTGTGATCCGATCTCCCGAGTGGGGGTAGTTGTGATGAGGTGTACGCCTCCTTAGTGTTTGCGTAGAATAAATCCAGTGTTTTATTGTCTCTAGTGTGGCATGTGACATACTGGGTGAACGTGGGTAGAATGGGAGACAGTGAAACATGGTTGAAATCGCCTGAGATGAGGAGAAGAGCATCTGGGTGTTCTGTCTGCAGCCTGCTGGTTACTGAATGGATGACGTCACGTGCTGTCCCAGCGTTCGCCGTCGGATTTGCATAAACAACAATGCAGATCACGTGTGAGTGTTCTCTCGGGAGATATGTAGGCCTCATGCTAACAGCTAGCAACTCAATGTCTTTGCTGCAGTGTCGTTGTTTAACAGTGATATGTCCCGGTCTGCACCAGTTGTTGTTAACATACATGATCACTCCACCGCCCCTAGCCTTGCCACTGTCTGGTGTTCGGTCAGCTCGTATCATGTGAAAACCCTCCAGCTCAATGTTAGCATCTGCTGCTAGTTCAGTTAGCCACGTCTCAGTAAACAAAAGGAGAGAGCACTCCCGGTATGTGCTATCATAACGGGAGATAGCCGCTAGCTCATCTAACTTTCCCAGTATCGACCGTACATTTCCCATGACAACAGATGGAAGGGAGGGTCTGTACCTTATATTTTTTGTCCTCCGCCTTACTCCAGCCCGGCAGCCGCGGCGTTTTCGCCTCAGTTCACTCGGTATGTCGAGTTTTTCCAATGGGACCGGGTGGCGGTTGAATGCTAGCAGCTGTTCTCTGCTGTATCGTATCCTGCTATAGACAGTGGCTCCGTCCACCGGCTCAGGAGACATTTAGGACGATCTGTGTGTCCGTGATATAAGTGGGGTGAAAAAAAAAAAGACGGATCAAAAGAGAGAGGAAGGGAAAAAGACTCGGAATCGAGCCGCTGTTGCAAAAGGCAGCCGACTCGTGTGGCGCCGAGAGAAAAAAAAAAAAAAAAAAAAAAAAAAAAAAAAAAAAAAAAGTTTTACAATATTTTACAATTTGATTAGAATACTGTAGTTTAACCATTGTGCTAATCTCCTAACTCTACAAACTCTCTGCCTCTAAATAGAGACAGTCTATAACTATCTCGACAATCTCTACTGAAACCTGCATTTTCAACTTTGCTATTGTTAAAATTTTATATCCGCTCAAACATACCATTATGCTGAACATAAACCACAAGAGATGGAGAATGATACTGATCCTGATAACCACTTTTTCAATAATATTCATAACCACTGTGAATATTATACTGAAAAACAATTCAAAAGTCAAATGCAATTAGATGGTAAACTGTCAATAATACACTTCAATAGCAGAAGTCTTAACAAAAACTTTCCACAGATTCAGGACTATTTAAAACAGCTAGACAGAAAATTCACAGCTATTGCAGTCTCTGAAACTTGGCTTAACGAAGAGCAGGCTCCCCTGATGGCAATAGAGGGATATCAGATGTTTTATATTAACAGAACTCAAAAAAAGGGTGGTGGTGTTGCACTGTATATTGATGACCTGTACAGGTGTAAGCTTGTAAATGAAATGTCCTTAGCACTACCAGGGATTTTGGAATGTGTTACTGTTGAGATTGACCTAGACAAAACAAAAAATCTAATCATAAGCTGCATATATAGAATGCTGGGAACTTGCATTGAGACATTCAGAGATAAATTAGTCGAGCTGTACAATAATATTACTAGTAAGAAAATGGTAGCAATTTGTGGAGATTTCAATATTGACTTACTGAATCCTCATCAACAAAATGTAGTTACAGAGTTCATGAACTCTATGTACAGCATGAGTCTATATCCCACAATAACACATCCCAGTAGAATCACAGTTCACTCTGCTACACTTATTGACAACCTGTTTGTCAATGTTTTCGATAAGAAAATAGAAAGTGGATTATTGATAAATGATATAAGTGACCACTTGCCAACCTTTGCACTTATCCATGGCCACACGGGGCCCAACGCAGAAAAAACTTCAAAATCGTTCAGACACAAATCACCAAATGCAATCAGTTCTCTTAAAGAGGACTTGCTGAAGCAAGACTGGACAGAAGTCTATGTATCAGATGTAAATGAAGCCTATGACACATTTATAAACATTGTAACCACTCTTTATGAAAAAAACTGCCCATTAGTAATAAAAAAGCTTAAACACAAATTTGCTAATAAGCCATGGTTAACCAAAGGACTACAAAAGGTGTGTAAAAAGAAAAAATTATTATATAAAGCTTTCCTAAAGAAAAGAACAAAAGAAGCAGAGCAGCGGTATAAAACATACAAAAATAAGTTAACATATATAATAAGATGTAGTAAAAGAGACTATTACAGTAAAGAACTGGAGAAAAACAGAGACAATATTAAAAATACGTGGACAATACTCAACAGTGTCCTTGGAAATAAAAGCAGAAATACAAGCTACCCAACTAATATTCCAAAAAATAATAAAACGACTCAGAGTGTGAATATTGCTTCACCTGCAGATGAATTTAATAATTTTTTTGTTAACATTGGACCTAAACTGGCCCGAGAAATACCCACTACGGTGCCAACAGGTGATACAATATGCAATAACACTGCTGTAAAAGACTCCATCTTAAAACATCTACTGACTGTGATGGTATCGACATGCTACTAGTCAAAACTGTTATCGAATGCATAGTAAAACCACTGACGTATATCTGCAACCTGTCTCTCCAATCAGGTATATTTCCCAATGCAATGAAAATAGCTAAAGTAATTCCGATATACAAGACGGGCGACAGAGGGGAACTCTCAAACTATAGACCAATTTCACTATTACCGCAATTTTCCAAGATACTTGAAAAAATATTCTATGAGAGAATTGACAACTTCATACTGAAGAATGATTTATTATGTGAGCAGCAATATGGGTTCAGACACAAGAGGACAACTGCATATGCCCTAATGGAATTTACAGAAAAAATATCAACAGCCATTGAAAATAAAGAGTATTCAGTTGGAGTATTCCTAGATCTTAAAAAAGCATTTGATACAGCAGATCATAATTTATTATTAAAGAAACTACAAAATTCTGGTATTAGAGGGGTAGCACTGTCCTGGTTAAGTAGTTACTTAAAGAATAGATATCAGTATGTATGTGTTAGCAACAAAAACTCAGAGTTGCTGAAGGTCACCTGTGGAGTCCCACAGGGTTCAGTTTTGGGACCATTATTATTCAATATGTATATAAACGATATATGTAAAGTCTCAGAAAAAATGGACTTAATATTGTTTGCCGATGACACTAATCTGCTATGCAGTGGAAACAATTTGGAACAACTTCTGGATACACTCGGGAAGGAATTAGGAAAGCTTAAACTGTGGTTTGATTCAAACAAATTAACGCTCAATTTAAGTAAGACAAAATTTATAGTCTTTAACAACCATCACAACAATCCAGTACCCAAACTCAGTGTAAATGGTGTAGAGATTGAAAGGGTATCTGAAACTAAATTCCTTGGAGTAATAATTGATAACAAACTGTGTTGGAAGTCACATATTAAGATAAGATAAGATAAGATAAGCCTTTATTAGTCCCACAACGGGGAAATTCCAGGATTGCAACAGCACAGGGATAGCAACACTCAGAGCAACAATCAGAAGGCAAGAAAAAACAAAAAAACAAAAAAAAAAACAAGCAAGCAAGAGCAGCTAATATACATATGTACATATTACTATAAAATATATATATACACACACACACACACAGAGACACACAGTGCAGAGCACTGTAGCTGGATGGAATAAATATATGAATATATAAACACACAGTGCAGAGCATTGTAGCTAGATGGAATAAATATGTAAATATATAAACACCCACAGTACGGAGCATTGCAGCTAGGTGGAATAAATATGCAAGTATATAAACACACACAGTGCGGAGCAATGTAGCTAGATGGAATAATATGTAGAAATATAAAAACACAGTGCGGAGCATTGTAGCTAGATGGAATAAATATATAGATATATAAATATAAACACACCCAGTGCTGAGCATTGTAGCTAGATGGAATAAATATATAGATATATAAATATAAACACACCCAGTGCAGAGCATTGTAGCTAGATGGAATAAATATGTAAATATATAAACACACACAGTGCAGAGCATTGTTGCTAGGTGGGATGAAACAGCATAACCGTCTATTTAGTTATCCTACATGGTATGATTATGTGCCCATACATATTCTCACCCTCCATAGCGACCGGTATGTTCCTAGTTGTATGCCGGAGAGGACCATTGTGTAAGTCTATTGCATCTTTTGCATTCAAAAAAAAACTATTAGTTTGTTACGTCTTTTTTGCTATCTCTGCGAGCAGCCCTGCTTAGGTTGTACAGTCTGACAGCCGTTGGTAGGAAGGACCTACGAAACCTCTCGGTTGTGCACCTGGGATGATGTAGTCTGCTGCTAAATGAGCTCCTCAGTGCATCCAGTATGTCCTGCATAGGGTGGAACTCGGACTCCAGCAGAGATGACAGTTTAGCCACCGTCCTTCTCTCTCCTATCTCCTCCATCGGATCAAGGCGCTGCCCCAGGACAGAGCTAGCTTTCTTAATCAGTTTGTTCAGTCTCTTCCTATCGGCTGCAGTAATGCCACTGCCCCAGCAGACCACTCCAAAAGTGATGGCTGATGCCACCACCGTGTCATAGAATGACTTCAGCAGCGCCCCTTGTACACCAAAAGACCTGAGTCTCCTCAGCAGGAACAGCCTGCGCTGTCCCTTCTTGTAGAGTGCGTCAGTATTGTGTGACCAGTCTAGTTTATTGTTCAGATGAATACCCAGGTACTTGTAGGATGTCACCATCTCGATGTCTGTTCCCTGTATATTTACTGGTGCTGTGAGGGGCTGTCCATGCCTGCGGCAGTCCACCACCAGCTCCTTAGTATTACATATTAATTATATTAAAGGTAAAGTTTCCAAATCAATTGCAATATTACACAGAGTGAAATATTTGCTGAATCAACCCACACTATACACCTTGTGTCATTCATTAATACTCCCATACATGACATATTGTAATGAAGTATGGGGAAATACATACAAAACAAACATATATCCACTCTTTATGCTTCAAAAGAGAGCTATTAGAATAATAAACAAAGCAGCTTACAGGGAACCAACAAACCCACTTTTTCTTAAACAAAAAACTCTCAAGTTGAAAGATCTGGTTGACTTTAAAACCGCAATAATAATGTTCAAAGTGAAGAATTTATCACTGCCCGCAAATATCCAAAAGTTGTTCCAAACAAGGGAGAAACGATATCACTTCAGAGGAACATGTATATTTCAAAAGCCTACAGTGAGAACAACTACCAAGCAACACTGTATTTCAGTGCAAGGAGTCAGATTATGGAACGATTATGGACCTGAATTAAAATCATGTACAACGCTTGGACAATTTAAACAAAAACTAAAGGAAGAAATACTCCAAACATATTTACAAGACGACATGTAAACTCACATAAGGATTGACATTTCCAGCCTGTGTTGTGTTGTAGCTTAGTTTTTTTTTTTTTTTCTCTCTGTGACATTCTGTCTTAGATTTGTCTTGAATAGTAACCGCTTAACTTAGCTTCGCTTAGTTTTCTTTTTCTTTTTTTTCTCTCAGTCACACTTTGTCTTAGCTTTGTTCTAAATTGTAATCACTCTTGTCTTGTTTACTCTTTTTTCTTTGAATTCTTGGATGGAATATGGGTGGGCAATATAAGCTGCGGCTTCAGCCATCACCCATTTCGGATAACTCACGTGGAATTGTTTAGTAGAAGGAGTCTTTGTCTAATTTGACCTTGTTGTTATATTATACAGTTTCTTTTAACCTGTACTGTATTATCCGAAATAAATTCATTCATTCATTCATTCATTCAGTGTGTAGCATGTGCAGTAGACTGTGTTAGGACTGACTTTTTTCTCTATCTAGGGCATCAAAAGGTGCTTTGAATAGCTGCAAAATAATTGCTTTAATTTAACCTTCTAAACACTCAAGCTGAATCTCAGGTGGGAACATGAGTGTGGAGATGAGATGGAGTGAGCTGTCCTTGTGTAAAAATAGCCCGAGTGACAGCTTTGTTTCAGATGTTGTGGAACTGAGAAGTAGAAGGAGAAAGGCACTGTGAGTCACAGCACGCATAAAGACGACTCAAGGTGAATGCCAAGCCTGGGATTGCTTTTTTTTTTTTTTTTGGTGTTATTAAACTCTAATTGTGTTCCATGTTAGTTTTGCTGTAGGGAGGAGAATTGAATGAAGGTGACGCAATATATGGCTGTTTGTCATACATTGGTTGCCATGTTTAACTGAAATGGGGATCATTCGTATTTAAAGAAGCAAACATCTTAATGGGTCATTCTGAGGACGGGTGCTTAATCTGAGTGAAAAATGGTGCTGGAATATTCAAACACCAATGTAAAAAACCTCCAAAGCGTGTCGCGGACATTTCATTAGCACCTCTGGGAACTGTGTCAACATGTGGAAATAGTGCTTATGTCCCCGTTAAATGACTAACTTTTGAGCACACTTTGTAGAGAAGTTCAAGACGCCGCCACACACATTCGGGGAAACACATACACACAACCACAGTCGTGAATGTTTTGAATAACCATGAGTTTTAAGACCTTTAAGACCTCTGCAAACACCCAGCTGTGCATCCTGATCTCCTCCTTGGTGTGTTTCTGTGTGTGTGTCCGTCCTCGTTTCCCATTGGATTTTTTTGCACCTGCTGTTGGAGGTTTCAGCTGCAGGTATCCTCCAACTTCATCTTTCACCTTTAAAGTGATTCTAGAAAGCAGATTAAATGCAGACAGTGGTGGTGGTGACCTTGCCTGTCTCTGAGAGCCACCCGCCACCCCGCCCCCATTGTTACCAACCACTGTGTGGGTTGATTACAGCGCTGTCCCTTTGACATTGCCGCGAATTATTCCCTGATACAGGACTCAGACGTGTACAGTTCCATGAGTTGAAAATATCTGAGTAAATGTGTCATGTTTTTGGGATGCTGAATCTGAATTTCTGTATCCCGTCGTGTCCTTGTCGGGCTTACCCCCACCCCCAAAACCGACGTTCCCTATCTCTACAAAATATGCAAATATATGAAAGTAGGCTACAGACATCCTCCCCCCATGTTTGCGTCATCTTAGTGTGTGCAGTGGGATTTTGAAAAGGAAAATTATACAGCATCTCTATTCCCATCCGTTGTTGCTTCTTCTTCCCTCTTTTTCATGCCTGGATATCATTTAGATGTTCCTAATGAGACCTCATAGACTAGTGAAACCGTGGTGTATGACAGACTTGCGCTTATTTTGAGACGTCAGGGGATAGTCAGAGTGTTTTGCTCTTTGTTGAGGGCATTTAAGGTCAACTGGCCATCTAAGAAAATGCTGAGGATGATGTGTCCCTGTGCAGCTCAAGCTGTAAACTTTTACAATGTCCTTGACGCACCAGCTCACACACATTTTGTTTTTCCTACAGACAGGCTTATTAATCTTACAAGCTCAAAACGTTTCCTGAACAGCAGAAGTTTTGGAAATACATTAGTATCTTAGCCTGTCATTCTTCTTCCTCTTCTTCTTTCAGCTGCTCCCTTTAGGGGTCGCCATAGTGGACCATCTGCCTCCATCTCATCCATCCATCCCATCAAATCCATCCCTTGCATCTTCCTCTGTAACACCAACCCTCTCCATGTCCTCCTTCACTACATCCATGAATCTTCTCTGTGGTCTTCCTCTTTTCCTCCTGCCCAGCAGCTCCTTCTTCAACATCCTTTGTCCAATATATCCACTATCCCTCCTCTGCAAACCATCTCAGCTTTGCCTGTCTTACTTTGTCTCCAAACCGCCCAACCTGAGCTGTCCCTCTGATACTCATTTCTAGTCCTGTCCCTCCTAGTCACTCCCAATGAAAATCTTAGCATCTTCAACTCTGCCACCCCCAGCTCCACCTCCTGTCTTTTTGTCAGCGTCACCGTCTCCAAACCATACATCATAGCAGGTCTCACTACCATCTTGTAAATCTTCCCTTTCACTCTGGCTGCTACCCTTCTGTCACAAATCACCTGACACTCATCTCCACCCACTCCACCCTTCCTTCACTCTCTTCTTCACCTCTCTTGTGCATTTTCCATTGCTTTGGATGGTTGACCCCAGGTATTTAAACTCATCTGCTTTCACTACCGCTACTCCTTCCATCTTCACTGTTGCACCTACCTCCCTCTCATTCACACTCATGTATTCTGTCTTGCTTCTACTGACTTTCATTCCTCTTCTCTCCAGAGCATCCCTCCATCCCTCCAGGTTCTCTTCCACCCGCTCCCTCCTCTCACTGCAGATCACAATGTCATCTGCAAACATCATGGTCCACAGAGACTCCTGCCTGACCTCGTCTGTCAGCCTGTCCATCACCATGGCAAACAAGAAGGGGCTCAGAGCCAATCCCTGATGTAATCCCACCCCCACCTTGAATCCATCCGTTACTCCAACAGCGCACTTTACCACTGTCTCACTGTCCTCATACATGTCCTGCACCACTCTCACATACTTCTCTGCAACTCCTGACTTTCTCATACAGTACCTCACTTCCTCTCTTGGCACCTTATCATATGCTTTCTCTAGATCCACAAAGACACAGTGCAACTCCTTCTGACCTTCTCTATACTTCTCCATCAACACTCTTAAAGCAAACACTGCATCTGTAGTACTCTTTCTTGGCCTGAAGCCATATTGCTGCTCACTGATTGTCACCTCTCCTCTTAACCTGGCTTCAACAACTCTTTCCCATATCTTCATAGTGTGGCTAATCAACTTTATGTCTCTGTAGTTACTACAGCTCTAAGCATCACCTTTGTTCTTGAAAATTGGTACCAAAACACTTCTCCACTCCTCAGGCATCCTCTCACTCTCCAAGATTGTGTTCAACATTCTGGTTAAAAAGTCCACTGCCATCTCTCCTAAACATCTCCATACCTCCACAGGTATGTCATCTGGCCCAACCGCCTTTCCATTCTTCATCCTCTTCAAAGCTGCCCTCACTTCCGCTTTGCAAATCCTCGGGACTTCCTTGTTCATTATCTTTCCTTCATCCATCCTCCTCTCTCTCTCTCTTTCTCTCTCTCATTTTCTTTATTCATCAGCTCTTCAAAGTACTCCTTCCACCTTCTCAACACACTCTCGTTATTTACGTACATTACCATTTCTATCCTTAATCAACCTAACCTGCTGTACATCCTTTCTAGCTTGATCTCTGTCTAGCCAGTCAATAAAAGTCCTTTTCTCCTTCCTTAGTGTCCAGCCTCTCATATAACTCATTATATGCCTGCGCCACCGGGCAGCATGATGGCGCAGTGGTTAGCATTGTAGCAGCACAGGAACTCACCCTTTAGCCATGGGATCTTGGGTTTGATCCCACCCCCTGACCAACAGTGATCTTTCTGTGTGGAATCTGCATGTTTTGCCCGTGTCTGCATGGGTTTACTCCGGGATTTCTCCAGTTTCCTTCCACAGGGGCCAGAGACATGCAGGTTAGGTTAATTGGCATCAACTGGGGAGGTATGAATGTGAGTTTCCCCTTGCCCCTTCCCCCCAGGCCACAGTTGTAAATAAGATTGTGTTCTTAATCTGTCCTGCCTAGTTAAATAAAGGTTAAATAAATCAATAAATACCTTTGCCACTTCTCTCTTTGTCATACGCCTAGATTCCAAATACTCCTGTCTACTTTCTTCATCTCTCTGACTATCCCACTTTTTCTTTGCTAACCTCTTCCTTTGGATACTTTCCTGTAGCTCCTCATTCCACCACCAAGTCTCCTTGTCTTCCTTCCTCTGTCCACTAGATACACCACATACCTTTCTACCTGTTTCTCTCACTTTGTTACCTGTACTTTCCCAGTCATCTGGTAATTATTCCCTACCACCCAGAGCCTGTATCAACTCCTTCCTGAACTCTGTGTGACCTTCGTCCTTTTGTAACTTCCCTCATTTAAGCTTTGGCTCTGCCTTCACTATTTTCCTCTTCTTGCTTTCCAAAGTCATCTTAGAGACTACCATCCGATGCCGTCTGGCTATATTCTCAGCTGCCACCACCTTGCAATCTCCTATCTCTTTCAGATTTGTCCTTCTGCAGAAGATGTAGTCCACCTGTGTGCACCTTCCTCCACTCTTGTAAGTCACTCTATGTTCCTATCCTTAAAGTATGTGTTCAACACAGCCATTTCCATCCTTTTAGCAAAATCCACAACCATCTGTCCTTCCACGTTTCTCTCCTTAAGACCATACATACCCAGAACCTCCTCATCACCTCTGTCCCCTTCACCTACATGTCTCTTAAACACTGCTCTAATCACCACTCCCCCCTGGGAACACTCTTTAACACTTCATCCAACTTATTCCAGAATTCTTCTTTTTCTTCTACCTGACATCCAACTTGTGGGGTATACGCACTGACAACATTCAACATCACACCTTTGACTTCTAGCTTCAAACTCTGTCTGACTCCCTCTTTACCTCCTGAACACTCTTCACATACTCTTCCTTCAAGATTACGCCTACTCCATTTCTCGTCCTATCTACGCCAGTGTAGAACAGTTTAAATCCACCTCCAATGGTCCTAGCCTTGCTTCCCTTCCATCTGGTTTCTTGAACACACAGTATATCTACCTTTCTTCTCTCCATCATATCAGCCAACTCTCTTCCTTTACCAGTCATAGTCCCTACATTTAACGTCCCTACTCTCACCTCCATACTTCAACCTTTCCTTTCCTCTCTCTCCCGCTTAGCACGACTTCCCCCTCTCCTCCTCCTCAATCTTCGACCAACAGTAGCCCAATTTCCACCGGCACCCTGTTGGTTACCAGCACCAGTTGCGGTTGTTGTTAACCCGAGCCTCGACCGATCCGGTGTGAAAGGCTCATTCGTCATGATCTGCATGTTTGATTTAGCAAAGGTTTTAGGTCGGATGCCCTTTGTGACATAACCCTCCCCATTTACCCTGGCTTGGGACCGGCACTAGGAGTACACTGGCTTGTGCACCCCCTGTGGCTGGGTTAAGTATCATAGCCTGTCGTTAATATACACAAAATAAATGATCCAATTTATTTAGGCCCAGATTTCTTTCTTTTTTTTTTTTAATTACTTATAGATTTGTTTTGCAGTCTGGTGACAAGCCACCAGCTGCCGGTCGCTGTGTGCGCAAGCGCCCCGTATCCCTAACCTGCATGTTTTTGGTATGTGGGAGGAAACCGGAGAAATCCCGGAGTAAACCCACGCAACACGGGGAGAACATGCAAACTCCACACAGATCACTGTTGGTTGGGGGCAGGGATCGAACCCACGATCTCACGATCCCCGCGATCCCCCGGCCGAGGGTAAACTGTGCTGCCACAGTGCTAACCACTGCGCCACCGTGCAGATGGGCCACACAGTGCTGTGAAAAAGTACAGTATTTGCCCCTTCCTAATTTTTTATATTTTTGTATATTTGTCACACTCAGGTGTTTCAGATCATTAAACAAATTTTAATATTAGACAAAGATAACTCAAGTAATTCCAAAATGCAGTGTTTAAATTATGATTTCCTTTATTAAGGAGAAAAAACTATCCAAACCTACCTGGCCCTATGTGGAAAAAGTAACCCCCCCATTACATCATGAATCAACTGTGATTAATCACATTTTGTGGAAAGCTACGTTCAGTTTCACCAGCCACACCCAGACCTGATCACTGCCAGACCTGTTGAATCAAGAAATCACTTAAATCGAACCTGTCTGACAAAGTGAAGTCAGCTAAAAGATCTCAAAAAGCAACACATCATGCCTGAATCTCAAGCTTGGTGGTCCAGTGGTTCACACTGTGGCAGCACAGTAAGAAGGTCATGGGATCGATTCCACCCCTGACCATCGGTGACCCTTCTGTGTGAAGTTTGCATGTTCTGCCCATGTCTGCATGGGTTTACTCCGGGTACTCCGGTTTCCTCCCACAGGCCAAAAACATGCAGGTTGGGTTAATTGGAGACTCTAAAGTGGCCCTAGGTGTGAATGTGTGAGTGAATGGTGAAAGGATTGGCTGCCTCATCCATCCAGGTGGATGCCCTGTAATTTCCCTCTGGGATTAATAAAGTGTACAAAAACTAGAAAAGCACTCGGAGAGCGCAGACCTCCGCCAAGCGCCACAGTTCCCCCCATACAGTGTTTGTGTGTACGTTTTCAGATTCCTTGACCATGAAAACATATGACTAGCAATTGGATTCACAATGATAGGATTAGTGGTTCAGTAGTTATTCACGAAAATCGCATTTTCTGTAATGGCGGTTTTCTTCTGGACGGTGATCCGGATCACCACCAAAATGTAATCATCTGTAGGATACCCCATTTCTGACAATCTGTGAAAATTTCATGAAAATCCGTCCATAACTTTTTGAGTTATGTTGCTAACAAACAAACAGACAGACAGACAGACATACAGACAAACCAACGCCGATGAAAACATAACCTCCTTGGCGGAGGTAAAAATTCAAGAACAGATGAGAAACAAAAACCCAGAGCAACATCTCAAGAACTGCAGGCCTCACTTGCCTCAGTTTGAACACTGGACCATGATTCAACAATAAGAAAGAGACTGGGAAAAAATGGCCTCCATGGGAGAGTTCCAAGACAAAAACCACTGCTGGCTTAAAAAGGACATCGTTTAGCTACTCAACCAAACAAATTCAACATAAGGGCTAAAACTGCGACCAACAATGTGGTGAAGACTTGTGAGGGATGCAACAGAATTAAAGAAGGCACACAGGTTGTGAGGAAAAATGATTTTATATTGTTCATGGTCGATGTAATAAACTGTTCAGCACAAACTACTAAGAAAACAGAAAAAAAATTAAAATAGTTGTCAAGGCAGCAGAAAAATATTTAGGAGTCAAGGATCTTGGATGGGGAGAGTTTGAGGAGATACTAAAAGTAGGGCTAATTGATTCTCAATCACAACCATGCAGTGGTGGACACTCATTGTATTAACTATACTGCAGTGGAATGCTAGAAGGATTATAGCAAATGGCCAGGAATTTAAAAAGGTTCTATCAACTCTTCAAGATAAGCCTAATATAATATGTGTGCAGGACGCATGGTTAAGACCAGAGTGGGAGTTTTTAATACATGGATATACAGCAGTTTGAAATGACAGGAGGACTGGAAAAGGTGGTAGGGTAGTATCATTTGTACAGAGTGGAATAAGGTATAAGGTCGTTAATATAGGAACAGAACATGAATCAATAGGGATCAAAATATGGACAGGAAAGGAAGAGCTAGTAGTGATCAATTATTATAACCCATGTAATTGGTTAAATCTTTATATATTAAACACGGTGGGTAGGCAAATACAGGATAAAGTGGTGTGGTGTGGAGACTTCAACGGACATAGCACATTATGGGGACGTGAGAGAACGGATGCGAATGGAGAAATTGTTGAAAATTATATGGTGGAAAGGGGTTTAGTATGTATGAACGATGGGAGAGGAATGAGGTAGCAGTGTAAGCAATAAGGAGAGGGCAATCGACTTGACATTAGCGTCAGACGAAATAGCAGGCATTATAACATGGGAAGTACTCAACAAGTCAACAGTAGGCAGTGATCATTATCCAGTCAAGATTAAAGTGGAAATATACACCAAGAGAAGGAACTAAGGACACCAAGATGGAGGTTAGATAGAGCCAATTGGGATACCTTTCAAATGTTAAGTAAAGACAAATGTGAGATGTTAAATAACAATGATATTTCAGATAGAGAAGAGTTAAATAAAATGTTAATAGAAACAATAATACAATCGGCAAAGCAGTCAATGCCAATAACTGTAGGAAGTAGAAGGAGGAAAAGTGTACCATGGTGGAATGAAAACTGTAGACAAGCAATTAAAAAAGTGCATTCAGTTAAAGAAGTATCTTTTTTGGGAAAGATTGATTCAGTATCAAAAGTCACAAGCAGAAGCAAGGAGGACTATAAGATCGGCTAAACGTACTTACAGGTACATCTCAAACAATTAGAATATCATGAAAAAGTTCAATATTTTTTGTCACTCATTTCAGAAAGTGAAACCCATATATTATATAGATTCATAACACAGAGAGTGAAATATTCCAAGTGTTTGTTTTAATTTTGACAATTATGGCTTACAGCCCATGAAAACCCCAAATTCAGTTTCTTAGAAAATTAGAATATTACATAAAATTAATTTTAAAAACTAGTTTTTAAATAGAAATGTTGGCTGACTGAAAAGTATGTCCATGTACACACTCAATACTTGGTCGGGGCTCCTTTTGGATTAATTACTGTATCAATGTGGCGTGGCATGGAGGTGATCAGCCTGTGGCACTGCTGAGGTGTTATGAAGGTCCAGGTTGCTTTGATAGTGACCTTCAGCTCGTCTGCATTGTTGGGTCTGGTGTCTCTCATCTTCCTCTTGACAATACTCCATAGATTCTCTATGGGGTTTAGGTCAGGAGAGTTTGCTGGCCAATCAAACACAGTGATGCCAGGGTCATTAAACCAGGTTTTGATACTTTTGGCAGTGTGTGTGTGGGAGGGGGGAGGGGGCTGTTGCCAAGTCCTGCTGGAAAATGAAATCAGCTTCTCCATAAAGCTTGTCAGTACAGGGAATCATGAAGTGCTCTAAAAATTTCTTGGTAGACGACTGCGCTGACTTTGATATTGATAAAACACAGTGGACCAACACCAGCAGATGACATGGTTCCTCAAATCATCACTGACTGTGGAAACTTCACACTAAACCTCAAGCAACTTAGATTCTGTGGCTCTCCACTCTTTCTCGAGACTGTGGGACTTTGATTACCTCTGCCAAGGAGGTTATGTGATCATCGGCGTTGGTTTGTCTGTCTGTTTGTCTGTTTGTTTGTCTGTTTGTTTGTTTGTTAGCAAGATAACTCAAAAACTTATGGACGGATTTTCATGAAATTTTCACAGATTGTCAGAAATGGGGTATTCTACAGATGATTACATTTTGGTGGTGATCCGGATCACCGTCTAGAAGAAAACCGCCATTACAGAAAATGCCATTTTCGTGAATAACTACTGAACCACTAATCCTATCATTGTCAATCCAATTGCTAGTCATATGTTTTCATGGTCAAGGAATCTGAAAATGTACACACAAACACTGTGTGGGGGGAACTGTGGCGCTTGGAGGAGGTCTGCGCTCTCCGAGTGCTTTTCTAGTTTACAAATGAAATGCAAAATTTACTTTTATCTGAGCACAGGTCATCTGTTGGTGTGTTTTATCAAGATCAAAGTCAGCGCAGTCGTCTACCAGGAAATTTTAGAGCACTTCATGATTCCCTGTGCTGACAAGCTTTATGGAGAAGCTGATTTCATTTTCCAGCAGGACTTGGCATCCCCCCCCCCCCACACACACTGCCAAAAGTATCAAAACCTGGTTTAATGACCATGGCATCACTGTGTTTGATTGGCCAGCAAACTCTCCTGACCTAAACCCCATAGAGAATCTATGGAGTATTGTCAAGAGGAAGATGAGAGACACCAGACCCAACAGTGCAGATGAGCTGAGAAACACAACTATTAGAGGTATGGGGAATGGTTAGGAAAATGAATGGCATTAGGAGGAGCATAACAATACCCCTCCATGGATCACCACCTTATCATGGTCGAGGGGTTTCAGTGCCTGAATGATCCCAGGAGCTATGTTGTCGGGGGCAACTTGTCCCTGGTAGGGTCTCCCAAGGCAAACAGGTCCTGGGTGAAGGGCCAGTCTAAGAGCGGTCCAGTGAATCCCATGAAGAAGGTTACATCAAGGACCCAATGTACCCAAAGGAGGCACATGGGTCCACCCTCCAGTGGGTTCACCACCTGCAGGAGGGATCATGGAGATTATGGTGCTATGTGAACTGGGTGAAAATCTGGACTACTCTGCCTGGACTGATGCCCCTGTGACCCGGATCCCTGGATAAGTGGTAGAAGATGGATGGATGGATAACAATACATGTACCAACAAATGGAGACAGAATAACCGTCGTAACCCTCACAAATAACAAACCCTAGCCCTAACCCTATACCAGGCGCTTATGAGAGCTGCATTAGATTATGCATGTACAGCTTTTATGTTAGCAGCAGAAAGCCTTCTAAAGAAGCTGGATGTAGAGCAGGCTTACTTCACTGTGAATGCACAAAACGGAGGGGTAGGGCTAATGGGTAGGGCAAAGGGTTGAATTGGGACGCACCCATTGTAGTGGAGCTTTCAAGGCATTGCCAATAGCAGCTATGCAGGCCGAGTTGAGGGAGCAACCATTGAGAATCAGGAGGTTAAGACTTAAGCTGACATTGGGTATATTTACAGGGACGCACTGATTTGCATCCTACAAAGACCATATTACAGGATTGCTGGGAGCATAGCAAATCCATTTATAGCAGCTTTGGATGGCTAGGAAATGCAGTGGCTTGAAATGTAGGTTTGGATAATCTCAGTTATAGCCAAACGGCACCGCTATCTGATATTCCTCCCTGGTTGTATATAATGCCATCTGTAGACTTTAGCACCCAACAAATACTGAAAGGAATATCCGGAGAATCAGAAGGAGTAATGGTTGAAAACTATCTCGAACAGCACTTTGCAGGGAAACCAATATTTACGGATGGGTCAAAAGACCCTGAGAATGGACAAACGGAAGCTGCCATCTTCATCCCGCAGCTCAAAATTGGAATCAAACCAAGAATGACAGACCACTTATCACTGTATACTGTAGAACTGAAGAACAACACAAGATACTCAAATTGCATCTGATAGTTGGGCAGCAGTTTGTAGTATAAAGACAATGAAGTCGTGTAGAATAGATTTAATTTTTCATATTCACAAATTATTATATAAATTGTACAATGAAAGTAAAACTGAACTTTGTATGGGTACCTGCTCACGTTGGAGTTGTTGGCAATGAAAAAGTGGACATTCTGGCTAAGTAGTCACTCAGATCTAAAACAAGCAGACACATTCCATTGAGTAAAGAGGAGTGCAAAGTAATTATAAAGAAACAAATACAACAGTCATGGCAGCAGTATTGGGACATTACAGACACAGGAAGACATATGCAATTCAAAAACAGGTTGGAGTTGTAAGAAGGCTGGGCAGGAACAGAAGAGAAGAGCAGGGGTGTTGGACTGTGGAGGAGGGGGCGGGGGGTAGGGAGGGGCCCTCAAAAAGCCTAGAATAAAAAAGTTTTTTGTGTTGCATTTTTAAAATTTCTAATTAATTAATGTCATAATGAAATTCACCCTGGCTGAATGAAGTGGCTGACTGAATTTTACATTAATAATAACGATGGATATTCTCTGAGGCCCCTATCACCCCTTTAAAGAGGTGCTAAATGGTTTAGTCCACACTTGCACCGCCAGTGTCTGCCAGCAGAGGGAGCTCTAATCAAAACCTAGGTGCTGCTCAGTGTTGCCAGATATACGATAATTATGTATTTATACAATAGTGTTAGGGCCGATCAATACTTTTTAAAAAGGCTAAATATACAATAGTTTTGGTGTTTCCACGTACCCCCCTAACCAGCACATCACCAGAAACTGATGCCTTCTCCTACCTTATCAGCTCGTACCTGGCTGGCTCCTCCTCACTGCCAATTACATTGCAATCCTGGAATTTCCCCGTTGTGGGACTAATAAAAGCTTATCCTGTCTTATCTTATCTTATCTTTTCTTATCTTACATCAGCAGCGCTCAGCTTATGTTTGCGCAGCTGTACTGACACTGCAACAAACTTAAAAAATGAACATCAGTTTGGATTTGGAGGAAAAAAAGTACTAAAAGAAAAAAAAGAGTCCAGCAGCACAGACACAGACACTGGTAAGAAAACAGAGCAAGCCTGCCGGGCACAGCAGCTTTGTCGCCCTGCCGTGGCGTTATACCTTACATTTAAGGGATGGCTTCAACCTGTAGCTGGGAGCAAGGCTAACGCATTTTACCACTGCTGCAGCATTCAGTTGGTGTCAGGCATTGTAATTCTGAAAAAATCATGCTAAAGGAAATAAACACACAAAAAACATATAGTCTCTTGCTCCAAATCAAACCTCCATTGCCAGCTGTTTGTAACAATTGTGTTTATTCCTTAGGTTATTGCCATTCCATGCACATAAAATAGCTTGGTTTTTGAATGCACTGTGCTGTGATTTTTAAAGTTGTTTTAGTACATGCAATAGTTTGGGTCAAAATGCGATAATTTTAAAGCAACAGTACAATGTTTCTTTATTTTCTATCTGGCAACACTGGTGCTGCTCTGTGCCAGTGGTTGAGCAAGAGGGAGGGAGCGGTGTGCATCAGAGTCTGTGTTGTAAGGCATGTGTTGCATGCTGAGAGCAGAAAGTTAGCATTAACAGGCTGTAAACAGCAGTACATGTACAAGTTCGGCTGCTTTTAAACAACAATAAATGCTACAGCTCCTCAGTAGTGATGGGCAGGTGAAGCCTCAATAAAGCTCTCAGGCGTTCCTTCCAATTGTGCTGAAAAAGCTTCAAAGCTTCAAGGCTTCATTCTAACCAAGAACCATGACATCTGGTGGCCAACTGAACCCATAACAACCTCTCAGGAGAGCGACTGAAGCACTGACACTGTTTCAAACCCATGTTAGCAATAAAAGTTCAGAGAATACTGTGTTGTCGTTTTAATCTGCAGATGATTTTGTTCATTTATACCAGTGGTTCTTAACCACTCCCACCACCCCATTTTTTTTGGGGGGGGGCAGATGATTACCAAGCCCACCTATACACAGGTGTTTCTCTGCCTCTCCACACCCACAATGAATGCCTCATCATATTTCCTTTTCTTCTTGGCTTTTTTGTAAATTACCATCAGAAATTTCTCTTTACCCGTCATTTTTATAGAGAGAGTTTTAAAAATTAGGTCATGATATAATTTTAGCAGTCATTTTAATTCTAATATGATAAAACACTGAGTAGCTTTTATTTTCATTTGCACTTTAAGTTTTAATTGTGAAACTTTTGACTTTGAAGAAATTAATAAAAAAAAAATCCCCCTGTCACAGACCTTGTGGTAAAAATAGTTCAGCTTTGTATTGGTATTTTAACCCTTTCACAGTGATCGATCATGACATGTATAGTTTCAGTGGATTCCTTGTAATCTCAGGATTGTGAAGATGTCAGTACCAAATGATCTGCCATCATTTTACTGAGGGTTAAAATTGGTCAGAGGAAACAAATGCGGCACCAGTCAGCAGCCTGCAGCACGTCTCCTTCCTCAGTCAAGTTAGTGTTTCATTACCCAACAAACACATTTCCAAGAAAAAGTGAAAATGTACATCAATAAAGTCACAAATTTAAAAGAAAAACATGCCAGCTTTTTGATATACAAAAAGTACTTTTTTCTCTCATAAATGCCCAATTTCCTCACCAATTAGTGAGGTTTTAGTTTTCTCAGAAAATAACTTTTTTTAAAATAAATTTTCAACTTTTTCCTAATAAATTTATTACTTTTGTAATAAAGTACAGTATAATTGACAACAATGACAGGAAAAAAAAATAAACATCTCACAGTGTTTCCATGGTTCAACGCAGCTAAAGGTTGGCGTGTGGGATGCACACAATCTGAAACTCCACCAGCATCTTCAGAAGAGAGCGTCTATAAAGCAGGAGCACTTTAATCAGTGTGACTAATATAACTGAACTATCCCCGCCAGGCTGGTGATCAAGAGGGGGTTGAGATTTTAATTAAAGGAAGGCTCCAAACTGAGCAAAGATGTTTTTGGACAAGGACACGGACACGGACACACACACACACACACACACACACACACACACACACACACACACACACACACACACACACACACACACACCAGCAGCAGCAGGGCTGAGGCTCCGCTCAGTAAACTGCAGCTTCACTGTGGACTCACGCATCATTTATTCTTTCAGATTCAGAAATATCACACTCGCTTCATTCAGCGCAAACATGACTTGATTTTTTTAGTGCTGTCTTCAGTTCTAACTGGTGTTATTAGATGCATAACAACTAAATGCAGGTGTGTCCACCCCCCCACCCCCCGAGCTAAAAATAAATCTGCAGTCAAGTGTTTGAACTCGGTGAACTCTGCGCCACTCACAAATGACTTTTGCTTCATGGAAACAGGTTGGTTGCCTGGGCCACTGGCTCAGACTCAGAGCATTGCGTCACAGATTCTCACGGAGAAAAACTGCTGTGTCGTTAATTACAACCAGTAGAGCAGAAGCAGGTAGAGACACTGGTCTCTATTTAAAGGCCCCCATGATGGTGACATGTAACTTTATTAGGTGATGTGGTTCAGGAAACCAGCCGTAAGGCTATAATCATAAAGCAGTGCAGTCATTAGATGTGTTTGAGTTGAATAATAATGCATCATAGTGTCAATATCCAGCTGGCACTGATCCACCATCTCCTCAAATCATTAGAACATTATGAAATAGTTTTTAACCTAATTCAGAAAAGTAAACTTTTATAATTTCCTCCACCTCCACCGAGGAGATTATTTGTTAACTGCAGTTTGTTTGGTAGCAGGATTACACAAAACTACTGGTCGATTTTGATGAAATTTTCATTGGCAGTGGCCTTTGGCCAAGGGTGAATCCACTAGATTTTGGGCCAGAGCTGGTGCAGTATGCATTTCACTTTTAAATTTTCTTTTTTTTTAAATGTTGTGACGTGGGGCTTTTTAAAACAAACTGTTAATCTCATTAAAAAAGGGCTAATCAACCTGAAAATACGCAGGCAGAGACAGACATAATCAGTGGACAAACGGAACTGGTGGAGGCATGTGCTCTCTGAGTGCCCTGTAATTTTGACTGCAACATTATTCATTACACAAAAAGTGAAATATGTCAAGCCTTTTTTGTTTTACTAATGATTATGAATTACAGCTCATGAAAATAAGAATGCACAGTATCTTAACTGTTTAAAAATTGTAATAAAATATTCTAGTAACTGAGATATTATTTTATTATTTTCCCCTCTGTTAACCTGCCACTGTCATGAATCTGGGTTTGGCTGTTCCAAACCCAGTTCTGACTGATGTTTTGCCCTATTCTCCACCTGGCGCTTCAGGGAGCTATTGGGCCTCCGCTCCCTGACAGCTTGGGCACGCCCCCTCCTCCTGTCAAGTGCCATCAGCTGTACTGCCACGGGTGTTCACACACATACACACACACATGCACACGCTCCATTCATTCCCATTCACGCGCTCATACACGCTCTCTCACACACCAAGTCCAATCACGTTGAGCTCACGTTGAGCTCACGCTTTCTCACACCGGCAATCTCTTTCCTCGTTAGCATCAGGAGTATTTCTTCACTGCATCTGTGGAAAGAGATTGTCGGAGCATTCACCTCCATACGCGGCAGCTAGTTCTCCACGTAAGAGTTTTCATCACCTGCTATTATTCAGCCAAGCACTTGAAGTTCCGTTAATCCCTTGGTTTAATCGGCTGACCCCGCTCACCGTCTTCATCCTCCAGACTACACGGATCGCCCCGAGATCGCTCCAGCCCCGTAAGTGTCATGTTCGCCTTTCCCTTTGTGCTGACAGCAGTCCTGCGGCACTAGGCTTCCCTTGACCAGGCTGTAGAGCATCCAGCAGACTCCCTGTATGTCTGGTGGCCTTAATTCATCATTTTCAACTCTCTGTATTTTTGTGGACAACTGGACTTGTTATTTTGTGGCTAAGTTTAATAAAATGGCACTTTCTACTCACACAATTGGGTTTTTCATTCCTTCCCCAATGCGCCGCATAATGGCGCACGAGGGATTATGACAGAACGCTCCGACCAGTTAGAAAAAACCCAGCGTAGTAGAAGTGTGTTTTTCCTTTCCTTTCCATGCCTTTTTCTCTTCCTCCCCGAGTGTCAACATGGTGGAGAAGGAGTTAGAGAGGGAGCTGCGCTTGTTGTGCTTCCTGGAGGAGATCTTTTCATGGATGCAGAAGCCCTGTTCCTCCCTGGCTGTTCGACAGGCTCGGGACACCCCGAGGAGGGTGATGGAGCGAAACAGCCTCTGGGATCATCCGGAGTGCAATGGGGATCCTCCGGGACATCTTCGCCACGCCATGTGAGGAATCGGCTGAGGATCTCCCAGTGCTCGAGCTCCTCTCGGCCACTGCACTCGTTTTTCCAGAGAATGTGCAGTGCTCCGCATTCCGGATTATCTCATTCCCAAGTCGCCCAGGAGGAGGAGAGGGAGGAATCCCCACCACAAGAAGTGTCTAGCCCCGCTTATGACAGCTCCGCCTCCCCACTCTGAACCATGCTCCGCTCCGTCATGGGAGGAATTGGAGGAATGTAGGCTGGCTGTCCTGGTGGAGACGGACCTCATCTTGGAGGTGAAGCTATGGCTCCTCCCGGAGATGGCAAAGCACAGGCAAGTAATCTCTCCAGTAGTTCATCAATCTATGGTGGAGGGATCTTGTCTGGCTCTTGGGGAGGGGAGTCAGGTGCAGCTCTCAGCCACATCTGGACCCCCCTCGCCGGGCTCTGCTGCTCTCGGCGACCCTAACTGTTCTTCCTCTCCTATCCCCTTCGAGTTCCATCCTAGGGTCGCTGGAGAAGAGCTGCCACAGGCTGGGTTACCCACAGATGACGACGTGGGCCCAGTTTTCTCGGAGGAGGCCGACGGGGGTGAAGCACCCAACGGACCGGGAGAACCTGCCCACCCTAAATCGCCGGAGTCGTGGACGGTGGTGGAGCCAGAGTTCAGGCAAGTGTGCTCCATTATGTCAGCAATGTCTATGTCAGTGTCACACTGCCCGACTCATGGTGAGGCGGACCTGGGGCAGCTCACAGTAGCCCTCAGGGCCGCCACACTGGGCTCTGCCACTGCCGGCGACCCAGACCTGGTTTCTCTTTTTCTCCCTTTGGGTTTGGAGCCCCTAGCCGGGGTCGCCGAAGAGCTGCTGGTCTCGTCGGAGGCCGCCGAGGATTGGGGTCCAGCATCAGGTGACGTGAGGAGCATCACCTCCCTTGCTGGGGAGGCCACCTCGGGAGCAATGAGGCCCTCGATGGGGGTCACTGCAGGTGCAACGGTGCTCGAGCCGAAGCCCATTGCGGGAGCAGCAGAGCCCCAGCAGGGGTCCACCGCGGGTGCAGCAGAGCTCCAGCCGGGGTCCACCGCGGGTGCAGAAGAGCTCCAGCCGGGGTCCACCGTGGGTGCAGCAGAGCTCCAACCGGGGTCCACCGCCGGTGCAGCAGAGCTCCAGCCGGGGTCCACCGCGGGTGCAGCAGAGTTCCAGCCGGGGTCCACCGCGGGTGCAGAAGAGCTCCAGCCGGGGTCTACCGCCGGTGCAGCAGAGCTCCAACCGGGGTCCACCGCCGGTGCAGCAGAGCTCCAGCCGGGGTCCACCGCGGGTGCAGCCACGTCCCAGACCGGGACCATCGTTGGTGCAGGCACGTCCCAGACCGGGACCATCGCGGGTGCTACGGCCCCCCCCCCCCCCAGTCCCAAGCCTCGGACGGTGGGGGGACTCCTGTTCCTTGGGTTGACCGCCGTAGGTCCCGAGTATGTAGGCTGCCTCTCCACTTTCCCCTCGGGTTCTGGTGGCTCCACCACGTTGGTCAGGCACCCAAAGGACTTGGCTTTCGGGCCAGGGGGTCCATCGGGCCGGGCAGGCCACCGGACGCTATTCTGCGGGCCGCCTGCTGGACTTGGGACTTGGGCAGGCTGCCCGATCTGTCACTCCTCGCCATGCTGGGGGCCTGGGACTCTGGCTGACCCCTGAACTTTGGACTTCTGGGGAGGGGGTTTAGTGTTCCAGGTAGGGGGGTGTTAGGAGGGCTTTGCTCATTATTTTGTTTTTTATTGGTTGTGTTCTCACCGGTTGCTTCCCTCCTAACCAGTTTCCCCCCACTTTCCACCCTGGGTTAGTGTTTGTTGCCGGGAAGGGGGGGGGGGGGTTCCCTTGAGGGGTGTTGTGTATTTTCTTTTTGGCTGATGGTACTGTGGTGTCTGGTATCCACCCCTGGGGGGGGGCATGTATCTGGGTTTGGCTGTTCCAAACCCAGTTCTGACTTATTGTTATGTTTTGCCCTATCTTCCACCTGGTGCTTCAGGGAGCTATTGGGCCTCCGCTCCCTGACAGCTTGGGCATGCCCCCTTCTCCTGTTAAGTCATTCATTCCCATTCACACGCTCATACATGCTCTCTCACACACCAGGTCCAATCATGTTCAGCCCATGCTTTCTCACACCGGCAATCTCTTTCCTCATTAGCATCAGGAATATTTCTTTGCTGCGTTTGTGGAAAGAGACAGCTAGCTCTCCACGTGTGAGTTCTCATCACCTGCTATTATTCAGCCAAGCACTTGAAGTTCGGTTAATCCCTTGGTGTAATCGGCTGACCCTACTCACCCTCTTCATCCTCCAGACTACACGGATCGCCCCGAGATCGCTCCAGCCCCATAAGTGTCATGTTCGCCTTTTCTCTTTGTGCTGACAGCAGTCCTGCGGCACTAGGCTTCCCTTGACCAGGCTGTAGAGCATCCGACAGGCTCCCTGTATGTATGGTGGTCTTAATTCATCATTTTCAACTCTCTGTATTTTTGTGGACAACTGGACTTGTTATTTTGTGGCTAAGTTTAATAAAATGGCACTTTCTACTCACACAATTGAGTTTTTCATTGCTGTCCTCGTGCGCCATTATGCAGCACACGAGGGATTATGGCAGCCACCCTCCATTTCCATAAAAAGTATTCTAGCAAATGTACAAGAAAAATCATGAACATTTCAGGAAAAAGTTGCAAATTTTATTGAAAGAATCTGCAAACTAATGAGTATATTGTAGTAAACTTGTGTGGGAGAAAGCTAACAAATTTATCACAAAACATGGCAAAATTATAAGAAAAATACTAAATTTATTACAAAAGTAATAAATTTACTATTTATTATTTTATTAAAATACATTTTAATAAATAATTACAGTGGATAGAAAAAGTCTACACACCCCTGTTCAAATGCCAGGTTTTTGTGATTTAAAAAAATGAGACCAAGATAAATCATTTCAAAACTTTTTCCACCATCAATGTGACCTATAACCTGTACAAGCCAATTGAAAAATAAAACTGAAATCTTTTAAGGGGAAAAAATAAAAAATAAAAAACTTACAATAACCTGATGCTTTTCTCATTTTGGCTGAAGATTTCAACCACATAGACCCAAAGACTGTTTCCTGAAATACACCAACATATCAACTTTCCTACACAGGAAAACCACACACTGGACCATGTTTTCACCAACCAGATAGGAGTGTATAAGGCGCCCCCCCCCCCCCCACCACCACCTCGGTGCCTCTGGTCACATTAATGGGGGAAAACGTTTTGAAATGATTCATCTTGGTCTCATTTTTTTTACATCACAGAAACCTGGCATTTGAACAGGGGTGTGTCGACTTTTTATATCCCCTGGAGCATACATTTCACTGATATAGACAGAGTACCTGAGAGTGAAAAAAAATATCTTCATATGCTGTGTTCTTTGCATTTTAGGTCTAATGAAAACTAAATAAAATAGCAAATGACTAACAGATCAAAGGCCTGAAGTGTTGAAAGTTACTCGTCTTGCACAAAAGAGATCAATTAAAAATATTTTCGTCATCCAATGGCTGCCTTAATCATTAAAAACCAAAACAGGACAGTGTTTTTCAGAACTGAAAAAAAATGGTGAATCCACAAACGAGATTGACTTTAATGTTCTCATTTCTCAAGCTTTTATTGAGTATGATGAGAGATAAACAAATCACATACATTCATTTTGTAAACTAGGCTTACTGTTGCACTACAATGATTTCTACAGTTTAATAACTGCAAATCTGTTCTCTTTTATGAGTTGTGAGCCAGCTGGATTTTTTTCAGTGTTGTTCATACATGTCTTATGACATGCTCACTATTCTACTTGGGGATTTTAAATTGGGCCTCGGCATCATAAATATCAAATATGATGACAAAAAGTCTCAAATCAGTGTTGATGCTGAAAACATGATTCAAAATAAGATAAGAAGTAAAAGTAAAATAATAAAAGATGATAAACATGAATAAAAAAACAAGAATTAGCTAATTAACTGGTGAGCTGAAACTCTAAGAATTATAAATATTGACAAAAATTATCGTGGTTATTATATAATTCTATAACTTAACAACTTCTTCTTCTTCTTCTTCTTCTTCTTCTTGTGCTCAACTTGGGTTGTCCCTCTGATATATTCATTTCTAATCCTGACCCTCCTAGTCACTCCCAATGACAATCTCAGCATCTTTAACCGTGCCACCTCCAGCTCTGCCTTCTGTCTTTTTTGTCAGTGCCACTGTCTCCAAACCATACATCATGGCAGGCAGGGCTTGACATTAACTTTTTTGCTCACCAACCACTGTGGCTAGTGATTTTCCAAAGTTACTAGCCACTCAGCCTTCTCACTAGCCACAATTTTTGGTTGGGAAATTATGTTTAATATAATCAAATTGGACTATGGCATGCTAAAATTTACTTGAACTAAATTGAAATCCTTTTTAAGTGTAAATGACCCTTATACATACATAAAAAATAGCAAGAGAAACACTGTTGAATTATTTATGAACAGCAGTAAATACTGTCAGACAGTCGAGAAAAATGTTTGTAACGTGAGAATGAAGTACAGGGAGATTTGGGTTTCGTCCCAGTTCTCATTTGTACCCCTACCCCTCTGAACTGGGACACCCCTTCATGACTGCACAACGTCATTAGTAGTGGCTGATGGATTTAACTTAACCTGTTTTCACCAGACAAAAGAAACAAAAGAAAAAGAAAACTGATTAGAAAAAAGTCTCATCGTAAGGAGACAAATTAGCTACTCACCTCTTGGGACACCGGGGATTGGGGCAGGTCTCCTGGTAATCTGATCACTGAGAACAGGGACAAGTGTGTTCTGATGGCTGCTATCTGTTCATCGCCATTTCTCCATACTGCTGCAAATTGAACTCACCATGGGCAGAGTCTGGCTCCACTCCTGTGCTTGGTACAAGAGAAGCCGCCATCCACTAAGGCATTTCTTCTCACTGGGCTGAAAACGGGCAGGACGGGAGACCAACCTGTGGAGTAGACCGTCTGCAGCTTCTCCAGACTCCGTCCACAGTGACAGTGGCTCAGTGAGCACACATTGTGTGTAAATAGTGCTTTTGGGAGCTGTAGTTTTGTAGTCTCACATTGTGATAGGTTTACTATTTCAGATGCCGTTTGAGAAAGCTACAACTCGCCAAAGTGACGAGTCGAAATGGCTGTCTTATCAGCCACTGCTAAACTCCACCTGCTATTGACCGGTTGGCCGGTGTTCATGTTAAGCCCTGATGCCAGGTCTCCCTACCATCTTGTAAATCTTCCCTTTCACTCTAGTTGCTATGTTTCTGTCACAGATCACCCCTGACATTCGTCTCCACCCTGTCTGCACTCTCTTCTTCCTCTCTTGTGCATTTTCTATTACTTTGGATGGTTTACCCCAGGTGTTTAAATTCATCTATACGTACCTTCACTACCTCTACTCCTTGCACCTTTACCATTGCAGCTGCCTCCTTCTAATTCACACTCATGTATTCTGTCTTGCTTCTACTAATCTTCATACTTCTTCTGTCCAGTGCATACCACCACCTCTCCATGTTCTCTTCCACATGCTCCCTTCTCACTATAAGTCACAATGTCATCTGTAAACATCATTGTCCAAGGAGAATCCTGCCTGACCTCGTCTATCAGCCTGTCCGTCAGCACAGCAAACAAGAAGGGGCCCAGAGCCGATCCCTGATGTAATCCCACCTCCACCTCAAATCCATCTTTCACGCCTACAGCACACCTCACCACTGTCTCACTGACCTCATACATGTCCTGCATGACCCTCACATACTTCCCTGGCACTCCTGACTTTCTCATACAGTACCACACTTCCTCTCTTGGCACCCATTCATATATTTTCTCTAGATCCACAAAACACAGAACAACTCCTTCTGACCTTCTCTGTACTTCTCCCTCAGCAATCTTAAAGCAAACAATGGACCTAATTCATTCATCTTCATGCAACTTAATTGTGTGTCAGACATAATGGTCTGTCCATTGACACAGCACAAAGGTATTAACAGCTCAGCCTTCTGTTCACCAAAGTCTTCACATTTCCTGACCAAAATGTGTGCTTCATGGTGAGAAAGGTCAATATTCATTATGCACCTTTGAGCGATCATCATGCTGTAGTTGTCTCTTATCTGCTGTAACAGATCTACTTTCATTGACACAGATAAGAACAGAAAACAGTGAGGAGCGATGCGAAACAGAAACACAGGTCAAAATATGTTTTCTTTGGACACACACAGTGTCTGGTGTGTACTTTTTCCTCACTGATTGTTAGAGTTGATGTCTGTGTTGGAATAATGATAATGGGATCTTTTTTTAATTTATTCTTTATTCATACCACCCTTTATTTGGGCCACCACTGCCCCATCTGTCTTTGAAGCAAGTTGTGTGTTTGAATCTAAAAGTTTTGGCAAAAGATTTCTGATTTGATGAGCTGTGCGTCTTGCCTCATCACAGCTGGGATAGAGTCCGTGAGAGTGGGATAAGCAGTTAAGAAGATCATGCAATCATAGCTCGTCACTGTAATCCAATAAAGCAGTAGAAATCCAGTTCAAGTATTCCACCACTAGTCCCTGAAAAACCAAGCAAACTCACTGGGGACACTTTGTTAGAGTCCATTAATTTACATTTGAGGGGCTAACCTCTGCCCCGTCTCTCTTTTAAATGTCTGCTGTGAATCAGCTCTTTATGCTAAATCCACTTCTTTCAATGCACCTGTTGTGAATATACCACATAGTTTCTGCTGCTTAGTTCCATGTGATTATATATGCAGCTGTCAGTTTCTTTCAATTTTATCAAAAGCTTTTATTCAGATTTTTTGTTCCTGACTGGGTAATCCCTCCATCTGCTTTCTGCATTTTATTTACCTCATTACCATGACATCAGCTCCACTCTACTATAACTGATTTCCTTTGTAGAGGTGAATTAATTTTCTCTCAGCGATTCCAAATAACCACCTTAACTCTTTAAATCTAACATCATGAGATTCTCCTGCTCTCACTGGACCAAGAAGCTGTTTTTTTCTTGTCACAGTGACGCAGTCAGAGACAACAGGGATCACACCCACTGTGCTGGATCCTCATTAAAAACCACAGCTGATTTCAGTTACATATACAAAGTTTCTAGAGAGATGTTTCTATAAATGGCTGTCTCATTTTCAAACTAATTCACTCTCCCAGCATCGGTGGAACACCATATCAAGCGAACTCCTGGCCTGAGTTGAACAAAATCCAACTTGTGTGGATGTGAACTCATGTGCACTGACATTGCCCGGAGCAAATGTACTGTATATGTTTGTGTCTGTCCACTGACTTAGTATGTAATTGTGCTGTGTTTCACACTGATTATAAACAAATTACAAGACTAAATTGTCATTAGGTGTGCTGTAATAGGCTACAATGTTCCTCCCAATCACACCCCTCCACGTTTCATTGTCATTGCCCACTTGTGTATTGAAGTCCCCCAGAAGGACAATGAAGTTTCCAAGAGGAGCACTCTCCAGCACTCCAGTCAGAGACTCCAAAAAGGATGGGTACTCTGAACCATCATTTGGTGCATAGGCACAAATGATGGTTGGGACCCATTTCCCAACCGATGGCACAGGGAAACTACCCTTTCGTCCACTGGGGAGAACTCCATTGTCGAAGCAGCAAGGCGGAGGGATATAAGAATACCCACCCCTGCCCATCGCCTCTCACCCGGGGCAACTCTAGAGTAGGCCAAGCTCCAGCCCTTCTCCAGGAAACTGGTTCAAGAACCGGAGCTGTCCGTTGGGATGAGCCCAACTATATCTAGCCTGTATCTCTCAACCTCATGCACCAGCTCCAGCTCCTTCCCCACCAGAAAGGTGACGTTCCACATCCCAAAAGCCATTTTTGAAAGTTGGGAATCAGACCATGAAGGTCTCTGCCTTCACCTGCCACCTGATCCGCATAGCACCGGACCCCCACAGTCCCTCCTGCAGGTGGTGAGCCCACTGGAGGGTGGACCCATGTAACTCCTTCAGGCTGAGCCCGGCCGGGTCCCATGGGCAGAAACCCGGCCACCAGGCACAAACCATCAAGCCCTTCTCTCGGGCCTGGCTCCAGGGCGGGGCTACGGTAACCCCATACCGGTCAGGGTACACTGAATCCTTGATTTTTTTGTTCATCATGGGAGTCTATTGGATCACTCTTATTTATTGGAGGAGTTTAGGTATCTTAGGGTCTCATTCATGAGTGAGGGGGGGGATGAGTGAGAGATTGGCAGATGGATTGGAGCAGCCTCTGCAGTGATGTGGACATTGTACCTGTCTGTTGTGGTGGAGAGGGAGCTGAGCTCTAAAGCAAAGTTGTCGATTTACCGGTCAATATATGTTCCTACCCTCACCTGTGGTCATGAGGTTTGGGTAATGACCGAAAGAACGAGATCGCAGATGCAAGTGGCTGAAATGAGCTTTGGCTGTAGGATTGCTGGACTCATTCTTAGAGATAGGGTGAGGAGCTCAGTCGTCTGTGAGAGGCTCAAAGTAGAACCGCTGCTCCTCCATATTGAAAGAAGCCGTTTGAGGTGTTTTGGGCATCTGATCAGGATGCCTCCTGGACACCTCCCACTAGGGGCGTTTCGGGCATGTCCAATTGGGAGGAGACCCTGGGGCAGATTCAGGACATGCTGGAGAGACTACGTCCCGCAGCTGGTCTGGGAACATCTTGGTATCTTCCCTGAAGAGCTGGAGCAGGTGGCTGGGGAGAGGGAAGTTTGGGCTTCTCTGCTTGAGCTGCTGCCTCCACGACCTGGACCTCCGGAAAAGCGGTAGAAATTGGATAGATGGATGGCTACAATATGTCATTTTTGATAACATTTTTGGTTGGTGGGGTTCCGCAGGATTTTTTCCAATGTAAAAAGGGTGCTGTGGCTCAAAAAGCCTGAGAAACACTGACCTAGGGGAAGGTGGTGTTGTGTAGCTTCAATCTACCCCAGCATCTGCAGTCAGCTTGGGTGGCACAAGGTACAAATCAATACAATGATCTGGTGGAGTTGTTCAATTACTGATCAGCAGTGCTGTTACTTGTAAGTAATTTGCATGACATCGCTGATGGAAATTTAGATAGTTTTGAATTGTCTTTGATTAAATATCAAAAATCTACATTAAAATGTGAAAGGGTTTGATGGAAATCTGGTAATTAATGCAGTTTGAAGCAGGAAATTTGGCTGAAATGGAATGGGGATACTTAAACTCCTCCACTTGGGGCAGACGCTCATCCCCAAACCGGAGAGGACAGTCCACCCTTTTCCAGCAGAGGACCATGGACTCAGACTTGGAGGTGCCGATTCTCATCCCAGCCGCTTCACACTCAGCAGCAAACCATCCCAGCAAGACCTGAAGATCATTGCTCGATGAAGCCAACAGGATGACATCATCTGCAAACAGTAGAGATGAAGTCTTGTGGTCACTGAACATGACATCCTCCGTTCCTTGGCTGCACCTTGAAATTCTGTCCATAAAAATTATGAACAGGATCAGCAGGGCAGCCCTGGCAGAGTCCAACTCTCACTGGAAACAAGTTTGACTGGGTGTTGGCAATACAAACCAAACTCTTGCAAGAGTCGTATAGGGACTGGATATCTCGTAGCAACAAGCCCAATACCCCGTACTCCTGAAACACCCCCTCCCCCACAAGAGACCTGGAGGGATGTGGTCAAATGCTTTCTCCAAGTCCACAAAACACATGTCGACTGGTTGTACAAACTCCCACAAACGCTCGAGGATTCTCAAGAGGGTAAAGAGTTGGTCTGATGTGCCATGGGCAGGACACATTGCTCCTCCTGAATCCAAGGTTCAACCAACAGCCAGACTCTGCTCTCCAGTACCCTGGCATAGACCTTCCCGGGGTGGCTGAGAAGTGTGATCCCCCTAAAGCTGGAACACACCCTCCGGTCCCCCTTCTTAAAGACAGGAACCACTACCCCAATTTGCCATGCCAAAGGCACTGTCCCCAACCTTCACACAATGTTGCAGAGGCGTATCAACATGACAGCCCTACAACATCCAGAGCCTTGAGGTACTCAAGGCAAATCTTGTCCACCCCTGGGGCCCGCCCACTGAAGAGTTTTTTAACCACTTTGTTGAACTCAGTCTCTGTGATGGGCGAGTCATGCCCCTCGTCCTCAAGCTCTGCTTCCTCTGCTGAAGACGTGTCTGTGGGATTGAGGAGATCCTCAAGGTATTCCTTCCACCTCCCGGCAATGTCCACAGTCGAAGTCAGCACCACCCCATCCACAGCATACACAGTGTGGACAGGGAGCTGCCCCCCCCCCCCGAGTCACTGGACAGTTTGCCAGAATCTCTTTGAGGCCGACCGAAAATCTTGTTCCATGGCCTGACTGAGCTCCTCCCACACCCGAGCTTTTGCTTCAGCAACCACCTGAGCTGTACTCTGCTTGGCCTGTCGGTACACCTCAGCTGCTTCAGGAGTCCCACAAGTCAACCAATCTCAATGGGACTCCTTCTTCAGCTTGAGGGCCCTCCTCACCACTGGTGTCCACCACTTGGTTTGGGGGTTGCCACCATGAGATGCACCAACAACCGTGCGGCCACAGCTCTGGGCAGCTGTTTCAACAATGGAGGTGGGGAATATGGGCCATTCAGTCTCCATGTCTCCAGACTCCCTTAGAACGTGGTCAAAGTACTTCCAGAGGTGGGAGTTGAAGACCTCTTGGACAGGGACCTCAGCCAGACGTTCCCAGTACACATTCACTGTATGTTTAGGTCTGCTGGGTCTGAATGACATCCACCCCTGACATCGGATCCAACTCACCACCAGGTCGTGATCAGTTGACAGTGCTGCACCTCTCTTTACCCGAGTGTCCAAGACATACGATTTCAGGTCTGATGACACAATAACAAAATCGATCATTGGCCTGTGACCTAGGGTGTCCTGGTACCAGGTGCACGTATGGACACCCTTATGTGTGAACATGGTGTTCATTATGTGCAAACTGTGGTTAGCACAGAAGTCCAATAACTGAACACCACTCGGGTTCACATTGGGCAGGCCATTCCTCCCAATCACCCCCTCCAGGTTTCACTGTCGTTGCCCATGTGCACTTTGAAGTCCCCCAGTAGGACAATGGCGTCTCCAAGAGGAGCACTTTCCAGCACCTCAGTCAGAGATTCCAAAAAGGCTGGGTATTCTGAACCATCATGTGGTGCATAGGCACAAATGATGGGCAGGACTTGTTTCCTAACCCAATGATGCAGAGAAACTACCTTTTCATCCACCGAGGAAAACTCCAGTGTAGAGGCAGCAAGGTGGTGGGGGTGGGGGAGTACAATAATACTCACCCCTGCTCACCACCTCTCACCCTGGGCAACTCCAGAGTAGGCCAAGCTCCAGACCTTCCCCAGGAGACTGGTTCCAGAACCAGAGCTGTCCATTGAGGTGAGCCCAACTATATCTAGCCGGTATCTCCAAACCTCATGTTCCAGCTCAAGCTACTTCACTAGAGAGGTGAGGTACCACATCCCAAAAGCCGGTTTAGAAAGCTGGGGATCAGACTGCCAAGGTCTCTGCCTTCAACCGCCACCTGATCCACAAAGCACCGGACCCCCATGGTCCCTCCTGCAGGTGGTGAGCCCACTGGAGGGCAGACCTGTGTAGCTCTTTTGGTCTGAGCCCGGCCCGGTCCCATGGGCAGAAACCCAGCCACCAAATGCTCGCCATCAAGCCCCTCCACTGAGCCTGGCTCATGGTAATCCCATACCGGGCAGGGTACACTGAATCCTTGGTTTTACATTCATCATAGTAAATGGTAAATGGCGTTCACCTATATAGCGCTTTTTCTCATCTCTAGATACTACTGAACAGACTCAATGAACACATCTCGCAGAATGTACTACCGGAAACCCAGTGCAGCTTTAGAAGTGGAAGAAGCACAATGGACATGATTTTCTACTTGAAACAGGTTCAAGAAAAGTGTATCGAACAGAACATGCTGCTTTATGTAGTCTTTATAGACTTCAGTAAAGCCTTCGATACTGTTTTGCGACAAGGACTTTTGCAGGTACTCAAGAAATATGGCTGTACAGAGAAGTTTATCAGTCTGATCGAGGCACTCCATACAGGTATGCAAGCAAATGTGGCAATGAGTGGTTCAGTATCTAAAGACTTTTCAGTCAGCAACGGGGTGAAACAAGGGTGTGTGCTTGCGCCTACACTCTTCTCACTATATCTGGCAGCCATGCTTGAGGTGGCCTTCAAAGACACTTCAGAAGGAGTATACATTCAAACAAGGAAAGAAGCAGACTTGTTCAATGTGGCACAGTTTAAAGCCAAGGGTAAGACATTGATAAAGGTAGTGAGAGAAATGCTCTTTGCCGACGACAGTGCTCTAGTTGCACACAGTGCGGAAGATATGCAATCTTTAGTGGGGAAATTTGCAAGAGCAGCTAGCTGATTCAACCTCCAAATCAACATCAAGAAGACAGAGTGCCTTTATCAACCACCAAAGTTCCAATTATCAACATCACTACCAGAAGAGATCAGCATTGGTACAGAGCCACTAGTCAAGTGCAAGACTTTCAAGTATCTAGGGAGTACTGTTTCAGAGAATGCTAGGCTGGAGGATGAACTATCGCTCAGAATGGGAAGAGCAAGCGCTGTGTTTGGAAACTTGAGGGAGAGACTGTGGAACAATCGACGTGTCTATCCGTGTGAAATGCAAAGTGTACAGAGCGACAGTACTGGCTACTCAATTGTATGGTGCTGAAACTTGGACTGTCTACAGAGTGCAGGTAAAGAAACTCCACGCGTACATGATGAGACACCTTCGAGCCATAATGAACATCTCATGGAAAGACAAGATAACCAACATAGAAGTGTTGAAATGAGCTTGTCTACCATCAATGGAGGACATGCTAATACAGATGAACCTGAGATGGCTTGGACATGTTGAGAGGACCACCAGCGTCTCCCTCGGCAGTTACTCTACTCACAGTTATGCGAGGGCAAATGCAATCAGGGTAGACCAAGGCTCAGATTTAAAGACAATGTAGAAAGAAACTTGAAGAAGCTGGATATAGACAGGAGTTCCTGGCAGTGGAAGACTAAGGCCAGAGCTGCGTGGAGGAATCTGATCAGACCTAAATGAAACAGTCATTGTCACTCACGACAGACTGCTATGATGATGATGATGATGATGATGATGAGATAACCAAAGCACTTTACAGATCCTGCTATCCACCCATTCACACACTGATGTCAGCAGAGCTGCCATTCACCAATGCTGGACTGACCCACCAGCAGCAACTGGGGATTCAGTGTCTTGTTCAAGGATACTGCAACATGCAGACTGCAGACAGAGCGGGAATCGAACCCTTGACCCTCCGATCAGTAGTCGGCCAAACTACACCTGCACCACAGCTGCAGGTGTAGTTTCTGTTCTATCGCTCTTAGTCTGACCCTTCACCCAGGACCAGTTTGTCTTGGGAGACCCTACCAGAGGCAAATTGCCCCAGACTACACAGCTCCTGGGATCACTAGGGCATAGAACCCCCCCCACCATGATAAGGTGGCGATCCACGGGGGTGGGGGGTGGAGGGAGGGGGGAGGCTGATATTATGTGCCATGTTTCACCCTATTGCTTGGGGCACCACTCAGCAGCTGAGGGCCCCATACCATTTGCATATATTGCCCTATGGAGGAAATGGCTAAAAGAACGATAGTGTCATGCACCAGCAATCACCTGATTCCTATCTGCACTATTGCTCTTTATTTACTCTTTTCACCAGCACAGCAGATTCATTTTCACTTGTAATTTTACCTGAACTCATCTGATATCTTTTTTGTCACACCATGAAGGTTTTGCCTTTGAAGTGACATTAAGAACTATCTTCACACACAGTCACAGCTGTACTGGTGGTCTCTTTTATGTTGGGATATCAGAACCTCCTCTTTTCCCCAAATTGGCAGCCCTTCCTGTGATACATGTGAACATGTAGAGAGAAGTGGGAGGAGAGGGAACACCCTCATCATTATGGTCTTCATCTTCACTTGTGGAAGTGCAGCAGCTTCCCCTACAGGAGACAGAACAATGTACACAGCACCTTTATGGCAGATCATTGGTTGTTTAGTTAGTTTATCAAATCAGCTCATTCCACAAGGTCTGGATTTTGAACAATTAATCCTGTACAGCTTTACTGCCTATTATTGCACCACCTTACTGTGTCCTGTAAATACATTATTTGTAATATCATTAATTATTTTTTGGAATTTTAATAACTTTAATTTGTTTTCTGATAATCATGTTTTTGTCTCATTTCAGAGCCAAGGGTTCAAGCTTGACTCCCAGACTGTGAAGCAGACACAGAAAGGTTGGTGTATACTTGACTGTAACTTTACATAGTTTGTTAAGCAGTTGTCATTTTTATGTCATTTTTCCATGCTTATCAATGTAGATGACTCAAAACAGGCAGATCATTAAAACAATCGGGAAAATACTTTACTTATCAGGCCTACATCTAATAAACTGTGTCTACTTAGAACCTGTCAAAATTAACCTCAGGTCACCATGATCATTACCACTGCCATCTGACTGTGAGTTATTTAATTAATTAAATAACCCACTGAGTTATCTAATCTGACTCTATGCAGCTCCATGCAGAAGCACTGAATCATTTTTATGAAGATTTTGAAAACATGCCATGGTAAACTGAAGCCTGTAAAAAACCTGTAAAGACCGTAAAAAAAGAAATCACTCCTGGATGAATCAACTCACAAATTTAGTTTCCCTTCATTTACTAGATTAATTTAGATGTGTCATTTTCACAACCCTAGTTGCAGCCCAAACTGGCAAACTTCTGTTGTGTCATTTGTTTGTGTAGTGTCAGGGTTTTGGAGGCGTGAAACCATAAAGGACGAAAGTTGCAGCTCTGAGCACTTTCTACTGCCACATCTGCCTGAAACCTTCTGTAGAGTTTGCAAGAATCCTGCCTACCCAAGTAAGTGTATGAATAGCCGTTCATCTGCAAGTGGCCACCCATGTAGTGATTATGTTATAATTATATGAATAGAATTATTAATAATTAATATCTATTAATGTGTTTATTAAATTACCTAGTGTCAAGCACTAGGGGGCACCACTTCCGAGGGATTCTTTAATTGTTCAACTTAAGAATTACGAGTGATTAATAATCAGTTAATATGTGTGTAAGCTTTTGGTACGGAGTGATTTTGAAACCTTGGACACAGAAAACCACACGTCTAACTCCATTTAACAATTTAATAAAGCAACCAAAGTGATAACAGACATCTGTGAAGCTCAGTAAAATGGAGGAAAAACCAGCTGCTACGGTATCAACTGTTAATTTTGCATACAGGCGCATCTCAGTAAATTAGAATGTTATTGAAAAGTTGATTTATTTAGTAATTCAGTTCAAACTAAAGGGCACTCAGAGAGTGCATACCCCTGCCAAAGCTCTGTCCCTCCTTCCCTTTGTCCTCCCCCCCCGTCCCTTTGTCCGTCCATATCGCCATCCATCTGTACATTGCAAGCTAGGGTCTTGGCGGCAGTACGGTGGTGTGAAAAAGTGTTTGCCCCCTTCCTGATTTCTCATTTTTTTGTATGTTTCTCACACTTAAATGTTTCAGATCATCAGACAAATTTAATATTAGACAAAGATAACACAAGTAAACACAAAATGCAGTTTTTAAATGAAGGTGTTTATTATTAAGGGTAAAAACAAATCCAAACTTACATGGCCCTGTGTGAAAAAGTGATTGCCCACCTGTTAAAACATATAGTGGTGTGAAAAAGTGTTTGCCTCCTTCCTGATTTCTCATTTTTTTTGTATGTATGTCACATTTAAATGTTTCAGCTCATCAAACAAATTTAAATATTAGTTTGTTTGCTCAGTTTGTAAAAGTTTCTGAGTGCTGGGCTAAGTTATGCAGAGTTTACCTAAGTCAGCCTAAGTTAAAGATGGGCTCACTCTATAGCGTTTGGACCGACTTTTACTCACGTTTTGAAAAATCAGAGAAATAGTCAGCGCAGGTCAGCTGACATCAGCATTAGTCGACGCTCATATGCGTTTGTGGAGGCTTCCTGTCATTCTGGAGCTGCTTTTGGAGTGAACACATCTCCCTTGGGCATATATTTCAGTATTTATTTCCGTTTTATATTCCTATGTAGTTACTTCTGCATACCATTTTCCCATGTTCATTCATTCATTCATTCATTCATATAAAAATTTAATAAAATAATGCATAGAATCCAATACTAAGTCCGCAATTAAAATGTGGATGTGGATGGAATTAAAAAAAAAATATTTGGTGAATCATGTAAATAAAATGATGGGTGATTATCTTTTGACTGTTACAACCCTCTCCATTAAATAACACCACATCAGCGCTGTTTGATCCCCCACAATGGAAGCCGAACCAATAAATCCTGGAGAACGATTACGCACGGAGCAGAAAATTAACAACAGTAAATTTCTCAATGAGGAGATTTTTTTTTTTCTTTTGGGCTGTCACATTTTTGAGATATCATATATATGTGTTGCAGGCAGAAAGTAGGCAGACTCTCACTAAAAATTTCATGAAAAAAACTATTCCACAGACCCAAAAAAATTTTTTTCAGACAGCAAAAAAAAAAAAAATTATCAGCGTTTCCAGCGGCTGTTATATATATATGTATATATATATATATATATATATATATATATATATATATAGATAGATAGATAAGATAAGATAAGATAAGCCTTTATTAGTCCCACAATAGGGAAATTCCAGGATTGCAACAGCACAGGGATAGCAACACTCAGAGCAACAATCAGAAGGCAAGAAAAAACAAGAGCAGCTAGTATACATATGTACATATTAATATAAATATATATATATAGACACACAGTGCGGAGCATTGTGGTTGGTGGATGTGCAGCAGAAAGTCTAAGCTCTCTCTCCGCGGATGCGGCGGGCCAGCTGGATGTCTTTGGGCATGATGGTGACCCTCTTGGCGTGGATGGCACACAGATTGGTGTCCTCGAGGAGACCCACCAGGTAGGCCTCGCTGGCCTCCTGCAGAGCCATGACGGCGGAGCTCTGGAAGTGCAGGTCGGTCTTGAAGTCCTGAGCGATCTCCCTCACCAGGCGCTGGAAGGGCAGCTTACCGATGAGCAGCTCCGTGGATTTCTGGTAGCGACGGATCTCTCTCAGAGCCACGGTACCGGGCCTGTAACGGTGAGGCTTCTTCACTCCGCCGGTGGCCGGAGCGCTTTTCCGAGCAGCCTTGGTGGCCAGCTGCTTCCTGGGGGCTTTTTCCTCCAGTAGATTTACGGGCGGTCTGCTTGGTTCTTGCCATCGCTCTTTATTATTCAGTCTTATATTTCTTGCACGCCGCCTAAACTCCAGCCCGGCATCCGCGTCGTTTTCGCTTCAGTTCCCCGGTATGTCGAGTTTCTCCGTTAGCACCGGGTGGCGGTTAAGTGCTAGCTAGCTCTTCCCTGCTGTATCGTCTCCTGCTGTAAACAGAGGCTCCGTCCGTCTACTCCGGAGACCTTTGGGGCCATCTGTGTGTCCGTGATATATATAGAGTGAAAGGTGTGCCGGATCAGAAAGTTATCACCCGATCAGAAAGAAGAAGGAAGATAAAAAGACTCACAATTGGCTGTTGCAAAAGGCAGCCAACTCGTGTGGTGCCGGAATTATATATATAATCCTGTAGATTAAAAAAATCAAAAAAAACATGTCATACATACCTTGTTATCGCCAAACAAATACTGTACATTGTCTTCTTACACACATATATATATATATATATATATATATATATATATATATATATATATATATATATATATATATATGTGTAAGAAGACTCAACTCACCGGCCACTTTATTAGGTACACCATGCTAGTAACGGGTTGGACCCCCTTTTGCCTTCAGAACTGCCAGAATTCTTCGTGGCATAGATTCAACAAGGTGCTGGAAGCATTCCTCAGACAGTTTGGTCCATATTGACATGATGGCATCACACAGTTGGCGCAGATTTGTCGGCTGCACATCCATGATGCGAATCTCCCGTTCCACCACATCCCAAAGATGCTCTATTGGATTGAGATCTGGTGACTGTGGAGGCCATTTGAGTACAGTGAACTCATTGTCATGTTCAAGAAACCAGTCTGAGATGATTCCAGCTTTATGACATGGCGCATTATCCTGCTGAAAGTAGCCATCAGAAGTTGGGTACATTGTGGTCATAAAGGGATGGACATGGTCAGCAACAATACTCAGGTAGGCTGTAGCGTTGCAACGATGCTCAATTGGTACCAAGGGGCCCAAAGAGTGCCAAGAAAATATTCCCCACACCATTACACCACCACCACCAGCCTGAACCATTGATACAAGGCAGGATGGATCCATGCTTTCATGTTGTTGACGCCAAATTCTGACCCTACCATCCGAATGTCGCAGCAGAAATCGAGACTCATCAGACCAGGCAACGTTTTTCCAATCTTCTATTGTCCAATTTCGATGAGCTTGTGCAAATTGTAGCCTCAGTTTCCTGTTCTTAGCTGAAAGGAGTGGCACCCGGCGTGGTCTTCTGCTGCTGTAGCCCATCTGCCTCAAAGTTCGACGTACTGTGCGTTCAGAGATGCTCTTCTGCCTACCTTGGTTGTAACGGGTGGTTATTTGAGTCACTGTTGCCTTTCTATCAGCTCGAACCAGTCTGGCCATTCTCCTCTGACCTCTGGCATCAACAAGGCATTTCCGCCCACAGAACTGCCACTCACTGGATATTTTTTCTTTTTCGGACCATTCTCTGTAAACCCTAGAGATGGTTGTGCGTGAAAATCCCAGTAGATCAGCAGTTTCTGAAATACTCAGACCAGCCCTTCTGGCACCAACAACCATGCCACGTTCAAAGTCACTCAAATCACCTTTCTTCCCCATACTGATGCTCGGTTTGAACTGCAGGAGATTGTCTTGACCATGTCTACATGCCTAAATGCACTGAGTTGCCGCCATGTGATTGGCTGATTAGAAATTAAGTGTTAACGAGCAGTTGGACAGGTGTACCTAATAAAGTGGCCGGTGAGTGTATATATATATATATATATATATATATATATATATACTGTATATATATATTTCTTTTTTAATTTCCCCTTCTCTCTATTTCTCTTTCCTTTGTGCATGTCTGAAGTGAGTTTCGATCCAAAAACATCTGTTTTTACAAGCATTTCAGTCAGTGTTTGCCAAAGGTGCTTAACTTAGGCTGACTTAGGCGAACTCTGCATAACTTAGCCCAGCCCAGCCTAAAAGTAATTTCATCAATGTTTGGACTGATTTCTTTGATTTTTTAAAACGTCAGTAAAAGTCTGTCCAAAGGTTATAGTGTGAACCCAGCTTTAAAGGGGCAGTACATGAAAAACGCAATATTAACCCTCTATATAAAATAATTTTCAAAAAAATCCTGGATGATCCGGATTCCCACCAAAATCTAATCATCTGTTCCCTGTGCCATTAAGATAAGGTAAGATAAGCCTCTATTAGTCCCACAATGGGGGCTAATAAGGGCCCCTTTACACACCTTTCCTGAAAATTTTATCAAAATCCGTTCATAACTTTTGGAGTAATGTTACTAACAGACAGACAAACCAACCAAACAACGCAGGCAAAAACATTACCTTCTCCCTTGGCGAAGGTAAAAATGAAACTCATATATTATGTACATTCATTGCACACAGAGTGATATACGAGGGGGGCTGAAAAGTTCATAGGCTGACCATGATGCAGTGATTAAATTTGACCAGATGTGGTTTATTTTTCAACACAGTCTCCAGTGTCAGTGTATATGAAAAGAAGCAATGCAGTTCGTATCAGAAAAGGTTGAATTTTAATGCCTGGCTAGTTTTGTTGCTGTAGCATAACTCCTTCTTAGTCAGTCTATGAACTTTTCAGAATATTGCATAAAAATAGAATATTGCAGAAAATTTATGTTGGGGCTCCTTTTGCATGAATTATGGCATCAGAGTGCCATCGCATGAAAGTGACCAGCCTGTGGTACTGCTGAGGTGTTACGGAGGCCCATATTGCTCTGATAGCGGCCTTCAGCTCATCTGCATTGTTGGGTCTGGTGTCTTTCATCTTCCTCTTGACAGTACTCCATAGATTCTCTATTGGGTTTAGGTGAGCAGAGCTTGCTGACCAGTAAAGCCCAGTGATACCATGGCCATTAAACCAGGTGTTCTTACTTTTGGAGAATCTTTTAGTTGAGAAATAATATGTTGTGATCTGAAGTTAGGCCACACAGGGGCAGTCAACGCTTTCAGTGTCATTCCAAAGTTGCGACACTGCCTGCTTCCTGAACTCTTTCCTGAACACCAGTATTCTGTTGAGGTTTAATTTTGTATAACAAAGCCTCCAGTCATCCACTATGTACACATCGACACATTCTCTTCAAACTCTAGATCCCTTCAGTTAATTTGTTCAGACTGGTTTGTCTTGCTATCTGAGAGGTACTAGGCCTGTATCCTAGAAATAAAGGGAGTCAGGTTTATAAGATGATAATCAGAATCAGTTTTAAGGTGAGTAGAAAATATTCCCCTTATTGAGGCAACTAAGCTCCTACAGCATGGAGTTATCTAGGTTAGAGTTTCTGATCTCGGCCCACAGGTTGGCTACAGTTGGCTATTTCCTTTTTGTATCATGTAAACTTTTACTACCATGGTCCAAAAAAACTTAGAACAGATGTAAATATAATAACTCAAAACTTTTTGGAAAAACAGAAGTTGGACAGATATTGATTTTTCTTTACTGAGTCCAGGGGTGTCTGGGTAGATGGTGGTGTTACTTTTTCCTGACTGAATTATCTAAATCACATTAGGTTAGTTCAACAAAGGAGAAAAAAAACTAAATGAAAGTATAAAATATCTTTGCATAGAGTAGGGAAAATCATGGATGTGCTGAAGTGCTTGCTTCTGACTTTGTATTCACTGTGATGCATTCTTTCTTTTGCAAATTTGTTTTTAAGTCACCCAACCTTTTCTGTCACAATTAGATCTGATGATAATTTATCAAAGCTGTTCATATAAAACTAGTCAGCTCAAAAAGACACTAAACTGCTTACAGTAAGTTAGAGTCATTAGATTTTGTTAGACATCAACCAATCACTGCGGCAGCACAACAACTCACCCTTGGCCGGGGGAACCTGGGTTCGATCCCAGCCCCCGACCAACAGTGGTCTGTGTGGAGTTTGCATGTTCTCCCCGTGTCTGCGTGGGTTTACTCCAGGATTTCTCCGGTTTCCTCCCACATGCCAAAAACATGCAAGTTAGGTTAATTGGCATCAAAACTGGGGATTCTAAATTGTCCTTAGGTATGACTGTGAGAGTGAATGGTTGTCTGTCTCTGCGTTGGCCCTGCGATGGACTGGCGATCTGTCCAAGGTGTACCCAGCCTCTCGCCCAAAGATGCTGGGATAGGCTCCAGCCCCCCCGCGACCCGAAAAGGATTAAGCGGAAGAAGATGAATGAATGACTGAATGAATCAACCAGTCAGAAGTTGTCAGTTCAATCCCCACTGGAGACTAAAACTCAAATTGTCCCTGATACATAACAGTATGTTAACTATACATGTAATAGATTAAGAGAATAAAATTAATGGAAATCCATCCATCTTCTTCCGCTTAATCCTTTTCGGGTCGCGGGGGTGGGGGGTGGCGGCGGCTGGAGCCTATCCCAGCATCTTTGGGCGAGAGGCAGGGTACACCCTGGACAGATCGCCAGTCCATCGCAAGGCCAACACAGGGAGACAGACAACCATTCACTCTCACAGTCATACCTAAGGACAATTTAGAATCCCCAGTTTGATGCCAATTAACCTAACTTGCATGTTTTTGGCATGTGGGAGGAAACCGGAGAAATCCCGGAGTAAACCCACACAGATCACTGTTGGTCGGGGGCTGGGATCGAACCCGGGATCCCCCAGCCAAGGGTGAGTTGCTGTGCTGCCACAGTGCTAACCACTCCGCCAAAGCGCTGCCCAATTAATGGAGATATGAATAGTTTAATGTGGCTGGTTGTGCTTTGAGTGATTGGTAGTATTTGAAAGTGCTACATGTCATTTTACCATAAAGAGCACACAACAACAGATAAACTTCAGTCACTACCTTTTAGTTTGCCAATAACATCAGCTTTAACATTACTGTGACTGCAGGGTGCTTATTATTGTGTTTGTTGTCAGAATCTTATAAAAACAGAGACATTTACATAATAATTTCACTTTATATACACATTTTCAGAAAAGTACAGTTCCAACCCACCTACTGTGAACAGAGGAACCCGACAGTATGGCTCCTCGCATTTCTATCTCTCTGCAGGGTCTCTTTCTGTTGAAGCTATACTGTTTTGTACGTCTGTAGAGATGCATCAGGTTTGTGTTACAGATGTATCTAGTGGGAAGTACAAACACTTTATAAAAAGACATGTAACCTTTTCTTTATCACTGCCTGACATTAATAAATCAGACTAAAGTGTTCCTGTTTTAGGTCAGTTAAAAATAACAAAATTATTTCTATTTGCTTAATATTTTTTATATTTGCTAAATTATTTTTTAGATAATTTTTTTTATTACTTTCTCCAAAGTCAGAAGTTTACATACATTTCCATAATATCTGGTAGCATTGCCTTTAAACTGTATGACTGGAATTTTGGTCCATTCCTCCTGACAGAACTGGTGTAACTGAGTCAGGTTTGTAGGCCGTCTTGCTCCCACAGATCTTTTCAGCTCTGCCCACAAATTTTTTTTATGGGATTGAGATCAGGGCTTTGTGATTGACTTTGTTGTCCTTAAGCCACTTTGTAACTAATTTGGCGATATGCTTAGGGAAGGCTCATTTGTGCCCAAGCTTTAACTTCCTGGCTGATGTCTTCAGATGTTGCTTCAATATTTCCACATAATGTTCTTTCCTCAAGATGCCATCTATTTTGTGAAGTGCACCGGTTCCTCCTGCAGCAAAACACCCACAAAACATGATACTGCCACCCCTGTACTTCACATTTGAGATGGTGTTCTCAGGCTTGCAAGCTTTCTTCTTTTTCTTCAAAATGTAATGATGGTCATTATCGCCAAACAGTTCAATTTTAGTTTCATCAGACCACAGGACGTCTCCAGAAATTAAGGTCTTTGTCCCTGTGTGCATTTGCAAACTGCAATCTGGCTTTTTTTATGTTGCTTTTGGAGTAATGGCTTCTTCCTCACTGAGTGGTCTTTCAACTGTGAAAGATTTCTTCTTTTCTATTCTTACTTGTATTCTTCATATCATGTTTTTATTACATTCTGCTCAACATATTATGCTATCTTCTTCTTTTTTTAGATTTGATTGACGGTTGGCAACCAGCTTACAGGTGCATTGTTGCCACATATTTCACTCTGTATCATCACTCTATCTGTCTCTCACATTATGTTCTCAAAATAAAGTATATCATATTTTTCTGTTCTGTATTCAGGGCCTAGCTCCAAGGTCAGAGTCTGAGAGACATCTTGACTCCCATAGAAGGTGCTCATAACATTGTGTTGTTTGTCACAGTCTATAAAACCTGTCCCCATTGTTTTGTCTTTTGAACATTTCTGTGAAACTTCTTGGCTGTGCTGTTCACTGGAAACTTCCCATTTGCAAACAAATAAACACCAGAAAAAGGCCTCTGACTCTTTCATCATTTCTTCACCAAAATGACATGGGACTTTTATTAACAAAGTAAAAATCCACAACAATTCATGGTAGTAGATTGAATGGTTGGCTCACATGTCTCCTACCCTGGATTTTAGAGTTCTTTGATGGGCCTGATCGCCCCACCACAGGTGGCTCCAAACCTCACAGAAATTTTGACTTTGAGAGAAGTGGAGAGTCTTTGGAATCCATCCAGGGAGGACTCTGAAAACCATGATCTGGTAAGAGTATATATTTCTGTGATAAATTTCAAATTTATTGTATGAGAAAATTGTTTTGGGGTATAGGCAAATTGTGGTATTGGGGATATAGTAGTTGTTATTATATCACGTATTTTTGCCTCAGAGGTCATGCTAAATGCCCTTAGGTGTATTGCTGTAGAAATGTATCTCTAAAATTCAGGGTTTAGAATACCTCAAATGTATAGCTGTTGTTTGCCTTAGAGAGAGAGAGAGACACACACACACACGCACACACGCACGCACACACACACACACACACACACACACACACACTGCATTCATTACTGACGCAAAGATATAGGCTTCAAAGTTCCCGATTCTCACAATAGGCGACTTATTTGTTGAGGGTACAGACAGATGGATTTCTGGCCTGTGTGCTTCATGTTAGATTATGAAACACCAGCTTTTACAGTTGTTTTCAGTGACGGGATAAAAACCACCACGACGCACCTGGAACATATAGAAATACAACTATGTCATTTGTAAAAAGCTCTGGTTAGTTGCACTAGGCCATTTACTGTAGAGGAGTACAACTGGTAGTCAGTTAAAAAAGACAGGTGTGTTTTTTTGCTGAGCCAGGTTGGGTGTCTCTGTCTTTGCGTGCAGAACACGAGGTTTTCATGGCTGTTTTACTCACGGAAAACTGCTACTGTAGAGAGATGTCTCTTCATGGTCTGCATTGATATGATATGGGGAAGTCTCAAAGTAAACATCGATCTGAGTCCTCAGAGTGACTCCCATATTCGGAAATGTATGAGGCAAAAATATAGAGATGAAAGTGTGTCATTGATGCCTGTCTGGTCTGAATTGGGTTTTCCAGATGTAGGATCATTTAGTCCCATAAATTACACTCTCTGAAAGAAAGGTTAGATGAGAAAAAGCAGAAACTAATGTCAAAGAAAAAGATTAACAGAAAAAGCACTTGAACAATGTAGAAAACATGAAGAAATTTGGAAAATGTGGTGCGAAGAAGCACAATGTATATAGAGAAAAAAGAGCAGGGAAAATGCTTCCAAATATTGATAAAGATAATGAAAACTGTGACACAAGAATTGATAAATGTGATGGAAATGTTGTCATTCCACCACCATACTCGCAGCCACCTTCTTCTTTGTATCAGCAATTGGGACAACAGATTCCTCATCTCGGCGTGTAAGCGACTTCCCTCCCTTCCGATCATCCAGAGGGCTCGACAAACAACAGTGCCGGCTTCACAAAATCTACCAGCGACCTCACAGGCCCTGCCATCACCTGCACAGCCGACCAATGCGCTCATGGGGGCAGCAAAGACGAGCACACCGCTGTAATCACCCACACAGCATTCCTCACCAGCACAGCATCCCTTACTCAGCTCACCAATGCAGCCCTCCTCATCCACCTCACTTCCCAATGACCCGTTGATAGGGGGACCTTTGAACTTAATTTCATCACCCGGCCAACCAGTCCAGGAAGCAGCACAATGGCAGTAAACCAACTGATGATCCATTTATGGGGGCCACCTCCACATTCACAACACTCCCTAAGGACAGTATAATAATAATAATAATAATAATAATAATATTGCATCGGTTTTATATAGCGCTTTATCATATATACTCAAAGACGCTTTACAAATAGGTACATTATTCATTCACTCCAGACAGACAATGGTAGTGGCAAGTTACTTCTGCAGCCACAGCTGCCCTGGGGCAGGCTGACGGAAACGTGGCAGCCAATCTGCGCCAACGGCCTTTCCAGCCACCACCGAACATTTTTATACGTTTATACACATTCATACCCAGTGTTATGGACACTGGAGGCAATGCGGGTGAAGTGTCTTGCCCAGGGACACAACGGCAGGATATCTGGGGAGAGCGGGATTCGAACCGTCAACCATTGTTATTAGACGACCTGCTCAACCTCCTGAGCCACTGCTGCCCCAAGTATGCACTTTCAGGGCATACCGCCAGGCCCAGCAGCATGGAGCAGCCTCATGTCACCCTGGCTGTCTCCCTGGTCTCCATCAAAGACTGAACTGCTCCACCAGCTGCCTGTGGTGGAAGTGTCAGGGGCTGAAGGTCCCATTCTTGTTCATCGTTCATGGATAGAGACTGAGATGAAGGAAGTCACTCAGCATCTCCCAAATCAGACAGACGAGGGAGGAGCAAAGTTCAAAGAAGAGTATATTGACTTTTGTAAAGAATTCAGACCCACATCCGCATTCTAGCCAAAGTTTTGCCCCCAACCACTTTGGCAGCAGTAAGAGAATTCACTGATCAAGCTGAAGTCAGATTACTTAACTTCACCATCGATGTGACTTACAAAGGATTGATATACAACATCTGTGGCACAGTGCTGACACATCATCTTGCCGTTGTGAACATGGAGAAAGTGCAAACCTGTTTACAACAAGATAATGAGGAGGTGCCTAACTTCATTGGCTGTTTGTGTGATTAATTCTACAAATACAGTGGAGTCAGAGAGGTCTCTGACATCACAAAATCCAACATTGCCTCCCTCCTTGTCACTAATCTCCTGCCTGCTGTGTCAGAAAGTTGAGATGTCATGCATCGGTTAAGATCATGCCATGCTTGATGAACTCATCCGCCATGCAGAGCATGCTGAGGAACAAGAAGAAAAGGAGGAGTGAAACTAAGAAGAAAGAAGATGAATAAGAGAAGCTGTCCATGTCGGTACAGGACTCGTTTCACTGTGGATAATGACACTTTCTTACCAGCTTCAGCCAGCATCTTCGCAAGGTCTTTTGCTTTTGTTCTGGGATTGATATGCACATTTCACACTAAAGTATGTTCATCTCTGGGACACAGATTCCATCTCCTTCCTGAGTGGTATAATGGCTGGACATTGCCATGGTGTTTATACTTGCGTATAATAGTTTGAACAGATGAACGTGGCACCTTCAGGCATCTGGAAATTGTACCCAAGGATGAACCAGACTTGTGGAGGTCCACAATTCTCTGCCTGATATCTTTGCCGATTTCTTTTGATTTTCCCATGATGTCACGCAAGGAAGCAGTGTGTTTGAGGTGTGTCTCCAATTAACTCAAATTTTGTCAGTTAACCTATCAGAAGCTTCCAAAGCATGACATCATCATCTGGGCTTTCCCAAATTGTTGAAAGGCCAGTAACCTTAGGGTGTGTAAACTTCTGACTTTGAAGAAAGTACTAAAAAAAATCTCAAAAAAATATTTAGCAAATATAAAAATGATTTAGTAAATGGAAATAATTTTGGTAATCTATCTGACCTACAGCAGGAAAAGTTTAGTCTTAGATTTAATGTCAGAGAGTGATAGAAAAAAGGTTGTGTGTCCTTTTATACAGTGTATGTGAACTTCTGGTTTCAGCTGTTTATTAGATACACAATCTGGCAATCTCTGATTTTCTTACGAGTTAAAACATATCTGTGATGCTTTAGGTGACCAGACAAATGCACACATTGTTGCTGCTGAGGATGGGTTTAATACTGTAGTTATGAACTTGTGACTTAAGTTGTGTTTAATTCCATCTTTAGTCTGTTTGCACCACTGTTTGCATTTGCATATTAACATTCCTCTTTTCATAAATTACCAGACCTTTATTTAATTTATGCCACTTCTTCAAACACTTACAGCTTTTACATGCCAGGTTATCCAGGTGTGGATTTGAGAAGGGCTGGTAGTGGTCAGATAGAAGGGATGGAGGAGAGCAAGAGAGGCTGACAGATAAAGGAGGAGGAGGAGAGCCGTTTACATCCCAGCCCATTTGTATGACAGCCATTTACCACAGCGAGCGAAAGTGCCGACAGCGCTTCACGCCGCGCTGCATGCCCCTCCCTCACCCTTTTCCAAAGTTGTCTGAGCACACTATGTCAGTGTGTGTGCACTCAGCATCAGGCTGAGTGTGAGAAATACAGCAGAGGATCGTGTCTGAGGCCGAGCCATGGCTTTGCTGCTGGACACCTCTCACGCCACGGCAGCATACTACTGCCTGATCCGCCGCAGGTTCAAGAGGAGGAGGAAGAAGCGCTCAGAGCGTAAAGGTATGAGCCATACCTACTGCTCTGCTCTCGTCTCTGTTTGTGTGTCTGGTTGAAGTTTGGAGACTCAGTTGGCTGGATGAGTCGCTGCTGTTTGATTCTCCTCTGGGTCTGGATTTTGTCTTCAGCAAGGGCGTAACTTTGTTTCACACATTGGGGGGTTGAGATCTCTGCCCGTATAAGGATTTAAAAAAAAAAAAAAAAAAATCTTTTTATTATAGGACTGTCAGCACATCAGTACAGGCAGTTGTCTCCAATGTTCTCTTTTTCATTTTTTTAAAGGAAAATGATTTTTTAACCAAAAAATTATAGTATACATTTCCTATTGTTGAGGAAGAGCACAAAATCATTAACTTTGCTAAAAGGACAAGGCTTATTTACTTCTTTATTTTGACATTCCCATATTAGTAAGAGTTGTAAAAATTATTTCCCTGATTTACAAAATGTATATTCAGCCTTCTAATAGTCTATGCCACTATGAAGCAGCAGTTCTACTTAATACCTATTATGTGTTAAGTATTTCAGCACTGGCAGAAATCAAGTTTTGACTATTGTTACCTGGCCATGTGTGCCTCCCCTCTCTCTCTCTTTAGTCATCAGTACTGTCTCTCTGTCCCTCTGGACACCTGTGCTGATTCTCTATCTATCTATCTATCTATCTATCTATCTATCTATCTATCTATCTATCTATCTATCTATCTATCTATCTATCTGTCTCTCTATCTGTCTGTCTGTCTGTCTGTCTGTCTGTCTGTCTGTCTGTCCCTCCTCTCACGTCTCCTTGGTTCACCCTGCTGCTGCCACATTCTTGCTCCTGATATTTAAAAAAAAGCTCAGTTAATGGTCAAATGGTTTAAAAGAGGTACTTCATGGACAGTTTTGGAGGATGTAATTCATGCTAGATTTTCCACTGCCAAAAACTTGGAAAGATGTAAAATATTCTTTACCCCTTCTTCCCTCTTAATAGTATCTTAACAGTGCAATCAGTATTAACTGAGGTTAATCTAGCTGCTGAATGAGTCTTAATCACCATTACTCTTAACTCATTTTTATTTTGTTATTAATCAGAGCTAATCTTTTTTCATTAATTTATGATGTCAGCTCTTGTCACCATGTGGTTATTTCTTACCGAGCAAATTAACTAAGGATACTACTGGGATTTAGTCAGCTTGACTATGACAAAAGTAACAATAATCCTGCCTGCAGAGGCATTATTAACACAGCACACCACACCTTAGGTGTGCTGTTTCATTCATGAAGTAACAGTAAATCTGTGAGTAGATTTGTGACTAAATCATCCTGGTATTAAGAACTTACTCTGGATTCATTATCTAGACATTAAATTATTTACAATCACATTCAGTTTTAAAATTTAGGATTCAGGTATCTCCCCCACCAAAAACAACAACAACAACAACAACAACAACAAACAAACAAAAAACAAAGGTAAATAACAAATTTACCAGAAAAAAACAAAAAACAAAACATGCAAATTTAGGAGAAAATAGTATATATTCACAAGAAGAAAGTAGTAACTTCATGATAGTCAAGAAAATTATTAAACAAAATCAGAAATGTAAATTATTTTGCAAATATGTAAGGCTTATTTTCCATGACAAAAATTGCAAATTTGAGAAAAATGCTACATTTTTGTGAAAAACTGTGAATTTGGGGGGGGGGGACAATATGGGGGAAATACTGTATATTTATGCAAAAAACAGGCAAATTTACAAGAAAAAAGTCTCTGATTTACAAGAAAAGCTGTAAAACTATGACAAAAAAGTTGCACACAAAAAGTAACATTAGAAACGTCACAGTACTACATAAAACACAGATGAAGTTTATTAAAGGAGAAAAAAAGATTGGACAGAATATTTGGAGCCCCAAAAGTTGGTAGTGAGGACAGCTATAACTTTAAATGGGTTTATAATATGCTTTTAGTTGATATATAATATATACGGTACATACACACATGTACAGCCATGTGAAACAATTAGGACACCCCATTAAATATTCAGTTCTTTATTAAGAAATGTTCACATATGTATGTCTAACCTTGTTTTTGTTTTTATTTGCATTTTTAACATGTATTTTAGCCATTTTAAGTGGGAATGAATGTGGGAGTGTCCTAAAAAAGATGGGAGGCGTCCTAATTTATTCCACACTATTTGTTTAGAATTACATTTTACAGAAAATTTGAAAAAAGTCTTTAATTCATTATTAATTGTTTAGTTGTATTACATGAATCTCCCAGTATTTTAAACATTAATATTTAATATCCATATGTCCAAATATGTAAAAAAAAAAAAAAAACAACAACCAAAAAACAGGCTTATACAGGGTGTCCTAATTTTTTCACATGACTGTATCCACCTTATTCCTAGCCCCCATGATGCCTTGTGTGAATTATGGCAGCAACTTCCAGTGCTACTGTAGTTTAGAACGTATGGTTGTCACTGAAACGGGACACTTTTTCTTGTTAAAAAACAATTACTTGGGCATCAGAAATGCGGGAACACAGCCTTTTGCACCTCAAAAACAGTAATATAATCATACTACTTCCCACGACTATCGAGGGATGAGAAGATGACCTTAAAAAGTGTCCTGGCAGGCTGTAGCTCCGTTTGTTAGCGTCGCTGCTGAGATGCTAATGCTGTAAACAAATGACCCGAGCTGGCAAAATGAGTCACTTTGAGGACATTTTCAAAACTGATGTAATGCTATTTCCATATTCTGTATTGAAAGACCTTCAAAATGATATTTAATTTGTAGGAAGTGCGCAAAAAACGGGCCCAGAAAAAAGACAATTTGTTTATATTTTGGCTAGGTTGAAAACTTGCATTCGATCAGGAATTGCGTCTTCTGCAAAAACATATGCATTTTAGAAAGTACAATTTCTACGCTTTCGAATGATACCAGGCACTCATGGGGGGTTTCCTGGGACTTGCTGCTAGCAAACAAAGAAAGAGTCATGATTTATGACTTCTCTGCCTGTAGCTCGTAATGACGCGGTGCACATTCCGACTCATTTTGCCAGCACAGGTCACATATGTCAATGTCTCCACCACAATAAAGTGGGCTGCATTTTGTTAAAATATATTGGACATAATCAGATTTACCTCAGAGCAGACGTAGAATCTAGTCAGAGCCACAAAGAAGCCTCCATTTATACAGTCTATGGCACAACCACGAACACCAGCAACAAGTATCAGGACTACACCAAAACATTCAAAAAATACAAAAACTACAAGTGCTGAAATTAGCTGCCACTTGAGTGCAAAACATGTATGTGGACTATGCATTAAAATTAATTTGAAAAACTTTTAAAAACGCTATTTTAAATGCCCCTGTTACTCCACTCTTACTGACTGATTTAACACTATGTCAGCCGAAACCGGAAGCTCCGCCCATAATTGTTCCTACAGTGGCACCCCCAGGAATAGTGACCATACAGGAAAAGCAACAGGCTGGAGGAGATGACAAATGCTGCAAGAAAAAAAATACTGGAAGAAGCATTACAAATTTATCAATTTATTTATTTTTTTTAGCGCTCCCTTTATTGCAAATGGACCCTTAAACACCAGTAAACTCAAAAGATACAGTGTTAGGGTGATGAATCTTGTTATACTAGGAGCTAAATTACTATACAGTGATAATAAGCCATCAATATCTCAGTGTTTGGTCACTGCCTAATTTGTGTAATGCTGTCTTGTGATTAAATGAAATGGGAATGGAAAACTAAAAATGTGATTTTAAGCTCAATAATTAAATTCCAAATAAATCAGTGATATTGTATTGTAATGCTTTTTAACTCATTTTAACACATTATGCATATGGATAAAATTTAGAGGTCATGTGGCGGGTTTTGCTGTTTGGGAATTTGGATTCCCACTCATGTGGCCGCTTTTCCACTTTCTTCATTGCTTTCCTGGTGTTTTTGGACATGGGTTTCTCATTTCTTCCCCTCGTCCATGTGGCTTCGTCGTCTTCATGTGGTGCGGTTTTTGTGGGTCCCTCTTGATTCTTGGGCATGTCATTGATCATTGTGTTGAATAAAACTGGGCTTAACCGGCAACCCCGCCCTTCCGAGGGCGTGGAGGGTGAAACGGCATCCTGGCAGAACTAAAAACAGTATCTGTCACAGGTCTGTGGTGGACCACTCCCAGTTACACGGGGTGAGACTGGACATCCTGGCAGATAAGCACATCTGTTGCAAGGTCTGTGGTGGACTTTTGCCAGTCGGTGCATCGTGACATGCACTCCACAAAGAGCAGAGATAAACAAACCTATCATCTGGTCAGTCACTGAAACAGATACTGGAGTCAGTTTGTCTTAGCCTGTCCTTGCCACTGATAATACCTCTATCTGCCAAGAATGTGCCGCTAGTCCAGCAAAAGCTAGCGGTACTCAAATACTTTACAAGCAGTTTCATGAAGTGGTCAGTCAGAGAGCAACTCATACCGGCTCGGACGTCGCCCGGGTTAACAAGGTCAGGAGCTCCTGGCAGCGAAAGGCAAAGGACAGAGCTGCATGGAGGAATCTGATCAGACCTAAATGAAACAGTCATTGTCGCCCCCAACAGACTGCTATGATGATGATGATGTATTTTCCTTAATAAGATATTTTAAAAAGTTTAGGCCTATGAAATGCATCTATTCTTTCATTCATCTATGTGGTGTTTATTTCTTATATATTCGTTTAGATACTCTGTTGTGCAGTTGTGGTATTTTTGTTATGAGCCGAGCTCTGGAGGTTTCCGCCAGGCTCAGTCTCATGGCTTTTTCCTCATATTTACATATTTGCTGTATTCTGTGCTTTTTGGGTTTCTGTAATTCTTGTACTGTTTGCTATTTTCCTGTTTATGCTTTAGTTTTGTTACATTCTTATTTTGTATTAATTTACATTTAATATTTCAGTCTGCATTTGTTGATATTTTATTCTTTAGTTCTTTACTGTTGGGTTGACAGGTGTCAAGGGCATTTCCAGGTTCCGTGCTTCGTGTGGGCATTGCCCCTGTCAACTGTCAGCTTCAGCCGCTCTCCTCTCATTGCCCCCAGCAGGTCCAAATTATATCTTTGCTTTCTCCTACCTGCTCATGTGACCCACACCTGTCACTACTTATGTAACTGTTTTTTGACCCTATTTAAGGGCAGGCATTTTCATTTCTGATTGTCGCTGTCTTAATCAAGCCACTCTTCCTCTCCACCAGAGCCCTGTCCCTGCTCTGGTGCGCTATATTAGTGAGTTTGTTCCCTCATTTGTATTTTTGTATTCTTAGCACTGTGTTGGACTTTATGTTTGTGGTTTGTTCAATAAGATAAGATAAGATAAACCTTTATTAGTCCCACAATGGGGAAATTCCAGGATTGCAACAGCACAGGAATAGCAACACTCAGAGCAACAATCAGAAGGCAAGAGAAAAAACAAGAGCAGCGAGTATACATACATATATATATATATATATATATATATACAGACACAGTGATGGGATAGGTATATAAATATATAAACACAGTGCGGAGCATTGTAGCTGGATGGAATGAATATATGAGTATATAAACACAGTGCGGAGTATTGTAGCTAGATGGAATGAATATGTGAATATATAAACACACAGTGCGGAGCTTTGTAGCTAGATGGAATAAATATGTAAATATATAAACACACACAGTGCGGAGCATTGTAGCTAGATGGAATAATATGTAGATATATAAACACACAGTGCGGAGCATTGTAGCTAGATGGAATAAATATATGAATATATAAACACACAGTGCAGAGCATTGTAGCTAGATGGAATAAATATGTAAATATATAAACACACACAGTGCGGAGCATTGTAGCTAGATGGAATAAATATGTAAATATATGAACACAGTGTGGAGCATTGTTGCTAGATGGAATAAATATATAAATATATATATAAACACACAGTGCGGAGCATTGTAGCTAGATGGAATAAATATGTAAATATATAAACACACACAGTGCGGAGCATTGTAGCTAGATGGAATAAATATGTAAATATATAAATACACACAGCGTGGAGCATTGTTGCTAGATGGAATAAATATATAAACAAACACAGTGTGGAGCATTGTAGCTAGATGGAATGAAACAGCACAACCATCTACTTAGTTATCCTACATGGTATGATTATGTACCCATACATATTCTCACCCTCCATAGCGACCGGTATTTTCCTAGTTGTATACCGGAGGGGACCATTGTGTAAGTCTATTGCGTCTTTTGCATTCAATACTATTAGGTTGTCACATCTTTTTGCTACCTCTACGAGCAGCCCTGCTTAGGTTGTACAGTCTGACAGTCGTAGGTAGGAAGGACCTGCGAAACCTCTCAGTTGTGCACCTAGGATGATGTAGTCTGCTGCTAAATGAGCTCCTCAGTGCCTTCAGTATGTCCTGCATAGGGTGGAACTCGGACTCCAGCAGAGATGACAGTTTAGCCACCGTCCTTCTCTCTCCCATCTCCTCCACTGGGTCAAGGCGCTGCCCCAGGACAGAGCTAGCTTTCTTTTTTTTTCCACAATATCTTTATTGAACCTTTTTTTTTTTTTTTTTTTAACAAACATGATACAAACAATCAAACACTAACACTAAAGTACTACAAAAAAAAAAAAAATGCACTAAAAACACCAACAACCACCAACAAAATCAAATCTTCAACAATGCTCCTCTGTTTAGTCTAGACAATCCAATACATAAGTATACATATTATGTTCACCAGTTTGGAATTTACAAGGTCCACACACATCATTCACCTTCTTCTTCAAGAGTTATGTTTAAATTTTTTATATAATCAATAAAAGGTCTCCATATATTCTCAAACACAATTTCCTTTGATTTTAGTATATATGTTATTCTTTCTAATGGAAGGTTTGTTAACATCTGTCTTAACCACTGAGTCACATCTGGTCTATGAGTCTTTTTCCATAATAGTGCAATACATTTTTTGGCATTAAGCAAACTGAGGTCTATGAATGTTCTTTCACTTTTATTAAAATTATGCTTTTCTGGGTACAGACCCAACAAAAACAGTTTAGGATTCAATATGATTTGTTTTGAGATTATTTTTTCAATTGTTACCCTCACCTCTTCCCAAAACATTCTTATTAATCTACATTCCCATAAACAATGAAATAGGGTTCCTTTACTTTCCATGCATTTTGTGCATGTATCTGGTATATTTTTGTTATATCTATTTAACTCCTCCGGTGTAACATACATCCGCATTAACCATTTGAAATGTATCAATTTAAGGCGTGCATTTATTGATTTGGTTTGAGCTTCTGTACAAGCCAATTCCCATTGTTCCTCTGAAATTTCAATTTGCAGATCTTCTTTCCAGTAGTTTAATCTTTTCAGTGAATTTTCACTTGAAGATAGTGTCAATGAGTTATAAAACTCTGAAATAATACCCTTTCTTTTACTATCTTTCATCATCATTTTTTCCAAGGATGAATAAATAGGTCGAGTGAGAGCTTTATTTTGATTTGATCGAATAAAGTTTCTAAGTTGAAGATATTTAAAAAAATGTGTTCTATTGAGATTAAATTTGATCCTCAGCTCTTCAAAAGACATTATGTTGTCTGCACATGGCAAATATAAATCCTGAATCTTTTGTATCCCTTTTAAATTCCATACTTTAAATACAGCGTCCGCTCTCCCTGGTTTAAAATATTGATTACCCCATATTGGACTAAATTGTGACAATAACTGTGGTTCTTTTAAATAGTTTTTAGCTTCACACCATATTTTGATCATATGCTTTACAAATGGATTTTTAACTTGTTTTTGTAATTTTTTTGCCGAATCTGAGTATATGAATATGGGAAGAGGTAAAGGTAAATTGTATGATTCCATTTCAGTCCAGTGAGGGAGATCATTTGATGAAAAATAATATGTCATAGACCTCAGTTGTGCCGACCAATAATACAACATAAAATTTGGACATTTCAGACCTCCACGATCAAATGGTAAATATAATAAAGACAAACGTAATCTAGCCCTCCTGTTGTTCCATATAAATTCCACTAACTTTTTTTTTATTCTTGAGAATAGATCTAAAGGTGGTGATAAGGGAATGTATTGAAATAAATAAAGTATTTTAGGTAAAATATTACTTTTAAGTATATTGATTCTCCCGATCATCGACATTGGTAGTGACATCCATCTCTGAGTTAACTCACTGATATCTGACATTAAGGCTTCATAGTTGACACTGGCGACTGATTCTAGCTTAGGCATAATTTGGATTCCTAAATATTTAAACTGATTTACAACATTGAATTGATTTACCTCAGGGGCTGGGTAATTTCTCTGGGTCTCATTTAGCATTAATATTGAAGATTTAGTTTTATTTATTTTATATCCTGATATTTCCCCAAAATTCTTTATTAAATTCAACAAGGTTGGAATTGATTTTTTTAGATTCGACATAAACAAAATTATATCATCGGCGTACAGGGAGATTTTATGTTCTGTTGGTCCAACTTTAATTCCATATATTTGTGAATGTAAACGTATCGCTATCGCTAAAGGTTCAATTGCCATAGTAAACAGTAAAGGTGAAAGTGGACAGCCTTGTCGACATCCTCTATTGATTTTTATTGGTTTTGAAATATTGTTATTTGTTAGGATTTCTGCTGTAGCATTATTGTATATTATTTGAACCCATTTTATGAAATTATTTCCAAGTCCAAACCTTTGTAGGACTTCAAAAAGAAAGGGCCATTCAACTCTATCAAAGGCCTTTTCGGCGTCCAATGATAGGAGAGCTGTATCCGGTGCTTCTTTATTAAAATAAATAATATTAAATAGTCTTCTTACATTATGGAAGCCTTGTCTACCCTTTATAAAGCCATTCTGATCTCGATTAATAATATTTGGTAAAATTTCTTGTATTCGTCTTGCTAAAATTTTACAGATTATCTTAAGGTCGGCGTTTAATAGGCTTATTGGTCTCATATTTTCACATTTATTAGAGGGCTTACCTGGTTTTGGCAGCAGTATAATTAAGGCATTATTTATGTATGATGGTAAATTATTATTTTGAAATGCTTCTAAAACCATTTCCAAAAAAGGTTTTATTAATTTATTCTTAAATTTTTTATAAAGGTCAACTGGAAGACCATCTGGTCCTGCACTTTTTCCTGATTTCATATTATCAATGGCTAGCCCAACTTCTTCTTGACTAATTTTAGACTCCAATATCTCCCTGTTTTCATTTGGAATACACGGTATAGATAGTTCGTTCAAAAACCCATTTAGTTTTGTTAAATCAGGTTCATTTTTGGTATCATATAATTTTTCATAGTAATCTCTAAAGGCTCTATTAATTTCTAAAGGATCTATAACTACCTGTCCGTTACTTATAATACTGGTAATTGGTGTTTTAATTTCCAATTGTTTAATCTGCCATGCTAATAATTTTCCTGATTTTTCACCTTGTTCATAAAAAGATTGTTTCAATCTTAGAAGACTCGAGGCAGCTCTATTCGCTGATTTTTTGTCGTATTCAGCTCTCAAAATCAGTAATTCATTCTCCAACCTTGGGTCACTTCCTGCATACACTTTTTCCTGAAGATTTTTTATTTTATGTTCCAATTTAGCTCTCTCCTCTCGAGTCTTCTTAGATTTTGATCCTGTATAACTAATAATATGTCCCCTAATAAAAGCTTTGAAAGCCTCCCACTTTACACATGCTGATGTTTGTGTAGTATTGATGTCAAAGAACTCGTCTATCTGTTTTTCTATATACTTGACAAATTCCTCATCCTGAAGCCATTTATGCTGAAATTGCCATCTACCTGATTCCTTTGTCAATTTTTTATCTACATATATTAGACAACAGGGTGCATGATCAGAGATCACGATGTTATCATAAAAGCAGTTTTGAATCTTGGACCTTAATTCTGTGGAAATCAAAAAATAATCAATACGTGAGAATGTCTTGTAGGTACTGGAATAACAAGAATAGGCTTTAACTTGTGGTTTCATTTCTCTCCATATATCTAACAATCTCAATTCTTTCATAAAATGATTAATAGTCATCCTACATCCAATGTGCGTACAATCCAGTCCTGTTGATCTATCCACACCTGGATTCAATGTACAATTAAAATCCCCTGCTATTATATGTTGCCCTGTAAGTGATGATAAGATGAGAAATAAATTAGCAAAGAACTTCTGATCATCTATATTGGGACCATATAAGTTCACAAGATTTATATTTTCTAATAGCAAAGAACCTTGAATGATTACATATCTTCCAAATTTGTCTCCAATTACATTTTTCACTTGAAAAGGAACTGATTTATGTATGAGAGTCATAACTCCCCTGGCTCGGGATGAAAATGAAGAGGTGAATACACTTCCCTGCCATCTACTCCTAATTCTTTTAACATCCTCCTCTATCAGATGAGTTTCTTGTAAAAACACAATTCTTGAACCCATGTCCTTTATTTTATTCATAACTTGTTTAAGTTTTTTTAAATTTTGTAGACCTCTGCAATTCCATGAAGTTAAATTAAGATTAACACTTTGGTCCATGATCAATAGAGAGTTTGGGATTACCTTGCAGTGTAAACATGCTCATACAGAGAAGCAAAAACATGAGTGGTTGAACATTCATCCTACAAACTACACACAAACAAATTTCCCCTTCCCACACTTGTGGCAAACCCCCCAAAATCAAAAGAAAAATTCTGTCTCTGTCTATAGCCATCGACCGTTCCACACCCACGGGGAACAGCCTAAGCCACTCCTTCTTCATCCTCCCATTCACCCTAACTCTACTGCTTTTAATGACGTAACATTAACTCTCCTCTGTAGTTTTCCAACTTAACTCCAAAATTTTTAACAACTTTGTACATCATAGTTTTTTTTTTGTTTGTTTGTTTGTTTTGTTTTTGTTTTGTTTTTTTAATATATAATACAATCTATATTTTGTAAACTTACTATTTACTTCAAGTCAGTCAGATGCCTGTGCAAATGCTTAATTATTCTACCTTATATTTTGTTCATGCTTAGCTCCCACCAGTCTCTTCTTCTTCTTTGATCTTCTTGATGAACTCCTGCGCCTCCTCTGGGGTCTTGAAGATGTGGGTTCTGCCCTCATACGTGGTCAGCAGTCTCGCAGGATAGATTACACCATGACGAATCCCAAGGTTGAGCAGCTCCTTACGTACGGGATCAAACTGCTTCCTCAATTGCTGGATTCCTGTGGCCAAATCTGGGTAGAACCGCACCTGCTGGTCCTGGTGTTTAATCTCTCCTTTAGCACGTGCAGCGTTGAAGATCTTCATCCTGTCTCTGTTGCTAAGAAACTTCATAATTAAGGTCCTCGGCGGTCCCTTATCTCTCCGTGGGCCAATACGATGTGCTTTTTCCAGAACCACTGCTGATTGCAACTCCTCGCTGCCCAGCACCTCCGGAATCCACTTTTCCAGAAAGGAACATACGTCCCGACCTTCTGATTCCTCTGGAAGACCCACCAGCCTCAAATTATTCTGTCTCGACCGAGATTCCAAATCCAAAATATTATCTTCCAGAGATTTATTTTTTTTTTCCAAAGTGCGCACCTTTAATTGAAGACGGGTGACGTCATCTTCAGCACTAGCGAGACGGAGCTCCATCTGCGCCGTTCGTTCTACACAGTCACCCAATTCCTTTCTTATTCCTTCCAACGCTGTCATAATCCCATCAAATCTAGAGGAAAAGTCCGCTCTCATTGAACTCATGGCTGCCATCAGCGCATCTGCGCCATTCCCCGCAGAAATCGCAGCGTTGCCAGCCTCCTCCGCCATATATGGAGTTTTGTTTGCTGCGTCACAGACCTGAAAGTCCGTTAATTTGGACTGTTTCGGCGGCTCGCTTTTTCCTTTTCCTGGTTTTCCAGCCTTAGGCTTCGCCGACATATCCTCGCCCAAATGCTGGGATACGTTCTGTCCCAAATGAGAGAGTTATTTGCCGATTTTTTTTTTCCAGGAGCAGAGCAGAGCGAGACACGTCCGTCCTACGTGGCAGCCATAACCGGAAGTGAGCTAGCTTTCTTGATCAGTTTGTTCAGTCTCTTCCTATCGGCTGCTGTAATGCCACTGCCCCAGCAGACCACTCCAAAAGTGATGGCTGATGCCACCACCGTGTCATAGAATGTCTTCAGCAGTGCCCCTTGTACACCAAAAGACCTGAGTCTCCTCAGTAGGAACAGCCTGCGCTGTCCCTTCTTGTAGAGTGTGTCAGTATTGTGTGACCAGTCTAGTTTATTGTACAGATGAACACCCAGGTACTTATAGGATGTCACCATCTCGATGTCTGTTCCCTGTATATTTACTGGTGCTGTGAGGGGTTGTCCTTGCCTGCGGCAGTCCACCACCAGCTCCTTAGTTTTCCTCGCGTTGATCTGGAGGCAGTTCCGATGGCACCAGTCCACGAAGTCCTGGATAAGTCCTCTGTACTCAGCTTCATCTCCATTGGAAATGAGGCCAACAATCACAGAGTTGTCAGAGAACTTCTGTAGATGGCAGTGTGTTGTGTTGTGTGAGAAGTCCGCAGTATAAAGGGTGAACAGGAAGGGAGCCAAAACCGTTCCCTGGGGGGCCCCCGTGCTACCGATGATTGTGTCGGACACACATAAATTATATAATAAATTGCGCAAACTCACAGTTTGGTGCTTTTGTCTCACCTTTCTGCCAGGAAGGGCAATTCATGACATTTTTAACAGTGGATAGAAGATCTGAAAAATGATCTGCAGGGAAAATAATAAATTTCTTTTAACGTGGGTATTTAAGAATAACCTTCAGAGTGACTTAGTAATCAAAAGTGGCAAAACTTGCCTTTTAATTGAATTTCATAATTATCAAAATCATGCCATTTTGAAAATACAGAAAAGTTTAAGGTTAACTTGAATTTTGTGTGAATGACAAGCAATATTTAAAGGCATTTATATTTAAGAACGAGTGGTATAGAGATTTTGTTTGTACTTGATAAATGTTCGGAGCTGCTAGCGTTTTGATGAGAGCTGAAACAAATGTAAATTTCACTCTAACATTTGATGAACAAATTAAATCTGATCACATTTCATGAATGATTAATGCAATGTAAAGACAAAATTGGGATGAGAAGAGCTAATCATTTCTCAGATCAGCTAAATCCTATCAGGCAGTACATTTATTCTGTGGTGTACTTCCATAGCTTTAACTCACATTAGCAAACTAGCAACCAGCTAACTTCAGACAACAATTCACCAGCTAACACAGCAATATATTTACCTCTTTTTGGATGGAGGGGTTTGTCCTTTAATTTGACAACCAACAATTTAAAATGGTTTGCTGCCTTTGTGGAGCTCTTTTCGTTCTGTCTCACTTGTGAGCTGAATGCATTCTAGACTTAGACGACCGTCCTCACCTGCCGCCGCTACAAATGAGTATTGACCAGAGGAAGCGCCTGGACCAGTTGGGCAATACCAAATCTGTGTGTGTGTGTGGGGGGGGGGGGGGCATTGTCTGATTATTAGAAATGTTACTTTTCATTGCTTGCAAATGAAAAAATGACAACTTCTTAATACTCACTCAGATATTTTTTATTAATTATATGATTATTGGGGGGGTATATTGGATGGATTTGATTTTTTTTTGGGGGGGGGGGTTACAACCCCCCATCCCCCCCATAAATTACATCTGTGGTCTTTAGGTTCACATTTCATGAGCTCTAATGTGAGTCTTTTAATCAGGAAGAGGGGGTTCTGGTTTGTTTAATTTTCCTGTTGTGATCATTTTGATAGAATTTTTAAAATTTAAAATTTTTAACCTTCAAACACTGAAGCAGAGGATATAATGAAAAATAAGCCAAGTTTAAACTGTTTTACATTTTACTCAGCTACTCTGTTACTATGGAAGTGATGGATAAATACTAAATGACATAACATAATTACCGAGATCATTTTTGGCCTTGAAGCATCAGATTTTATAAATTTTGCCATAATCAGGTCATTATATAAATCCATGTGAGCCAAACAGTCTTCACACTGCGCCCAGTTCACTTCAGCTCATCACTCACTTTCCACTTCAGTCCACATTTCATTGCAAATCCCCCAGGTACACCTATTAACAGGGCCTGATTGAAAGGCTGAATCCACCTCTCTGTCACACAGTAAGCAGCTAATGAGTGTAGCGTTCGCCAAACAGAAACCTTCCAGCTGTGATCTTTGTTAGTTCAGATGTTCCTGTTGTCTTTCATTCATATTCCAGTTCAGATTTGGCCTCTAGTGCGTACCGGTGGATTTGTCAAGTTTTTGAGTACATTTACGTTATTTTTGGAACATTAACCACCAGCACGCCCCCCTCAGTGGGCTTCTGCAAAGCGTGCCAGTCAAAAGAAGACAAAGTAACAGGCAGCTTTTACTATGAACGTCAGATTTAAAGGGTCTGCATAAGATTGCTAATGTGAATCACACAAAGCTAGTTTAGTAGAGTCCATGAATAAAGATATTGGCGATAATTTATCTGTTCCATGTGCGATGCTGAACATGTGTGTGTGTGTGTAATCATAATACAACTATGCCCTGGAGCTCTGCTGTTACTATGAATACATGAGTGAGTGACACTGCTTAACAGGTTAACAGCTTTCTTCGTCACACGAACATAAACAGTTTATCCAATATCCATCCATTCATCCATCCATCTTCTACCATTTATCCGGGGATCTGGGTCGCGGGGTAGTCCAGACTTCCGCCCGGGCTTCCGGACTTCAGCCCCGTTCATATAGCCCTATGATCCCTCCTGCAGGTGGTGAGCCCACTGGAGGGCACAAATACTCACCAAGGGCCCACATGTGAATTAATTTGTCACAGAAAGGGATTCCCAATAAAGTCATTATGTCCATCTGTAATTTGGCTCCTTGAAGGAGAAATTCCAGATAATTATATTAAATACAGAAGCAATAACAGAGGGGTGTATGAAGCAAGGATAACATGTTATCCAGAGCTATACAACAGTTAGTTCCGACAGAGCAATCTGATTGGACAGTAGGGATTCTACTACAGTATATTCTACTATAGTTACTATAGTCCCCGATAATCGTACTCGGACATTACACCACCTATGTATTACTCCTCTTCGGCTGTGTTCTAATAATCTTTAAATTATAGTTAATATCAGTGGCTTCTTATAATATGTGAGAATGGTAATACTGTGCTGGATACCTTAATTTCCACAGTGAGGCGCTGTTTGAAAAGAGACGGTCTTAAATATCAGATCTCTGTGACCTGATCAGTTTACAACAAAATAGGCAAGATAGAGTTGAATTTGTTATCTGGATTAGCTAACCATATTAACTGGTGATGAACTCTTTGTTTCATATGAAAATGCCAAGAAAAAGCAATAAAGTGCATGGAAATTACACGGCGATGCGCTGAAGCTAAATTACTAACAAGCTAACAACAAACTAGCCACCACTGTGACTCAGCATAACTGACAAAACTATACTGAACAGGTGGCGCAGTATGCGCTTATAAGCATTGACTTCTGCACTGGACATTATTTAATTTGGCTACATGTGTGAAATGACAATAGACCTATTCTTTCTATATTATGCTCATTGAGGTGCTTAGCAACAAGTAACTGGGTCAGGAGGGACTATTTTTCTCAGCTGAGCTAAATAATTGGTTAAATAAACAAAAATCATAATGTTGCCTCCTGTATTGCTGTCTTTTAAGTAACTGTGCTTGTGAAAATGGTGTATAAAAGCAATATTACATGAGAGGTAATACGGTACCAGTGAATATATCACTGCGGTGATTCATTGTAGGGCCGACGAGAAATGGACGGCCAAAGACATACCGTATTCCGTCTCATGTAATATTGCTTAAATGTGTAAGCCTAAAGCCAGAGTAATGTTCACTAAATATTTTCAATGTTTCTAACAAAATCAGAGGATATTTAACTGTGAGGTGTAAAGAAAACAGTGCAGTGTAATTACAGGAAATAAATACATGTGTGTATTTTCAACTAACTCTATTCACGTAGAAGTTAACAGATAAACAGTTTTCTATCAGTTTTTCCTCTCTTGTCCATTTATTATTATTTCTAATAGTCCACATATCTTATGATTTGCTCCCCTGTTGGTTTTTCTGACTGAGGTATCCACCACTGCACTGATCACTTACATACACGAGTTATGTGACACACCAAAGACACAATTTAATGTAGCTATGCCTTCTCACAGTCTGAAGCAGACAGCCGGAGTTAACAAAGACAGCTGACTTCTGATCTGCGTTGTGGATGTCTGATCGTGTTCGATTAACATACCTCTGTGCTACTGACAGCAAAGCAGCCTTTTCTCTATCATAAACAAAAAAGTCTTTAACCATCCCATAGATTACTACATTAACTTTTTAAAGATTATTGATTAATAGCTTTAATCACGTTACTCAGGTTAAAGCTGTATAATACTGCATAAAATAAGTTTCCTATCATTTTTCTCTATTTCCCATCATCATTTCAATGTGTTGCAGTGACAAAGTATTGTGCTAGTTCATTTGCTGCTTAAATGGAACAGCATTATTGAGTTAATTCTGATTAAAGATCCTTAAAGTACTTCAGCATCATGCCTTAAAAACATCTACCTCACTTATTCACGGTGACCTCCTCCCTCAGTCTGTTTGAACGGAGTCCTTGAAATCCAGATAAAAGCCTTGTCTGATCCAAATTATGCTTAATCTCCATCTAGGTATGGAATTATCTTCAGACTTTTCTTATAGAAATGAAGCATTATGTGATATAAACAGGTTGGTGACATGGTATGGATGATGGTGCGCAGAACAGTGGACTCTCACACAAATACACACAGTTGGGTGACTTGGTAATTAAGATTTTTTTTTTTCCATTTCTTACTCTACATTATGGGGAAGGGAGGCACTGTGAAGGAGGCACTGTGCAGATCTTAAATGGTGGTGCAGAATCCCACTCTGGTGCTCTTGGTTGGCACAGCCTTCCCGTGTCAAGTTTATTTTGGTTAGACTTGCCCATTTTAAATGAGACCATAATAAATATTCCCATTATTTAAAAAGATATATTTATCCATGGTGAAGTACATCACATTTAACAAAATAATTTTTTTTAAATCTCTTTTGTGATTAATTTGTGAACCTCTGCTAGAAATGTTTGTTGTGAATGCATGATGATGTTTTGCTGGATGGTGTGGATGGAGCTCATCTTATTTTCAGCTCCCAAAGAGAGGGGCTCTGAAGGACAAACTGGTACTCTGGTTTCCTCCCACAGTTCAAAAATATGCAGGTTAGGTTAATTGTTTCTACATTGGCTGTAGGTGTTGGTGAAGGTTAGAACTCTTTTGAGTGGTTAGTGAGACTAAAAAGCGCTGTATACAAATACTGATCCAGTTTATCTAAAGAAAAATGTGTTATGCACTGGATGAGTTCTGGTGTGGGAGAGGGAGTCATATTTTTTTTGCGTATCCTCTATGTCAGGGGTGTCCAATCATGTGCCATGGAGGGCCAAGACCCTGCAGGTTTTCTCTTCTACCCAGACTCTTCAGCAGGTGTTTTCACTTGTCAGCAATCAGTGGGAAGAAATTCAGTGGAATCTGCTGTTGAAGACACTGATTGGAGGTAAAGCCTGCAGGGTCTTGGCCCTCCATGGCACATGATTGGACACCCCTGCTCTATGTTTTTAGTTGTTTCCAAATAAGGCAAATGCTTCTGAAGTCACTGATTGCTTTTCTGTAAGCTTGCAAACAAATGCACATGGCCCACACCGCAACAGGTATTTATGACCGTGATAACAGACAATAATGTTAACACACAGAGCTACCAGAGGACTGACCCCCCCCCCCCCCCCACTGTACCAGTGCAACCAAAAGATCATCTTGAGATGAGAGAACGCTGCATGTCACTCAGATGTTTTTATTTTGCTAATATAAAAAAAACAAAGAAATATGTAACAAAACACAGTTGCTGATTGACTGAAGATCAGTCTGTTTTTAAAGCCGCATTCCAGCAGCTCTAAAACCACTTCAGAAACCAATGTGTATTGCCCCAAATATTATATTGTGGCTTTTTATACATAGAAAAACTTTCATTGCCTTAGAATTGCTTGGAAAGAGCTTTTATGTCTTCCACCTACTTAAGTATGCACGGATCGGTGAATATTCTAATTAGCTCGGAAGAAGACGAGGACTCCGAGAAGGTGATCCAACTTGAGGAAGTAAAAGTCATAACAAGGTTTCCATAGGTGAACCTACGGAAGGGTCATTCTCAGTGGAGCGGAGAGTCGCTGCCCGGCCGTGCGTGAAGGCTTGAGAGCTCCCCGCCAGTCTGTGGTTGCCCACTCACCATGGATCTGGCGGGCACACCGGACCGAGGTGAGTAGCTTGCGAGCAGCTCCTCTGGAGGAGGCAAGCCGGCTGGCAAGCGCACCAGTCACCTGCCAGATGGCTCACATCCTTTGGAGCGAGCCGGCTGACGGGTGCACCAGCAGGTGCTTCCAGGGAGGCGAGGGGAGCTCTCTAGTCTCCACGCGGGGCCGGGCAGTGACTCTCCGCTCCACCGAGAATGATCTTTCTGCAGGTTCACCTATGACAATACTCCCTGGCTCACCTCGGCCGTTGCGCCACACACCCCAGGGCTGTCTCCCCCGGCATGCAGGGTAAAATGCAGGCTGCAAACCCCTGTCCTTACCGGTATTTTAGCAGGGACACTGAGGTTTTTCCAGATAAAATTAATTCTTGCTGTCATGTTTTCAGGTTTGTGGGTTGCTTACTTGCTTACTACTCCTGCGGGGTGAGGGCTGGGTGGTCGTCACCATGCGTCGAACCAATCAGGTTAACCAGTGCATGCCAACATTACCGGTTTTGGGTCAGCTCCTCTGCGTCGTCAACAGTGACTCCGAGCTGTCAGAGGTCTCTCTCCACCACATCGAACCATCTGGTGCATGGCTTGCCCCGAGGTCTTTTCCACCCTGAGGCCCTGGGGTCGAACATGAGGATGGCTTCTGTTGGGTGTTCTGGTGGGAGGCGGAGAACATGGCCAAACCAGCGGATACAGCGCTGTGTAATAAGGTGGGATACTGCAGGCTGATGTGTGCAGGCTCGGAGTGCGTCATTAGAAGTGCGCTGGGGCCACCTGATGTTCTTGATGGTTCTGAGGGCCAGACTATCAAACCCATCTACTCTCGAGGCCAGAGTCTTATTCACTGGCCATGTCTTTGACCCATAGAGTAGGATGGAGAGGAGTAACACATTGTATACGTATGTGGAGCTTCGTCTTTCAGGAGATTGAACAATGGTGCCAGAGAGGTTTCCATAGTACCTGCAGGGCTGATGCAGCGAGGCCATGTCTGCGGTTGATCTCTGGTTTTCATGTCCCCGTTGTTGGTCACTGTGGAGCCCATGTCTGTGGGTAAGACATGTAATTTTATAAAAAGAGGATTTCTTGCTCATACACCCAAAAACTGAACATGTATAATCTGCCATCTTTCCCAACTTGTAAAAGCTCCTGCTGCTCCTCGGCTCCTCCCTCTTCCCCCGAGGTAGTGAACTGAGGTCTGTAGCCATGTCCAGTGCTTAGCCCGATTGGTTAATGTTATAACCAGTCAGGCTAAGCAGGAATACTTACATAGCTAGAAACGCTCTGTCCAAACTTGCATTTTTTTTGGGGGGGGGGGGGGGATAAGTGAAACTTTACAGCAAAAAACTCCAGATATGAGACATTTGAGTGATTTTGCTCTTCATATGTCTTGTAAGTCACAAAAAACATGTTACAGACATGTCTTTTTTTTGTCTTTTGGCTGCTCCTTTTTCGGAATCGCTACAGTATATCATCGCCTTCTTCTTCTTTTAGATTTGATTGGTGGTTGGCAACCAGTTTGCAGGTGCATTACCACCACTTACTCTCTCTTCAGTTGCATTGTTGTCTTTCAGACATCTTTAAGTTAATCACTCGATATATCTGCAGCTGGAGCTGGATTCTATGTGTGAAACATCACTCTATAATCATATCATCGTCTTACATAGCGATGATCCACATGCTGATTTGGCAAGGGTTTTTACACCGGATGCCCTTCCTGACACAACCCTGCTTATTTTATCTGGGCTTGGGACTGGAAGGGAGTACACTGGCTTGTGCACCCCCTGTGGCTGGGTAACCAACATTTCCCTCCTCCGTTCTATTATTGCTGAGCACCAAGCTGGATGGCAGGAAGTTCCATTTTTATATGGTCTTTGGCATGACCCGGCCAGGACTTGAACTCCAGCCTCCCAGTTGTGGGGCGGATGCTACAGACATATTAACAACAGAAAAAACCTGATTTTTGCTGGAGTGTCACTTTAATAAATGTTACTCACCTCATTACCATTAAAACTCTGGAGACTGACTGACAAGCAGAAAAAGAATCAGCATCACTTAAAACTACTCACACATCACTACCTTATGTGTAGAGCAGCTGGTATGAGTTCATTAGAGCAGAAGATGTTTTTTTTTTTTAAATTTTACTGAAATGAAGGTAACAATGTGCATCTTACACAAGTGTTCCCCCGCCATCTGTATTACTGCTCTTCATTTATTAGCACCAACAGGCTCCTGCAGCCCGCCTCGGAGGCATCCAGCCTCTTGATGAGGCTCTAAGGTATTAACAGAAACAGTCTTTGCGCTGAAAACTATGAATGTATGAGACAGCGTTATTTTTTTTTCAACACTGTAGCAGAAACCTCATGCTGATTTTAATCATTATGCATTCATCTTTTCTGCTTTAATCTTTACAAAGGTTCCAGGATTTGTTCGGGTTTAAGTTCAATGAAAGGACTAGCTGTTACAATCCCTGATGTTTGCATCACTTCTGAGTCCGTGGGGAGTTCTTGAGAGATGGCTACTATAAGGCTTCACCGCCGGGACACATCGTCAGTTGTGTACCTCAGCATCACAGGGTGTTTCCGGCCATTCATCACAAGACACCCTCCACTGAGGCAGGCCCACCACAGGTTGATCAAGCCTGGGTGTGTGTCCCGCGGTTTAGCTGTTTGCCTTAGAAGCCCAGATGGTATCACTCCTTTTCATTCCCAGCCAGCAACTGGTCCTCTTCTTCTTCTTCTTCTCTCGGTTCTCTTCTCTTCTCTCGGTTACTGGCGAATAGCAAACAGGTGCATACCGCCACCTACTGTACAAGAGTGTGTAACATTATGTCATTGAGCCTGACCCGTAAATTCTATGACTTAATCCTGTGTTATTTAAAAAAGAGAAAAGAGCCCTTCTCGTGATTCTTATTGCCTCTCCATCTCCATCTGTTCCCAGAATCCCAGTTAAATCCCATTCCCTACGGCCTCTCGAACTTCATTTTCCATTATCTGTCTTTCATTTGTGACAGTGTAATAAGATGTGCTTGACATTTTCTTTTACCCCACATTCTCTGCATTTGTCACTTTCGCTTTTCCCCATGATGAATAAAGTGCCATTTAAACCTGTGTGATCCACTCTGAATCTTGCCATAAGGATGTCTTCTTCTTCTTCTTCTTTTAGATTTGGTTGGCGGTTGGCAACCAGCCCACAGGTGCATCACCGCCACTGAATTTTATAATTCTTTATTGCAATAGCCATAGCTCAATCCCTTTTTTCTTGATTACTGTTTTCCCTTCTCCTTTTCCAGGTGACAATGGTATAGTTATTTCTTTCCAACGTGCACTTTTTGCTAATTTGCACATTCATTTGGTGGTGTCGACTAGCTTTTGATAGCCCATAGATCATAGGAAATGATCCATAGGCTATATGATGTCTTATGATGGCCTAGACAGACAATTAAATGCCAGGATCCTTTGATGTTGACGATTAAAAATTGTAGCTCTGATGCTAGAATCCTTTGATGTTGACGATTCCATGAGTTGTTTAGATGCCGGAATCCTTTGATGTGATACCCTCCGCCAAGGCAGACCCACCACAGGTTGATCAAACCTGGGTGTGTGTCCCGTGATTTAGCTCTTTTCCCTAGAAGCCCAAATGATGTCACTCCTTTTCATCCACAGCCAGTGACTGGTCCTCTCAGCGGTGTTGGCCAGCTCTTTAATTGCCCGTCTGTGGTCCTGTCCCCTGATCCCAATCTCCCTGAGCAGCTTTACAGTTGTAGCTGTGAAGCCCCTGCATCCCGCCTCCACCGGGCACACCTTTATCTTCCAGCCTCTGTCCTCTGCCTCAGCTGCTAATTTGGAATACCGCAGCTTCTTACGCTCATAAGCTTCCTCGACAGCGTCCTCCCAGGGAACTGTCAGCTCAATAATATAGGCGAGCTTAGATGAATTAGACCAGAGGACGAGATCTGGTCGCAGGGTGGTCGTTGCAATCTCTGGAGGGAAAATGAGCCTTTGTGATCCAAGTCAGCTCGCATCTGCCAATCCCTGGCTGCGTTCAGTGGACCCACATCAAGGAGTAAGGGACCGGTTCTCAGCTTGGCCCCCGCTTGAACAAATGATGGTAGGTGTTGGTGCACATCCTGGTTGTTGAAGGATTGGGAGATGATGGATACTCTCTTGCACTCAAGTTTATTGGTTAGACACCTGAGGACCTGGTTGGTCTCCACGTGTATCTACCTTGAGTGAGGCTAGTCCTACAACTAACCAGGATGTGCTTGAGTGTTGCTGGGGCTGTACACAGAGGGCAAGATGGATCTTTTCCAAGCCACAGCTGCAGACTTGTGGGGGAGGGCAGCACATCATACAGTATGTAGCTCGGATGATGAAGCTCAGCCTGTTGGATTCCATGCCCCAGAGTTCTCTCTATGTGATTTTCCTCTTTTCGACACCCTCCCACCTCGTCCATTGACCCTGTTTGGCTTGTGCTACAGCTCTGGCTCTTCTGGCTGCTTCTTCCTGTTGATGGACCTCCTCTACCTTCATAGTTCTGCGTTTGGCTGGAGGTGCCTTTTGCCAGAGAGGTGCCACTGTTCCAAAGCAAAGGCCTCCTCTACCTTGGTCGACGTGGCCCACCGCGTCACGATGGAGGAGCGCAGATTTGGCCTGTAGTACAGCCATGTTTGGGGTCCACGTCTTCCCTGTTGCCAGGGAATTAGAATAAATTTAAGAATAAATCAGAGTCATCTTCAAGCATCTCCTTCTAAATTTCTTTATTTCCATTGTGGCAGTCCCATAATATTGATAGCAATAGTGGGAAAAAAAGAATAGAATATGTGTCTGCTAGCTGATGATATCAGTTTCAGACATGGAGTGTCTTCTGTAAAATTATATCAGAGTCCAGTCCCTGATGGATTACTCATAGTATTCAAAAATGTGACACTCAGTGTCCTGAGGTACCAGGAACTTGTACTGCATGGCTACATATGCCAAATAATCATTCAGACCCTCCACATGCATGGTAGCATTAGATTTTAATATTATAGGCATTAAATCTTCATTATGCTCTTTATCTGGTCATATTTGGCACTTCTCCTTTCCTTGGTTGGTTTATGTAGCGCTCCAATCATGAACAGTCAAACTTTGGGCCCTGCTGTTGGTTACGCCTCCTCACTTTACCACATGTGTCAATTGCAGTGTTTTCACCCAATCATATTAGAGGAAGAATTTGTTTATAGTTCTTAATTTTAAAAAGGAAAACAACTGTTATTTCACATATTTTCAGCAGTGTGCATGCAGCAGAGGAAGTGTCTCATTCTTATTCATCAGGGTGATGTGTGAGCAGTGTTTTCACTTTGAAGCAGGAAAGTGATCTCTTACAGAAGCTTCTCATGGCATTTCCTTCTTTGCTAAGTAAATGTCATGCTTTTTGAGCACAGTTGGATGCTTCAACACCTGTTCAGCTTGTGTTTTGTCCCCCTGCTTTATTTGCTATGTGCATGATTGCAAAAGCCTGTTAATATATCCACTTTGTGTGCACCTAATCCTCATATTATTTCAGATGTCAGCTATTGTCATCAAAGCAGCAGGTACACAGTGATTCTTCTTCTGCTGATCCCATTCGGGTATATTAAATTTAGTAGTTATTCATGCATGGTGGTAAACAGTATTAATGTTGGAAAAAGAATTACAAAAAGAGAAATGAGGTATTGTGCATACTTTGCATGCGGGACAAGTACAAAGCCCATCATTTTCACGGCCCTGCTAAGCGGGGTGTTGTGAGACGAACTGAAGTGGGAAGTTTAATCTACTGGGAGTAAAAAGTGAATTTCAGACGAGGTATAAGCCGATGTGCTCTGTGAGGCGTGGACAACGTGCTGCCGCCAAGGGATGTGTCTGTCGGCCCAAAACCACAGCCGCAGATCTCTGTCTGGAAAACAGCCGGCGCTCAGTGATGTGGAGGAGTTGATACGGCCCCCCACCCCTCACCCTCCCACTCTCCCACTCATCATACCCCTTCCTGTGCCCTGAAGCTCTGATGATAACCCAGAGTCTCCTCTGAAACCCTCGGGCTCAAACCTGTGGGCTCTCTCAGACAGGTGGAGAGGAGAGGGAAGGGTAGTCATGTATTATGATAATACACCGTAATATTGATTTTTAATTTAAGACAGGTTTGTAATTAAAATGGACCATTATCAGCTTTAATCATATGAACTGTGAAAGGTGATCCATACATCTGACACTAAGATATTGGCTATGTTTTTCCCATGTAAATTTCTCTTGTCAGATATTAAAGGATTTCTACAGACCTATTAACACGGTTAATAATCGTTCAGCTTTGAGCACCTTTATGTCTTGAAGGGTCCCATATTTTGCATTTTCCATGATTTAATTTTAAACTTTGACATCCCCAAGAGCATATACAACTCCAATCCTGGTGAAGTTAGGACACTGTGTAAAATGTAAATAGAAACAAAATACAATGATTTGCAAATCCTTTTCAACCTATATTCAGTTGAATATACTATAAAGACAACATATTTAATGTTCAAACTGATAAACTTTATTGTTTTGTTGAAATATTTACTCATTTTAAATGTGATGCTTGCAGCATGTTCCAAAACAAGCTGGGACAGGGGCAGGAAAAGACTGGAAAAGTTGAGTAATGCTCAAAAAACACCTTTTTGGAACATGGGTGAACAGGTGGAAACCGGTGAGTGTCATTACTGGATATAAAAGGAGCATCCCCGAAAGGCTCAGTCATTCACAAGCAAGGATGGAGTGGGGTTCACCACTTTGTTAACAACTGCGTGGGCAAATGGTCCCACAGTTTAAGAACAATGTTTCTCAGTGTACAATTGCAAGGAATTTAGGGATTTCCTCATCTACAGTCCATAATATCATCAAAAGATTCAGAGAATCTGGAGAAATTTCTGCATGTAAGCAGCAAGGCCAAAAACCAACAGTGAATGTGTGTGACCTTCGATCCCTCAGGTGCCACTGCATTAAAAACCAACATCATTCTGCAAAGGATAGTACCACATGGGCACAGGAACACTTTGAAAAACTGTTGTTTGTGTTTCTTTGCACGTTTTGCAGTCTGCATCCCGTGTGCCCGTCATTGACATACACCCTTTACACATGGGTGGACATCATTGAGAGATCATTGAGTTTTCTTCCAACTCTAAGCTCAGTCATGGAGTTCCACAGGGATCTGTGTTAGGCCCTACTCTTTTTAGTTTATATATGCTTCTGTTAGGCAACATCATTAGAAAGCACTATATACATTTTCATTGTTACGCAGATGACACACAATTATACCTGTCAATGAAGCCCAATGATTGTAAACAATTAGCCAAATTAGATGCCTGTCTTAAGGAAATCAAAGCTTGGATGACTTGTAATTTTCTGCTATTAAACCCGGATAAGACTGAAGTCATTCTTGTCGGTCCAAAAAACCTTAGAAATACCTTTCCAAATCAAACTCTTAATTTGGATGTGGCTACTCTTACTGTGAATAGTTCTGTGAGGAACCTTGGAGTTATTTTTGATCAAGATCTGTTTTTTAAGTCACATATTAAATTTGTTTCTAAGACTGCCTTCTATCATCAGCGCAATATTGCCAAGATTAGGAGCATCTTGTCTCTGAGTGATGCTGAGAAACTGATCCACGCTTTTGTTAGTTCTAGATTACATTATTGTAATTTGTTATTATCAGGTTGTCCTAAAATATCTTTAAAAAGTCTTCAGTTGATCCAAAATGCTGCAGCAAGAGTTTTAACAGGTACTAGAAAGAGAGATCATATCTCTCCAGTTCTGGCCTCCCTTCATTGGCTTCCCATAGAGTTTAGAATCAAGTTTAAAATCCTTCTTCTCACTTACAAAGCTCTTAATAATCAGGCCCCCTTTTATATAAAAAATCTGATATTACCCTATCATCCTAACAGAGCACTACGCTCCCAAAATGCTGGATTACTTGTAATACGTAGAATCTCCAAAAGTACAATGGGAGGCAGAGCCTTCTGCTATCAAGCCCCTTTCCTGTGGAATCAGTTGCCAATCTGGGTTCGGGAGTCAGACACGATTTCTGTTTTTAAGAGCAGGGTAAAGACCTTGCTTTTCAATATAGCCTATGATTAGGGAGGGATCTTGTGTCTCTTAACCCTCCCTCTGTTTTGCTGTTAATAGATTTAGACTGCCAGGTGACCTCCAATAATGTACTCTGCTTCTCTCCGTTAATGTTTGCTCTCTTTATGTCTGTTCTCTCCATCTTCTGTATCCCCTCACCCCCCAGCCAGTCGCAGCAGATGACTGCCCCTCCCTGAGCCTGGTTCTGCTAGAGGTTTCTTCCTGTTAAAAGGGAGTTTTTCCTCTCCACCCTTGCCAAGTGCTTGCTCACAGGGGATTGCCTGATTGCTGGGGTCTTTCTGCAATTGTGGGGTTTCCCCTGCATTTGAAAGTGCCATGAGATGACTATTGTTGTGATATGGTGCTATGTAAATAAAGTTGAATTGAATTGAGAGATCTGGCCAATTTTTGATCTATCAATGATTTTCAATGATCTCCACAGTTGCCATGATCTCCTCAAAGTTTTGTCTCAGTTCAAAACACAAAAGGATTTCCCAAAGATCGAAATGATCAACAGTCTCTGTGCTGTGTAAAGGGGCCCTTAACACAGTTCATCACTACATCTACGAGTACAAGTTAAAACTTTACCGTGCAAAGCCAAAGTCATATATCAACAACACCCAGAAATGCCACCTGTTGTTCTGGGCCTGAGCTCATCTGAAATGGACTGACGTGAAGTTGAAAAGTCTGCTGTGGTCTCATGAGTCCACATTTCAAATTGTTTTTGAAATTTATGGACGTTGTGTCCTTTGGGCTAAAGAGGAAAAGGATAATCCAGATTGTTTTCAGTGTTAAGTTCAAAAGCCAGCATCTGTGATGGTATGGGGGTGTGTTAGTGCCCATAGAATGGGTAACTTTCACATCTGTGAAGGCCCTGTTAATGCTGAATGGCACATACATATACTGCCATCCAGGGACGTCGCTGCTTATTTCAGCAAGACAATGCCAAGCCACATTCTGCACATGTTACAACAGCATGACTTCATAGTAAAAGAGTGCAGGTAATAGACTGGCCTACCTGCAGTCCAGACCCGTGTCCCATTGAAAATGTGTGGCACATTTTGAAGCACAAAATACGACCTTGGAGACACTGAGCTTTTGAGCAACTGAAGTTGTACATCAAGCAAAAATGGGAAAGAATTCAACCTACAAAGCTTCAAATATCAGTGTCCTCAGGTCCTAAACGCTTACTGAGTGTTGTTAAAAAGGTGATGTAACACAGTGGTAAACATGCCCCTGTCCCAGCTTTTTTGGAAAATGTTGCAGGCATCAAATTCAAAAGGAGTAAATATTTGCACGAAAAAGTTTTATCATTTTGAACATTAAATATCTTGTCTTTGTAGCGTATTCAGGTGAATATAGGTTGAAAAGGATTTTAAATCATTGGATTTTGTTTTTATTTATGTTTTACACAAAGTCTCAACTTCACCGGAATTGGGGTTGTATGTGTTGCATTCAAGACCAAACACCAGTTCACTGTTTTACGACTTATCAAAAAAGCTGTCTGTAAAGCTGTCTGAAACAGTCAGTTTTCAGTCATCTCATTAATATTGATGAGCCACTCAGCTGATTGGGAAAGGGTGTGGCATCATGTTTTCATCCATATAGTCCTGTCGTCAGCTGCAGAAAAACTTTAAGTCAAGACAACCATATGCAGGCCCTTTTTTCTCGCTTTTTCTAAAGAAAACCGAGCCCAGTGTGACATAATAAGACTTTACTCAGTAGTGTGTAAATCCAGGAGTAAAGCTGTTAAGTCCCAGCAAACACTGTCTCAGAATTCAGTGAAGAGTTTCAGTCTTATGGAAGATTTATTGCTGTTTTGGGTTTAATTTAAAGGTTTGGGGAAAAATGTTCATTTTTAAATTAAAATGTTCAAATTCTTTTATATAGCAAATGAATGATGGTTGTGTTTCTGCCTTAAACAACAACCTGTCAACTGGTATGCTCATTAAAGTAGCTGCTGTTAACGTGGATTTCATGGTGCAGAGACATTCTAGGCATTTTAGGCATCAGAATGCAGCCACAGCCTTCCACCTCCACCTGCCCGTCCATCACCTCCTGATCTTGCTAATCCCGAAGCCGTGGGGTGTGAAATTCAACATCAGCCCGGAGCTTCCCATTCGTCCTCACTTTCTCTCTTTGGGAGATAGCAGAGGACTCGGACTGGCCATGACTGGGGCGAGGAGAACAGCGATAGCCATCTGTTGTGAGCAGTGGGGCCACTGATGCGAAGAGAATGGGGTGGAGGAGGGTCACCGATGGTGAGGTGGAACCTGAAATCTCTCATCCTGACCTTCTTACACCAACTGTATTTAAAAAAAGAACTCTGAACAGAGAAAAGTTGAGGTAGCCGAACATACCTGTGATCTTCTGGTTAGAGGAGGCCGTTGAACATGTCTAAAACAAGTAGCATTTTAATTACTTTTTAATGTGATGTACATATAAGCAGCCGTTTGTTATACAGTTTGATAACATATTCAATTTTTGAGGAAACTAAAAATGACCACATTTTGATAGTTCTATGATATTTTCTGATTTAAATTAGTGACATGTTAAGATCTCTGCAGGTTTCTGGTTCTGTTAGTTGAGGCCCAGTATCTGAGAATTGTTCCATTTCACAAAAAACCCTTTGGACAGAAATTTTTTAATTTTTTTTGTGCAGGGGGAAGGAATCAGAAACTCTTTGGGCCCTATTATGATGATCTAGTCTACAGTCTATCGTCTCAGAGCTGTAGTTACTACAGAAGCATAAAGTCGAACAGCTACACTGTGAAGATATGGGAAAGAGTTGGTGAAGCCAGGTTAAAAAGAGAAGTGATGATTAGCGAGCAGCAATACGGTTTCATGCCAAGAAAGAGTACTGCAGATGCAATGCTTACTTTAACAGTATTGATGGAGAAGTATAGAGAAGGTTAGAAGGAGTTGCACTGTGTCTTTGTGGATCTAGAGAAAGCATATGATAGGGTGCCAAGAGAGGAAGTGTGGTACTGTATGAGGAAGTCAGGAGTGGGTGAGAAGTATGTGAGGGTGGCGCAGGACATGTATGAGGGCACTAAGATGGTGATGAGGTGTGCTGTAGGAGTGACAGATGGATTGAAGATGGGGGTGGGGTTATATCAGGGATTGGCTGTGAGCCCCTTCTTGTTTGCCATGATGATGGACAGGCTGACAGACAAGGTCAGGCAGGAGTCTCTGTGGACTATTATGTTTGCAGAGGACATTGTGATCTGTAGTGAGAGTAGGGATCAGGTGGAAGAGAACCTGGAGAGGTGGAGGTGTGGACTGGGGAGAAGCAGAATGATAGTGGAAGCAAGACAGAATATACTGTATGTGTGTGAATGAGAGGAAATGTAGGTGCAAATGTGAAGATGCAAGGAGGAGAGGAAGTGAAGACAGATGAGTTTAAATACCTGGGCCCAACTTCCAAAGCAAAGGAAAAATGCGCAAGAGAGCTTAACAAGAGAGTGCAGTCAGGGTGGAGTGGGTGGAGATGAGTATTGGGGTGATTTGTGACAGAAAGGGAAGGGAAAGGAAAGAAAGAAAGGGAAAATTTACAAGAAAGTAGTGAGACCTGCTATGATGTATGGTTTGGAGATAGTGGCACTGACGAAAAGACAGGAGGCAGAGCGAGAGGTGGCAGAATTGAAGATCCTAAGATTCTCATTGGGAGTGACTAGGAGGGACAGGATGAGAAATGAGTATATCAGAGGGACAGCTCAGGTTGAGCAGTTTGGAGACAAAGTAAGAGAGGCAAGGCTGAGATGGTTTGGACATGTGTAGAGGAGGGACAGTGGATATAATGGACATCTCGGTGGCGCAGTGGTTAGCACTGTGGTAGCACAGTAAGAAGATTGTGGGTTTGATCCCACCCCCTGACCATCAGTGACCCTTCTGTGTGGAGTTTGTATGTTCTCCCTTTGTCTGCGTGGGTTTAACCCGGGTACTCCGGTTTCCTCCCACAGGCCAAAAACATGCAAGTGAGATGAGAGATGAGATGAGATTCAACTTTATTGTCATTACACATGTATGAATACAAGGTAACGAAACATGACTTGGCATTTGGGCACGCTCTGCAGAGCGCATCCAAGGCCGGGGCAGCCGCTAGGTGCCAGTCATTAAGTCAGGTTAATTGGAGACTCTAAAGTGGCCCTAGGTGTGAATGTGTGTGTGAATGGTGAAGGGACTGGCGCCGCACCGTGGCTGCCTCATCGGTCCACATGGATGCCATGAATTTCCCTCTGGGATTAGTAAAAGTATACAAAAAATATTGGACAAAGGATTTTGAAGATGGAGCTGCCATGCAGGAGGAAGAGAGGAAGACCACAGAGAAGATTCATGGATGTAGTGAAGGAGGACATGGAGAGGGTTGGTGTTACAGAGGAAGATCGGGCGAGATGGAGGCAGGTGATCCACTGTGGTGACCCCTAAAGGGAGCAGCCAGAAGAAGAAGTCAAAGTTAAAGACCTGTCAAAGTCCATTTTGCTATTACAGCACCGCAAAAATTAATTCTGTGCTGGGAGGAAAGCACAGAACAGCTGTCCCAGTGCTCTTAATCAGGTATTTTTTTAAACTGTAGCTCCAGTATTTTTACAGCAGGGCAATAACACAGATGAGTCCATTAGATGTAGTATGTACTGTATGTATGACCTTTTTGATAAAGGATGCTTTTTAAACTTTGTGTGGATATACACTACCGTTCAAAAGTTTGGGGTCACCCAGACAATTATTTTGTGTTTTCCATGAAAAGTCACACTTATTTACCACCATGAGTTGTAAAATGAATAGAAAATATAGTCAAGACATTGACAAGGTTAGAAATAATGATTTGTATTTGAAATAATAATTTTTTCCTTCAAACTTTGCTTTCGTCAAAGAATCCTCCATTTGCAGCAATTACAGCATTTCAGACCTAACATGATTGCACAAGGGTTTTCTAATCATCCATTAGCCTTCTGATGCAATGAGCAAACACGTTGTACCATTAGAACACTGGAGTGATAGTTGCTGGAAATGGGCCTCTATACACCTATGTAGATATTGCACCAAAAACCAGACATTTGCAGCTAGAATATTCATTTACCACATTAGCAATGTATAGAGTGTATTTCTCATTAGTTTAAAGTTATCTTCATTGAAAAAAAGTGCTTTTCTTTCAAAAATAAGGAAATTTCTAAGTGACCCCAAACTTTTGAACGGTAGTGTAAATGTTTACATAGTTTATCTGGAATTTAAAATTTAGCGATGCATTTTCTTTTTTGCTCTCTTCCCCTTTCTGCTGCTACCTTTATGGGTCATTACAGCGGATCATCTGCTTCCATCTCACTCTATCCCTTGCATCTTCCTCTGTAACACCAACCCTCTCCATATCCTCCTTCACTACATCCATGAATCTTCTCTGTGGTCTTCCTCTTTTACTTCTGCATGGCAGCTCCATCTTCAACATCCTATGTCCAATATAACCACTATCCTTCCTCTGCACATGTCCAAATCATCTCAGCCTTGCCTCTCTTACTTTGTCTCCAAACTGTTCAACCTGAGCTGTCCCTCTGATATACTCATTTCTAATCCTGTCCCTCCTAGTCACTTCTACAAAGCAAGCATTGCATCTGTAGTACTCTTTCTTGGCATGAAACTGTACTGCTACTCACTGATTGTCACCTCTCCTCTTAACCTGGCTTCAACAACTCTTTCCTATTTCTTCATAGTATGGCTGATCAATTCTATGCCTCTGTAGTTGCTACAGCTCTGAGTATCACATTTGTTCTTGAAAATTGGTACAAAAACACTTCTTCTCCACTCTTTTCTTCATCCATCCTCCTCTGTCATTTTTTTTTAATTCATCAGCTTCTCGTGGTATTCCTTCCACTCTTCTCACTCATTAGTACATTACCATTTCTGTCCTTAATCATCCTAACCTGCTGCACATCCTTTTCAGCACCTTTTCTCTGTCTAGACAATCAACACAAGTCCTTTTCTCCTTCCTTAATATCAGTCTGTCATCCAACTCACTATATGTCTTTGCCTTTGCTACCTCTCTCATTGCCATACCTCTTGATTCCACGTACTCCTGTCTACTCTCTCCACCTCCTTGACTGCCTCACTCTTTCTTTGTCAACCTCTTCCTTTGAATACTTTCCTGTACTTCTTCATTCCACCACCAAGTCTCCTTGTCTTCCTTCCTGTCTAGAGGAAACACCACATACCTTTCTACATGTTTCTCTCACTTTGTTACCTGTACTTTCCCAGTCATCTGGCAATTCTTCCCTACCACCCACAGCCTGTATCAACTCCTTCCTGAACTCTGTGTGACCTTCTTCCTTCTGTAACTTTCCTCACTTAATCTTTGACTCTGCCTTCACTCTCTCCCTCTTCTTGCTTTCCATAGTCATCCTACAGACTACCATCTGATGCTGTCTAGCTACATTCTCCCTTGCCACCACCTTGCAGTCTCCTATCTCTTTCAGATTTCTCCTTCTGCATAAGATGTAGCCCACCTGTGTGCATCTTCCTCCACTCCTGTAAGTCACCTGATGTTCCTCTCTCTTGAAATACATATTCAAAACAACCATTTCCATCCTTTTAGCAAAATCCACAACAATCTGTCCTTTCACATTTCTCTCCTTAAGACCATACCTACCCAGGACCTCCTTATCACCTCTGTTCCCTTCACCTACATGTCCATTAAAGTCGGCTCCAATCACTACCCTCTACCCCCGGGAACACGCTCTACCACTTCATCCAACTTACTCCAGAATTCTTCTTTCTCTTCTACCTGACATCCAACTTGTGGGGCATACGTACTGACAACATTCAACATCACACCTTTGACTTCTAGCTTCAAACTCATGATCGTGTGTGACTCCCTCTTCATATAGTCTTCCTTCAAGTTTACTCCTGCTCCATTTCTCTTCTTAGCTGCCCCATGGTAGAACAGTTTAAATCCACCTCCAATGCCTCTGGCCTCCTTGCCTTCCATCTGGTTTCTTTACCCTACTGTCATCTCCACGCTCCTGCTTTTCCTTTTCCCCATCTCCTCCTCTGTGATCTTTGACCAACAGTAGCCCAATTTCCACTGGCACCCTGTTGAGTAACTGCACCAATGGTGGTCGTTAATCTGGGCTTCGACAGATACGATATGGAAGTCTCATTTGTGATGATCTGTAAATTTGATTTGTGAAATATTTTACACCGGATGCCCTTCGTGATGCAACTCTCCCCATTTACATGGGCTTGGGACCAGCACTAGGGATACACTGTCTTATGTTAACTGCTTCTGTGAACTCTCCTGTAAATATGGTCATGGCCTTAGAGCAGAAACCACCTTCTTTCATATTTAAGTATGTCAGTCAAAGTCCATCACGTCACACCAAACTGCTGGGACTTGAACCCAGGATCTCCTGTATATTAGACAGGCACTTTAACAACCAACTAAGTCACAGACTATGGTCTGAGGAAAAATAAATAATTTATGTGTCCCAAATTTCAGTAACTTTTTAAAATTGTCTACAGAACCATTGTGGCATTAAATTAAAAATACATGTATCAAAGCCGTCAAAAATATAGTTTATACTCACTCTGAAATTTAAAGCAATTTAATTACTTTAATCCAGAGTAAAAATTTTACTTGGATTAATGTTTGCCAGATCGAAAAAATTAAGCTTTACCAAAGCGAAAAATCTGTATCATCTTTATATTAAGTAATTTTGTTACTTTGACTCAAATAATTTTTTTCATGAAGAAAAGAAATACTTTTAATTCTGAATTAAAATGTAATGTTTAAACCAAAATACAAATATGATTTGTGAAAAACGAATCTATCTAAGTTTAAGTTGGTCCAAAGGATCTTTTTTTTCAGTGTAGCTTGTCCAGTTGCATGACTATAAAAATGGTAATTATTCAGTTCTTCCAGGATTTCTTGGGATGTTTTTATGATTGTTGTGGCCCAAAAAGCCTGAATTTGCGAGAGCTTTTTTAAAAAGTTGCGATAAACGTTGTGATGTTTTTAGTGTTTTTTGCACTAAAAGTTGTGCGAAGAATTACAAATTTTAAAGCAGATGTTTTTTTCCTCCTTTGGAGTTACGTGGGTCCGCCCTCCAGTGGGCTCACCACCTGCAGGAGGGATCATGGGGGTCCGGTGCTATGTGGATTAGGTGGCGGTCAAAGGCGGACACCTTGACAGACTGATCCCAAGCTTTCTAAACTGGCTTTTGGTACGTGGAATGTCACCTCTCTGGTGGGGAAGGAGCCTGAGCTGGTGTACGAGGCTGAGAGATACCGGCTAGATATAGTTGGCCTTACCTCAACACACAGCTCCGGTTCCGGAACCAGTCTCTGGGAGAGGGGCTGGAGCTTGGCCTTTTCTGGAGTTGCCCCGGGCGAGAGGCGACGAGCAGGGGTGGGTATTCTTGTATCCCCCCACCTTGCTGCCTCTATATTGGAGTTTTCCCCGGTGGACGAAAGGGTTGCTTCCCTGCGCCTTCGGGTTGGGAAACGGGTCCTGACCATCATGTGTGCCTATACACCAAATGATGTTTCAGAGTACCCACCCTTTTTGGAGTCTGTGACTGGGGTGCTGGAGGGTGCTCCTCTTGGAGACTCCATTTTCCTACTGGGGGACTCTCAATGCGCACGTGGGCAATGACAGTGAAACCTGGAGGGGGTTGATTGGGAGGAACGGCCTGCCCGATCTGAACCCGGGTGGTGTTCAGTTATTGGACTTCTGTGCTAACCACAGTTTGTCCATAACAAACACCATGTTCAAGCATAAGGGTGTCCATAAGTGCACCTGGCACCAGGACACCCTAGGTCGCAGGTCGATGATCGATTTTGTTATCGTGTCATCAGACCTGCGACCGTATGTCTTGGACACCCGGGTAAAGAGAGGTGCAGAGCTGTCAACTGATCACCATCTGGTGGTGAGTTGGATCCAATGGCAGGGGAGGAAGCCATTCAGACCTGGTAGATCCCAAACGTATAGTGAGGGTGAGCTGGGAACGTCTGGCTGAGGCCCCTGTCCGGGAGGTCTTCAACTCCCACCTCCGGAAGAACTTCAACCACATTCCGAGGGAGTCTGGAGACATGGAGTCTGAATGGGCCATGTTCTCCACCTCTGTTGTTGAAGTGGCGGCCCAGAGCTGCGGCCGCAAGGTGGTCGGTGCATCTCGTTCCCCCAAACCAAGTGGTGGACACCAGTGGTGAGGGTGGCCATTAAGCTGAAGAAGGAGTCCTATCAAGCTTGGTTGGCTTGTGGGATTCCCGAAGCAGCTGAGGTGTACCGGCAGGCCAAGCGGAGTGCAGCTCGGGTGGTTGCTGAAGAAAAAACCCGGGTATGGGAGGAGTTCGGTGAGGCCATGGAACAAGACTTTCGGTCGGCCTCAAAGAGATTCTGGCAAACTGTCCGGTGGCTCAGGAGGGGAAAGCAGCTCCCTGTTCACACTGTGTATGGTGCGGATGGGACACTGTTGACTTCGACTGGGGATATCGTCGGGCGGTGGAAGGAATACTTCGAGGATCTCCTCAATCCCACTGATACGCCTTCCACAGAGGAAGCAGGGTTTGGGGACGAGAGGGATGACTCGCCTATCACAGGGGCTGAGGTCGCCAAGGTGGTTAAAAATCTCCTTGGTGGCCGGGCCCCGGGGGTGGACGAGATTCGCCCTGAGTACCTCATGGCCCTGGATGTTGTTGGGCTGTCATGGTTGACACGCCTCTGCAACATTGCGTGGAGGTCGGTGGCAGTGCCTTTGGCATGGGAAACCGGGGTGGTGGTTCCTCTCTTCAAAAAAGGGGACCGGAGGGTGTGCTCCAACTTTAGAGGGATCACACTCCTCAGCCTCCCTGGGAAGGTCTATGCCAAGGTACTGGAGAGGAGAGTCCGGCCGTTGGTCGAAACTCGGATTCAGGAGGAGCAATGTGGTTTTTGTCCTGGCCATGGCACATCGGACCAGCTCTTTACCCTCTTGAGAATTCTTGAGGGTTCGTGGGAGTTTGCCCAACCAGTTTACATGTGTTTTGTGGACTTGGAGAAGGCATTTGACCACGTCCCTCGTGGTTTTTTGTGGGGGGTGCTTTGGGAGTATGGGGTATCAGGCTTGTTGTTACGAGCTATTTGGTCTCTGTCCGACCGTTGTGAGAGTTTGGTTCGTATTGCCAACACTCAGTCGGAGTCATTCCCAGTGAGAGTTGGACTCTGCCAGGGCTGCCCTTTGTCACCGATCCTGTTCATAATTTTTACAGACAGGATTTCTAGGCCCAGCCAGGGAATGGAGGGTGTCATGCTTGGTGACCACAGGATCTCATCTCTGTTGTTTGCAGATGATGTTGTCCTGTTGGCTTCATCCAGCAATGATCTACAGCTCTTGCTGGGATGGTTTGTCGCTGAGTGTGAAGCAGCTGGGGTGAGAATCAGCACCTCCAAGTCCGAGTCCATGGTCCTCAGCCGGAAAAAGGTGGATTGTCCTCTCTGGGTTGTGGACAGGCTCCTGCCCCAAGTGGAGGAGTTTAAGTATCTTGGGGTCTTGTTCACAAGTGAGGGGAAAATGGAGCGAGAGATTGACAGATGGATTGGAGCAGCATCTGCAGTGATGCGGACGTTGTACCGGTCTGTTGTGGTGAAGAGGGAGCTTAGTTCTAAGGCAAAGCTGTCGATTTACCAGTCAATCTACATTCCTACTCTCACCTATGGTCACGAGCTTTGGGTAATGACCGAAAGAACAAGATCGCGGATACAAGCGGCTGAAATGAGCTTTCTCCGTAGGATTGCTGGACTCACCCTCAGAGATAGGTTGAGGAGCTCAGTCATCCGGGAGAGGCTCAGAGTAGAACCGCTGCTCCTCCACATTGAAAGGAGTCAGTTGAGGTGGTATGGGCATCTGATTAGGATGCCTCCTGGACGCCTCCCACTTGAGGTGTTTCAGGCACGTCCCACTGGGAGGAGACCCCTGGGCAGACCCAGGACTCGGTGGAGAGACTATGTCTCCCAGCTGGTCTGGGAACGCCTTGGTATCCTCTCTGAAGAGCTGGAGCAGGTGGCTGGGGAGAGGGAAGTCTGGGCTTCTCTGCTTGAACTGCTGCCTCCATGACCCGGACCTCCGGAAAAGCGGTAGAAGATGGATGGATGGATGTTTTTTTCCAGTTTACTACAGTGATATTCTATATAACAATACAAGAAAAGCACAGGATTGTCAGAAATTCCTATTACAGTGATTTGTAAATTAAGCAGAAACTTCTGCTGTACAGAAAAACTCTTGTGCAACAGGAAATACAAACATTAACACAATATCCATTACAACAGCTAAACTGCATTGAATGCATGTTAAAGAGTATAGCTTTGGAAATTATTGACAGCACCTTCATTTGAAAACTCCCTGCGGTCCCCAACCAGTCGGTACCGTGTTGCTCTGTATTGGCTATAGGAGTCTGTTTTCTGAAAAAACAAACAACAACAACAAAAAACTATTACAGACAGTATTCTCTCTCTTTCCATGCCTAACTCCTACCTGTCTATCTTCTGCATGTCGGTCCTGACACACACACATCTTTCCTTTACGGTGAGATGGCGGGAGGGGTGTTTGTCTGTCCAGACCGTTGGTCCGTGTCCACACTGGAGATTCACAGCTTTAAAGCTCATTGACCAGATATAGTAATGATTTTAACTCTGAAGATGTATAAAATTTTCAAACACTTTCTGTAGTGTTAGATTTCTTCGCAGTGTTAGTGGTTTTACAGTGTCTCTCCCCCCGCGCGCTCCCGTGACGGGGTGCTTTTGAGGCAGGCAGATGTTTTTCAACACAAACCCAGCACTTCGTACACACGGTCAGGATGGAGACGTGGCGAGATGTCCACTGGCAGGCTGGGGGAGACGGAGGAAGGGACGGTGTTGGAGACTTCGTGGGTGAGTGTTTTTTTTTTTAAAATCACACACTCTGTTTGCTGATGTGTTCTGTGAATACTCCTGTAAACACGGAAGTAAACGCGGAGCAGCGACGCGTTTGATTGATTAGACTGAACATTTCAGCGGCAGTCAGAGACAAATTTGACTGGTGAAATTGGCGGAAGTTGACGATGATTGGCCAAAAATGTGGGAAAGTTGCGGTGATTGGACAACGTTGCAAGGCCGCGCAATAGTTGTGCTAATTGGCTGATTTCGTGTGAATTGATGCGGTCACAACATCACGAAATCTTGAAGGAACTGATTATTTGAGACGTAATGTCTAAAACGGTGGTGAAATCAGTTGATTCACAGTGAAACAGAATCACATTTCCCCTCGTTACATTGTTCATTTCACCTTTTGCCTGTGTGGCTGTGGCCACGTCTACCAGTTGTGGGAGGAAAACCACAACCTCAGAACAGAACTGATTCAAGCTCAAATTTCTGTTTTCTTTGAAGAAACTTTAAAAGGCAAAACTGGTGTCATTTTACAAGAGCCCTCGTGTCTGGGGACAAGTGAATATGTCCCCCTTTGTTGACATAAATAGTAGCTTTTCTGCAGTGTTTAGCAGCAGTGACAGCCACATTTTGAAGTGGAATATTTGCACATTTGTGCTGACGAGAGCAAGAATATGATTACAAGTGCATCATGTAAGACATGAAAGGGAAAATAACCATGGCTGTGCTGATGTGAAGTGCCTGGTGGAGAGCTCTCACTGACCTGTATGAAACCCCACTCAGAGACTATTAAGCTGTTCATAGGAGAGCAGGCATGGGGACCGACTGTGACTCTTGATGTTTCCCTGGCTGGTCTCGGTGACTCTTTCAGGGTTGATTCAGTGAAGCTTCTGAAAATCACAACAGTGTGAGATTAGCAGATGGAGAAAAAGAAATTCTGCTTTTGTTAAGATGCCATGTTTAATATGAGGGAGAGAATTACATGAATTCTTGAGCAGTATTAGACTGAGGGAGCTTCTGTGGAAAAAAAAATGTCACTGATACATCAGATAATTTTTAATTTAATGGAATATGCATCAATAAAGATATCTGTCTGTCGCTGAAAATGGCACAGTAATGGTATTGAAAATATGAAGAACTATAACATTAATAATCTTCTCAGTTAAATTGACTTAACTTTGTTTTTCTTTTTTTAAAACTCATGGATAACTACAAAACTTTACAAAAAGAACAATTAATGGATTGTGGAAAAGTAGCCAGATAACTCATACACAATGTATATTTTCACCATTTACAGTTTTTCCTCTGTTGCTTTGGTGCATTTCTCAGAACAGATTTGAAGGTTGCACAACACTAAGTGCATTTCTCAAAACAAAGTGTGCAAACTGCAAAGCACAGGAGATGACCTGCAACAGTGTGTAATTTGCTCAAACTGTTTAGTCTATGTGTCAAAAGAAAGTATTTATACCAGGTGTAGGATGAAGAGCCTATAAAATTATTTGTCATAAGGTACAGGAATTATTTATTTTATTTAATAGTGGGTGTGAAAGGGGGGCGGAGTTGAGCCTTCACTTCTACACCCGCTAAATTAAATAAAAGCACTCGTAAAAGGGGCACCAGTCCTAACGGACAATAAGATTAACTTTAGTTTTAATTAATTTTGTACCTTAAATTACTTCATGAATCAGTCTCAAAGTTTCAGTGAGTTTTTGTCCTGCCGTGATTAGGAAACCTGTATATGCGAAAGGAAAACGCTTCAACTGCTCTTATTCACTCATTTATTAAAATCATTCAGGTTACATGACATGGCGTTCAAATGATGAATAAACAGATTCAGATGATGACAGCGTAAAATATCACATCAACTGATATTGAGTTCCTGAACATAAAATCCAGCATTACACCTCTGCAGAACCAAGGAGAACTAGACTTATGTTTCAACGGTAAATGAGACTGGAATGTTTTAACAAAACATCGCAATTTTATGGGGAAAATTCATAAGCTAATTACCTAAAAATGACTCCTGAATTAATCTACAAAATTTAAGGGCAGTTACTTAAAAATGACTGAAAGTTTTCGTTCAGTTTACAGTCCTATCCTGTGGCTGAGACTAATTGAGCCCTGAAATACGGGCCATATTCAATTGTAATTTAATTGTTAGGTCATCACCTTTTAACCCAGAAATAGGAGAAATAAGTCTCACTCACACACGGCCGTAGGTCCAAGTTCCGCGGGTCGGTACCGCTGGATTTTTGAAGTTAGGACGCCGGGAGGAAGCTGGTGCTGCAAGATGCCTCCTCACTCACAGCCGTGGGGCGATAACTTAGCTGGGGGGGCCCTTCAAAGAGACATTTGCAGCCGTGGGTGGTTTGTCTCAGGGCGGCGTGAAAAGTCCTTGGGAAAAGAATCCAAATTTGGGGTCTCTTGTAGCAGGATAGACCAAAAAAACTGAAGGAAAATCTTCTCAGCCTCTTCACTTTAAACTAGGCAAATTAAAGGTCCACTTTAATGGCGTGAAAAGTCATTAAAAAAAGTGTTAGAAAAGCAATTACTAGGATAAGAATGGCTTCTGAGGTGAAGGAAAAAGTTTGAGAATTTGATTCTCTAAAAAGGGACGAGCTCTAAAGAAAAATGGTTTCTCCTCAGTTCCCAGAATATAAGAAAAGATTTGACAAACACACAGAGAATACAATAAAACTTCACAGGGCCTTGAAACGGTGGAATAAAATCTTCTTCTGAGATCTAGATTACTATTCTGCTTCTTTAATCTTAATTTAGTTCCTCTAATTCTTAATTCTATTTCTAGCTAATCTTCCTGCCTGTTGTCTGATCTCTGACCTTTTCAAAAACTCTCCTCTGTACTGTGACTCAACTGTTTACTCTGTTTTCCTGTCTTGTTTTTCCTGACTACTCAAATCTAACTTCTGTCTTTTAAAGTTACCTCGCCGGGTCGTAAAACTGATGAGGTCAGTCGTCAAACTGACCAATCTACTCTTTCAGAATCAGTTTGAAATGGCTGTTATCCAATGTGAAAACACTTCTTTGTTTGAGAGCAACCAACCAAATGAAGACACCATCCCATGAAATTTCAGAGGGAAAAATCAACACTCAGTCAGTTCTTATAAGATAAATGCTCAATATAAAATCTAACTAAATTAAATGACTTGGCTAATATATGGTGATCATGCATTTATACCATTACTCCAATAACACTCATGAATATAACATTTCTTATACATAATTATAATACATGCATTCACATTTAGATCAAGATTAGAACAGCAGAACATGCAGCAAACCATGGTTGGTGATAACAGGGATGATTTTCAGTGTCCTTAGGATCCAGGATAAGCTGAAAGAAACTTAATATTTAGAACAAATTAAAAGTCATCCTACGTACTGAAAACACATTCCATAGGTATCCGCTAGGAGGTACTGTTGAGCTGTAGATGAGTTCCTTTATTATCTGGCGAAAGTACCTGGACAGTATAGCCTATAAAACCGTCAGATTAAGTGGTTTATGACTCTTTTAAAAACATTGGTTTCCTGTGAAAAGGTACGTTATCAAATGCAGTGTTCATGTTGGAGAGGTCTGGTCTCCTGAGTTTTATGTTACTTTGAGCCTTTAAAAGCAAGCTCTGTTTACATTGGGGTCCTGGGAAAGCAAGCATCTTTGGTCAGGTCTGGAAGAAGCCTGCATGAGTCAGCAAAAAGCCAGTGATATTCCTGAGAAGGCAGAAAGGTGATATTCCTGTGTAATGAATAAATTGAAATTCCTGTAAACTGGAGAGAAGTGATCTTGTCTTGGTTTTGAGGAGGACGATGATGCTACACAGGGGTGTCCAATCATGTACCATTGAAGGGCAAAGGCCCTGCAGGCTTTACCTCCAACCACTGTCTTCAACAGCAGATTTCACTGAACTTCTTCCCACTGATTGCTTATCAGTGAAAACACCTGCTGAAGAGACTGAGTAGAAGAGAGAACCTGCAGGGTCTTGGCCCTCCATGGCACATGATTGGACACCTCTGATCTACACCAGTGAAACTGTCACTTATGTCAGAATGGAGAGTCCTTATGCCAGCTTTATGGACAAGGCCATCAAAATGTTTGGCTATATTGTCAATAAAACAGTTTATGCTGTAATTATTTTCTAGTGAAAACTGACATGTTGTTTGGTAACAGTGACTGAAAATGAACAAGGCAGCATTTTCTCTGCGTTGCAGAACAATTTCAAAGCTATAAATTATTTATATTACTGTATGAGGGGAATAGAGTGAAATACACTTTCAAAGTTTTTACTGTATTGTTTTTAATGAATTATGCATTTTCACCATTCAACAATTCAAGATTCAAAGGCTTTATTATCATGTGCACAGTTAAGAAATGCAACATTTCCTGAGCAATGAAATTCTTATTCTGCTCTCCGAAGGAATACCAAGGTAATAAATACACATCAATACTAATAAAGGTAATAAACACAGCTTAATACTAAATACTAATGTTACACCCAGGAAGGGCGAAGGGGAGGAAGGATGATAGAGCCAAGCTGTTTAGACTTTGCAGCGACCGTTTATTAACTTCTCAGCACACACGGCACGGCACGGCACATCACTTACACAGCACATATATATACACCATCTTGTCTCAACACTCTCTCTCGACTTCTCTCTCAAACATTCTCTGGAACACTCACACTAGTGCGCCTACACTCTTCTTCTATGGTGTTCTCTAACACTACACAGTGTCTTAACATTACTGAGCGCCACCTCTGGCGTAGAAACGCTACTGCTTTCTCTAACAGTTTATATCTAACAGTCCACACTGTTTTCTGGGGGTTTACTAAAGATTGTCCAAAATTGACGTTTTCCTACACTCACCCCTCAAAAAGTTAATGTCGTCCCGACATTACACCTTTCTGAAAACAGTAGTTTTTTTCCTTTTCTTCTGTCAGTTCACATTTGGTAATCATGCATTACATGTTAAGTAGGGTATCACTACACAGGAGTCAGAGTTCATTAAAGTCTATAAAGATGCAACTGGTAATTGTCCATAGTACAGCATGTATCTCCTATTCCATGCAATACATTTGCAGAAGAGGTCTTTGTGCATGATAACCTTCAACCGCTCCATCCATCATGGTGGGTATCTGCATCTTTCCTGAGAGTAAGGATACTCAATCTAGTCATAACCTACCCAATAAACCTTTGTGTGATGCCTGTGCCTTAGTAACATACTGCAAGTCTCTTTTTGTGTTTTTTAAATTTTTTTGTTCTTTTTTTTCAATTTTTTTTATCAACCATCACAGTAACTACCAAGTTACTTTTCAAGACAGTTATGTCTGACCAATGGTTATCTTTAGCTTCTACACCTTTGTTCTAAACAGATGAAATGCAATGAAGTGCAAGGTTGGCCTAACTTATCATAAGTCAATCTCAATGGCTGTTTTCTTATTCTTGAAGGATACGTTTTAACAGGAATCTCGTCAGGTCCCTCCTGGTCACTGGAACTGGACTCCGACACCTCATCACTCTGGTCCTCATCTGCCTCAGCTGGATCTGGAACCACCGGATCGTCGACCTCTGGTGCCAGCTGCACCTGCGTGACGTCATCTGGGTCCTGGTCCTCATCCTCCGGAGTAGTGTCATCATGCGGGTAGAACTCCGGTGCATCGGCTCTCAGTGGACGCTGCTCTTGATCCTTCCCAGCTCGTAATCTGATTATGGCATTCCAACCCTCTTCATCTTCATCATCCGTGTTGCTTTGTCTGTCCACATGCCTTTGTCTTTTAGAGTCTCTTTCTCTCATTTTCTTAGAGGCATGCTTCACTGTTTCCATGGGAAGAAAGTCACATGGTAACAAAAGGTTTCTGTGCATGACCCGAGTGCGTCCCTTGCCAGTTTCAGGTCTGATTTCATATACTGGACTGTCTGGGTACTTCTTTTGGGTCACGACATACACCGTGTCTTCCCAGTATGATCTTAATTTTCCTGGCCCACCTTTTTCGGTCAAGTTTCGAACCAATACTCTGGATCCAGGGAGTAACTCAGCACCGTGAACCTTTTTATCATAAAGTGCTTTACTTCTCATCCCTTCTTTGTTTGCTGTTTTAGAAGCGAGTTTGTAAGCTTCAGTCATTGTAGCTCTCCACTTTTCAGCATAGTCCTGCTGAGAAACACTCTGCTCTCTTGTTGTGAGGCCAAACATCAGATCAATAGGCAACTTTGGACTACGACCAAACAACAGAAAATATGGTGCGTACCCTGTAGCTTCACTACGCGTACAATTATAGGCATGAACCACTTTTGCCAGAGAGGACTTCCAGTCTTCCTTAGCTGCTTCAGGCAAATTTCTGAGCATTGCCAACAGTGTACGATTAAATTGTTCCACCTGCCCATTCCCTTGGGGATGGTAGGGTGTTGTTCGGGACCCCTGCACACCACTGTACTCTTGGAGCTTTGCAAAAAGTTTATTTTGGAACTCTCTTCCCTGATCATGATGGAGTCGTGTGGGGAAACCAAACTTGAGGGCAAAAGCTCCAAAGATCTTCTCAGCAGCGGTGTGGGCAGCTTTGTTATGACATGGGTAAGCCTGGGCAAAACGAGTAAAATGGTCCATTACAACCAGGATATACTCATATCCTCCTTTGCACTTCTCCAAATGCAGGAAATCCACTGACACTAATTCAAATGGGTACGTGGTGACAATGTTAGTCAGTGGTGCCCTTGTTATCTTATTGGGACGTTTGTTCTTTAAACAACTGCAAACTCTTGTGATGTAGTGCTCCACATCTCTTTGCATATGAGCCCAATAAAAACGCTCTCTTATCAAGTTCATCACACTCTCTACCCCTAAATGACCCATGTTTTCATGGAGCTCTTTGAACACGAGTTTGAGAAACTTCTGGGGTAGGAGTAGCTGGTCATGTGTTGCCGTTCTCCTGTAAAGCAGTCCATCATCTTCCAAGTACAGCTTGTGTTTTTGCCTGACTAGAGCTGCAATTTTACTGTTCTGCTGCTTTACACTTCTTGGCCATTGTTTTGACAACACGTAGCGCAACACCTCTCCAATCACGGAGTCTTCTTCTTGAGCTCTTTTTATATCAGTCTTTGATATTTCAGCTATAGAGCTGGCTTCTTGATCTGCTTCACTAATGAGAGTAGAAATGGTGACTGAGCAGAGCCATGGTTCATTTTCTTGTGACTTTACCTTGACTGCCTGTGTCACACAATTCATCACATCAGGATCAACATTCTGTGTACATTTGTTCATGTACTGCTCCATATCTAGAGGCATACGTGAAAGTCCGTCTGCATCTCTGTTTGCTTTTCCAGGGCGATACTTAATCACAAACTGGAAATCAGCTAGTTCTGCTACCCACCTCTGTGAGGTTGCATTTAACTTTGCGGTGGTAAGCACATACGTTAGGGGATTATTGTCCGTATAGACAGTGAATGGTGGAGAGTAGTACAGATAATCCCGAAACCTCTCACAGATGGCCCACTTCATGGCGAGAAACTCCAGCTTCCCTGAATGAAGGTGGTAGTTCGTCTCTGAATTTGACAGTGTCCTGGAGCCATATGCTATCACCACCAGTTTGTCTTGTTGTCGCTGGTATAACACCGCCCCAAGCCCCTCCTGTGAAGCGTCACAGTGTAAAATGAAGGGTTCTTCAAAGTTCGGGTAACCTAACACTGGGGGTTGGGTAAGAAGGTCAACAAGCTGACAAACTACTGCTTGATGCTCTGGGCGCCACCTGATCACATGAGATGAGGGTAAGTGGCCACCATCATTCTTTTTGACATGTTTCTTTGAGTTTTTCTTTGCTTTGTCTGTGTGATCTTTAGCAAGAAGGTCGTAAAGAGGCTTTGCTATACGAGAGAAGTTTGGAACATAGCTGCGGTAATATGAAATAAAACCTAGCAATTTCCTTAGCTCTCCCACAGTGGAAGGTTGCTGCTGTTTGAATGTCTGCACTGGGGCAATGTCCGCAGGGTCCATGGTGTAACCCTGTCCTGTTACCATTTTACCAAGAAAACGTACCTGCTGCTTGAATAACTCACATTTCCGGGGAGTCAACTTCACTCCATGACTTTGATAGCGGTGCAGGACGCTTCTCAGGTCTCGCAAGTGATCTTCAAAAGTCTGTGAATGAACAACGTTATCATCGAGGTAAGGCAGACAAACATCATCTCTCAACCCCCGCAAGCACTCCTCCATAGATCTTTGGAATGCTGCTGGTGCTGAGGACAAACCAAATGGAATCCTTACCCACTCGAACAAACCCCAGGGAGTGATAAATGCAGTGAGGGGCCTACTCGACTCTTCCAGGAAACCCTGATGATACGCCTTTCCTTGGTCGAGGACTGAAAACCACACACTCCCACTTAGACTGTTCAGCATATCCTGTATGCGGGGAATTGGGTGTCTGTCTGGGATAGACTTCTTGTTCAATTCTCTAAAGTCACAACACAAACGCAGACCTCCATCTTTCTTTCGCACACAGACAATTGGACTGGAATACGATGACTTGGATTTGGTGATCCAGCCCCTGTTAAGCAAATCTTCTAAATACTCCTTTACTTCTTTATGAAGTGGTTTGGGAACAGAAACATAAGTCTTTTTGACAGGATCGTGATCTTTGAGTCGGATCTTCAATTGTAAAGAGGGAATTGTCCCTACATCATACTCATCACGGGAAAACGCTTGCCGTTCCTCCCGTAGTAGCCGTTTCACTTGCTCTTGCTGTATGGGCGAGAGATGACCAAGGGGAACCGGAGGGTCCCACATGTCCATAGTCTCTTTGACAGCACAGTTCATCTTGGTCTCGTTACTTCTTCCTGTCTCACTCGTCGTTGGGTCGACGGTCGCTTGGTTTACAGCAGGAGGTCTAATATCTGCCGGATAAGCAGTTTTAACTCTCCGCGTTTCCCCCAATATGGTCTTAGCGGGCAGCTGGATATCACGGGACGTACTGTTTGTTATAGGTATTTTGAACATCGATCGCTTCCCTTTCCATAACTGCACCAACCCACTTTGCATCTGCAAACCCTCTGGTAACTGGGTGTACTGACTCGGCTCAAATAAGACGTCTTGTGTGTCTGGAAGTGAGCCTGCTTTGACACAACCTTTGACTGTTTTGGTTTGGCCAGCAGGGATGGTAACCAACTCACTGCCAACTTTTACCGTTCCTTCCCCCAGCCTATCCTCCTCACTTTGCATCACTTTCAAAAACACTTCTGTTTTCTTACAGTCAAAGGAGAAGGCTGCGCTAACAGCTTCACTGATGGTGCAAGGGGATTTAATGCCCATCTTCAGGACATGGTCAATCACGTTGAACCCAATGATAGGCGGCTCTGCCACTCCGTCCTCCTTCACCACTAGCACAGGAACTAAGAGTTCCACCGGTGGGCGACTAACTGTCGGCAGCTTAAATGTGACTTCGACCCACCCTGAGATTGGAATCGGTGTCTGGTTCACTGCCCTCCCACTCAGGATATTTGGACCCATCAACTCGGCTAAGTCTCTGACGGTGGTGTGTGGCAGGTGCTCCTGTCTCCAGGCGTCATTCATTAAACAAACCTGTGACCCTATGTCCCACACTGCTTGTGTCTCCTTGTCATCCAGAAAGCAGGTGATGACATATTTTTTTCCAACCAAATTGAGTAACTGTAATTGGCGATTAGGGGACAGTAGATTAACACGGACCATTTCTACAGGAGGTGCCTCGGCCTGAGCTACCAGCCTTGCTTCTAACCTCCAAATACTGTCAGTAACGAGCTCATACAGTTCTTGTGTGTTAGCTTGTTCTGCTGTGGCTGCGACAGTATTGGCCGCCGTGTCTACTTGCCCTGTTCCTCTTCCGAGTCTCCTCCCTATTCGACATTCCCTTGACATGTGGCCGCTGACTCCACACCTGAAGCAGTGGTTGCATTGTTCGCCATTGCTGGTGGACTGACATCTCTTGCAGCCACGTGTCCTCCTGGCTCTTTGAGCGCGAGGTGCTCTGGGAGACTCACGTATGGCCTTTTTGATCTCCTCCATGTCACTCTTCAGCTGCGTGACTATGTTCAGGAGCTCAGATTCCGTACGGGTCACTGTGCTTTGGGACTTAAGGATTTTTCCTTTTGTCGATGGTAGGGGGCGCTCTTGGCCATCCACTTCTCTCTCGGTTGCATACTGACCCGTCAGATTTTCCACTCGGCATTCTCGAACCTTTAGTTCTTTTGTGTGCCTTTTAAATTTCTGATGCCGTTCCCATTCAAGACTGGCTGCTGCATTCATCTTTGAAATCAGTAGCTCATCGGTGACGGCAAGATCCTCCAAATAATGCTTCAGTTGATATTTCACATCAACACTGATCAGGCCTGTTTCCACCGCCCTCAGAAACTTCCTCTTTATAAGATCAGAACTAAACTGCTCTTCAGTGCCAGGCTCTCTGGATGCTGCTAAAAGTCTTTCCTTTAGCTCAATGGCACAAAACAGGAAGTTCTGAGGTGACTCATTACTGTCTTGTGTGAGGTTTATCAGACGATGATACAAGTCAGTGGAACTATCTTCTTTATAATGTCCTCGCAGGATTATGCGCAGCTGTGGCAGTGTGAGATCTGACTTAATCTCCAGCATAGCGCGCAAACTCAATCCAGGACTCACTGCTTTGACAACAGCCTCAATTATCTCAGCCTCACTGTGCTTTTTCTTTAAGCCCATATCAATCTGGTGAGTGAGATTGGAATAAGACAACTTGTCTTTTTGGCCCCTCTCTCCTATCTGCCCATTTATCTTAAACTCCCGTTTAATGATCACTTCTGGCAGTAGGGGCGCTGTGGGGGCCGCGGGCTGTATCACAAAATGGCGGCTCGGTGGCGCGGCCTCGGGCTGTGTCTCAAAATGGCGGCCCGGTGGCGGCGCGGCCTGATCATCCGTCAGCCTTATTATTTCTTCTTCAACCCGTTTAGTTGAGTCAATAATACTTTCATGCAGAGCGGCATACTGGCTCTGTAAACTGCCGAGTGCCTCCGCCTCGCGGCTCGTGCCGGCCGTTGTCGCTGCCTGCGTCAACGGTTCACTTAGCTTAGCTTTGTTAGCACATGCTATTAGCCTTAGCAGAAACTCGCGGACTACATCCTCCTCTTCGCGTTCAATGGCTTTCTCCACCTCCTCGATTAACAGTCATATCAGCGTGTACTTCTTAGACGGTTCGGCTGGGCTTATCTTTGCAAATAAACAGACCTCATTTAGCTGTTCAGCCCGTAACGGCACCAAGGCCTCAGTTAGCTTAGCTTGTAGCTGCTTCAGCTCCGTTGTTACGGCCTCTCTTTTTCTTTTTTATTTGCTCACTCACCGTCTTATACACGGCTGAACCATCCTCTGCTACCAAGTTTTGTTACACCCAGGAGGGGCGAAGGGGAGGAAGGATGATAGAGCCAAGCTGTTTAGACTTTGCAGCGACCGTTTATTAACTTCTCAGCACACACGGCACGGCACATCACTTACACAGCACATCGCTATACACCATCTTGTCTCAACACTCTCTCTCGACTTCTCTCTCGAACATTCTCTGGAACATTCACACTAGAGTGCCTACACTCTTCTTCTATGGTGTTCTCTAACACTACACAGTGTCTTAACATTACTGAGCGCCACCTCTGGCGTAGAAACGCTACTGCTTTCTCTAACAGTTTATATCTAACAGTCCACACTGTTTTCTGGGGGTTTACTAAAGATTGTCCAAAATTGACGTTTTCCTACACTAATACTAATAAATAGACATTAAAAGCAATTAGGACAGTTAAAGCAGTTAAAACTAGAGGAAACAAGAAGAATGAAAATTGAAAATTCATTGGATGACTATAGCATAACCCTGAGTAAGTAAAAATTCACTGAATGAGTATGGCTCACCTCTGATAATACCCAATAGACTGTACAATGGTAATTTTAATATCAGAGATGATATGAACCTGAGATGGCATGATACGATGTACAATGTGCAAATGAGCAATGTACAAATTAGCACCCAGTGTGAGAGTTTCTCTGTGTAAAGCCGTGTGCCCTGATAATACCCAGTCTGTACAATGGTAATTTAGCAGCAGAGATGATATGGGCATGAGACGGGGTGAGACTATGTACAATGTGCAAATGAGTAATGTGCATATTTAACATCCAGTGTGTGAATTCCTATTTGCAAAGCTGTGTCCGGAGTTTATTTATTCAGGAGTCTGATGGCAGTGGGAATGATGGGGGGGTTTTTTAGTCTGGTTGTCCTGCATTTCACACTTCTGTACCTCCAGCCTGAGGGTAGAAGTGTGAACATTCTGTGCTGGGGGTGGGTGGGGTCCTGGAGGATTGAGGCAGCTCTCCTTTGGACTCTGCGGTGATAGATACTCTGCAGAGAGGGGAGTGGAGTTCTGATGATCTTCTCAGCTGTCTTCACCACTCTCTGCTGGCGTTTGCGGTCCAAAGCAGTAGTGCTGACGTACCACGCAGTGATGCAGTTGGTCAAGATGCTTTCGATGATGCAGCTGTAGAAGTTGTTGAGGATCTTGGGGGACATGCCAAACTTCCTCAGCCTCCTCAGAATGTACAGCCGCTGTTGAGCTCTCTTAACCAGCTCTGTGGTGTTAAGTGCCCACGTAAGGTCCTCGCTGATGTGGATGCCCAGGTATTTAAAGCTGCTCACCCTCTCCACCTCAGGCTCTCGGATGAACAGTGGCCGATGAGCTCTCCTCCCCTTCCTCATGTCCACCATCATCTCCTTCGTCTTGTCTGTGTTGAGGGTGAGGTTGTTGTTCTCACATCATGACACCAGGCTGGCCATCTCCCTCCTGTAGGATGCTTCATCACCACCAGTGATGCGTCCTATCACTGCTGTGTTGACCATTGACAGAAAGACCTTACCTTTAACAGTAAGTGTACAGTATTTCTGTATGTTCAGTACAGTGCACACTTTTTGGCTTACCTCCTTATTCTCCCGACAAAATCTTTGGATAATCAAGGATAGACCTCTTCTTCTGGGCTATGCATCTGAAAATGGTAACTGCTTTGCAGTGTTGGGAGTAACACGTTACAAAGTAACGTGGTACTGTAATGCCACTACTTTTGTAGTAACGTGCTGTGTAACGAAATTACTGTTTAAAAATTCAGTAATGTGTTACAGTTACTGAAATTTGTTCAGATGCGTTACTTGTTACTCGTTTTATTAATATGGATAGATATTTTTAGCGCAAATAAATGAATATACACACTGACCCTACCGTAGCTGACGCAGCTGTCAATCGATGTGACCTGTTGCAGAGAGCCGAGTCTTCACTACTGAGCGGAGGAAGAGATGAAGCTACTTTGTTTTTGTAGAAATAAACAGATTATTTTTCCTTTGTCACAGTGAAGGACAAATGCCTATTGGTGGGTTGGAAGCTAAAGTGTCAGTTGAGACCTACTGCAATCTTGAGAAGCGCTTGAAAACAGCAACAAAGCGCCGACAAAACTAATGCTAAGTAACGGCTAGCTGTGCTAACAACACCGTGTTAGTGTACGCTATCTGAACAGCCACTGCTGGATTTCAAGCACAGGTATGCATCTGGACAGTTTGTGACCCAACAAGAATTAAACCAACGGATTGCCAGATACGTACGTCGTTACAGACTGAAGACGTGATAACAGTCACTTATCATCAGACAGCTGGACTGCAATCCACTGAAGTTAAAGCACATTTACTTGCTACCTGGATAAAGGTTATTCAAAAATGGATTTTGATATCCAGAAGGAATTTGAGGGACTGGATCATGTCTCTGTCACAGTAGACATTTGAACTGGGGATAATGGACATTTTCTTTGGATCACTGCACATCAGATTAAATCCATATCATAAAGGTAAGCTAAACATGGACAGCTTTATGCAGTGTTGCCAACTCTCACTCCAAAATGAGGAAATTACTGGCAATATCATGTTGATTTTCTTTAGATTTTTCCCACAATAAGGCAGGATAAAGCAGACGGAACATGTTCTAAAAGCTCTGTCTGAAATACTCTGTTTTCAGCCTGACATTAATAAACCCGTAAGGTAACCCATTAATTAAATTGTCTTGCTATGTGTGCAAGGTGATTTAAGTATGCATTTAAAAGTAACGTGAAAGTTACTTTAATCATGCAGTAGTTGGTAAAGTAACTCAATTACTTTTGAAAAGAAGTAACTAGTAACTGTAATTAGTTACTATTTTTTAGTAACTTGCCCAACACTGCTGCTCTGTGAAGGCTTTATACTGTATATGCTATAATAGAAGGTTCATAGGATTCATCTGTGAGCTGTTCTAGAGAACTGGAAGTCCATTGGTTGACCTAATTCTTAACACATTTCCCTTCATAAGTGAAAGTAAAGATTCACCTGAGAACAATTAATCAATTTGATACATATTTCCAAAATTGTACTAGAAATGTCTAAAATCTGCTTGGAGTAATGATAACTAGTTCAACACTTTTGTATGTAATGACATAAGCAATGAACGAATGCCTAGATATTTGGGGGGTGAAGGACTATTCAACTGAAAACCTGTTTAATGTATTTTGACCTACATGACAACAGCAAATAATAATGTAAAAAATAGTAGACAGTTGTACTTAAGCAGCTGCATAATGTTGAAAAGTATTCAGTGTTTGTTTAAAATAGTGAGAAATTTATTTTATGGTGAGCACAAGTGACTATGTGATGTGGAGGTTGAACTAATAGTTTTTCAGAATTTCAGTTCTGTTCTTAGAAATGCCCCAAAGCAACTTAGAAAAACTGTAACATAGTTATCATCACGTGGTTAACATCAGTGTTACAGTGGTGTGGAAAAGTGTTTGCCCCCTTCCTGATTTCTCTTTTTTTTTTGCATGTTTGTCACACTTAAATGTTTCAGCTCATCAAACAAATTTAAATATTAGACAAAGATAACACAAACAAACACACAATTCAGTTTTTAAATGAAAGTGTTTATGATTAAGGGAAAAAAAAATCCAAACCTACTTGGCCCTGTGTGAAAAAGTGATTGCCCCCTAAACCTAATAACTGGTTGGGCCACCTTTAGCAGCAACAACTGCAATCAAGCGTTTGCAATAACTAGCAATGAGTCTTTTACAGCGCTGTGGAGGAATTTTGGCCCACTCATCTTTGCGGAGTTGTTGTAATTCAGCCACATTGGAGGGTTTTCAAGCATGAACCGGCTTTTTCAGGTCATGCCACAGCATTTTCAATCAGATTCAGGTCAGGACTTTGATTAGGCCACTCCAAAGTCTTCATTTTGTTTTTCTTAAGCCATTCAGAGGTGGACTTGCTCTTTTGTTCTGGGTCATTGTCCTGCTGCAGAACCCAAGTGCGCTTCAGCTTGAGGTCACGAACAGATGGCCGGACATTCTCCTTCAGGATTTTTTGGTAGACAGCAGAATTCATGGTTCCATTTACCACAGCAAGTCTTTCAGGTCCTGAAGCAGCAAAACAACCCCAGACCATCACACTACCATCACCATATTTTACTGTTGGTATGATGTTCCTTTTCTGAAATGCTGTGTTACTTTTATGCCGGATGTAATGGGACACACACCTTCCAAAAAGTTCAACTTTTGTCTCGTCAGTCCACAGAGGATTTTCCAAAAAGTCTTGGAAATCATCAAGATGTTTTCTGGCAAAACTGAGATGAGTCTTTATGTTCTTTTTGCTCTGCAGTGGTTTTCGTTTTGGAACTCTGCCATGCAGGCCATTTTTGTCCAGTCTCTTTCTTATGGTGGAGTCAAGAACACTGACCTTAACTGAGGCAAGTGAGGCTTGCAGTTCTTTGGATGCTGTTGTGGGGTCTTTTGTGACCTCTTGGATGAGTTGTCACTGCGCTCTTGAGGTAATTTTGGTTGGCCGGCCACTCCTTGGAAGGTTCACCACTCTTCCATGTTTTTGCCATTTGTGGATGGCTCTCACTGTGGTTTGCTGGAGTCCCAAAGCTTTAGAAACGACTAGAAAATTGAACTCACCTTTCCAAAGATATGATAAACCACAGTTAATTTATGTTTTAACAGTGGGGGTGGGGGCAATCACTTTTTCACACAGGGCCATGTAGGTTTGGATTTTTTTTAACCCTTAATAATAAACACCTTCAATTAAAAACTACATTTTGTGTTTACCTGTGTTATCTTTGTTTGTTTGTTTGATGATCTGAAACATTTAAGTGTGACAAACACACAAAAAAGTGAGAAATCAGGAAGGGGGCAAACACTTTTTCACACCACTGTATATCATATTACCTGTGTGTTCTTGATTGGAGTATCATTCTCAGAATACAGTGTTAGGCTCTGCTTTTTACAATGTATTGTTTTCCATATTTTAATATCATTTTCCTTGGAAAACAAATTGCAGGTCACTTTACATCACTTTGTAAAGCTTTCAAGATTAATATGGGGAAAATGTCAAGTGTTTGATCAACCAAACTGATCATAGAGAAGGTGTTGGGCTGAAGGTCCAGCCTGATTTTGACACCTGAAGACCTTAGCCTCAATATGAGTCCTGTCCATACTCAGTAATTCCTATGTTACCACCTGTCATCGTGGATCCTGGACCACCTCACAAACCGACCACAGTTTGTGAGAACCCGGGACTGTGTGTCTGACACCATCATCTACAGTACGGGGACCCCCGGGGAACAGTTCTGGCTCCCTTCCTGTTCACCCTCTACACCAGAGGTTCCTAACCTTTTTGACCTCGTGGCCGAAATTTTCCAGTAAAAAGTGGCCCGCGGCCCATTCAAATATTAACATTGTACTGGTTTAATAATTGATCTCACGCCTAGTTTGATTTGTATTCTATGACTAAATCAAATCTACTTACAGCTTAACAAGTTAAAACCTTGTCATAAAAGGCATGATACAATGTGATCATCCCATTTATCTATTGTCCATATGTAAACCTGCACATACAACAAGACGCCAAGCAGTCATCAATTCATAGAACAAATCAAGCTGCTACAAGAACAGAAATTAAATAAAGTTTAAATAAAGTGCAAATGAAAAAATATAGCCTTTTAATCTGTGAATGAATTTGATTCATTTTTCATTCATTCATTTTTGCCTGGCAGAACAATAATAGTCACAACAGTCCAAGCTACAACTTCCTTTTTATATTCACCTCTTCCAAACAGGCCATAACAGTTCATGAAAGATATCAAGCTGCTACAAGAACAAATTTAAAGGCTCAAGTAAAAATTGACAGATAAAATAGATTAATAATAGATGTTTCAAATTAAATAAACTTTTAATAAATTTTAAATAAAGTGCAAATGAAAATATAGCTTTATAACCTGTGAATGAATTTGATTCATTTTTGCATGGCATATGTAAAGCCAGCTTTATTGTCGTTCAATCCATACAGCCAATCATGTACAGTAGAACGAAATTACATTTCTCTTATCTACAATGTTAATCACATCTAGAATCAGAGGGGTCTCTGCCATGCAAGGCGCTGCCACAAATTTCCCTCCTCCGTTCCATTATTGCTGAGCACCAAGCTGGACGGCAGGAAGTTCCACTTTTATATGGTCTTTGGCATGACTCGGCCGGGATTTGAACCCCGACCTCCTGGGTGTGGGGCATATGCTCTACCAACTGAGCCACCACTCCAGTGTGTCTGAGGCCATGTCCACAATACCGTGACTCACCGTATCATTTTAGAGTGGGATGGTCAGCAGCCTCTCCGATCATCTCACGGCACATATTCACAGTGGCAGGCAGCCGCTCTGCTATGGTGAATGCCTACTCTGTGCCACATGTCTGGCTACCAGGTAGCTGGCTTTCAAAGCACATTTAGCATTACCAGTCAGTGACACGACAGACCGTTTCTGCATCTGTAGCTCGTGTTCTTTTCTCTTGAAAGATCCCACTGGCTTTCCCACAAGCACTGGATGCTTCGTTTCTGGCGCTTTAATTTTGAAGGTTTCAGGGCTTTGTTTGATAGCGATAGCCTACACTCTACACACTGGGCCCTTGGCTCTGCCTCATTTCCTCCATTCACAGAGCCATACCTAATGAAGTGGCGACTGTACTTGTGCAAAATTTTACCCTTTTGGGCAGGTTTACCATCATCTTTGTCGTCATTTTTTCTCTTTAAAAACTTTTCCATAACTTTATCTTGGGGTTAACAGCTGGCTGAGTGTCTTCTTCTTTTACATTGGAGCTTGTAAACAACTGACTTACGCATTACCTCCACCAATTGGTGGGAAGTTGTATTGTAACTGAGTGTCTCATGGACGTCAGTATAATCACTGATTCAATTCAATTCAATTCAGCTTTATTTATATAGCGCCATATCACAACAGAAGTCATTTCATAGCATTATCAAAAGTAGGGAAAACCCCACAATTGCAGAAAGACCCAGCAATCAGACAATCCCCTGTGAGCAAGCACTTAGTGACGGTGGAGAGGAAAAACTCCCATTTAACAGGAAGAAACCTCTAGCAGAACCGGGCTCAGGGAGGGCAGTCATCTGCTGCGACTGGCTGGGGGTGAGGGGATAGAAAAGAAGAAAAGAACAGACATAAAGAGAGCAAACATTAACGGTGAGAAGCCAAGTACATTATTGGAGGTCACCCAGCAGTCTGAATCAATTAACAGCAAAACAAAAGGGGGGTTCAGAGACACAAGATCCCTCCCTAATCATAGGCTATATTGAAAAGGAAGGTTTTTACCCTATTCTTAAAAACAGAGATTGAGTCTGATGTCTCTGGTGTCTTCAGTTGCCGTCCTGCGGCCCTTGGGGCCCACACGTGTTAAAGTGAAAGTTTTTTGCGGCCCTCTAGGCGGCGCTATGGTTAAGAATCACTGCTCTACACTGCTGACTTTTCACACAACACACCACACTGCCATCTACAGAAGTTCTCTGACAACTCTGCGATCGTTGGTCTCATATCTGATGGGGATGATGCAGAGCACAAAGGACTTATCCAGGACTTCATGGAGTGGTGCCTGTGAAACTGCCCCAGATCAATGCAAGGAAAACCAAGGAACTGGTGGTGGACTGCCGCATGGGTAGACAACCCCCCACATCACCGGTAAACATCCAGGGAACAGACATTGAAATGGTGACATCTTACAAGTACCTGGGTGTTCACCTGAACAATAAACTGGACTGGTCACACAACATCAATGTGCTCTACAAGAAGGAGCAGTGCAGGCTGTTCCTCCTGAGGAGACTCAGGTCTTTTGGAGTGCAACTTCTGAAGATCTTCTATGATTCGGTGGTGGCATCAGCCATCACATTTGGAGTGGTCTGCTGGGGCAGTGGCATCACAGCAGCTGACAGGAAGAGACTGAACAGACTGATCAAAAAAGCTAGCTCTGTTCTGGGGCGACGCCTCGACCCAGTGGAGCAGATAGGAGAAAGGAGGATGGTGGCTAAGCTGTCATCTCTGCTGGAGTCCAAGTTGCACCCCATGCAGGACACCCCGAATGCACTGAGGAGCTTATTTAGTGGTAGGCTGTGCCATCCTAGGTGCACGACGAAGAGGTTCCGCAGGTCCTTCCTGCCTACGGCTGTCAGACTTTATAACCTAACCAGGGCTGCACATAGAGGTCATATTAAATGTACTAAACGTAACAACTTTGCACAATAGAGATCATCCCCTCCAATATACAACTAGGACAATAACAATCATTACTGAGGGTGGCAACAGCACTGTTGATTCAAATGCGGAATATACTGTCTAGATACATATTCATATTCTGCAGGGTAATTTAACAAACTTTAATGCTGTTTATTGCATCTAGCTGCAATGTCCATGCACTGTGTATATAACTGTGTACATATATTCATTTACTGCTTTGGCTAACCAGTTCTTATTATCTTATTAACTATTGCTGAGTGCTGCTATCCCTTTGCTGCTGTAATCCTGGAATTTCCCATTGTGGGACTAATAAAGGCTTTTCTTGTCTTATCTTATCTTATCTATCTATTAGCTCACATTTCCTCTTTGTAAAATCTTTTTCTGATCACAGATATAAAAATCTCTTTTTAACAATGACAGCATATCTGATCTGGTAATCGACTGCCTTACCACCTGCCTCTATGGACTGTTGAACTGACCAAAGGGTAACCCCATCTCTCCAAATGTTGTTGCTGGGGCAGTGGACAACTCCATTATACTGGAGAACAGTGCAGTGGGAATGTGTCTGACACACGGTGATGCTCATGGCTGGCTGATCGCTAAGTGATTTATCTCTATCACAATGCAGTCCACATATGATCACACTGATATCATTCTGATTTTTACTGCCTTCAAATGAGGTGTGTGCTTCACCTCAGGGTTAGGGTGCAGAGCAGGGTCCATTTTGATAAGTGATTTTCAGGAAAGAAAAAGCTGTACTTTCATATAAACTAGCATTATACTGTGAAAATTAATAAAAGTTTTTTTTTTTTTTACTGCTTTTTATGCATACATTTCAAGCCTAAGTTGTTGAAATGTGTCATACTGCCTAGCACAGGGGGACGGTTTCTCTCCAATGTGCACAGGGTGAACAAATGACCAAAGTAAACACACACTGAAATATCTCCAATAACACGACGGATTCATTCATTTTTGCTGGTCCTTTGATTCCACTGCTGACGCTACATAAATTATACTTTTATTTTTTTGGATCGCAGGAAAACTTCATTTTCATTTTTTCCTCTTAGACTTTGAAGCCATTCTTGTGAATGAACCTCCTCAACATGCGCTACAAAAGCATTACCTTATATGATAGTTTTAGGGTGTCAATTATGCAAATCTTCAATATTCATGAATTCGTGCTCACTTACATACAGGTGTAATTCACCATTTTTATGTGGACTATTTACACACCTTTGTAGAACATATGAGCATTTGTTGAATCAGGAGTGACTTGATCGTACTGACATACGTACACATAGTAATACTAACATGTTCTTGCATGAGGGCCAATGTCTTTCATGGGGGTTGCTGGACCCATTACATGCCCCTGCTTATTCTCCATCTGCCAGCTGCCCAGATGCTGCTATAACTAGATAAAAGTCCCACGAGAAAGGAGAAAGTTTTAGCTCTGCTGGTTTCTCTGCATGCATTTCTTTATAATCCAGCTGGCCTCCAAAAAACAGAGCTTTCACACTCAGACCCATTTCACGGCAGGGGGCCCAAGTTGCCTGTGATGGTGTTAAATGAAAACAAGAATGTGTGCTGGTGAGTCAGCAGACTGGTAAAGTAGCAACAAACCGGTTGCACAGAGAGACATGGCTGAAGCTGATGCTAAGTATATCTCTGTCTGAATATTAGCAGCACTAAAACATGTGTGCCCTGTAGCAAAGCATGTGTCTGAGCTGTCAGGCTTGGGTCAGTCAAGGTACTTAAAGTGCATCTGGAAAGTATTCACAGCACTTCACTTTTTCCACATTTTGTTATGTTACAGCCTTATTCCAAAATGGAATAAATTCATTTTTTTTCCTCATAATTCTACACACAATACTCCATAATGACAACATGATAAAAGCTTTTTTGAGATTGTTGCAAATTTATTAAAAATAAAAAACTAAGAAATCACGTGTACATAAGTATTCACAGCCTTTGCTCAATACTTTGTTGATGCACCTTTGGCAGCAATTACAGCCTCAAGTCTTTTTGAATATGATGCCACAAGCTTGGTACACCTATCTTTGGGCAGTTTGGCCCATTCGTCTTTGCAGCACCTCTCAAGCTCCATCAGGTTGGATGGGAAGTGTCGGTGCACAACCATTTTCAGATCTCACCAGAGATGTTCAATTGGATTCAAGTCTGGGCTCTGGCTGGGCCACTCAAGAACATTCACAGAGTTGTCCTGAAGCCACTCCTTTGATATCTTGGCTGTGTGCTTAGGGTCGTTGTCCTGCTGAAAGATGAACCGTCACCACAGTCTGAGGTCAGGAGCGCTCTGGAGCAGGTTTTCATCCAGTATGTCTCTGTACACTGCTACATTCATCTTTCCCTCTATCCTGACTAGTCTTTCAGTCCTTGCCACTAAAAACATCCCCACAGCATGATGCTGCCACCACCATGCTTCACTGTAGGGATGGTATTGGCCGGGTGATGAGCAGTGCCTGGTTTCCTCCACACATGACGCTTTGCATTCACACCACAGAGTTCAATCTTTGTCTCATCAGACCAGAGAATTTTGTTTTTCATGGTCTGAGAGTCCTTCAGGTGAATTTTGGCAAACTCCAGGTGGGCTGCTATGTACCTTTTACTAAGGAGTGACTTCTGTTTGGCCACTCTACCATACAGGCCTGATTGGTGGATTGCTGCAGAGATGGTTGTCCTTCTGGAAGATTCTCCTCTCTCCACAGAAGAACATTGGAGCTCTGACAGAGTGACCATCGGGGTGTTGAACACCTCCCTGACTAAAGGCCTTCTCCCCCTGATCGCTCAGTTTAGACTGTCGGCCAGCTCTCGGAAGAGTCCTGGTGATTCCGAACTTCTTCCATTTGTGGATGATGTGCTCACTCACTGTGCTCATTGGAACCTTCAAAGCAGCAGAAATTTTTCTGTACCCTTCCCCAGATTTGTGCCTCGAGACAATCCTGTCTCGGAGGTCTACAGACAATTCCTTTGACTTCATGCTTGGTTTGTGCTCTGACATGCACAGTTAACTGTGGGACCTTATATAGAAAGGTGTGTGCTTTTCCAAATCATGTCCAATCAACTGAATTTACCACAGGTGGACTCCAATTAAAGTGTAGAAACATCTCAAGGATGATCAGTGGAAACAGGATGCACCTGAGCTTAATTTTGAGCTTCATGGCAAAGGCGGTGAATAATTATGTACATGTGATTTCTTAGTTGATTTTTTAATAAATTTGCAGAAATCTCAAAAAACTTTTTTCATGTTGTCATTATGGGGTATTGTGTGTAAAATTTTGAGGGAAAAAATGAGTTTATTCCATTTTGGAATAAGGCTGTGACATAACAAAATGTGGAAAAAGTGAAGCGCTGTGAATACTTTCCGGATGCACTGTAAGTTTCATAGTAGACATTTTTTTGGTTCTACTTTCTCGTACTAAGGTGACGTGTACTTTTGTTTTGTGCAATCAATGTTTTCACATAAGAAAATCAGAATTCTTGTGAACGCTTGAGATGTGAAGAACAATTAGACCAGTACTTTGGTCTGCCACATCAGTCAGAAAACATTGACAGGACTTGTAAAGATATTTTTTGTTTATACATGCCAGAGTTTCTCACATTCTTCACGTGGTTGAAAATTGTTCTCAGATATTTCATTATCTGAATATATATATATATATATTGTTCTGTTGGCCTCCGTCGGTCTATGATGACCATGGAAGAGAATCCTAAACATCTACTCTGCTGGAATAGCACCGCCTGTGGCTGAACAGGCCGATGCGCGAATGGCAGTCCGTCACACAGGTTGCACTTGTGGGTGGTCTCCACCCATATATATATATATATATATATATATATATATATATATATATATATATATATATATATATATATATACACACAGTGGGGTAAAAAAGTATTTAGTCAGCCACCAATTGTGCAAGTTCTCCCACTTAAAAGATGAGAGAGGTCTCCAATTTTCATCATAGGTATACCTCAACTATGAGAGACAAAATAAGAAAAAAAAAATCCAGAAAATCACATTGAAGGATTTTTAATGAATTAATTGGTAAATTCCTCGGTAAAATAAGTATTTGGTCAATAACAAAAGTTCATCTTAATACTTTGTTATATACCCTTTGTTGGCAATGACAGAGGTCAAACGTTTTCTGTAAGTTTTCACAAGGTTTTCACACACTTGCTGGTATTTTGGCCCATTCTTCCATGCAGATCTCCTCTAGAGCAGTGATGTTTTGGGGCTGTCGCTGTGCAACACGGACTTTCAACTCCCTCCAAAGATTTTCTATGGGATTGAGATCTGGAGACTGGCTAGGCCACTCCAGGACCTTGAAATGCTTCTTACGAAGCCACTCCTTCGTTGCCCGGGCGGTGTGTTTGGGATCATTGTCATGCTGAAAGACCCAGCCACGTTTCATCTTCAATGCCCTTGCTGGTGGAAGGAGGTTTTCATTCAAAATTTCATGATACATGGCCCCATTCATTCTTTCCTTTACACGGATCAGTCGTCCTGGTCCCTTTGCAGAAAAACAGCCCCAAAGTATGATGTTTCCACTCCCATGCTTCACAGTAGGTATGGTGTTCTTTCTCCTCCAAACACGACAAGTTGAGTTTTTACCAAAAAGTTCTATTTTGGTTTCATCTGACCATATGACATTCTCCCAATCCTCTTCTGGATCATCCAAATGCTCTCTAGCAAACTTCAGACGGGCCTGGACATGTACTGGCTTAAGCAGGGGGACATGTCTGGCACTGCAGGATTTGAGTCCCTGGTGGAGTAGTGTGTTTCTGATGTAGCCTTTGTTACTTTGGTTCCAGCTCTCTGCAGGTCATTCACTAGGTCCCCCCATGTGGTTCTGGGATTTTTGCTCACCGTTCTCGTGATAATTTTGACCCCACAGGGTGAGATCTTGCGTGGAGCCCCAGATCGAGGGAGATTATCAGTGGTCCTGTACGTCTTCCATTTTCTAATAATTGCTCCCACAGTTGATTTCTTCACACCAAGCTGCTTACCTATTGCAGATTCAGTCTTCCCAGCCTGGTACAGGTCTACAATTTTGTTTCTGGTGTCCTTTGACAGCTCTTTGGTCTTGGCCATAGTGGAGTTTGGAGTCTGACTGTTTGAGGTTGTGGACAGATGTCTTTTATACTGATAACGAGTTCAAACAGGTGCCATTAATACAGGTAACGAGTGGAGGACAGAGGAGCCTCTTAAAGAAGAAATTACAGGTCTGTGAGAGCCAGAAATCTTGCTTATTTGTAGGTGACCAAATACTTATTTTACTGAGGAATTTACCAATTAATTCATTAAAAATCCTTCAATGTGATTTTCTGGATTTTTTTTTCTCATTTTGTTTCTCATAGTTGAGGTATACCTATGATGAAAATTGGAGACCTCTCTCATCTTTTAAGTGGGAGAACTTGCACAATTGGTGGCTGACTAAATACTTTTTTGCCCCACTCTATATATTTTCTGATTTTGTATATTTTATTGATCCCTAGAGGGGAAATTGAGGGCATCCACCTGGATGGATGAAGCAGCCACGGTACAGCGCTATCCCTTTACCATTCTCACACACATTCACACCTAGGGCCACTTTTAGAGTCTCCAGTTAACCTAACCTGTATGTTTTTGGCCTGTGGGAGGAAACCGGAGAACTCCCGGAGTAAACCCACGCAGACACGGGGAGAACATGCAAACTCCACACAGATCACTGTTGGTCAGGGGCTGAGATCGAACCAGGGATCCCATGGCCAAGGGTGAGTTGCTGTGCTGCCGCAATGCTAACCACTGCACCACCGCACCACCCAGTTAGTGTTTATTAGTTAGTGTTTTGTGTTCAAATTTGGTAATGAAATAGTCAGTGTTTTTATTGCAAACATGGGATTTTATTAAAGGCCAAATACAGTATGTCTTCAAATGATTTTATTTTTATTGCTGCTGCTGCTGCCACTCAGCTACAGAGACTGTCAGTCATGCTGAGCATCTGAACAGCATCAGACCATTCAGAAGATTAAGATCCAAAAGAATTTAATTCTTTCAATTTCAGTTCTTTCATTCTTTCAAAATCATCATCATCATCATCATCATCATCATCATCATCATCATCATCATCATCATCATCATCATCAGTGTCGGGGGGAACAATGACTGTTTCATTTAGGTCTGATCAGATTCCTCCAAGCAGCTCTGTCCTTTGCCCTCCGCTGCCAGGAACTCCTGGCCTTGTTAACCCGGGTGTAACGCCTGTTCCACTTAACCGCTATGAACAGCGCCCAAGTTTGTGTACTTGCATTCTAACTTGTAGACTAGGCCAACTAAACCAGTGTAAATACAAATAACTAGCCTACAGAATAAGCAGAGTGCGTGAAGGGCTACTTTAATCAAGATCAGGTTGTGTGTGAAAAGGGTGTAGGATAGCTTTAAAACTGTAGGGAGTATGGTGTAAACCTTCCTTAAAATAAGCAAACAATTTGATATATTTCAAAAAAACCAGAATTTATTTGCCCACTGGTCAGCAGAAGGAACCAAGGCAATGGAAATAGTTTCAAACATATAACACAAAACATTAAATAACTTCAGGGTAAATAACGTGCACATAGAAAGAAAGAAAACAACAAAAAAAAGAAAAACACATGCTCAAAGCGGGGGGGAGGCAATAAATCATAAATGGGGGCTTCACAAACAAACATAACTCTTAATAAATCTAAACTGGTATATCCTATTAATTTGTAGGTCTATATATGTCCCTACTCTGTAGCGAGTGATAATATCGAGGTCTTTGACGTTGCAAGCCTGTTTTAATATTAAAACGCCACTCCAACGGCTAATACAAAATGGTGGCTGCCATTAACAACCTTGTGGAGTGAAGCGGGGTACTCACCCATACCAGAGTTACCGTCTGTAATGGCAGACAGCAGAGTGCAGTCTCAGGGGACGAAGAACGTGGCGCAAAAACGACAAGGTGGCTCAGGTAAAAATCCAGCAACGTCCTCAATGAGAGAAAGAAAGAGGGAGAGAAAAGAAAAACAAAACATCCAGCGATGTCCTCTGCGGGTCAAGTAGTCAGGGAAAAACCCAGCGCTGTCCTCAGCGTTGGCGGAGAGCCTTCGTTGCGGGGAATTTGGCCAAACCCAAACCCCGGCCACAACTACAGCGGGACGTTGGTTCTGTGGGAATACGGCACCCACTGAACAGTTCACAAAGCAGAGGGCACAGACGAGCAGCCCTCCTTAACAAGGCGCTCTAAACAGCAGCCAGAAGCCAAAAGAATCTCTGTGGTAAAGCCAAAGATCTGGGAAAACATCTTTAGTTAGCTTAGCGGGTCCAACAGTCGGCGTCCACGGGCAGCAATAGACACAGCTTACTCCGGGAGCAACCACCAGTCAACTACTAAGGAAAAAAACGTTAACTCTCATCAACCACTACACAGTCCCCACCCCCCAACAGCAAAAGCCAATCACAACAATAAAACACAAATATTGTCCTTGACTGATCAGTAGGCAGTGAATAGGAGGTAGTTAGAGAATGGCCCAATTACGTGCATTGGTAAATATGAGCTTCTGTAGAAAATTCGAGAAAAAGACTAAAACACTATGTAAAGCCTATATTCGGAAAAAACAAAACAAAAACAAGAATGTTACACTATTTGTGAAAAGGAAAAATAATATTACTAATTGAAGTATTACATCCGTAGATATGTGAAAAAATATTACAATGCATAGTATTTAATATTATGCAAGGGTTATTTAGAAGTTATGTGTGCACTTATAACAATAACCCAGGGGGTTACACGAGCGGCGTCCGAGCCGGTATGAGTTGCTTTCTGACTGATCATTTCACGAAACTGCTTGCAAAGTATTTGAGTACTGCTAGCTTTTGCTGGACTAGCGGCACATTCTTGGCAGATACTGGAGTCCGCTTGTGTTGGCCTGTCCTCGCCACTGATAATACCTCTATCTGCTGAAAAATACTGTTGCAATAACTTGGGATTACCCCCGAATATTTACAGCCCTAAAACCGATGTTTGGGACAGACACATTCAACTGAGGGAGTGTTTCCTTTGCACATTTTCCCCAAGGTGGGCAGTAACTTCTTTTGTGTATTCATGTACATGTACTCAAGTAACTTTTTTCACATAGTTGCACACATGTGAGTAGTTTTATTGCAGGATGCTTTTAACTCATGTACATTTTTAAGGAAAAATTCATACTTTTACTCAAGTCAATTTTGTCCTGTTGAATTCCTTTTGGTTTTGTCATTTTTAGTAATTTTGTCATCTTATCTCATTGAGACTAGTGTTGATATTGTTCTTCTCTCTGGGCTCAGCTAAAAAAAAAAAAAAAACAACTTAGAAATTTGTGTAAAAAAGTAATGACCTGAAAAGAAAAATGTCTGATATTTATGTGGAAAAACTTCATAAATTTATGACCATAAAGTTGCAAATTTAGTTGCAAATTTCTCAGCAGCGCGTCGTGCGCACTGCTGAGAAGGTGATCGGCTGCAAGCTCCCATCTCTCCAGGATCTGTACATCTCCAGGACCCGGAGGCGTGCTGGCCGGATCATAGCCGATCCCTCACACCCTGGTCACGTACTGTTTGCCCCCCTCCCCTCTGGTAGAAGACTTCGGTCCATCCAGACTAAAACCTCCCGTCACATGAACAGCTTCTTCCCCTCTGCCATTAGACTGCTGAACACTAAGTGACTAATTGACTCTCGTGCACCATGTTTTCTTCCTGCATTACCGACTGCACTATATAGTTCTCCACAGTATCTGCTGCTGGCTAATATATATTTTAACTGTTGACCAGTATCACTTAATCTTATCCTACACTTTATTACATGTATAGTTTATTTCTCTTATCTTATCATGTTTAATGTTGCAGCATTGTACCGAGACAAATTCCTAGTTTGTGTACTACATGAACAATGGCAATAAACCTGATTCTGATTCTGATTCTGATTCTGATTCTGATTCTGATTCTGATTCAAATGTACAAGAAATATGCCAGAACTTTCTGAGGGGGAAACCCCACCACAAATTTATAAGAAAAACATTTCAAAATTATAAGTACAAAAATGTAACAAATTTATGTGTTCAAATTTACAAGGAAAAAATGTATATTCATGGAAAAAAATGGAAGAAATATATAAGAAAAACCTGCAAATTCACAACTGCTTTTAATCACTAATAAAATCATAAGACAGTGCTACTTTTACTTTACAATTTTTGGTTACTCTACTCACTTCTGTATATTGCACATCAATACATTTAATAATCATTGGTCTGTTCATGGAAAGCTTAGATAACCTTGAGCTAAACACATTATTTCTCAAGTGACTCCTGTGGTCATTGGCATTGCTTTGGCATTTTGATCATAATACCCATTGAAAGCATTCTTCCTCTCCATCTCCTCTGCAGTATGAAGGAGATAATCCACTTAATTGCTTTACCTTCAGGAAGGCTGCCTCTTCTCCTTGGCCCACACTAGAGAGGGGACGACGGAGGTTTGAATAGTTTGCTGTCAGCAGCACAAATGTCTTTGGTGGGGGAAGGCAGGGCACGGAAGCCCTGCTGGTTAAGTGACTCGCATTATTGTGTGGAAATTGATACAGTGTTGACCCAAGCCCTGCAGCCGCTGCCAGGACCACACAGTAAATTAAAGCCGTCATAAAGATTTCACAGAGTCGCTGTGAAAATGCTCCAAAGATAGCAGGGCCACGCATTGACCTTGGGAAGCGCTGAGAGAAAATAAATATAACCAGCTTAACTGTTCTTTTCCTTGTCTCCAGTACAGTTCTAGCAAACTTGATTGTAATCAACAATAATTATAATTTACATTTGTATATACAGTTGAAACTAGAAGTTTACATACACAGTATAAAAAGACATAAACTTTTTTTTCTCACTGTATGACATTAAATCAGACTATACTTTTCCTGTTTTAGGTCACTTAGGATTACCAAAATAATTTATATTTGCTAAATGCCAGAATAATGAGAGAGAATTTTTTTTAGAGAATTTTTATTACTTTCTTCAAAGTCAGAAGCTTACATACATTAAGATTACTATGCCTTTAAGCAATTTGGGAAAGCCCAGATGATGATGTCCTGGCTTTGGAAGCTCCTGATAAGTTAATTGATACATTTGAGTTCATTGGAGGCACACCTGTGGATGTATGTTACGGCACACCTCAGACATGCTGCTTCCTTGTGTGACATCATGGGAAAATCAAAAGAAATTGGCCAAGATATCAGGAAAAGAACTTTGGACCTCCATAAGTCTGGTTCATTCTTGGGTACAATTTCCAGGTGCCTGAAGGTGCCACATTCATCTGATCAAACAATTATACACAAATATAAACACCATGGGAATATCCAGCCGTCATACTGCTCAGGAAGGAGAGATGAATGTGTTTTGGGACAAAATGTACATATCGACTCCAGAACAAAAGCAATAGACCTTGTGAAGAGGCTGGCTGAAGCTGGTAAACAGAGTGTCATTATCCACAGTGAAATGAGTCCTATATCAACATGGGCTGAAAGTCCACTGAGTGACGAAGAAGCCGTTACTCTAAAAGCAACATAAAAAAGCCACATTACAGTTTGAAAATGCACACAGGGACAAAGACCTTAATTTTTGGAGACATGTCCTGTGGTCTGAGGAAACTAAAATTGAGTTGTTTAGCCATAATGACCATTGTTACATTTGGAGGAAAAAGGGGGAATCTTGCAAGCCTGAGAACACCATCCCAACTGTGAAGTACAGGGGTGACAGCATCATGTTGTGGGGGTGTTTTGCTGCAAAAGGGACTGGTGCACTTCACAAAATAGATGGCATCATGAGGAAAGAATTTTATGTGGAAATATTGAAGCAACATCTGAAGACATCAACCAGGATGTTAAAGCTTGGGCACAAATGGGTTTTCCAAATGAACAATGACCCTAAGCATATTGCCAAATTAGTTACAAAGTGGCTTAAAGACAATAAAGTCAGTGTTCTGGAGTGGCCATCGCAAAGCCCTGATCTCAATCCCGTTGAAAATTTGATGTCAGAGCTGAAAAGACGTGTGAGCAAGTCGGCCTACAAACCTGACTCAGTTACACCAGTTCTGTCAAGAGGAATGGACCAAAATTCCAGCAAACTACTGTGAGAAGCTTGTAGAAGGATACCCACAATGTTTGACCCAAGTCACACAGTTTAAAGACAATGCTACTAAATACTAAGGAAATGTATGTAAACTTCTGACTGTGAGGAAAGTAATGAAAAAAATTCTCTCTCTCATTATTATGGCATTTAGCAAAATAACTTTGGTAATCCTAACTGACCTAAAACAGGAAAAGTTTAGTCTGATTTAATGTCAGACAGTGAGGGAAAAAAAGGTTTTGTGTCTTTTTATGTAGTGTATGTAAACATCAGGTTTCAACTATACATTCTCTTTATTATTATCAACAAAACATGAAATTACATCTTATCTTTGACATAACCTAATATCAACCAATAATTAAGCTAATTATATTTATTTTCTATGGGCCACAGCTTTTGTTTTCTCCACACAAACACTGTTAAGTGAGAAGAACCTGTTTGCAGCCTTTGAGGAAAAAGTTGGACTAAATATTCCTTTAATTTTTTTCACTCAATGTTTCAGGTGCAGTGCAGTAAGAACCACTGTTAAGGATTAATTTGAACTTTTTACTTAATTAACCAAATTAAACCAAAAGGCACCTCACTTGATAGTGCAGAGACTGGATAACATGAGGGAAAAGAAGTGGAAGGAAATAAACAGGCCATCACACTTTACAGTAAGGGAACAATTCATATACTTAAGTGATGCTGGCTGGCTGGCTGGCTGGCTGGCTGGCTGGCTGGATGGATGGATGGATGGATGGATGGATCATCAGCCATTCCTTAAGGGCATACTGAGGGAAGGCTAGATATCTTGCTTAGCTGGCCAGGCTCCTTACGGAGATGACAACCCTAGCTTGCATCCGTACAGGCTGTAATGGGGGAAATCCCGTTTCAGTCCCAGGAGTAAGTGGCATTGGCCCCTGGTTATATTTGGTTTGGATTGACTGCCTAAACCATCTTAAACGGTTGTCACATCACAAAAAAGTAAGGCCTCAAAACAGACTGATTATTTGATGATGATTTTGGAAAGGACTGACCAAGATTATGGAATTGTGATTCAACTCTCACTACCCCTGATGCTTTTGTTATTAATTTGTCGTGACATCCAACCTAACCCGAGAACACTTCAGAACAATGCTTGCTTCACAAATATAACAGGTTTCGGACCAACTTGGACTACCTTGAACATTACCTTGTTAAAACTTGTCTTCACATTTTTTGTTTATCAGAAACTTTCTTGAACAGCAAGATAGATGATGAGATGTTTACAGTACTTGGATACTCCTTCAGATGAGACCGTTCGGGTGACTCAGGCTGGGGCGGACTAGTGGTCTTCTATAGTGATGCTATAACTATCACCAGAGTACCTGAATTTGAACACCCAGAGCATGAAATGATTAGTCTGAAACTAGTGCTTCCAGGTCGCCTGGTGTTCATGTTTTGTGTCTACAGACCTCTATCAGCCGATGACTCTGTATATGAGGTAATAACACAGAAAATTTATACCATTCAAGATTTACATCCAAGGTCTGAAATCATTGTTCTTGGGGATCTGAATGCCCATAATCAAGAATGGTTGGGTAGCCAAAAAACTGACAGTCATGGAGAAGCTGCTCACGAGTTTGCTATTCTCAACAACCTCCAACAACTTGTTGACGACCCTACTAGGACTGGAAAAGATGGAAACTGCTTGAAGCTAGATCTCTTCCTTATGTCTTCACCAGACAATCATGATGTCATGGGTCCCCTTGGGACCCAAGCGCAGATTTCACCAGCTTTTGGGTCCTCCCCACCAGTCTCTGCTGCTATTGACTGTGGTGTCACCTCACTGACCTTCTGTTCTGCTTCCTCGTCCGAGGATGGAGCTGCTGGAGGACCATGCTCCACCTCATCCACCTGTTGTGTCAGAGGCCGGGGGGCCTCCACCTGTCATTCCAGAGGTTGGGGGGCCTCCACCCCTTGTTCTAGAGGTTGGGGGACCTCCACTTGTCGTTCTAGAGGTCGGAAGACCTCCACCCGTCGTTTCAGGGGTTGGAGGACCTCCACACCTTGTTCCAGTGGCTGAGCAGTCCGCTCCACCCCTCATTCCAGAGGCTGGTGGTCCTCCACCTGCTGTTTTGGAGGCCGGGGTCGGTGTGCAGCAGTCACCGGTCACTGAGCATAGAGCTCCTTTGTGTATGTCGGGTGGGCTCTGTGTTCCTGTGGCTGCTGTTCCACTGATGAGTCGCTGCTGTGCTCTTGGGGTAATTTTGGTCAGCCGGCTACTCCTGGGAAGGTTCACCACTGTTCCATGTTTTTGCAATTGTGGATAATGGCTGTCACTATGGTTTGCTGTAGTCCCAAAGCTTTAGAAATGGCTTTATAACCTTTTCCAGACTGATACATCTCAATTACTTTGTTTCTCATTTGTTCCTGAATTTCTTTGGATTGCAGCATGATGTCTAGCTTTTGAGGATCTTTTGGTCTACTTCACTTTGTCAGGCAGGTCCTATTTAAGTGATTTCATGATTGAGAACAGGTGTGGCAGTGATCAGGCCTGGGTGTGGCTAGAGAAATTTAATTCAGCTTTCCAAAGATGTGATAATCTCTAATTAATTTATGTTTAACAGGGGCGGGGTGTCACTTTTTCACACAGGGCCATGTAGGTTTGGATTTTCTTTTTTTACTCTTAATAATAAACACCTTCATTTAAAAACTGCATTTTTTGTTTACCTGTGTAATCTTTGTTTAATATTTAATTTTGTTTGATGATCTCTAACATTTAAGTGTGACAAACATACAAAAAAATGAGAAATCAGGAAGGGGGCAAACACTTTTTCACACCACTGTATATAACATCATGGATAATCAACAAACACAAGACAGGTGAGAACAATCAGGGCAATCAGAGACAGCAGGGCATGGCAACAGGTACAGAAAACATGAGGGACTGAGTTAAAAGGTAAACTAGTCCCTCCAGGATTTTGCAATGTTGCGATCACATCAATTCACACGAAACCAGCGTGACCTTGCGCGACCTTGCAAGTTTGTCCAATCACTGCAACTTTCCCGCAATTTTGGCCAATCCTTGTCAACTTTCGCTAATTTCACCAATCAAATTTGTCTTTGAGTGGCGTGCAAACGCTCAGTCTAGCCAGTCAAATGCATCACTGCACCGTGTTCACTTCCGTGTTTACAGTGAGTATTAACGGAACACATCAGCAAAAACAGAGTGTTTGATTTAGTGTTGGGAGTAACGTGTTACAAAGTAATGCGTTACTGTAACCCCAGTACTTTTGCAGTAACATGCTGTGTAACGAAATTACTGATTAAAAATTCAGTGATGCATTACAGTTACTGAAATTTGATCAGATGCGTTACTCACGTTACTCGTTTTATTAATATGGATAGATATTTTAGTGCAAATAAACTGACCCTACCATAGCTGGTGCAGCTGTCAGTCTCTACGGGTTGGTTTCCTGTCCTGCCCCAGTTCACATGCAACCCGATGGCGACTTCTCATATCGAGCCCTGATCACCTGTTGTCCCAGCGGTGAGTAGCCTCTAACAGCTCCTACCTCTGTGGTTAAACGTGAGTATTTTTAGAGCAAGAAGCTCACATTTAATGTCCGCATTAAATGCATTTAAAGTTTTCTTAGGCACAGAGAAAAAGTGACTGATTTCAGTTTATTGTAAGCAGTGAACTTTCATTTATCTGTGCTTTCTATTTTATTTTATCTCATTCATTTACCTGCTGTTTTGATATGCAACCATTTTCACGAAGTAAATCCTCTAAATATGCCTTTTTAATGGGTTGGTCCAGGGTGTCAAACATATAGCTCTTGGGCCAAAAATGGCCCACCAGGTGGTCCAAAGTTTTCTCTGTGAATTTACAGCTTTATTTCTAGTACATTTCTGACTTTCTACTGATTGCAATAGTTTATGGAAATCTAAGACATTTTTTCTCTGTAAGATGAGTTTTTTTCTCATCAGTTTTCTTTTTCTTCTTTTTTCTGATGAGAACAAGGGGCCCTTGATCTTGCTAAGTGTGCAAGATGATTTAAGTATGCATCTAAAAGTAACACGAAAGTTGCTTTTCCAAATAACTGGTTTCTTTAATCATGCAGTAACTCAGTTATTTTTGAAAAGAAGTAACTAGTAACTGCAACTAGTTACTATTTTTTAGTAACTTGCCCAACACTGGTGATTTAAAATAAAAACCACTCACCCGCGAGGTTTCCAACACCATCCCTTCAGCCGTCTCTCCCAGCCTGCCGGTGGATGTCTTGCCATGTCTCCATCCTGACTGCGTGTATGAAGTGCTGGGTTTGTGTTGAAAAACGTCTGCCGGCCCCAAAAGCACCCCATTGCGGGAGCGCGCGTGAGGTTCACGCCATAAACCCACAAACAACACGAGAAAATCTAACACTGCAGCCAGTGTTTGAACATTTTATACATCTTTAGAGGTAAAATTATTACTACATCTTGTCAATGAACTTTAAAGCTGTGAATCTCCGGTCTGGACGCCGACCAACATGCCCCCCCTCCCCCCGCCGTAGATGAAAGATGTGCGTCTGAAGAGACAAATGAGTGTGTCAAGATGCGCAGCAGATAGGCAGGTAGGAGTTAGGCACAGAAAGAGAGAGAATATTGTCTGTAATTTTTTTTTTTTTTTTAGAAAAACACAGACTCCAATAGACAATATAGAGCAGCATAATAAATCATTTATTTTTTTTCTTCTCCGCTCGGTGCCAAGTGGTTGGAGACCGTAGGGAGTTTCCAAATGAAGGTGCTGCAAATTGCTTTTCTTGTATTGTTATATACTGTAGAATATCAATGCAGTACACTGGAAAAAAAAATCTGCTTTAAAATTTGTAATTCTTCCTACAACTTTTAGTGCAAAAAAACTTCTCAAAACATTGCAACTTTTATTGCAACTTTTTAAAAAAAGCTCCCACGAAATCAGGCTTTTTGGGCCGCAACAATCATAAAAACATCCTGCAAAATCCTGGAGGGAGTGATAAACAGGAACGGAGGGTACACAAGAGACATGAACACAAGACCAGGGAATACGTGACCATGACAAACGATGATCATAATAAACAGCTAAGAACCAGCCAGGGGCAAATCCTACAGAATATAACAGACATGATAATGAAAATAAAACACAACAACCAAACAGAGCTGAAGCAGGGAAAACACAGAAAATAAAAGAAAATAAACTTTAAGTGTGAGCATGGTGCCCAGACCCTGATAGTTATGAAGAATACTTTTGATTCTCAGTGCTTCCTTCATGGCAACAGAGAAATGTTACAAAAAGGAAAGAAAAGTGCAACAGAAAATAATGAAAACGGCTTTGAAGGAAGAAAAATAGATGTCCTGACCCACACCACCACGCAGCATTTTATGTATCCTAGATTTTTTTTTATCCGTGTTCCTCTTGTACCCCTGCTGTTCACATGTGCGCAATCAGTGAAGGGCAGCATGAATCTTGGATGTGTGTTGGTGTGTGCCGCCTGCTGCTTCACTCAGCTATTTTGATTGAACGTCATGGGTTGCGCTTACATTAGGTAGATTATGTTTTGATTTTTTTTGTAATCTGCCACAAATGTCACATTTCCATCTGCATTAAGTGAATTTTAAAATAGACCTCGCTTGTTAATAAGGTTTCTATTTGTACCTTTCAGGCTTTAAAGGTCAGTGCTCAGATTGAGATAAATCAAAGAAATTTCTTATTTCAGTGATATTCTTGTTCACAGCCAAAATGTCACATTCCCAAAGTTTAACCACATTTAGATACTAGTCCAGTCTTATTGGTGAAATGGTGCCAGCCTCATTATGCCACCTCAGTCCAGTGTTTGCAGTGAGATAAAAGAAATCTTTAACAATAAACAAGAGTTTTCCAGCCTGTCCACCTCCAATTTCTGCACATCTCTAAGTGTTATTTCATGGCTTAAAATGCTGTTTGTGTGTGGTTGAAGTGCAGTGCTGCTGGCAATGTTCAAGAAAGTTTTTTTTTTTTCTCTATTTTTGTCACGTGTGTGTGGCTGCTTCTTCTCTTCGTGTTGTCCGTTTCCCCTCTCAGTCAATCCATCTGCATTAGGCCACTAAGTGAGCTCTCTGACAGCTGTTCGCAGTTGTTTTCCCTCTCGGCCTGTGAGTGTAACCCACCTCGGGTGGCAGGGAAAGGTTCTAAAATCCATTCATCACTGTCAGATCAGTTGCTGGTAGCTGCTGTTTTTGGTGATGCTGTTTCCCGAGAGCCAACAGGCTAATGTCTCCAAGGTCATCTATCTGAGGTGTTTACTTCACTGTTACCTGTGTATTACTAGAATTTTGTTCTCTATGACAGGAACAGCAGAGTGGTAGATAAGCTTTTGCTTATCCAGCTAATGAGGACACCTGGGCGCTATATTATGAAGATCTAGTCAACAGTCTATTGCCTCAGGCAGAGGGCACAGTTATCAGTGTGTTCAAATCCATTTCACTATTACAGTAGCACAAAAACAAAATTTTCACCTTGCAAAAAGTTGGGAGAGGCTGTTCTAATTATTCAGACATGTGTTTTGGGTGTAACATGCAATAACACAGTGAGGAGAACTCCTGCTCTTCCCTTTAATGAACAGAAGCACATGCTCATGATCGTGACAGCAGGTCGTCCGTCTGTCCATCTGTCCGACTATTGTGAAATCACCTCCTCCTACAATTTTGTTACGATTGTTTTGAAATTTGGTACCAGTGTTTGATATACACTGATGCTGCACATATTGCAGTTTGGCTCTGATTGGATTATTTTTGCAGGGGTTACAGCTCCTGACTTATGATCTCCCATTTCACTTCAGTTAACCACTTGCACTCCGTTGTTCCGCGGGCGGGCAAGTCTCTGCGTTCTAGGGCACACGAGAGCACCCTCATGCGCGCTTGGACGCATGACGCATGATGGTGGTGATGGTGATGTAGTGGCGTCCAAGCGCCACTAAAAAAAAAACTGCAGAGACAGCCGCGAACAGATTAGTTCATCTGATTGACCTCTCATTTGACTAATAAGAGCCTTGAATTGGGTTTCTGAAACCTTGAAGAGCCAATGAATGAAAATCTAGGAAGGAGGACCCGCCTACTGTGAACGCAGGAGCCAATTGAAGCACAGAAATTCAGGCTGGGTGAAGAGAGATTTACTGTTGCAACAGATGAAAACAAAGGACGCTGGACGAAATCTACTACAGACCCCGCAGCATGGAGACCACCCACAAGTGGGACCTGCACTCATTCCAGCAGAATAGACGTTTAGGATTCTCTTCCGTCATCATAGACCGACGGAGGCCGACGACAAAGGTCGTAAATCATTCACCAAAACCGCAATAATGGAATTACGTTTTGATCGGGATCCACGAGCCGAGCAGCGTCGCGTTCGTCTTACAATGGGGAAGAGAAGTTCGCCACGACTCTGCTGCTGTGAAGAGGTAAGGTGTTATAAGCTAAATTATTATTTCTCCCTGAAAACTGTAATCCAAAAATGACTTTTGACCGATCGGTAAATTACAACTGTACTGCGCACGAAGTACGAAGTGCGTGCGCCGCGATAAACGGTTCATTTGCCGTGTTCGGACCATGAACGCCCCCCCCCCCCCCCGCCCCGCTGCAGAAGAGGAGCGGGGGGAGCGCTGTGAAAACATGCAAGGAGTGTAATCCATCATGTGGCGAGGGCCGAACTCCCGTCTTTTTTAGCGGGGGGGGGACAACCCCCCCCCACACACACAGACACAGCCCTGAGTGTGACCTTTCATTAGAGCCCAAAATGAAGCTTCTCCATTGAATTATTCAAAAGTTACAGATGTTTTTCCAAACTGTGCCATTTGGCACAGTTCCAAAACGCCTGGGAACTACCTGAGAACAAAGCTGTGTAAAATATTCATTTTTTGTGGTATTGTTACCAAATTTGGATCTCAGCTGGATAACACTTGGTTCTACATTTCTGTTGCATTTTCCAGCCGGATCGGACAGCTGTGTGTTATTTGTAAGCATTTGTATCCAAAAAAACACTGTGTCCAAATTTATTTTCTTCAAGTTCAGTATGTTTAGATGACTGTAACTCAGTGGCCGGAGCACGTAGAGAGATTATGTTTTTTTTTGCCAAAAAATTCAAAGTGTTTTCTTTTAAATGAGACCAACCTCATGAAGATACTGCAAAGGGTTGAATAACAGCTTTCGATTTACTTTGGGCACGTTATTTTTTGGCATTTTTAGGAAAATTGCCGGGAGTGCAAGTGGTTAATAGTTACTGTCTTGTGATATCAACTCCTCCTACAGTTTTGTCCTGGATGTTTTGAAATGTGGTACCGGGGTTTGATATACCCTGATAATATTGTCACAACCAGGCTCAAGGCTGGACAAAAAGGGAGACCACACGGAGGTGCCAATTCACCAAACGTTTATTGAAAGAAAATAAAGATGTCTGTAATTATCAGTGGTGTGTGTGTGTGTGTGTGTGTGTGTGTGTTGGATGCATGGGACAAAACAGACCAGTCACTTGCCAACCCAGTGACTGCACACCCCTGTCTGGAACATGCAACGGCAGCAGCAAGCCTCAACAGAAACCCGCAGACAGCACGGACAGAGTGGCTACACAGAGTGCAGCTCCGACCAAGCGCACAAGAAACAGGAACAGTGGGCAGAGCGCGAGCACAGCAGAAAGGCATCCAGCCTTCACGGGAGCCAAAAGCTGCTGACAGGTGCGCAGGTGTGGCTTATATACTGTAGGAAACCCCTCAGCCAGGGGCGGTCCTCCACAGCTCCACCTACAACACAAGAAAAGGAAAACCCAGGACCTACTTCAGTAGGATTGGGGCCATAACAGTATGGATATGGCAATTTGACTACTGATCGGATGACGTTGAGGTCAAGGTCAGAGGTCAGTTTTTCCCTAAATCTTTTAAACACAATAACTACTGAAAGAAATGATGCAGGCTTTTCAAATTCATGCCATGGTTGCATCTAAGACAAGTCTTGGACAGCTTATACCCTGACCTAGCTATGGGTTTGGAATCAGAAGGTCAAACATTCCGTTTGCACTATTACGATAGAATGAGTAATGCTGGGGCCACCAATCGTGGTACACATACTCACCCTGTGACCCTGAACTGTGACTATAGGTTTGGGGTCAAAAGGTCAAAGGTCAAGGTTGGCATTTCTAATGCCCTATTACTATGGAGTGGTGGCCTAGTTGACAGAGCATCTACCCCACAACCGGGAGGTCGTGGGTTCAGTCCCTAACCGAGTCATACCAAAGACCATATAAAAATGGTACTCCCCACCTTCATGATGATGATATATATATATATATATATATATATATATGTTAATACTTTACCTTACTGCACAGTAGCCCGGTGGAGCATCTACAATTTTGGTGTACTTTACAACTGTACAATGACAATAAAGCCTTTTCTATTTCTATTATATTCTATTAATTAGGGCCCTTTACACAGACAGAGATCGCTGGGTGACCATTGAGAGATAAAAAATTGGCCCGATCTCGCAACAGTCTTCTAAAGCCTCAGTAAAGCCATTTCTGTGTAAATGCTTGGGAGATCATTGTGCGATTTTCATTAATAGAGATCTCTGAAAGATCCTTAAGAGACCAGGAGAGATCACTGAGAAATCATTGAGAGTTTCTTGTGTAACCAAAGAGATATATATAGTATATATACTTGAGAGGTTTCTAGTGCTCTTCTACTCTTTACACAGGATGGACATTGGCGAGAAATTGTTTTTTAGACTGAGTCAAAACTTTGAGGCCGTGGAGATCATTGAACAATCGTTGAGCGATCTGGGCATTTCGTTTCATCTCTCAGTGATCTCCACCCATGTGTAAAGCATTAATAAATTCCATACCAGTTTGTACACTACAGATTCTTTGATTTCACTGATTTGCTCATTTGTCTAATTGTTTACATGCGCAGCATCATAGTGAGTGTGTTCAACAGTGAGTGTGCTGCGGCAGGGGAGTGTGGAAGTAGTTGCCTAGATGAATTTTTATTTATTTTGACCTGCTTTCCTGTTAAACTGATTCTTCACAGATGGTAGACCATGGATTAACACAAACGCCACTTCCCATTCCTACCAGCAGTTTATCCTCTACACTCTTATTTTCTTTACATTTCACAGATGCCGATTGCCATTACAGCAAAACAAAATCAAGGTCAAAATGTGTTTCACTAATTTAAGTCGCATTGCAAATGGCAACGCACCAAAAAAAGGCAGAACATTTTCCAATAACAAATACCGAGGCAAACAAGGGTTTTGAATTAGCTTAATATAATTTTTAGACTCTGAAAAGTTCTGTGACAAGCCTGTCAGATAACTACATGCGGTGACATTTTCCTGTCTCTGAGGTAATTTTCTTCTTCCACTATCTTGAAAAAGGATACCTGAGCCTTGTTCTCCTTCCACCCGTCTTCCACAATGGTGCCAAAGACCCCTGATAACATTGTCATTTGGAACGTTTGGAGCCACACAGCTGAGTGGCAGTGGAGCAGGAGGCCATGTCTGCCCACAGAGGAGTGATTACACACAGCGAGAGACAAGCCTGTCAGTCAAAGTGGTTCCGAATTTCAATGTCTGCTGTCTCCAGAGGAAAGCTGATTCTCTGTTTCATTGGCTCTAATTGAGGTCTTTTCATTTGCAGCTGAGTATCACAAACGTTGTCTAAACAGCTTTTATATATGGACATCCTGCAGCGACAAAAGCCAAATAAAATAGCAGATTTACATTCTGTACTTTCAGATACTGAAAATAGATTGATGCCAGAACGGGCTAAGAGACAGGCTAAGAAACTAATTGGGGGCAGCTTAAACAACTTTAAAATATGACAGTTTTGAAAGCTTGATCACACTCTGAGATAGGAGCTGTCACCATGGGTTGAGATGCCGTCTCGGCACTCAGCCCATGTTTCCCCTCATCCCTGCTTCCCATTGAGCAGCGTCTCAGCTGGCCCCCAGCTGGCAGCATTATGGACGGCTGGGGCCAATTAGTCTTCATCAGCTGGGGCGCTGCCAATGAGGATAAATAGGAGCAGCCTCGATGACTCGGGGCTGCGACATAAACACATTGCTAAGCTGAAGCCCCTTCGTCTGGTGTCAGCTTATACTCCTCTTGCAGCATTCCTGTGTTTGTATCCCGCTGTGAGGATGTACGTCTTGCTACCCCCACGTCCGGTACGAGCTGCTTACCTCTGCGCTGTGCAACCTGTGAGTGTACGTCTGCATGAGTATCTGTGCTCTCCTCATCCCTTCCCCTTTACCCTGAATAAAATATCACGACTCACTGGCTTACCCCTGGCTCTGATTGCCCGGCTCCCTAGAGCCGGATATGACAGTATGTCGCAGCCAGAAGAGCTACCGGCGGCCGTGAGTCGCCGTGGAAATGTACCTTTCTGTCCGGGTGTCAGCGCTGCTAGCATGCCGTTTCCCAGGAGTCACTTCCGGCGCCAGGGCGACGAGCTGAGGTCCATCTCGGAGGCTGTCGACGGGACGTTCTTCACCCTGCACGACGCCTCCAACGCGAGACGCTGGCATCCGGGCCGTGCTGAGGAACTCCTGGACTGTCACCCTCACTCTCTGTACCATCTGGAGGACAGTGCCAGGATAGACGCTGCAGGTACACAGCGAGAGAAGCTCCACGGGGTGGATGGAAATCCCGGCAGGGAGTTGAAGTGGGCGACGTCTTTCCCCGCTTCGGAGTCCCGTTCCTGCCGCTATTCCAGTCCGGGAGTTCGCGCCAACCAGAGGACTTCCCCCGACCTGCGCCACGTCACTCGGGATTCCCTTCAAGGAGTCGCAGCTGACAGCAGTTATGTCCGGGGTCGAGTGGCTGTCGCGAGCTCTACTGTGTTTCCTGTCACCACCTTCAGGCATGTGGCGGCGGCAGTGAGATTGATGGTGAGGACTTCAGGGCTACGAAGCTTTCCCGTGCTCGACGCCTTCCTCGTCTCGATCTCCGATCTGGAGCGGCGAATCCTGGGTTTCCCCCTCGCTTCGTCCCCTGGGAGTAGTCATCACATCGCCGAGTCACCTCTGCACGAACCTCGTCCGGATCCAGTTCTGGGTCATCGTCAGGACCGTTCCTCCCACGCAGCTGTCATCCCTTCGCCTCGTCAGTGTGGAGATTCTACAGCCTCGTCCCCTGAGCCTCGTTCCCCCGCTGTCATTCCTGGACATTCGGGCTGGCTCACCCCGGCTGTTTCCCCCTCCTCCTCAACGCGCTTCCTGACCGCTGTGTGTGCCTGGAATCCCGGCCTGGTGAGCTCTCTGCTGGAGACAACGCGAGCGACCCTCAGACGAATTCCCGGGGGGTCTTCCGTTATCGCCGGGCGGGGAGAGGAAGAAGCAGATTCCACTACAGCGGGCGATACTCAACCTCCAGGGGGCAGGCAAGTCATTGTTTTTTCACACCTGCTTAATGATTTGCTCTGTCACATCCCTGGAGAAGTTCAGGGTTCGCAGCTCCCTGAACTCTCCCCACCTGCTGTAACCTGTATGCCTAATCCCGCATCCTCTGTGTCTCTCTCCGCCGAGCGGTCCCCGGCTCCGGGTCAACGTGGTGGGATATGGAGAGGGCCTGTGGTTCCGCAGCTACATTGCGGACGGAGGAGGGGGACTGACTGCTGCGTGGAGTCTACGCCGACGACTGAGCGTCCCCGGGTCTCCACGGAGGAGCGGTTCGGTCCGGCGGGACGAGATTCTTCTGGCTTCACGCCGAGTGGATCGTCGGCGGGGTTACCTGAGCTGGAGGGATCTCAAGCTGCGCTGACCATCGTGCTGGCTGCGGGGCCCGACGCGGCTAGATGGGAGCCTGACAACGACCTCCTGACGACGGATCCTGGATCTTCGCAGTCCTGGACGGCGTCAGAACCCGAGATCAGGCGAGTGCTCTCCTTTCTTTTCTCTCTTTTTATCTTTGAGCACTTCAGCCTATCTCCAGGGGAGACGAGCCGGGTGCAGCCGTCCGCTGCGTCTGAGCTCGTCTCGCCGGGTTCTGGCGCTGCCGGTGATCCTGATCCCGGTTCTGTTTTCTCTTCTGAGCCTTCTTCCAGGGTCACCGGCAAGGAGTTGCTGTTCCTCGTGGTGCTGGAGGGTCCGGGTTCAACGTTGGAGGTCGGTTCTGGTGCAGTATTCAACGTGGGTTCGCCTGAGGCCCGATCGGGGTCCGACGTGGGTGCTGCCCCAGTATTGTCCAGGTCCGGTGAGGAGGTGGCCGTTTTCCTGCGGCCTGACGCCCGCCGCCCTCGTCATCGGCTCTCCCCTGAGCCTCTTCCACCGGGATCCGCTCTGATCCTTCGCCCGTCTCAACGGTCCTGGTGGTTGAGTGATGCGGGTCGACGACCCGACCCACAGAACTTTCGGTTCGGTGATCTGGTTCCCCCCACTGGTCTGTGTTTCCCTCTGGGCAGCCTGGTTCGGCTGCCGGTGGACTGGATTCCTGGGATCTGGGTCCAGAGTTCGCCGTCCGAACACTTCTCTTTCCCTGATTCGCCAGCTGGACAATGGGCGGGGAGATCTCCGGAGCCATCTCGGCCATTTTTGGACTCTGCCTGCCATTCACCTCGGGTGTCACTTTTTCTTTTGTTATTAAGGTCACTCGGGTGTAATGTTTTGTCCTGTTGGTGGATTCGTTTTTATAGTACTGTTTTCCATCGCTCTTGCTCAGCATTTTACTTTTTGTGCCATGTTTTTAGCCTCGTTTTTTGTATTGTAGAGTTATGTTTTGTTTTCCATAACACCATGCTCTGCAGTTATCCATTTATTCCAGTCACTTTCATTTCTTTAGGTGACTGGGTATTTATATATTCGTGTGTGTGGGTTTTTCTTTGCCTGCACTCAGTATTTCTTTTTTGTCCTGTTGGTTCATTATAGAGTCATGTGCCTTGTTTTCCGTAACACCATGCTCTATAATTGTCATTTGTTCCAGTCACCCTCACTTTTCTTGGTGACTGTGTGTATGTACTTAAATTAGCACTGTGTATAGGTTCCCCTTTATTTAACCGTACTCAGCATTTTTTGCCCTGTACCTTTTTGGTGGTTCTTTTTTCCTTGCTCTGGGTCACGCATGGTTGGTACTCTCTGGGTAGTATGTAACCGGCGTGCTGACCCAGTTCTTCTCCCCATCTGTACCTGGGTTAATTATTCTGTTTTGTCAGTATTGTATTTGGGTTTTTCTTTCCCGCTACCCTACATTGCCCCATTGGTGTTGTCCTTCCCTTGGCTTCTTCCCATCCGGTCCGCCTTCCTTTCTCCCACCCTAGGTGGGGGGGGGGGGGGCTGGGATGTTCCTGGTCATTCAGGAGCCCGACCTTGAGGGAGGGGCTCTGTCACCATGGGTTGAGATGCCGTCTCGGCACTCAGCCCATGTTTCCCCTCATCCCTGCTTCCCATTGAGCAGCGTCTCAGCTGGCCCCCAGCTGGCAGCATTATGGACGGCTGGGGCCAATTAGTCTTCATCAGCTGGGGCGCTGCCAATGAGGATAAATAGGAGCAGCCTCGATGACTCGGGGCTGCGACATAAACACATTGCTAAGCTGAAGCCCCTTCGTCTGGTGTCAGCTTATACTCCTCTTGCAGCATTCCTGTGTTTGTATCCCGCTGTGAGGATGTACGTCTTGCTACCCCCACGTCCGGTACGAGCTGCTTACCTCTGCGCTGTGCAACCTGTGAGTGTACGTCTGCATGAGTATCTGTGCTCTCCTCATCCCTTCCCCTTTACCCTGAATAAAATATCACGACTCACTGGCTTACCCCTGGCTCTGATTGCCCGGCTCCCTAGAGCCGGATATGACAGGAGCCAATCATAGGTGAATGAATTTATTGGCTTTAGAATTCAGTCTACAGAATTTTGGCATTAGAATGGCAAACAGTGTTAAGCTGACTCTTTGATCTTTTCAGATCTGTGAAATTATGTTTAGACCCTCACTGCATTAGACATTTAAACATATTGAAGCCCATAGTGTTTTTCAAATTAGTTTTACACATGTATAATGACAGAAATACCTCAAAATTTTCTCCATCCTGACTCCGTTAACTTGCAGCTGAAAGAGGTGCCATCTCTGTTTGTTCCTTGTAATGAAAGCTGTTAATTAGGAACCAAGATGTTCTTATTTTAACTGAATTTTGCTGACGTCACTGGAAATGTGGCTTATGTGGCCGCTGCCGTCTGTCATGAATTGCCGTTCAGACAGGCTGGGACGGAGCACCTGCGACGACCTCAGCCAACAGGGAAGCAGCACCCTCAGAGGTCCCGGGACTGGAACGGAGCACCTGCAAAGACCTCATCCAGAGGGAGAGCAACACCCACGGAGGTCCCGAGCTGGGACGGAACGCCCGCAACGACCTCAGCGGGAGGGGCTGGACCCATGCGGATCTTGGGCGGCAAGCCGGGACCCACGGAGACTTCTGGCAGAGCTGACAATCCTCAGTGACCCTGGGGGAAAACTCAGGCAAAAGAGGCAGAGAAACAGGGTCAGGGTCACCGGCAGCAGTGGAGCCCGGCGAGGCGAGCTCAGGTGCAGCTGCCGGCTGCACTTGGCTCTCCCCACCAAGAGCCTGACAAGATCTATCCAAAATTGAAGCAATGAAAACAAAGGAGAGCACATGCCTGAGCTCAAGCTCCACCCCCATCTAGGACTCTGTCGATCCAGGCGATGGTTCCTCGGGCCCGGCCCTCTGGAGGTCCAACTCCGGCTCTGCTGTGGCGGCCCCTGCAGCAGGCAGGTGGTGGTCAATGCAGCCTTGGGACCTCCCAGTGAGGTGACCGGCATGGATTCAGGAAGTCAATTTCCTGCTGGTGCTGGATTCTGCTTAGCTGAGGCCCGGGGACGCTCCTTCGTCGGCACAGGCGTCCACTTGGTCTCAGCACTCTCCCTCCGTCCAGAGTGTGGCTACGGGGCTGGAACCAGGTCCTCCATGACCGCAGGCTTCTCCAACATCTGGTGGCTCAGTCCTGGGGTTGGTGGACACTCAGGGGGCAGAGGAGGAGACACGGAGGCAAGGTAATGTGAATGTGCGTGATGTTTTCTGCTGCAATTGGCACAGAATCTGCCCTCTCTGTGGCCGCAGCTGTTGTGGGCCCCTCAGAGGAACATAGAGGAGCTGCCCCTGCAGATGTTGTGACGGGCGGAGCCGGGAAGGAGGCGACCAATCCTTCATCAGCGGGAGGAATCGCTGAGGAGGAGGGAGAGACAGCAGCAGTGGAGGAGTTGGCTGACGGAACAGCCAGAGAAGAAAAACCAGATAAGGGAACTGCTGTGGGAGTTTTTGGCCTCAGCAAAGGAGGGGCTGCTAACGAGGAGGTGGAGGCGTTCCTTCAGTGATCTGAAGCTGGATGGTGATGTTGTGGAGCTGGTGGAGCAGGAGCAGGAATGGGCGCACTGGAGGTGAAGCAAGGCATCTTCCGCGGAGCACGCTTCTGTGTGGGTGTCAGGTTTGCTGGAGACGGCCCCCACATCAGCCCAGGGAAGGATTGTTGCAGCATGGAGAGCGTGGCCAGCAACTCTGCAAAGTGGGCATGCCTCCATAACCCTGAGTGAGCTTCGACAGTGGTGGTCTCAGAATCCACATTCTTCCAGATCTTTTTTGGGCTGCAAGAGGCGAGAGCTTCATCCACAAAACTCTGGACGAACTCGGCGGCCCACTGCTCCTCCACACTTGGAACCCCCGCTGCCGATCTACGTTTGCCTGTTGGAGGTCGGCATGCTGGGGACATGATGAGCTCTGGAGAAAAAGGTGAGTGAAAACAAAAAAAGCCAAAAATCCACAAACTCACAGCAGCTGGGTCTCTTACATGGCCGCTGCCTTCTGTCATGAATTGCCCTTCAGGGGCAGAGAGGTGAGACCCACACACTGAACTGTGTGTTTGTGAGGTTTATTGAAAGTAACAAAACATAAGTACAAACAGTGCTCTAATACAAAATACAAACAACAAATAAACTTACAGATTGCGCACCAGAACAGGGACTTGTCATGAATCCAGGTTTGGAGGCCAAACCCAATTCTGATTTATTGTTATTCTTTGCCCTAGTTTTCCTCCTGACAGCTCTGGCACGCCCCCTCCTCCTGTCAAGCACCGTCAGCTGCACTGTCACGGGTGCTCACACACATACACACACACACACATACACACGCTCCATTCACTCTCTTTCACACGCTCTCTCACACACGGGGTGTCAAATCAGTTCTGTCCACACATTCTCACACCGGCAATCTCTTTCCTCGTTAGCTTCAGGAGTATTTGTTGGCCACTCCAGGGAAAAGAGATTGTCGGGGCATTCGCGTCCATACGCGGCAGCTAGTTCTCCCCGTATGAGTATCACTCCCTGCGTTCAACTCAGCCTGACATTTAAGACGATCCATTCCTTGGTGTTTCGGCTAATCCCATTTCTCTGCCTCTTCCTCCAGACTACACGTTCTGCCGCGGATTTGCTCCAGCCTTGTAAGTGTGTTGTTTGCCTTCTCTCTTGTGCTAAGCAGCCCTGCAGCACTAGGCTGATTGCCTTTCCTGTTTTTGTGCGTAACGCAGTCCTGCAGCACTAGGCTCTCTATTGACCGGGCTGTAGAACGTCCGGTCAATAGAGACCGTCCGCATACTGCAGCCTCGCCTTCCCGCTCTGGGCTATGCTCCGCCCCATCACGAGAAGAGATGGAGGAACGTAGGCAGGCTCTCCTGGCTGAAACGGACCTCATCTTGGAGGTGAAGCCATGGCTTCTCCTAGAGATGGCTAAAAGACTTAAAGAGCTTTCCCCGAGGGAGGAGGAGCCTCAACCCGATGAGGAACGCCAGGAGAGTAGAGAGGACGCCTTGGAGGCCGCTGGGGACCTCCAGTGCCAGGAGAACAGGCAAGTTTCTTTTCATTCGAATTCCACAGTCAATGATCAAGTTTACCTGCCTCCTGGCGAGGAGGATCAGGGTGTGCAGTCCCCTGAGTTCTCCGCCCCAGCACCATACAGTACTCTCATGCCTGGTTTCAATGACTCTTTTCTATGTGCCCCCACAAGCCTGTCGGTCTCGGATCCAGGTCGCTCGGGGGAAGAGGAGCCAGAGGACTAGGAAGGTCCAGCCCATGGGCCAGCGAAGGAGTTCTCCCCGTATGAGTATCACTCCCTGCGTTCAACTCAGCCTGACATTTAAGGCGATCCATTCCTTGGTGTTTTGGCTAATCCCGCTTCTCTGCCTCTTCCTCCAGACTACACGTTCTGCCCCGGATTTGCTTCAGCCTTGTAAGTGTCTTGTTCGCCTTCTGTTTTGTGCTAAGCAGCCCTGCAGCTTTAGGCTGATCGCCTTTCCTGTTTTTGTGCGTAATGCAGCCCTGCAGCACTAGGCTCTCTATTGACCGGGCTGTAGAGTGTCCGGCTTGTGCCCTGTATGTTTATTGGCCTAACCTTATCATTGCATCCCTCTATATTTTTGTGGTGGAACTGAACTTGTGGTTTTGTGAACTTTAATAAATATGACACTCTCTACTCTTGTGATTGGGTTTTCCATTCTCTCCCTCATGCGCCGTGTTATGGTGCACAGGGGTTTGTGAAAGGACTGGGTTCTGGTGGAGACAAAGTGAGAGGAAATCGCTCAAGACAGCGACAACAGGAAATGAAAATAACTGCCCTTAATTAGGGTCAAAAACAATTCACTTAAGTAACGACAGGTGTGGGTCACATGAGCGGGCAGAAGGAAACAGTAATTCATAATGAGACCAGCTGGGGGTAATGAGAGAGGAGCGACTGGAACTGACAGCTGACAGGGGCGATGCCCACACAGATCACAAATCCGGAAATGCAACTGACAGCTGTCAACCCTGAGAAAGAACACAACAGTAAAGATATAAAGAATAAAATATCAACAAATGCATACTGACATAGAAACGCAAATTAATACAAAATAAAAGTGGAACAATACTAAAGCATAAACAGGAAAATAGCAAAAAGTACAAGAATTACAGAAACCCAAAAAGCACAAAATACAACAAATATATAAATGTAGAGAAAAAGCCATGAGACTGAGCAAGGCGGAAACCTCCCGTGCTCAGCTCATGACAATCCGTCTTCGAGCTGGGAGTTTGTGGGTCTATTTCCTGACCAGGTCATATAGCAGTGATCATATACTTTGTGGCTTCTAACTTGGTGATTAGAATAGATAGCATGTAGTACACAGCTGTGTGGATGAGGGCCATGGAATCAGACATTGCTGTCACTCTATTTGCTATTTGGTGTCACAAAGAACTAACTGGCCTAATAGCTCACGGCAAGAAAAAGTTTGAAGTTAAATGTTTGAGTAAGTGCCATCATTATCATCATCACTAGTCGACTAGTCGCATTTATTTTTCTCATGTCCACCAGCTCTGCTTGTCTAGTGCAGTAAACCTTACCTGCTGTTTAATACCTCTAAATGTTCCGTCTCCCGTGGGCAGGAGGCATTTAAATGCCATAGTGGGCAGTCATGCCTTACATCACTTGAAAGCTTAGAATTTTGTCTGTTTGGTTATTGAAACAGATTTAGACAAAATCATAACAATGGATTTAAATATGACTTTAAACAAGCTACCGTAGCATTAGTAAGAGCATTGACTCACCGAAAGAGCTTTCTTGGCGTCCTTGAATGAATGATAGTTGAATAAATACGGTCCATTTGTATTGCAAAGGGTCCAATAGATCCATTTGAGTAAGATTTATTGTTCAGTTTGATGGTGATGGGGAAAACTGCCCATAAAACACGAGCATTTCTTTGGAAATTGGCCAGCGAGCGCCAGCTCATTGTGCTAACAATACATTTCTGGGAAGTTGAACAGGAACCGGAAACCCAAGAATGGGGCGGGTCACCTCGGCGAACTTTTTTTTTTCTTCAAATTTAGTATGCTTAGGTCACTGTTACTCAGTGGCTGAAGCACTTAAGACGGATTCTGATTGTTTTGCCCAAAAAATTAGTGTTTTCTTTTCAGTAAGACCAACCCCATGAAGATACTGCAGGGGGTTGAAGAACAGCTTTGAATTTAGTGTGGGTAGGTTTTTTCAGGCGCTTTGAAGGGAAATTGGCTTGAATGCTCAGGGGTTAAGCCTGCACACACACTTGTGAAAACCACTTTTGTTGTCAGTCCCTGCTTTAATAACATTTTATAAGCAGTTTCCAGAACTAAATAAGACTACCCATAAAACACACATTTGAGAATGAAGCTCAACAGCTTATTCAAATTTATTTTAAACCAAATAATTGAAACAAATTAAAAGAGCAGTCTTAAAAAAGTTAAAGTGCAAAAGCCAAAACAGAAACCATTACTGCATAGTGCACACCCAGTCTCCGTCTTAACATAAAAAAATGGTTAATCATGACCCATGAAACTTCAATCTGAAACAACTTAGCTTAGCTTAATCAAGTCTTTTAACTCAAAACAAAGTGCAAAATTAAAAAATAGCTTCTGCTGCAGCATGAAGGCCTGTTGTAACTGCAAGTTCACAGAGAGTAGCATTCAAGTCCATAACCACCAAAAAAAATCCTATTGAAATTTTTCCATTGCTGGAAGTTTTAAATTTCAGTTAGGCTTTAGAATTCTAATTAAATAAAATCTTCCAGTGCAAAACAAAAAAATAGTTTACACACTGTTTATATTGCAGTGTAGAAACGTGAGCATGTCAATGTGTTCTGGAGTGAGGCCAGCTCTCTTCGTTGAGGCAATGTTCCCGGCTGTTAGGAAGAGACGCTCAGAGGAAGTAGAGGTAGCAGGAATACACAGGAATGATTTGGCTAGTGATGCTAGAGTTGGATACTTTGCCTCATTCAGCTTCCGCCAAGACAATGGACTCTGTCTTTGAGATGGGCTGCTCTCCAAAGTACATCAGCGACTTCCATGGGACAACAGATGAGAATTAGCTTGGTAGTAAAGTCTGACATTTTATATTTGATTTTAAATGTTTATTAATATACACCATTTTTAAATACATAAATCTTACTTCATTAGTGATTGTTTGGCTGTGCACATCCTGTTCATTGGTCTCACTGTCACTTGTGTCTGTTGAGTCGTGTGATCCAAACAATGAATCTTGAGCTGAAACAGACCTATTTGGAGGTTCTCTCAGCTGAGGCATCCCCGTTATCTTTTCCATTCCCGTTAGCTTCTCCATTCCCATTGGTGCACTTTGTCTTCACAGTAGTACTCCCATCCATAGACTGTAGAGCAAGAGCTTGTACTTTATTCTGAACACTGAACCTCTCCTCTGCTGTCAGAAATTTCAGTTTTCAAAATCTTGGGTCAAGTGCAGCTGCAATGATCTGTTCACTTATGTTATCATCAGTGACGGTGATATCTCTTGACCAGCGTGCAGTGATCTCCTGTGAAGCAGCTGCCTGGAAGGCCTGTACTGGAGCTGTATCATAGGCAGTGTGGGTGGACTTCATAGGCCCTCTGACCAGAGGAGGCAGGACAGAAACTGTCAGGAAACTTTCACCACTCAAGTAGACAGTGGCACATTCAAAGGCCTGGAGAGCTTTGACGAGTTGCTGTAGCAGAGTCCATTGATCACATTTAAGGTCAAGGTATTGTTTCCCTCTCTGTGTTACTGTTGGGTCAGACAGAGTTGCAGTGAGTGGCCATCTCTGTTCAAGGAGATGAGTGATCATATAATAGGTGCTGTTCCACCTGGTAGAAACGTCTTGGATAAGTTTGCGTTCTGGGGTCCCCATCTGTATTTGCTTGGCCTTGAGCTTGCTTGAAGCCAGTTCACTTTGTTTAAAGTGCTCAACAAGACACCTTGCTGCTGCTAGTGCTTTACTGATCTGAGGATGTTTGAGTGCATGATTGATCACTAACTGTAAAGTGCGGCCAGCACAGCAGACAGACACCCATCCATGTTTTTCCTGCAACATACTTGCAACCACCACAATATTGGAACCACTGTCATGGACAATTGACACAATGTTTTTGGGAGGGATCTCAAACCTTTCCACAGCCTGCTCAATTCACAAAGCACTGTTGGGTCCAGTGCGCCTTTATCCAAGTGGCGTGGTTGTGAGGCAGAAGCTAGCAAGCTCCCAGTCATCAATGATAAAGGGACAAGTGATGCCAAGATATGCTTCTGTAGCAACACTGGTCCAGGCATCAGCTGTCAGGGCAAGCCTATTTTTAGTTGATTTAAGAGCATCTTTACCCTTACTGAGAATAGTTTGATATTTTCCCTCCATGAGCTTTGGTAAGGTGGGTTCTGGAAGGTAAGGTGTAACCTGGATGGAATGTGCTGATCATCTTCTTAAAACCCTCATTTTCAATCATGGATAGTGGTCTCATGTCAGTGACAATCATGTTGAGGATGCTCTCTGTCAAAACTTCTGCAATTTGAGGAGTGCATGTGCCTCTCTTCAAGACAAACTCCTCCACACATCTTTGATTATGACTAAAAGACAAAAACAAAGCTGTATTAATTATCACAAATGTAAGGTTATATATCAGCTTATCACAGACAACATAATGCCTAATGTCAATTAAACAATTGATTAAATATCTTACAAGTGAATTACTGATCTGCTCCAACCCATAACCTAACATTAGGTGAAAGCTTTTTATAAGTGCATTTTTTAATAATATAATTCAGAAAGGTAAACCTTCATATTTAGTATTCACTGCACTTACCAGTGATATTTCAAGCTGTTTGATTTAATTTAGATGATTATGGCTGTAGGTTTTATTTATTAAATTACAAACTGGGATATTCTAATTAACCCAGATACACTACTATTCAGAATGAGGGCTAATATTAATGAAGATGAAAAAGAGGTAGCGACTCAGTCATTTACTGCATTCAACAACACGTTAGCCATGACTTAAACAGCTCAGCCCTCAGCAACCAGAGAGCTTATTGTCAAGCAGGTAAGCAAACATAAACAGTACGTACTAATAGTATTGCCATTTTTCTAAAGATTGAAACAGTTGGCCATTGAAAAAAAGCAGCACTAACTTTATTTACTCGTTACTTACCAAGCAGACGGTAATGTCGTGGCTCCCGGATGCTGTTGTTTCAGATGTTCATGCATCACTGTAGTGCTGTCGTGGTAAGAGAGGTCTGCCTTGCAAAGTCTGCGTTTTACTTGCTTTGTTTTTTTTTAATTTTCTATAAAATGTTCCAAACAACAGAAAGTTTTGGTCTGCTTTTTTTATATCCACTTCACCTGGCTCATCCTCACTTTTTGACATACTGTGCTCCAACAGAGGCGCTACTGCCCTCAGCAGTTCCGGTCATGCATTGCAGTTCCGGTCGTGCATTGCAGTTGCAACATTACCGCGGCATGCATATAAACTTTATAATTAAACGATTTGTCGACAATAAAAATATGTGTTGACAAATTTTTGATGTCGACGTTATCAACAACGTTGAGTAATTGTTTCAGCCTTACTTCCGTCAAATCAAAACTATTGCAAAAATGAAACAAACTTTCTGGAAAAAATAGCCCATTTCTGTGGACTTGTTCTTATGGTAAATACCACCATTAAACATAAGCATTATGTTATTATATTTCAGTATAGTCTCCTGTGTCAACCTAAATATTTTAATAATGTACTTTAACTGCCTCTTGATTAACCTGTACTGATTTTACACAGATCATCACCTTATCGTGGTGGGGGGTTTGTGTGCCTGAGTGATCCCAGGCACTATGTTGTCCAGGGCAATTTACCTCTGGTAGGGTCACCCAAGGTAAACTGGTCCTGATTGACGGGCCAGACTAAGAACAATCCAACCGACTCTCACCGTTGCCAACTCCTCAGTAAGGAAAGTAGCTATTGGTTGTCCTAAAAGTCGACAAAAGTTGATAAATGACATCATCACCTAATTTGCATAATTGGTCATTTGCATGTAATTGTACTGGGCGCTGTAGTAGAGAAGAATAATGTCACGGGAGAGACAAAAAATGAGTAAAAAAACACCCTAAATATCGTATGTGTAGAACTACAAATTAACTTTCTTCTGTTTATTCTTGGTTTGTTTGTTTTAATTTTGCCATTTAAATAGGCCATCATTAACTGATAGTGAAGAAACATTTGCATCCCACTCTGTAAAACAGAGCAGGTCTGGCGGGAGGTTTGCGCATGCGCAATTCATTTGTAATCTGGACTCGAGTGGTGTGCGGATCTCCTCTCTGACTGCAAATAAGTTAACTGCTGCACAGTGTTGTGTTGCTAGATATATGATAGTTTTAGGGCCGATAGAATATACGATCAAACTTTTTAAAAAGACCAAATATATGATAGTTTTGGCATTTCCATGCTACCCCCCCCAAATGTTTTGATTTACATGAACACCCACACATCAGCTCATAAATGGGTTGGCTGGCTGGCTCCTCCTCACTGTCTGCCACTGCCAGTTAGTCACATCAGCAGCACTCAGCTCATGTTTGAATGAGTTTGGACTCAGAGGAAAAAAAAAAGAAAAGAGTCCGGCAGCACTGACACAGATGCTGGTAAGAAAACCAAGTAATCCTGCCGGGGCAGTCACAGCACCTTTATCGTCTTGCCTTGGTGTTATACCATTCCGCGTACATTTAAGGGATGGCTTCAACCCGTTGCTGGGAAGAAGGCTAAAACACTTTGCCGCTGCTGCATCATTCAATTGGTATCAGACATTGCAGTTCTGAAAAAAACTATTAATTTTTGTAACTGCAACACTGCTGTTGCATGAGGCTACTGTGAGACTGACCGAGACTGCCTGTGATTGGCTGCTTTGGGATGGGAAGGGGACAGGAGACCCTCACGGTACCAAAGTTGGCAACACTGCCGACTCTCATAATAGTTTTTGCTAGATGAAGGAGTCAGTGTAGCCTGCCTGATATGGGGTTACCAGGGTCCCACCCCGGAGCGAGGCCTGTAGGAGGAGCTTGATGGCAAGCGTCTGATGGCCGGGTTTGTGCTCATGGGACCCGGCCGGGCTCAGCCCAAAGGAGCTACATGGGTCCGCCCTCTAGTGGGCTCACCACCTGCAGGAGGGACCATGGGGGTCTGGTGCAATGCGGATCCTGCGGCGTTAAAAGGCAGACCCTGGCGGTCATTCCGGCTTCCTAAACTGGCTTTTGGGACGTGGAACGTCACCATTCTGATGGGGAAGGAGCCTGAGCTGGTGCACAAGGTTGAGAGATACCAGTTAGATATAGTTGGGCTCACCTCAACACACAGCTCTGGCTCTGAAACCAGTCTCCTGGAGAGGGCTGGAACTTGGCCTACTCTGGAGTTACACCAGGCGAGAGGCGGCGAGCAGGAGTGGGTATTCTTGTATCCCCCCACCTTGCTGCCTCTACATTGGAGTTTGCCCCAGTGGACGTAAGGGTTGTCTCCCTGCACCTTCAGGTTGGGAAACAGGTCCTGACCTTCATTTGTGCCTATGCACCAAAAGATGGTTCAGAGTACCCACCCTTTTTGGAGTCTCTGACTGGGGTGCTAAAGAGTGCTTCTCTTGGAGACTCCATTGTCCTACTGGGGGACTTCAGTGCGCACATGGGCATGTGGAACCTGGAGGGGTGTGATTGGGAGGAATGGCCTGCCCGATCTGAACCCACGTGGTGCTCAGTTATTGGACTTCTGTGCCGACCACAGTTTGTCCATAACGAACACCATGTTCAAGCATAAGGGTGTCCATATGTGCACCTGGCACCAGGACACCCAAGGTCACAGGTTGATTATCGATTTTGTTATCGTGCCATCAAACCTTCGACCATATGTCTTGGGACACTCGAGTAAAGAGAGATGCAGAGCTGTCAACTGATCACCACCAGGTGGTGAGTTGGATTCAGTGTCAGTGGTGGATGCCATTCAGACCTGGTAGACCCAACCATATAGTGAGGGTGTGCTGGGAATGTCTGGCTGAGCCCCCTGTCCAGGAGGTCTTCAACTCCCACCTCCGGAAGAACTTTGACCACATTCCAAGAGAGTCTGGAGACATGGAGTCTGAATGGGCCATGTTCTCCACCTCCATTGTTGAGGCAGCTGCCCAGAGCTGCGGCTGCAAGGTCGTTGGTGCATCTCGTGGTGGCAACCCCCGAACCAAGTGGTGGACACCAGTGGTGAGGGAGGCCATCAAGCTGAAGAAGGAGTCCTATCGAGCTTGGTTGGCTTGTGGGATTCCCGAAGCAGCTGAGGTGTACCAGCAGGCCAAGTGGAGTGCAGCTCGGGTGGTTGCTGAAGCAAAAACTCGGGTATGGGAGGAGTTCAGTGAGGCCATGGAACAAGACTCTCAATCGGCCTCGAAGAAATTCTGGCAAGCTGTCCAGCAACTCAGGAGCGGGAAACAGCTTCCTGTCCACACTGTGTATGGTGCAGATGGAATGATGCTGACTTTGACTGGGGATATCGTCGGGCGGTGGAAGGAACACTTCGAGGATCTCCTCAATCCCACTGACACGCCTTCCACAGAGGAAGCAGGGCTTGAGGATGAGGTGGACGACTCGTCCATCACAGGGTCTGAGGTCACTGAAGTGGTTAACCCCTTGCACTCCGGTCAATTTCCCTAAAAACGCCAAAAAATAACGTGCCCAAAGTAAATCAAAAGCTGTTCTTCAACCCTTTGCAGCATCTTCATGGGGTTGGTCTCATTTAAAAGAAAACACTTTGACTTTTTTTGGCAAAACAGTCATAATCTCTCTAAGTGCTCTGGCCACTGAGTAACAGTCATCTAAACATACTGAACTTGAAGAAAATAAATTTCGCCTGGGTGTTTTTTTGGATACAAATGCTTGCAAATAACACACAGCTTCAGATCCGGGCTGGAAAATGCAACAGAAATGTAGAACCAAGTGTTATCCAGCTGAGGTCAAAATTTTGTAACAATACCACAAAAAATGAATATATTACACAGCTTTTTCCTCAGGTAGTTCTCAGGCGTTTTTGAACTGTGCCAAATTGTGCCAAATGGCACAGTTTGGAAAAATGTCTGTAACTTTTGAATGATTCAATATAGAAGCTTCATCTTGGGCTCTAATGAAAGGTGACACTCAGGGCTCTGTGTGTGTGTGTGTCTGTGTGGGTGGGTGGGTGTGTGTGGGGTTGTCCCCCCCCCCCCTCGCTACAGAGGACGGACATCGCCCGTTGCGCAGCGGTCCGTCATGTGACGATGACGCACAGCTGTAATTTACCGATCGGTCAAAACTCATTTTTGATTACAATTTTCAGGGATAAAGAATAATTTAGCTTATAACACTTACCTCTTCACAGCAGCAGCGTAGTTGGCGAACTTCTTCCTCATTGTCAGACGAACGCAACGCTGGTTCGCTTGTTACAACTCGTGGTTCTGGTCTCGCGACCCGGTCAAAACATAATTCCATTATTGCGGTTTTGCGCTTCCATGATTGCGGTTTTGGCGAACGATTTTTCAAAACAAATAACAGTAGTAATTCAAAAAGACTGGTGAACGCGTGTGTGTCACCCAGCCTTCGTCATCGGCCTCTGTCGGTCTATGATGACCATGGAAGAGAATCCTAAACGTCTATTCTGCTGGAATAAAAAAAAAAAGCACCGCCTGTGGCTGAACAGGCCGATGCGCGAATGGCAGTCCCTGTCACACAGGTTGCACTTGTGGGTGGTCTCCGTGCTGCTGGGTCTGTGGCAGGTTCTTCCTGCGGCTGCTTTTTTCATCTGCTGCAGCAGTCTGTCTTCACCCAGCCTTACACAAAACAGCTTGCGAACTTCTGTCCTTCAGTTGGCTCGCTGCATTCACAGCGTTGGTAGGCGGGTCCTTCTTGCTAGGTTTTCAGTCATTGGTTCTTCAAGGTTTCAGAAACCCAATTCAAGGCTCTTATTAGTCGAATGAGAGGTCAATCATATCTGATCTGTTCGCGGCTGTGTCTGTAGTGGAAGAACGGAAATGCAGCTTTTTTTTCCAGTGCGCGCTTGGACGCAGCGCCCTCGTGCGTCCTAGAGCGCACGAGAGCGCCCTCGTGCGCTCTAGGATGCAGAAACGTGCCCGTCCGCGGTACACCGGAGTGCAAGAGGTTTAAACATCGGACCAACTCTTTACCCTCTCAAGAATCCTCAGTGGTTCGTGGGAGTTTGCCCAACCAGTCCACATGTGTTTTGTGGACTTGGAGACAGCATTCTACCCTGACCCTCGTGGTTTCTTGTGGGGGGTGCTACAGGGTATCAGGATCGTTGTTAGGAGCTATCCGGTCCTTATACGACCGTTGCAAGAGTTTGATTTGTGTTGCCAACACCCAGTCGGACTCATTTCCAGTGAGAGTTGGACTCTGCCAGGGCTGCCCTTTGTCACCAATCCTGTTCATAATTTTTTATGGACACGATATCTAGGCACAGCCAAGGAGCAGAGGGTGTCATGTTTGGTGGCCACAGGATCTCATTCTGCTGTTTGCAGATGATGTGGTCCTGTTGGCTTCGTCAAGCAATGACTTACAGGTCTTGCTGGGACAGTTTGCTACTGAGCGTGAAGTGGCTGGGATGAGAATCAAGTCCAAGTCCATGGTCCTCGGCCAGAAAAGGGTGGATTGTCCTCTCTGCGTTGGGGACAAGCTCCTGCCCCAAGTGGAGGACCTTTAAATATCACGGGGTCTCATTCACGAGCAAGGGGAGAATGGACCAAGAGGTTGACAGATGGATTGGAGCAGCATCTGAAGTGATGCAGATGTTGTACTGGTCTGTTGTGCTGAAGAGGGAGCGGACCTCGAAAGTAAAGTTGTCGATTTACTGGTCAATCTACGTTCCTTCCCTCAACTATGGTCATGAGCTTTGGGTAATCCAATCCAATCCAACTTTATTTCTAAAGCACTTTAAAAACAACTACAGCTGGCACATCAGTCCATCCATCCATCCATCTTCTACCACTTTTCCGGAGGTCCGGGTCGCGGAGGCAGCAGTTCAAGCAGAGAAGCCCAGACTTCCTTCTCCCCAGCCACCTGTTCCAGCTCTTCAGAGGGGATACCAAGGCGTTCCCAGACCAGCTGGGAGACATAGTCTCTCCACCGAGTCCTGGGTCTGCCCCGGGGTCTCCTCCCAGTGGGACGTACCTGAAACACCTCAAGTGGGAGGCGTCCAGGAGGCATCCTAATCAGATGCCCTCTAAGAAATCAAGTCCTGCTACCCACTCCCCACTCCACCGACACCCCCCCCCCACTCCCAACACACAGCCCCCCATCCTGACCCTGACCAAGACCCAGGTGAGGACGGAGCTGAGGAGGATCAAGGCGAGGAAGGCGTCGGGACCGGACGGCATCAGCGCAAAGCTCCTCAAGTCCTGTGCAGACCAGCTGTGTGGGATTGTGACGTATATCTTCAACATGAGCCTGAAACTGGGGAGGGTACCACAGCTGTGGAAAACATCTTGTGTGGTACCTGTACCAAAAACTTCCCACCCCAAAGACCTGAACAGCTTCAGACCGGTGGCCTTGACGTCCCACTTGATGAAGACCCTGGAGAGACTGCTCCTTGCTCATCTCCGCCCCCTGGTGGAACCAGCGATGGATCCACTCCAGTTCGCCTACCAGCATGGCATTGGGGTGGAGGATGCGGTGATCTTCCTCCTTCACCGTTCTCTGTCCCACCTGGAGAAGCCCGGGAATATGGTGAGGATCATGTTCTTTGACTTCTCCAGTGCTTTCAACACCATCCAACCGATGATCCTGAAGGACAAGCTGCTGCGCGCAGGGGTGGACCAGCACCTGTCATCAAGGATCCTGGACTACCTCACGAACCGGCCTCAGTTTGTGAGAACCCGGGACTGTGTTTCCGACACGATCATCAGTAGCACGGGGGCCCCCCCAGGGAACGGTGCTGGCTCCCTTCCTGTTCACTCTTTATACTGCGGACTTCTCACACAACACAACACATTGCCATCTACAGAAGTTCTCTGATGACTCTGCGATCGTTGGTCTCATCTCCAGCGGAGATGAAGCTGAGTACAGAGGGCTTATCCAGGACTTTGTGGACTGGTGCCATCGGAACTGCCTCCAGATCAACGCGAGGAAAACTAAGGAGCTGGTGGTGGACTGCCGCAGGCATGGACAGCCCCTCACAGCACCAGTAAATATACAGGGAACAGACATCGAGATGGTGACATCCTACAAGTACCTGGGTATTCATCTGAACAATAAACTAGACTGGTCACACAATACTGACGCACTCTACAAGAAGGGACAGCGCAGGCTGTTCCTGCTGAGGAGACTCAGGTCTTTTGGTGTACAAGGGGCGCTGCTGAAGTCATTCTATGACACGGTGGTGGCATCAGCCATCACTTTTGGAGTGGTCTGCTGGGGCAGTGGCATCACTGCAGCCGATAGGAAGAGACTGAACAAACTGATTAAGAAAGCTAGCTCTGTCCTGGGGCAACGCCTTGATCCGATGGAGGAGATAGGAGAGAGAAGGACGGTGGCTAAACTGTCATCTCTGCTGGAGTCCGAGTTCCAACCTATGCAGGACATACTGGATGCACTGAGGAGCTCATTTAGCAGCAGACTACATCATCCCAGGTGCACAACCGAGAGGTTTCGTAGGTCCTTCCTACCAACGGCTGTCAGACTGTACAACCTAAGCAGGGCTGCTCGCAGAGATAGCAAAAAGACGTAACAAACTAATAGTTTTTTTTGAATGCAAAAGATGCAATAGACTTACACAATGGTCCTCTCCGGCATACAACTAGGAACATACCGGTCGCTATGGAGGGTGAGAATATGTATGGGCACATAATCATACCATGTAGGATAACTAAATAGACGGTTATGCTGTTTCATCCCACCTAGCAACAATGCTCTGCACTGTGTGTGTTTATATATTTACATATTTATTCCATCTAGCTACAATGCTCTGCACTGGGTGTGTTTATATTTATATATCTATATATTTATTCCATCTAGCTACAATGCTCAGCACTGGGTGTGTTTATATTTATATATCTATATATTTATTCCATCTAGCTACATTGCTCCGCACTGTGTGTGTTTATATACTTGCATATTTATTCCACCTAGCTGCAATGCTCCGTACTGTGGGTGTTTATATATTTACATATTTATTCCATCTAGCTACAATGCTCTGCACTGTGTGTTCATATATTCATATATTTATTCCATCCAGCTACAATGCTCTGCACTGTGTGTCTGTGTGTGTGTGTGTGTGTGTATATATATATTTTATAGTAATATGTACATATGTATATTAGCTGCTCTTGCTTGCTTGTTTTTTTTTTTTTGTTTTTTTTTTTCTTGCCTTCTGATTGTTGCTCTGAGTGTTGCTATCCCTGTGCTGTTGCAATCCTGGAATTTCCCCGTTGTGGGACTAATAAAGGCTTATCTTATCTTATCTTATCTTATACCACCTCAACTGACTCCTTTCAATGTGGAGGAGCAGCGGTTCTACTCTGAGCCTCTCCCGGATGACTGAGCTCCTCACCCTATCTCTGAGGGTGAGTCCAGCAATCCTACGGAGAAAGCTCATTTCAGCCGCTTGTATCCGCGATCTCGTTCTTTCGGTCATTACCCAAAGCTCGTGACCATAGGTGAGAGTAGGAACGAAGATTGACTGGTAAATCGACAGCTTTGCCTTAGAACTAAGCTCCCTCTTCACCACAACAGACCGGTACAACGTCCGCATCACTGCAGATGCTGCTCCAATCCGTCTGTCGATCTCTCGCTCCATTTTCCCCTCACTCGTGAACAAGACCCCAAGATACTTAAACTCCTCCACTTGGGGCAGGAGCCTGTCCCCAACCCGGAGAGGACAATCCACCTTTTTCCGGCTGAGGACCATGGACTCGGACTTGGAGGTGCTGATTCTCATCCCAGCCGCTTCACACTCAGCGGAAAACCGTCCCAGCAAGAGCTGTAGGTCATTGCTGGATGAAGCCAACAGGACAACATCATCTGCAAACAACAGAGATGAGATCCTGTGGTCACCAAGCATGACACCCTCCATTCCCTGGCTGCGCCTAGAAATCCTGTCCATAAAAATTATGAACAGGATCGGTGACAAAGGGCAGCCCTGGCGGAGTCCAACTCTCACTGGGAATGACTCCGACCAAGTGTTGGCAATATGAACCAAACTCTCACAACGGTCGTACAGAGACCGAATAGCTCGTAACAACAAGCCCGATACCCCATACTCCCAAAGCACCCCCCACAAAAATCCACGAGGGACGCGGTCAAATGCCTTCTCCAAGTCCACAAAACACATGTAAACTGGTTGGGCAAACTCCCACGAACCCTCAAGAATTCTCGAGAGGGTAAAGAGCTGGTCCGATGTGCCTCGGCCAGGACGAAAACCACATTGCTCCTCCTGAATCCGAGGTTCGACCAACGGCCGGACTCTCCTCTCCAGTACCTTGGCATAGACCTTCCCAGGGAGGCTGAGGAGTGTGATCCCTCTAAAGTTGGAGCACACCCTCCGGTCCCCTTTTTTGAAGAGAGGAACCACCACCCCGGTTTGCCATGCCAAAGGCACTGTCCCCAACCTCCACGCAATGTTGCAGAGGCGTGTCAACCATGACAACCCAACAACATCCAGGGCCTTGAGGTACTCAGGGCGAATCTCGTCCACCCCCGGGGCCCGGCCACCAAGGAGATTTTTAACCACCTTGGCGACCTCAGCCCCTGTGATAGACGAGTCATCCCCCTCGTCCCCAAACCCTGCTTCCTCTGTGGAAGACGTATCAGTGGGATTGAGGAGATCCTCGAAGTATTCCTTCCACCGCCTGACGATATCCCCAGTTGAAGTCAACAGTGTCCCATCTGCACCATACACAGTGTGGACGGGGAGCTGTTTTCCCCTCCTGAGCCGCCGAACAGTTTGCCAGAATCTCTTTGAAGCCGACCGAAAGTCTTGTTCCATGGCCTCACCGAACTCCTCCCATACCTGCGTTTTTGCTTCAGCAACCACCCGAGCTGCACTCCGCTTGGCCTGCCGGTACACCTCAGCTGCTTTGGGAGTCCCACAAGCCAACCAAGCTTGATAGGACTCCTTCTTCAGCTTAATGGCCCCCCTCACCACTGGTGTCCACCACTTGGTTCGGGGGTTGCCACCACGAGATGCACCGACCACCTTGCGGCCGCAGCTCTGGGCCGCCGCTTCAACAACAGAGGTGGAGAACATGGCCCATTCAGACTCCATGTCTCCAGACTCCCTCGGAATGTGGTTGAAGTTCTTCCGGAGGTGGGAGTTGAAGACCTCCCGGACAGGGGCCTCAGCCAGACGCTCCCAGCACACCCTCACTATACGTTTGGGTCTACCAGGTCTGAATGGCTTCCTCCCCTGCCATCGGATCCAACTCACCACCAGGTGGTGATCAGTTGACAGCTCTGCACCTCTCTTTACTCGGGTGTCCAAGACATACGGTCGCAGGTCTGATGATACGATAACAAAATCGATCATCGACCTGCGACCTAGGGTGTCCTGGTGCCAGGTGCATATATGGACACCCTTATGCTTGAACATGGTGTTCGTTATGGACAGACTGTGGTTAGCACAGAAGTCCAATAACTGAACACCACTCAGGTTCAGATCGGGCAGGCAGTTCCTCCCAATCACCCCCCTCCAGGTTTCACTGTCATTGCCCACGTGCGCATTGAAGTCCCCCAGTAGGACAATGGAGTCTCCAGGAGGAGTACCCTCCAACACCCCAGTCACAGACTCCAAAAAGGGTGGGTACTCTGAAACATCATTTGGTGCATAGGCACAAATGATGGTCAGGACCCGTTTCCCAACCCGAAGGCGCAGGGAAGCAACCCTTTCGTCCACCGGGGAAAACTCCAATATAGAGGCAGCAAGGTGGGGCGATACAAGAATACCCACCCCTGCTCATCGCCTCTCGCCCGGGGCAACTCCAGAAAAGGCCAAGCTCCAGCCCCTCTCCAGAAGACTGGTTCCGGAACCGGAGCTGTGTGTTGAGGTGAGGCCGACTATATCTAGCTGGTATCGCTCAACCTCGTACACCAGCTCAGGCTCCTTCCCCACCAGAGAGGTGACATTCCACGTACCAAAAGCCAGTTTAGAAAGCTTGGGATCAGTCCGCCAAGGTCTCCCCCTTTGACCGCCACCTAATCCACATAGCACCGGACCCCCATGATCCCTCCTGCAGGTGGTGAACCCACTGGAGGGCGGACCCATGTAACTCCTTCGGGCTGAGCCCGGCCGGGTCCCATAGGTGGAAACCCGGCCACCAGACGCTAGCCTTCGAGCCCCTCCCCCAGGCCTGGCTCCAGGGTGGGGCCCCGGTAACCCCATACCGGGCGGGGTACACTGAATCCTTGATATACAATTTATCATGAGAGTCTGTTGGATCGTTCTTAGTCTGGCCCTTCACCCAGAACCAGTTTGTCTTTGGAGACCCTATCAGAGGCAAATTGCCCCCGGACAACATAGCTCCTGGGATCACTGGGGCACGCAAACCCCCCCCCCCCCCCCACCACGATAAGGTGACGATCCATGAGGAGGTGGCGATCCATGAGGAGGCACATCAATAATAAATAAAATTTGAAAGCCATCTAAAACATAGAACTAAATAAAAGACAGTAAAATACAGCTAAAAAAAAGTATAAAACAGAACAGGCAAAATGACAATCATATAATAAAAGCAATAAAACAAGTGATCCCAATAGCTGTGTTTGAAATGTTCACTCGTTCCCCATATAGTGTACTATATAGTGAATCGGCCATTTTGTAGTGCTGTTCAAAATCTTAACTGAAAATTTCATTCACTATTTAGTACACTCAAAATATCCCACAATGGTTTTTGAAAAGTAGTGTACAACGGATGGTCACTACATTAGCCAATATACCCCATAATGCAGTGCTCAGCCAACGGAGCAGTGAGAGGAGAGCTTCACATCACAACACAAACTACCTTATGGGATTTATATTTATTAATTCAGCAAAAACTATTTGATTTAATACATATTTACTACAAATTTCATGCAGGTATTTATTTTTTTAACCCCCATTAGTCTGTTAAGTTTTTCAATTCAATTCAATTCAATTCAACTTTATTTATATAGCGCCATTTCACAACAACAGTCATCTCATAGCACTATCAACTGTAGGGGGGACCCCCACAGTTGCAGAAAGACCCCAGCAATCAGGCGATCCCCTGTGAGCAAGCACTTGGCGACGGTGGAGAGGAAAAACTCCCTTTTAACAGGAAGAAACCTCCAGCAGAACCAGGCTCAGGGAGGGGCAGTCATCTGCTGCGACTGGCTGGGGGGTGAGGGGATAGAGAAGAAGAAAAGAACAGACATGTAGAGAGCAAACAGCACGACGGGGACTCAATCTATGGGAGAGAACAAACAAATGTTAATGACCAGCAAAAAAAAAATATTTCATAGAGAGTGAGGAAAGGAGTGAGGCCCAGTGCATTACTGGAGGTCCCCCGGCTGACTAAACCTATTAGCAGCATAACTAAGGGAGGGTTCAGAAACACATGATCCCTCCCTAATTGTAGGCTATATCAAAAAGGTAGGTTTTAGCCCTATTCTTAAAAACAGAGATCGAGTCTGACTCCCGAATCCAGATTGGCAGCTGATTCCACAGGAGAGGAGCTTGATAACTGAAGGCTCTGCCTCCCATTGTACTTTTGGAGATTCTAGGTATTACAAGTAATCCTGCATTTTGGGAGCGTAGTGCTCTGTTAGGATGATACGGTAGTATCAGATCTTTTAAATAAAAAGGAGCCTGATTGTTTAAAGCTTTGTAAGTAAGAAGAAGGATTTTAAACTTAATTCTAAACTCTATGGGAAGCCAATGAAGGGAGGCCAGAACCGGAGAGATATGATCTCTCTTTCTAGTACCTGTTAAAACTCTTGCTGCAGCATTTTGGATCAGCTGAAGACTTTTTAAAGATGTTTTAGGACAGCCTGATAATAAAGAATTACAATAATCTAATCTCGAGCTAACAAAAGCGTGGATCAGCTTCTCAGCATCACTCTGAGACAAGATGCTCCTAATCTTGGCAATATTACGCAAATGATAGAAGGCAGTCTTAGAAACAAATTTAATATGTGAATTGAAGGACAAATCCTGATCAAAAATAACTCCAAGGTTCCTCACAGAGCTATTAAGAGAAAGAGTAACTGCATCCAAACTGAAAGTTTGATTTGGAAAGGAATTTCTAAGGTTTTTTGGACCAACAAGAATGACTTCAGTCTTATCTGAATTTAATAGCAGGAAATTACAAGTCATCCAAGCTTTGATTTCCTTAAGACAGGCTTCTAACTTGGCTAATTGATTAGTATCATCTGGCTTCATTGACAGGTATAATTGTGTGTCATCTGCATAACAATGAAAATGTATACAGTGCTTTCTAATAATGTTGCCTAACGGAAGCATATATAAACTAAAAAGAGTAGGGCCTAGCACAGATCCCTGTGGAACTCCATGACTAAGCTTTGAGCTGAAAGAAAACTCCTCATTTACATGAACAAACTGGAACCTATCAGATAAATAAGATCTAAACCACTGCAACGAAGTTCCATTAAGTCCAACATAGTGTTCTAATCTATCAAGTAGAATATTATGATCAATAGTATCAAAAGCTGCACTAAGATCTAAAAGGACAAGTACAGAAACTAGTCCATTATCAGATGCAATGAGGAGGTCGTTAGTGACCTTCGCTAAGGCTGTTTCAGTACTATGATGGATTCTAAACCCAGATTGAAACTCTTCAAGTAAACCATTTCCCTGCAGGTGGTCAAATAATTGCGTTGCAACAACTCTTTCTAAGATTTTTGAAATGAAAGGGAGATTAGAGATTGGTCTATAGTTAGCTAAAGCTCCTGGATCTAGCGTTGGCTTTTTGAGTAAGGGTTTAATTACAGCTGTTTTAAAAGCCTGCGGTACATGGCCTAAAGTTAATGAAGAATTGATTATATGAAGAATAAAGCTACCAATAAGTGGGAAGACTTCTTTAAATAACCTGATAGGAATAGGGTCTAAAAGACAAGTTGAAGGTTTGGATGAGGAAACTATTTTGTCTAACTCACAAAGGTCGATTGGAGTAAACTCATCAAGACAGACATCAATAGAAGGAGTTGTAATAGTTACAGTATTTAAGTTAACTGTGGGAAGAATCTGATTGATTTTATCTCTGATGGATGAAATTTTATTATTGAAAAAGTTCATAAAGTCCTGACTAGTAAGCTCTAAGGGGATGCTAGGATTGACAGAGTCCTGACTCTTTGTCAACCTGGCTACAGTACTGAAAAGAAACCTGGGATTATTCTTGTTCTCTTCTATTAATGCAGAGTAATAACTCGTTCTAGCTTTTCTAAGAGATTTTTTATAAATTAAAAGATGATTTCTCCAAGCTAAATAGATTTCATCTAAATTAGTAGAGCGCCATTTTCTTTCTAATTGACGAGTCTTCTGTTTTAAGCTACGAGTTTCTGTGTTGAACCAAGGAGTTAGAAATCTCTGATTAGACTTTTTCTTTTTTAAGGGGGCCACCAAGTCTAGAGCCTGATGCAGAGAAGCTGAAACACTATCCACCATGTTATCAATTACAGAAGGAGCAAGCTGTCTATAGCTTATTTCCGTTGTGTTGACACATGGCATAGGGGAAACAATCTGCATAAATTTGGAAACAGCATCATCTGAGAGGCATCTACTGTGATAATATTTTTCTTTAGGAGCCAAATAGTCAGAAATAGTAAAATCAAAGGTTAACAGACAATGGTCTGACAGTACAGGGTTATGAGGAGACACTACAAGATTTTCTATTTCTATGCCATATGTCAGAACAAGGTCCAATGTATGGTGGAGGTAATGAGTAGAATTTCCTACTTTCTGAGAAAACCCAATCGAGTCTAATATTGAATTAAAAGCCACATTAAGGCAGTCACTATCTACATCCACATGTATATTAAAGTCCCCTACTATAATTATTCTATCAGATTTCAGCACTAAATCAGCTAAGAAATCAGCAAATTCGGATAAAAATTCTGAATAGGTTGATGGGGGACGATAAACTATTGCAAATAAAATTGGGTTTAACCTGAAATTGCTAAAGTGCCCAACACTGAGGACCAGGCCCTCAAAGGAATTATAACATGTTTTTTGCTTTACATTAACTAGTAATTTGGAATGGTAAATTGTTGCTACTCCTCCTCCACGACCAGAACTTCTGGGATTTTGACAGTTTAAATAACCAGAGGGAGTTGATTCATTTAAACCAACATAATCCTCTTGTCCTAACCAAGTCTCTGTAAGGGAAATTAAATCAATCTGATGATCAATTAACAGATCATGGACTAACAGAGACTTGGGAGTTAGAGACCTAATATTTAATAAACCACATTTAATTTTTAAATTATGAGGAGGAACAGAGGCCAAATCATTCAATTTAGAGGCTTTATGTTTAATTTGAGTTTTACCAATATTTTGCTTTATCACTTTGGGATGCTTGTACATTATATTTTTATTTACTTTGGAGGGAGCAGACAACGATTCTCTGATGGGGAAGACAGGGGCTAAGCTGAGGGGTGGCGGATGAAGAGGAGCTGTAGAGAGGCGTGTAAGACTGCGACTCTGCTTCCTGGTCCCAACTCTGAGTAGTCACGGTTTTGGAAATTTGGATAAAAAAGATGCCAGATTGTTAGATAAATGGGAAGCACCATCCAAAGTGGGATGAATGCTGTCTCGTCTCATAAGACCAGGTTTTCCCCAAAAAGAGCTCCAATTGTCAATGTAGCCCACGTCATTTTTAGGACACCACACAGACAGCCAGCGGTTCAAGGATGACGAGCGACTAAACATGTCATCACTGGTCAGATTGGGGAGGGGTCCAGAGAATACTACAGTGGCACACATCGTTTTTGCAAACTCACACACCGATTCTGTATTAAGTTTCGTGACTTCCGACTGCCGGAGACGGATGTCATTAATGCCGGCGTGAATAACAATTGTGGAATATTTACAGTTACTTTTAGCCAGCATTTTCAAATTTGACTCGATGTCGCCTGCTCTGGCCCCAGGAATACATTGGACTATGGCTGCTGGAGTCTCTAGGTTCACGTTTCTGACTACAGAGTCGCCAATGATCAGAGTTTTTTCCTCAGCGGGTGTGTCGCTGAGCGGGGAAAAATGATTAGAAACGTGAACAGGTTGGTGGTGAACCGGGGCTTTGCGACTAGGCTTCCTTCTCACCGTCACCCACCCAGTCTCCTCGCTGCTGAGGAGAGCCGGGGAACCGCTGACAGTGGGACCTAAGCTAGCTAGCTCCGCTGCAGCTAATGGGCGTCCGTCGAGATTAACTGGCGCAGACAGTGTTTCAATGCAGCGGAGCCGGGATTCCAAATCAGACAACCTCGCCTCGAGCACCTCAAAAAGACAACATTTATTACATTTACCGTTATCACTAAAAGAGGCAGAGGTATAGCTAAACATCTGACAGAGAGAGCACACCAGAGGAGGAGAGGAAAGAGAGGTAGTAGCCATAGCTAGTGGCTAGCTAGTGGCTGGAGAGCAAACCACACAGGCAGACAGCAAAACAGGAAGTGACGATACGTTACCACAAGGAAGTGACAAAGTTTTCCTGTCTTGCCGTGATGACATCATTAACTGCGCCACGAAAACAAGCCCAGTAGTGAACAATAGCTGTTAATTTTATTGTTATGTTGAGTTTACTGTATAGCCCACTATATCTAAATTCACTATACCGTATAGTGAGTGAGTGAGTGAGTGAGTGAGTGAGTGAACATTCCGAACACAGCCAATGTCTCACGCTGGGTTGAAGGCCAAGGAGTAAAAATGGGTTTTAAGATGAGTTTTAAAACTGGACAGTGAAGGGGCCTGTCTGATGGACAAAGGCAAATTGTTCCACAGTTTAGGAGCAGCAACAGAAAAAGCTCTGTCTCCTCTGAGCTTCCTCTTCGATTTCGATATCTCCAGGAGCAGCTGATCAGCTGACCTGAGAGACTGAGCAGGAGTGTAAGGGTTAAGAAGCTCAGAGAGGTACGGCGGGGCAAGGCCATTTAATGATTTAAAAACAAATAAAAGAATTTTAAAATGAACCCTAAAGTGCACAGGCAGCCAATGAAGGGAAGCTAAAATAGGTGTAATGTGGTCCCTCTTATGTGTTCCAGTTAAAAGATGTGCAGCAGCATTCTGAACCAACTGGAGATGTGAGAGGGAAGACTGGCCAACTCCAAAATAAAGTGCATTGCAGTAATCCAGCCAAGATGTAATGAAGGCATAGATTACTGTTTCAGTGTGCTGTTTTGAAAGTATGGGTTTAACCTTTGCCAATTGCCTTTAATGAAAAAAAGCAGCACTTCACTACTGCAACAATTTGATGATCTAATTTAAAATTACTGTCCATCTTAAAACCCAGATTAGTAACAATAGGTTGGACAAACCCTGCCAATGGCCCAGGTCAACGAGGGGGGGGGGGGGGACTCACATGAGCCACTGGGTCCAAACACAATCACGTCTATCTTCTCATTTAAATTTAAGAAGTTTACTGCCATCCAACCCTTAATGTCATTAAGGCATTCAAGAAGTGATTTAATTGAGAAAGCCTCTTTCTGCCTTAATGAGACATAAATCTGACAGTCGCCAGCATAACAGTGGAAGGAGATACCATGTGACATGTTTCGGGACCCAGGAGACAGACACTGACACGGGTAAATTAGTGAACAATAATCTTTATTATAGTGAAAGGGTGTGTAGTGCAAATGTGAGAGCGTGGATAGTATCCTGGTCACTGGAGCTGAGCACTCTGGACGGAGACCCGGCAACCCTGGAACAAATAAGCACAGACAATTACTTTTGTCCCACACTAATGACAGGCTAACAGTAGTGAGGCTTACTTGGGAGAAGCACAGGTTACGTCCTGCTGAGAACCAGCGGCCGTGCAACGTGGAGGAGAAGGCGTCCGTGAACGTGCTGAGGCTTCCACCTGTGACTGTGACGAGGACAGGTCTTCCAGAGACTCCGGCTGTGACACCACAGACCGGGACGATGACAAACCAGCTGATGACAAGACCAGTGATTCCACTGAGCGTGGTGACCATGACAATCCAGATGATGACGAGGTGAGTGATTCCACAGAACGTGGTGACGATGACACGACAGATGACGATGACACAAACTCCACCGGTAACGGTGGCCAGTACTCCTATAACTGATACAGTAACAGTTCAGGAATTTGTGGAGCAAGACGTACCGGTAGTCGTGGTGGTAGCGAACCGCTATGTGAGCGTGTTGGCATTACCCTGTCAGCTGGGGACGCAGGTCCGCCGCCAAGGGGGTCCACCTGTGCACAGGGATAGAGGTTGGGTGTAGAGTAACAAACAGCTCTCTTACGTGCTTGACTTTGAACAGAAGTCCTAGGCGAGGCAGGAGAGGTCCTTGACGAGGCCAGAGAGGTTCCTGACGAGACAGATCCTGACGAGGCAGCTTCTGACGAGACAGACTCTGACGAGACAGTTTTTGACAAGACAGTTCTTGACGAGACAGACTCTGACGAGTCAGTGTTAGACAAGACAGTACTTGACAAGACAGTTTCTGACGAGACAAGAGAATACCTTGACGAGGCCAGAGAGCGGAGTTCTGGTTCTTTCTCTGACGAGGAGGACAGACGACTCCGTACTGAGCTGTCAGCAACGCTGGCTTTTAACAGCTGCTGATTTACACCTGTGGATCTGTGCGCAGCTGGAGCTAATGATGCCAATGATGGCCCAGAGGCCGCCATGACACCATGCTTTCTAAGAACTGAACTCAGTGGAAGCAGATAAAGTGAAAAGAGCAGGAGCCCTAAAATTGAGCCCTGTTGGACCCCACATGACAGGGAAACAGAGGAGGATTCAGAGCCAGCAAGGCTTACACACATGGTTCTATTGGCTAAATAGGACTCGAACCATTCCAATGCAGTACCAGAAATACCCACAAGATACTGCAGGCAAGAAATTAAAATGTCATGGTCCACTGTATCAGAAGCGGCAGTTAGGTCTAGCACAGGTTTGTCCAATCATGTGCCATGGAGGGCTAAGACCCTGCAGGCTTTACCTCCAACCAGTGTCTTCAACAGCAGATTCCACTGAATTTCTTCCCACTGACTGCTGATAAGTGAAAACACCTGCTGAAAAGACTGGGTAGAAGAGAAAACCTGCAGGGTCTTGGCTCTCCATGGCACATGATTGGACACCCCTGGTCTAGCAGAACAAGAATCACATAATCACCAGTCAGACATCAAAAGGATGTCATTAAAAGCCCTTAATAATTCAATTCAATTCAATTCAACTTTATTTATATAGCGCCATTTCACAACAACAGTCATCTCATAGCACTATCAACTGTAGGGGGAACCCCCACAGTTGCAGAAAGACCCCAGCAATCAGGCGATCCCCTGTGAGCAAGCACTTGGCGACGGTGGAGAGGAAAAACTCCCTTTTAACAGGAAGAAACCTCCAGCAGAACCAGGCTCAGGGAGGGGCAGTCATCTGCTGCAACTGGCTGGGGGGTGAGGGGATAGAGAAGATGAAAAGAACAGACATGTAGAGAGCAAACAGCACGATGGGGACTCAATCTATGGGAGAGAACAAACAAATGTTAATGACCAGCAAAAAAAAATATTTCATTGAGAGTGAGGAAAGGAGTGAGGCCCAGTGCATTACTGGAGGTCCCCCGGCTGACTAAACCTATTAGCAGCATAACTAAGAGAGGGTTCAGAAACACATGATCCCTCCCTAATTGTAGGCTATATCAAAAAGGTAGGTTTTAGCCCTATTCTTAAAAACAGAGATCGAGTCTGACTCCCGAATCCAGATGGGCAGCTGGTTCCACAGGAGAGGAGCTTGATAACTGAAGGCTCTGCCTCCCTTTGTACTTTTGGAGATTCTAGGTATTACAAGTAATCCTGCATTTTGGGAGCGTAGTGCTCTGTTAGGATAATACGGTAGTATCAGATCTTTTAAATAAAAAGGAGCCTGATTGTTTAGAGCTTTGTAAGTAAGAAGAAGGATTTTAAACTTAATTCTAAACTCTATGGGAAGCCAATGAAGGGAGGCCACAACCGGAGAGATATGATCTCTCTTTCTAGTACCTGTTAAAACTCTTGCTGCAGCATTTTGGATCAGCTGAAGACTTTTTAAAGATGTTTTAGGACAGCCTGATAATAAAGAATTACAATAATCTAATCTCGAGCTAACAAAAGCGTGGATCAGTTTCTCAGCATCACTCTGAGACAAGATGCTCCTAATCTTGGCAATATTACGCAAATGATAGAAGGCAGTCTTAGAAACAAATTTAATATGTGAATTGAAGGACAGATCTTGATCAAAAATAATTCCAAGGTTCCTCACAGAGCTATTAAGAGAAAGAGTAACCGCATCCAAACTGAAAGTTTGATTTGGAAAGGAATTTCTAAGGTTTTTTGGACCAGCAAGAATGACTTCAGTCTTATCTGAATTTAATAGCAGGAAATTACAAGTCATCCAAGCTTTGATTTCCTTAAGACAGGCTTCTAACTTGGCTAATTGATTAGTATCATCTGGCTTCATTGACAGGTATAATTGTGTGTCATCTGCATAACAATGAAAATGTATACAGTGCTTTCTAATAATGTTGCCTAACGGAAGCATATATAAACTAAAAAGTAAATAGTAAAAAAGTAAATATAAACTAAATAGTGCTGACTCTGTCCTATGTAGAGATTTAAAACCCAATTTGAACACCTCCAGGATATCATGCTCATCCAAAAAAGCCTTCAACTGTCACGCACGGCTCTAGGGAGCCACGCAATAAGAGCCAAGGGCGAGCCAGTGAGTCGTGATGTTTTATTAAAGGTGAGGGATGAGGGATGAGGAGAGCACAGATACTCATACAGAAGTACACTCACAGGTTGCACAGCGCAGGAGCAGGGAGCTCGTACCGGACATAGGGGTAACAAGGCGTACATACTCACAGCGGGTTACAATCACAGGAATGCTGTAAGGGGAGTAGAGGCTGACACCAGACGAAGGGGCTTCAGCCTAGCAGTGCTTATGTCGCAGCCCCGAGTCATCGAGGCTGCTCCTATTTATTCTCATTGGCAGCGCCCCAGCTGATGAGGATTAATTGGCCCCAGCCGTCCGTAATGCTGCCAGCTGGGAGCCTGCTGAAACGCTGCTCAATGAGAAGCAGGGATGAAGGGACACATGGGCTGAGCGCTGAGACGGCATCTCATCCCATGGTGACATCAACTGGAAATAAACTATTTTCTCCAATATTTTTGAAATAAAAGGTAGCTTGGACATTGGCCTAAAATTAGCCAACACAGTGTGATCAAGACCAGATTTCTTTATTGGGGTTTTAACTACTGCATGTTTAAAATTTGCAGGAACCACATTAGAAGATAAACTGTTGACCTATGCTAGGAAAGACTTCTTTAAAAAATCGAGGAGGGAGAGCATCACAAGGGGAACCTGAGGGCTTAATATGATCAACCCCATCCTGTAATTGTAGCAAGGTAACAGGCTCAAACTGATTGAAAACAGCAGAGCAAGGGGCAGACACAGAGGGGTCAGAGGCAGAAGCTGGGATAAGAGCCCTAATGGTGGTGACCTTATCAATAAAAACATGTAAAAAGTCATTGCATGTTACAGATGATACTTCCATACTGACAGACGGTGAGGCATTAAGAACAAAATCAATAGTTTTAAATAACACACATGGGTCATAACATTTTGCTGCAATAATATTAGATAGATGTCCTCTTTTAGCCTCTTTAACTCACTCTGATGTTGAATTCTATGCTATGCTGCCATACTGCACCTTACAGTCTAATTGGTACCTCACATCTCACTCTGCACCTGATTTTCCTGCATTGTACAGTGGGTATGATTCATGTACTGTATCTACACGGGTCACCATCTATTCATCTATGATGTATACAAGCTTTTTCTAGCAGTTTTACTTTCCATGGGTAATCCCTTTGTCTATTATGCTGTGTGTGTTTCTGTTGTTTGGTTGTCTACTGTCATGCTGCTGTTACACTGTAATTTCTCACTTTGGGATCAATAAAGTACATCTATCTATCTATCTATCTATCTATCTATCTATCTATCTATCTATCTATTTATCTCACAGTTCTGGTGGAGATGCCAACAGTCCTTTAACCTGCAGCTTGTCCTTCTCCCACCTGTGCTCAGCTTTGTGGCATTCCCGTCTGGCTGCCTGAGTTCTGTCGTTAAACCACGGCTCGAGTTTGGCTCTGGTCTGCTTAATTTTTAATGGACCCACAGAGTCCAGAACAGTTTGGCAAGAGGAATAAAACCAGGAACTGAGGTCCTCTGTATCAGAAGTAGAATCCGGGGGAGCACAGAGCTGGGTAAAAGCGGCGGAAAACTGACCAGCAGTGGAAGGGTTAAAAACCCGACAGCAACAAGCAGAAGTGCAGGTTTGAACTTTGCTACAGGATAAATCAGTATCAAATAAAATAGGCATATGGTCAGAAAATGCAGCATCACCAATCTCCAGGTTAATCACAGACAAACCATGCAAGAGAACAAGGTCTAATGTATGTCCGTGTTCATGTGTAGGACCACCAGATAAAAAGGGTTCCAAATTAAAAGAATAAATAAGGTTTAAAAAGTCATTCACCAGTGGCTTATCCAGACAGCACACATTGACATTAAAATCTCCAACAATAAGGACTCAGTCGTACTTTGGCAGAATTTTTTTTCTTGGTTTATTTAGCAGGAACAGTGCACATTAATGAACAGTTTTGTGAATGTGCCAGAATTAGCCAAAAGGCTATTTTTCATCTGTAGTCCCTGGACAGACATTACAAGTCACCCTAAAAATAAAAACAAATGAATATAAAATTATAAGAAATATAGAAGAAAGCTAATCACAAAGATATTGGCATTAATATGAAAGCTTACTAAAATATCCTTATGTTATAGGCTATTGTCACAAAAACATGCAATTAGGACATTTAACATTTAAAACATGCGACAAACAGTAGAAAATCATGCAAAACAATACGATGAGAAATGTTGGTGTTAGTTACAATATGAGCCAAGTTAAAACCACAGAGAGTAAACAGAATTATTAGACACAAAAGAAACATGCAAAATGGAAGCAAACAATAATATGTACACAACATAAAACAAGGCAACAATAAACCATGCATGCAGGCACATAAAGACAAACTAAGACAGCAGCAGGTGGCAACAAGAGGAATTCACCTGCTAGAATTTCTGCCAGAAACTCGGCAAAGTCATTCATAAAATCCTTATTGTATTTGGGGGGTTGGTAAATGACAGTGACCAGCAACGGGTCAGAGTAACCCATCTCAAATAAAGTCATTTCAAAACTGGGGAACGATGGCGATAAAAAGAACTGCTTACATTTAAAGTCATTTTTATAAATAGTCGCCGTTATGACCGAAAGAACGAGATGACAAGCGGCTGAAATGAGCTTTCTCCGTAGGATTGCTGGACTCACCCTTAGAGATAGGGTGAGGAGCTCAGTTATCCAGGAGAGGCTCAGAGTAGAACCATGTCCTCCTCCACATCAAAAGGAGCCAGTTGAGGTGGTTTGGGCATCTGATCAGGATGCCTTCTGGACGCCTTCCACTTGAGGTATTTCAGGCACATCCCACTGGGAGGAGACCCCGGGGCAGACCCAGGACACGCTGGATCTCCCAGCTAGCCTGGGAATGCCTTGATATTCTCTCTGAAGAGCTGGAGCACGTGGCTGGGGAGAGGGAAGTCTGGGCTTCTCTGCTTGAGCTGCTGTCTCCATGACCCAGACCTCCGGAAAAGCAGTAGAAAATGGATGGATGGATGGATGGATGGATTTTACAATCCCAATTCCGGTGAAGCTGGGATGTGTAAAACGAAAATCAAAACAAAACACAATGATAATGATTTAAAAATCTTTTTCAACCTATATTTATTGGATACACTTCAAAGACCAGATATTTAATGCTCAAACTGATAAACTTTATTGTTTTGATGAAAATATTCACTCAATTTGAATTTGATGCCTACAACGCATTCCAAAAAAGCTGGGACAGGGGCAACAAAAGACTGGGAAAGTTGAGGAATGCTCAAAACACACCTTTTTGGAACATTCCACAGGTGAACATGTTAATTGGAAACAGGTGAGTGTCATAATTGGGTATAAAAGGAGCATCCCTGAAAGGCTCAGTCATTCACAAGCAAGAATGGGGCAAGGTTCACCACTTTGTGAACAACAGTATAAGAACATTTCTCCGCATACAGTTGCAAGAAATTTAGGGATTTCACCATCTACAGTCCATAATATCATCAAAAGATTTAGAGAATCTGGAAAAATTTCTGCATGTAAGCGGGAAGGCTGAAAACCAACATTGAATGCCAATGACCTTCGATCCCTCAGGCAGCAGTGCTTTAAAAACCAACATCATTCTGTCAAGGATATTACCATGTGGGTTTAGGAACACTTGAGCAAATCCTTGTCAGTCAACACTATTCATTACATCTACAAGTGCAAGTCAAAACTACCATGCAAAGCAAAAGTCATATCAACAACACCCATGCAGAAAGCTCATCTGAGATGGTCAGATGCAAAGTGGAAAAGTGTGCTGTGGTTTGGTGAGTTCACATTTCATATTATTTTTGGAAATCATGGACGCTGTGTCCTCCAGGCTAAAGAGAAAAATGTCCATCCAGATTGTTATAAGCATTAAGTTCAAAAGCCAGCATCTGTGATGGTATGGAGGTGTGTTAGTGCCCATGCCATGGGTAACTTGTAAATCTGTAAAGGCACCATTAATGCTGAATTGCAGATACAGGTTTTGGAGAAACATATGTTGCCATCTAAGCAACACCTTTTTCAGGGATGTCCTTATGTCAGCAAAACGATGTCAAGCCACATTCTGCACATGTTACAACAGTGTGGCTTCATAATAAAAGAGTTTGAGTACTAGACTGTTCTGCCTGCAGTCCAGACCTGTCTCCCATTGAAAATGTGTGGAGCATTATGAAGTGCAAAATACGACACCAGAGAACCCAGACTGTTGAGAAAATGAAGTCGTACATCAAGCAAAAATGGTAAAGAATTTGCAAAGCTTCAACAATTAGTGTCCACAGTTCCTAAAGACTTAACCGTGATGATACTGCAACGGTGATATCAAGGACCTGCTGACAAACCTCCGCTCCTCCCAGCGCTTAGCTGGGCTGCAATGAATATAGCTTATATTGACCTGAGTTTTTTTCTTTTTTGGTCCATTTTAAGATTTTGGTGACAGATGGATGGATGTTCAAAAAAATAAATTTCCCTGGGTATTTTTACAAACATTTTTAATCCACAATAATTCACACTTTCTATCAGTATGCTGTTAATATTGTTTAAACACATTACTTTTAATAGGAGACAATTGTGTCCTTCACATTTCCTGCACTTACAAAGCAGGTGGGATAAACGATAGTCTGAATTCAAAAGAATATTGAGGAAGTTAGCAAACAGAACATTTGTATGACTCATCCTAACCCTAATAATTATATACACTGTTAAATTAGATTGTCACAAACCCTCCCGTGCACTTTTCCAATGCGCACAGCGAGGGGTGAAATAATGAGGATTTATGTGCAGGGTTCCACCAACACACATTTATTAACAAAAAGACTTACAACAAGTATGATAAACACTTACAGTGGACATTCGGGGGCCGGCATTGCCCCATGAACGCATGAGATGAGGTGTGTACCCATGCTGGCGTCTCACAGCTGGAATCGCTATGAGACTCAAAGAACCACGAGCTGCGTGGAGTGGATACACGCCATAGTGAGGAGACTACACACAGTTGGACAGTCAATCAGTAGACAAAGACCCAGCAGTCCGTGACTGGCAAAAGGCGCTTAAGTACACGCACTGCTGGTTATGGTATAATGAGGAGCACCTGGGCGAGGACCGGGAAAGATGATTAACGGGGCTGGGGGCAGCTGATGGTAAAGAGAGAGAGAGGGGGTGTGGCCGGACCGGCAGACTGTCAGCAGTGCTAACAGAAAGTAGGTCACAGAGGCTGTCTAACAGCTGCCAGACCGACTGTGGCTATGGCTACGGAATGCAGACAGCAATACATAATATACACATAAGCTGCAACACCTAGACCCACAGAGAGGGCAGGACCGAGCCGGGGAAACCAAGCCGGCTCGGTTCCTAACAGAGCCCCCCTCTCAAGTGGTGGATTCCCAGACACCCAAGGTAACATCCCGAGGACCCCCCCCCCCCCCAAGAGGAACAAAGACCACAAACTCGGGTGGGAGGTAGGGGGAATAGGAAAGGACGGAACACAATACCCTGCCCAGGGCCCATAATTAACCCCCCAAGTCCAAAGGCAAAGAGGCTCAGGAGGCCGCCCAGAGTCCCAGGCCCAGCAGGCAGTCCAGTGAACAGAGTCCGGTGGCCTGCTGGAAAACGCGGGCCATCTGGTCCAGAGACTCAGTCCCTCCAGTGGTCGGCCAGTGTTGTAGCTCCACCAGGATGGGGGGGTGGACCAGGAGGTGGCCTGCCCACCGGGAGGCTCACTGGTGAGTGACCAGACTGTAGGGAGCGGACCCTCATGGCGTCAGGCAGGGAGGAGAAGAGGGCCACGGCATCCTCAAGCAGATCCACAGCACCCTCAGTCGTCCCGGCTTGGGACACAGCTGCACCCGCAATGGACCCTGGGCTGGCTCTGCAGCACCGGCGGCGACCTCCGACTGGGCCAGTGCTGCAGCACCGGCGGTGACCTCCAACCGGGCCGGTGCTGCACCCGCGACAGCGACCTCCGACAGGGCCAGTGCTGCACCTGCGGCGGACCCCAACCGGGCCAGTGCTGCACCCGTGGCGGACCCCGACCGGGCCAATGCTACACTCTCGGTAGACCCCGCGCTGGAGCATGGCGTCCATGATGGGTCTGAACAGGAGCGCTGCACCCACGTCGGGCTGATCCTAGAGCGCAGCCCCCATGAGGGTCTAAAACAAGCGTGCTACACCCACGGAGACTCAGCCTGCAGAGGGACCCATACGACGACCTCAGGCAGCAGGGGAGCTGAACCCACGACGTCATCAGGTGACGAGACTGGTTCCGTGGAGACCCCCGGTGACAATGGTTCCTCTCTGGTGACCCTAGAAGAACACTCAGGAGCAGGAGAAGAAACCACGTTATTAGGGTCACCGGCAGCGGCGGAGCCCATCGAGGGAAGTTCAGATGCAGCTGCGCGCTGCAACTGACTCTCCTCACCTAGAGCCAGACAAGATTTCTCTACGACAGACATTAGAAAAACAAGAGAGAAAACTTGCCTGAGCTCGAGCTCCACCGCTGTCCAGGACTCCGTTGATCCCGGCAATGACGACTCCGGCCCGGTCTCCAAGAGGTCCAGCTCAGGCTCCCAATCTGCTGCAGCCATCTCCGCAGCTGGCAAGATGGTGATAGCAGTCTCTTCACTCTTCTGCAGCAGCTCCAACGCTGGGGATTCCACCGGCGTGGCTGCAGGAAAACACCTCCATGCGGGCCCCTGGGCAGAATCATCCAGGGCCCTAAACTCCTCCACCATCTGGCGGCTCGGTCTTAAGACCGACAGGCACTCAGGGAGAATGGGAGGAGACACGGAAGGGATAGGAGAAAAGTCAGCGTTGGCTGCTGGAGGAGAGGACTCAGTGGACTGCTGGGACTGAGCCTCTCCATTGGGAGACAGACAAGATTTAAAATAATTAAGTTCAATTAGATGAAAGGACCCTTGCCTGTCATCCCAGCGTGTGATGTTCACCGCTGCAGCTGACTGGCAGTCACCCCTCTCCATGTCCACAACCATACCAGTCCTTTCCAACGGTGATGGAGAAGCTAGATCCGATGCCGATGACTCCTCCAGCATGGCTGCTGCAGGGGACCAGCTCTGTGCTGGCTTCGAAGCGGAATCCTCCGGGGCCCCCAGCTCCTCCACCGTCCGGTGACTCTGCTTACACTCGAGAATCGAAGGGGGAGACACTGAAAGGACAAGAGAAGGGTTTACCTCCACAGCTGGAGGAGAGAGCCCAGCGGACTGCTGGAGCTGAGCCTCTCTTCCGGGAGACAGGCAATGTTTATTATCATAACATGGAATTAAATGAGAAAGCACTTGCCTGTTCTCCCGGTGCTCGATGTTGACAGCTGTGGGCAGTTGACTGTCATCCTACACGGTTGCTGAGGAGCCGGCTCCGATGACGTGGAGGTGGGCGTAGCAGGTGGAGGATTGGCGGGACTCTTATGGCGAGCCCTCCGAGAACGGCAGCAATGAGAGGAAGCAGGTGGTGTGCTCTCCGGTTCTTCCAGTGAAGGCCCCTCCTCTGTCCGGAATTCTCCTCCCGGGAAGCACAATGGCATAGAAGGAATGTGAGAAACAGGGGGACGAACAAGATCGGCAGCTGACAATTCATCAGGAATCAGGCAAGCAGCTTCAGTGACTGAATAAACCAGAGGTCGGCAACCGTTACCACTCAAAGAGCCATTTGGACCCATTTCCCACAGAAAAGAAAACACTGGGAGCCACAAAACCCATTTGACATTTACAATGAAATAACACTGCATATAGCATTTTTTTTGCGTTTATGCTGTGTATAAACAAACAATAATGTGTTGCATTTATGAAATCAATGAACTCCTGCAGAGAAAACAAAATTACATTTCTGCATGTCACAAAAACATTTTGAACTCCGAAAAAAAGACATTGGTTTGAAGGTTACTTTCAATAAAGTACCCAATGTCTATTTGAGTCATTCTTGTATTTATGAAAAAAACGCCGAACTTAAATTATCCACCGGCAGTAAACCAAAAATGCCGTCCTTTTCTGTGTGCCGTCATCTTTTTACTGGCGCGTGCAGTCAGCTGTCAACCTGAATAATAAAAGGACCATTTCACTGAACAATGAAAAAATATGAATATATGCAAAATAATAGGCAATTAAAATATTTGTCATACTTGGTTAATGTGATTTCTGCTCCTGAACCTCAGCGCACAGCGTCTGCACATCAGGGGTGTATGAGTCACCTTCATCGTTACACAGGATCGTAAGCTGTCATCTGTGAGGCGTGCGCCATGTTTGTTTTTAATAAAGTTCATGTTGGAGAACACCTGCTCACATACATATGTGGATCCAAAGATCGACAGGACTCCAAGCGCATACTTTTTCACATAAATGTCGGGGATAGCATTCCATGTTTCGAACACAAGTTTGTCCGGTTTGGGGAGGTTTTCAGTATCACTCCATTTGTGATTCTGAGCAAGAACGGCCTTCTGACGGGCAACATCTTCAAAGTCTGCTGTCAAGCGTTTAAACTTGGACACCCATATGTCTTTGTCGGCTATGTCGGCCAGTTCCATCTCAAGATCAGGTTGACTCACACCTGCCAATGCAGTCGTATTCAGTAGGGATGGATCGATGCTTAGGTGGGTGACAGGGAAGGATAATGTGTTTTTTTTCCTCTCTGAACTCACAGAATCGTTTCCCAAACGATGTTTGCATTGCGATGATTGCAGAATGTCAATACTCCGAATTTATCATGTTGTGAGCTTGTTTGAACTCTGTCAAATTGGGGAAGTGAGACAGTGTACCTTTCTGTAAATCACTGGCAAGCACTGTCAACTTGCGCTCGAATGCCAAAACCTCCTCCAACACGTGCAGGGCTGTGCGTCCTTTCCCCTGAAGAGCTGTGTTCAGCGTGTTCAGGTGTGCTGTCATGTCTACCACGAAGTGTAGCTTTTCCAGCCACTCTGGCTGTTCCAGCTCAGGAAAGGTGAGCCCTTTGCTGCCCAGGAAAGTTTTCACTTCTTCCAGACACGCGGCAAAGCGTTTCAGCACCTCCCCTCTGGACAGCCACTGGACTTTGTTGTGCAGCAGGAGATCAGAATATGTGCTTTCCAGCTCGTCCGGTAACAAACGGAACTGACGGTGATTTAAACCTTTTGCCGTTATTTTATTGACAATCTGAATGACAACATTCATCACTTCTGTGCATTCCGGAGGAAATGTTTTAGCACACAGTGCCTCTTGGTGCAGGATGCAGTGAAAAGTCAGCAGCTTTCTGTCCAGCGACTTGTGCAGTAAAGCCACAAAGCCCTTCTGCGCTCCTGTCATACTTGGTGCCCCATCAGCAGCCACTGACACCAGGTGGGTGGTGTTTATTCCTTTGGCTCTTAAACAATTCAAGACAGCCTCACAGATGTCCTCCCCCCATGTTTGGCCTTTTAGTGGTATCAACTCAATCATTTCTTCCTGTGGCCCATCAGACTTTACATACCGGCAGAACAGCGCTATTTGTTCAATATCACCTTTGTCTTTAGACTCATCACAGGCAATTGAGTAAGCCACAGCTGAATTGATGTCTTTAATTTGCTGTCTGGTGATGTCTTCTGCCATTTTTATGGTTTTGTCTTTGACAGTCTTTGCAGAGAGGGGCATATCCCTGATTTTCTGCACAATTTCACTCTTGTTCTTTAAGTCCGTGAATAGATGTTCTGAAATCTTAATAAAAGATTCTTTTATATATTCTCCATCTGTGAATGGCTCCCTGTGCCTGACTATTTCCTGAGCAGCCACAAAACTAGCATTTGTAGTTGAATTTGCAGACTTCATCCACTCCTTGAAATGATTTTTGCTCAGATCAACCTTCAGTTCCGAAACGGCTTTTTTTCTCTCATCTCCATCCGGATATTTTTGACCAAAGTCTGCGTGTTTATTCTGGAAATGTCTTGCAATATTTGATTTTTTGTTGTTTGTGACATAACGCACGGCTCAGGAGATGCACACACACAGGCTCAGAGTAGTTCAAATAGTTTATTAACAACAGGAGTGTATGAATGTGTGTCTGCGGGATGTAAATGTGTTGGTGGCGGCGTCTGCTTCGGGCACAGAGGCAGGAGACCGTACAGCTGGACAACCCTATGGGAAAAGCGCAAGGAGAAGGGTGACGGGCACACACCAACACAGGAGATATAAGAGCGAGAGAGGAGCTTACTTGGAGAGGACAGATGACTGGCACAACAAGGGACGAGGTCCGGTAGACAGCCACCTGGAGAGCCCGGTGCAGCAGCGAGGAACAGGCAATGGAGAGGCGTTGTCCGCCGCCGGGGAATCCACCTGTGCACAGGGGAGCAGACTTGGAAGGAAAAGGAGATAAGGTCTTCTTACCAGAATGATCAGATGAGGGTGAAGGAACTCACAGCGATGCGTAGGGAAGTCTGACGGCTTCAGGCCGAAGCTCAGGGCAAGGCGGCTTATATCCCTCGCCGCTGATGATGTGCAGGTGTGCGTGCAGGTGGCGCCGCTGATGAGCGGCGCGGCGTGACAGTACTCCCCCCTCTAGCAGCGCCTCCTGGCGATGGCTTCTCTGGGTGCGCTCGGTGGAAATCAGCGATGAGCGACGGGTCCAACACAAACGACGAGGGTACCCACTGTCGATGTTCAGGCCCATAGCCCTCCCAGTCCACCAAGTACTGCAACCCACGACCCCGGCACCGGGAGTCCAGGATGGAGGCGACGGGCCAGGCCAGATGGCCACCAATCATCCGGGGCGCGGGTTGCGCAGCAGGAGGAGGGCAAAGGGGATCGGAGACTGCCAGCTTCACCTTGGACACGTGGAAGGTGGGATGGATGCGGAGGGAGGGGGGAATAGCTACACGCACAGCCACCGGGTTGACGATCCTGGTGATGGGGTATGGACCCATGAAGCGCTGTGCCAGCTTCCTCCTCTCGCCCTTTAAAATCACGTCCTGGGTCGACACGTAGACTTGCTGACCAACTCTGTACGCCGGGGCAGGTCTTCTGTGCCGGTCCGCCACGGCTCTGTTGAGCTCCGCCGTGTGTAAAAGCGCATTGCGCGCTGACGCCCAGATGGAGCGAAACTGCCTGAGATGCGCCCGTACTGAGGGGACAGTTACCTCACTCTCCTGCGCCGGGAACAGCGGGGGGTCGTAACCCAGGGACGCCTTAAAGGGAGACATCCCTGTAGCAGAAGAGCGAGCGGTGTTATGGGCGTATTCAACCCAGGCGAGGTGGTTACTCCAGGACGTAGGTTTGGACGCCGTCACACAGCGGAGCGCAGCCTCCAGCTCCTGGTTGGTCCGCTCATACTGCCTGTTGGATTGGGGGTGATGGCCGGAGGAGAGGCTCACCTTGGCTCCTAAGGCGTTGCAGAACGACCTCCAAACCTCTGAAGAAAATTGGGGCCCTCGGTCCGAGACCACGTCCACCGGAATCCCATGCAGCCTGACCACGTGTTGGATGAGGAGGTCCGCCGTCTCCAGGGCAGTTGGGAGACCTCGTAGGGGGACGAAGTGTACCGCCTTGGAGTAGCGGTCCACGATGGTCAGGATGGTGTCGTAGGTGTTCGAGACTGGGAGTCCGGTGACGAAATCCAGGGCGATATGCGACCAGGGCCTGCCAGGGACGGGCAGAGGCTGGAGCAAACCCGCTGGAGGGGCATTACCCGATTTGTTGGTGGCACAAACTGGACAGGCCTGGGCGTAGCGGGCAGCGTCCCTCCGCAGGCCCGGCCACCAGAAGGACCGCTGGAGGAGGTCAATCATCCGGGAGGAGCCAGGGTGACAGGTGAGCTTGGATGTGTGCAACCAGTGGATGACCTCCCCCCGAACCATGGATGGCACGAACAGCCTCCCCTCCGGTCCGCCGCCAGGGTCAGGTTCCACTTCCTGCGCCTTCCGGATCTTGCTCTCGATGTCCCAGGTGACGGCTCCCACGACGCACGACCTGGGTAGGATGGTGTGGACCGTGTCCTCCGACTCCTCAGGGGCGAATTGCCTAGAGAGGGCGTCGGGCAGGCCGTTCTTGGAGCCAGGCCTGAAGGTGATGGTAAATTGGAACCTGGCGAAGAACAAGGACCAGCGCGCCTGGCGGGCGTTCAGGCGCTTGGCAGATCTAAGGTACTCCAAGTTCTTGTGGTCCGTCAGGACCACGGATGGCAGGTCCGCCCCCTCTAGCCAGTGACGCCACTCCTGTAGCGCGAGCTTGATGGCGAGGAGCTCTCTGTCACCCACGTCGTAATTCCTCTCCGCCGGGGACAAGCGCCGGGAGAAGAAGGCGCAGGGCCGTTTGATACCGTCGTCTGGCGACCGCTGGGATAGCACTGCCCCCACTCCTGTGTCCGAAGCGTCCACTTCCACGATGCACTGCAGCGCAGGGTTGACTTGGCTAAGGACCCGGGAGGAGGAGAACTCCGCCTTCAGCGCCTGAAAAGCAGCTGCGGCCTCTTCGGTCCACCGGAACGGGACCTTAGGGGACGTGAGGCGGGTCAGCGGGCCGACGATGGTGCCAAAATTTGGGACGAAGCGGCGGTAGAAGTTCGCAAACCCTACGAACTGTTGCACCTGCTTCCTTGACGCAGGTGTAGGCCATTCCACCACCGCCTTTACCTTCTCTGGGTCCGGAAGCATCTGGTCGTGTGAGATGATGAACCCAAGGAAGGATGTTGTCTTTGCGTAAAACTCACACTTCTCGGCCTTCACGTATAACCGGTTCTCCAGCAGTCTTTGGAGGACCCGCCTCACGTGGACCTGGTGCTCGTCCCTGGACTTGGAGAAGATGAGTATGTCATCCAGGTAGACGAACACAAAAAGGCCGATGAAATCCCGGAGGACGTCATTGATGAGGCGCTGAAAGACGGCTGGAGCGTTGGTCAACCCGAACGGCATCACCAGGTATTCGAAGTGGCCGTTCGGGGTACGGAAGGCTGTTTTCCACTCATCTCCCTCCCGGATCCGGACGAGGTGGTATGCGCTGCGTAGATCGAGCTTGGTGAACCAAGTCGCCCCCTGGAGGGAGTGGAAAGCGGTGTCCATGAGGGGCAGGGTGTAACGATCCTTCTCCGTTATGTCATTAAGGGCACGATAGTCAATGCAAGGACGGAGGGATCCGTCCTTCTTACCAACGAAGAAGAATCCTGCCCCCACAGGTGATGACGATGGGCGTATTATCCCAGCACTCAGCGACTCCTTGAGGTATGAGTTCATTGTCTCCTTCTCCGGCGCTGATAGACTGTAGAGTCGTCCAGAAGGTAAGGGTGCCCCCTGGCGGAGATTGATTGCGCAGTCATAGGGCCGATGAGGAGGGAGAGACATCGCCTTGGATTTGCTGAATACCATACCCAGGTCGTGAAATTCCAGTGGCACCAGGGACAGGTCCGGGGGCGCAGCGTCCGTAGGAGAGGGAGAGCAGGCAGCGGACTGTAGACAGGTGCCCATGCAGAACGTGCTCCATGCCGACACCCCGACGGACTTCCAATCCAGAACGGGGTTGTGGAGGCGTAGCCAGGGATACCCCAGGATGACGGGCGACACAGAGTTGGGCAGGACGTAAAAGGTTATCTCCTCCCGGTGGTTTCCAGAGATAATAACCGGGACGGGGATGGTCTGGTGCGTAACTCTCCCAAGGGAGGCACGAGAGAGGTTGACCAGGGAGATAGGGTTCCTGAGTGTCTGACAGCGGATGCCCAATCGGGTTGCCAGGCTTTGTGAAATAAAGCTGCCTTCCGTGCCCGAATCCACCAGTGCATGGGTGAGATGCCCAGTGGGGTTGTGGCAGAAACGGATGGGCAGCTTCAATTGAGTGAGAGAACTTAACCGATTGACGTCCGCGAGGCCCCCTACAGTGACTCGCGGACACCGCCGACTGGCTTTCCGTGGGCAAAGCTTCACCGTGTGTTGGTCATCTCCGCAATACATGCAGAGATCCAACTCACGGCGGCGTTGTCTCTCCGCAGGGGAAAACTTTGTCCAGCCCGTCACCATCGGCTCCGACTCCTCGGGGCACGATGGTGGCGGCGTCGCCAGGGGGCGAGCTTGGAACAGGCGCGGCGAGACTCCACGAGGGCGAGAAGAAGACGACTTCCGTCCCGAGGAGCACTCGCGCAGCCTGTTGTCCAAACTGATCGCTAGGGATGTTAGCTCCGCTAGCGTCTCAGGGATATCCCGCCCAGCCAATTCATCCCTCAGATCATCGTTGAGACTGTGGAGGAAAAGGCCACAGAGGGGGCGTTCCTCCCAGCCTAATTCCTCCGCCGCTACCCGGAAGTCGACTGCGTAGTCCGCTGCCAACCGGCTTCCCTGCTGGAGGGCGAGAAGCCGATCGACCTGGACCGTCTCGGTAAGAGAATGGTCAAAGACCTCCAGGAAGCGTCTCACGAATTGGTCATATGTGAGGGTGGCATAACTGGGCCTCGCCATTACGGCGTAGGTCCAGGTTAATGCTCGCCCCTCCAAGAGATTCCCGATATAACCAATTCGGCTATGATCTGAGGGAAAGTCCCCAGGCACACGGTGGAAAACAGACTCACACTGCATTATAAACCCCCGTGCTCCGCCGAGCTTACCGCTAAAGCGGGCGGGGGTTGGAATGGGCGTGAGCCGAACCGGTGCACCCGGAGCCTGCTGGACGGCCACTGGAGCAGCAGGAGCCGCGCCACCCTGACGAGCCGGGGGGAACGGCTGTTGGGGGTCCAAGCGGCCCAATCGGTTAGTTATATTTAACAACTGATTAAAAATCACCTGTTGCTGATAAGCTATCTGATCCACTCGAGCCTCGAGAGTGGAAAACCGGTGTGCGAGCCCGCCGTCTGCCAAGCCGCTCTGCTGAAGCCGTACTGACATAACGCACGGCTCAGGAGACGCACACACACAGGCTCAGAGTAGTTCAAATAGTTTATTAACAACAGGAGTGTATGAATGTGTGTCTGCGGGATGTAAATGTGTTGGTGGCGGCGTCTGCTTCAGGCACAGAGGCAGGAGACCGTACAGCCGGACAACCCACAAGAGAAGGGTGATGGGCACACACCAACACAGGAGATATAAGAGCGAGAGAGGAGCTTACTTGGAGAGGACAGATGACTGGCACAACAAGGGACGAGGTCCGGTAGACAGCCACCTGGAGAGCCCGGTGCAGCAGCGAGGAACAGGCGATGGAGAGGCGTTGTCCGCCGCCGGGGAATCCACCTGTGCACAGGGGAGCAGACTTGGAAGGAAAAGGAGGTAAGGTCTTCTTACCAGAATGATCAGATGAGGGTGAAGGAACTCACAGCGATGCGTAGGGAAGTCTGACGGCTTCAGGCCGAAGCTCAGGGCGAGGCGGCTTATATCCCTCGCCGCTGATGATGTGCAGGTGTGCGTGCAGGTGGCGCCGCTGATGAGCGGCGTGGCGTGACAGTTTGTTAAGTTTCTCATTACATATTAAGCATACTGGTAAACCAGTTTCGTCAGCAGTAAAAGCAAATGAATCTGCCCACGTAGCATTAAACATTCTGTCTTCTTCAGACACTTTTCTTTTCTTAGAATTCTCCATAGTTGGCCTACCTGGGGTAGAAAAGTTCAAGAAATTGCGCGCCGGCGGGTGTCGCACATTGGCCGTTGTGACGCATATTAAGAGTGACAAAAAACTTTTAACACGTTTTATTTAGATTTTACAAGAACACCATAATATTCAAATTTAGAATTACATTTTAAAAACTAAGGAACTAAAATAAAATACATTTTAATTAAATACTCATTATTTTCCAAAGCCACAGGGAGCCTCAGCAGAGGGATGAAAGAGCCGCAGGTTGCTGACCCCTGGAATAAACACTTGCCTGAATTCTTGGGGTTCGATGACGGCAGCTGTCGTCTCTGTGGTCGGGGCATGCTCGTCCTCCGACTGAAGCTCCGACCTCCTCGGGGAATATTCTTCCAACCTCTCGGCCAACTCTGGAAGAAGCCACGGTTTTGCCTCCAGGAGGAGGTCAGTCTCCACCAGGAGAACCTGTCTTTGTTCCTTCTGCTCCTCCGGGGACGGAGCAGACCATGGCTCGGGACGGGGAGGCAGGGCTGTCGTCTTCAAGGCTGGATGCTTCCTCCGGCGGGAGTTCCTCCTCTTCTTCCTCACAGGCGGCTCGAGAACTAGATAATCCGCGACACGAAGCAACGCGCTGTTCAGCGAGTCACCCATGCTGAGGAGTTCCATGTTACCTGGAGAAGTAAGCGGCGTGGCTGCGAGTAGCTCGAGTGCTGGGAGATCCTCATCCGATTCCTCACATGGCACGGTGAAGATGTCCCGGAGAATCTCCATTGCCTCGGGATGATCCCAGAGGCTGTCTCGCTCCATCACCCTTCTCACTGTGTTCCGAGCCTGACGAGCCATTTCAGAGGAACAGGGCTCCAGTGTCCACAAAAGAATCTCCTCCAGGAAACACAGCGAGCGCAGCTCCCTCTCCAACAATTCAGCCATGGCGTCCGTGCAACAGGTGAGTCCAATTGATGACAGAAAAAATAAGGGAAAAGGGATGTGTGGGTGAACCCGCTAAATCCTCTTTCTTTGGCTGGGTCTTTCTGTCATGAACCCTCCTGTACGCCTTTCCAATGCGCACGGCGAGGGGTGAAATAATGAGGATTTACGTGCGGGGTTCCACCAACACACATTTATTAACATAAAGACTTCCAACAAATACGATAAACACAGCGGACATTCGGGGGCCAGCATCACCCCACGAACGCATGAGATGAGGCATGTACCCATGCTGGCGTCCCACAGCCGGAATTGCTATGAGACGCAAAGAACCACGAGCTGCGCGGAGTGGCTACACACCGTAGTGAGGTTGACAGTTACTGAGACTACACGCAGTTGGACAGTCGATCAGTAGACAAAGACCCAGCAGTGCATGACTAGCAAAAGGCGCTTAAGTACATGCACTGCTGGTTATGGTATAATGAGGAGCACCTGGGCGAGGACCGGGAAAGATGATTAACGGGGCTGGGAACAGCTGATGGTAAAGAGAGAGAGAGGGGGTGTGGCCGGACCGGCAGACTGTCAGCAGTACTAGCAGAAAGTAGGTCACAGAGGCTGTCTAACAACTGCCAGTCCGACAGTGGCTATGGCTACAGAATGCAGACAGCAATATATAACATACACATAAGCTGCGGCACCTAGACCCACAGAGAGGGCAGGACCGAGCCGGGGAAACCATGCCGGCTCGGTTCCTGACATAGATTATGGCAGCAGGTGTACAGTGGTGTGAACAAGTGTTTACCCTCTTCCTGATTTCTCATTTTTTTGCAAGTTTGTCACACTTAAATGTTTCAGATCATTCATTCATTTATCTTCTTCCGCTTAATCCTTTTCGGGTCGCGGGGGGTGCTGGAGCCTATCCCAGCATCTTTTGGCGAGAGGCAGGGTACACCCTGATCATCAAACAAATTTAAATATTAGACAAAGATAACACAAGTAAACACAAAATGCAGTTTTTAAATGAAGGTGTTTATTATTAAGGGGGAAAAAAATCCAAGCCTACACGGCCCTGTGTGAAAAAGTGATTGCCCCCTAAACCTAATAACTGGTTGGGCCATCCTTAGCAGCAACAACTGCAATCAAGTGTTTGCTATAACTGGCAATGAGTCTTTTACAGCACTGTGGAGGAATTTTGGCCCACTCATCTTTGCAGAATTGTTGTAATTCAGCCACATTGGAGATTTTTCGAGCATGAACCGCCTTTTTAAGGTCATGTCTCAACATCTTAATCAGATTCAGGTCAGGTCTTTGACTAGGCCACTCCAAAGTCTTCCTTTTGTTTTTCTTAAGCCATTCAGAGGTGGACTTGCTGGTGTGTTTTGGATCATTGTTCTGCTGCAGAACCCAAGTATGCTTCAGCTTGAGGTCACAAACAGATGGCCAGACATTCTCCTTCAGAATTTTTTGATAGACAGCAGAATTCATGGTTCCCTTTACCATAGCAAGTCTTTCAGGTCCCGAAGCAGCAAAACATCCCCAGACCATCACACTACCACCACCATATTTTACTGTTGGTATGATGTTCCTTTTCTGAAATGCTGTGTTACTTTTACGCCGGATGTAATGGGACACACACCTTCCAAAAAGTTCAACTTTTGTCTCATCAGTCCACAGAGTATTTTCCCAAAAGTCTTGGGGATCATCAAGATGTTTTCTAGCAAGACTGAGACGAGCCTTTTTGTTCTTTTTGCTCTGCAGTTTTTCTTGGAACTCTGCCATGCAGGCCATTTTCGCCCGGTCTCTTTCTTATGGTGGAGTCATGAACACTGACCTTAACTGAGGCAAGTGAGGCCTGCAGTTCTTTGGATGTTGTTGTGGGGTCTTTTGTGATCACTTGGATGAGTCATCGCTGCACTCTTGGGGTAATTTTGTTGTTTTTGTTTTTGTAAAATGTTTTCCCCATTTGTGGATAATGGCTGTCACTGTGGTTCACTGGAGTCCCAAAGCTTTAGAAATGGCTTTATAACCTTTTCCAGACTGATAGATCTCAATTACTTTGTTTCTCATTTGTTCCTGAATTTCTTTGGATTGCAGCATGTTGTCTAGCTTTTGAGGATCTTTTGGTCTACTTCACTTTATCAGGCAGGTCCTATTTAAGTGATTTCTTGATTGAGAACAGGTGTGGCAGTAATCAGGCCTGGGTGTGGCTAGAGAAAGTGAACTCAGCTTTCCAAACATGTAATAAACCACCGTTAATTTATGTTTAACGGGGGGGGGGGGGAGGGCACAATCACTTTTTCACACGGGACCATGTAGGTTTGGATTTTTTTTTTCCCTTAATAAAAAACACCTTCATTTAAAAACTGCATTTTGTGTTTACTTGTGTTATCTTTGTCTAATATTTAAATTTGTTTGATGATCTGAAACATTTAAATGTGACAAACATACAAAAAAAATGAGAAATCAGGAAGGGGGCAAACACTTTTTCACACCACTGTAATTGAAGGAAAGATAAATGTACAAATGTACAGAGACATCCTTGATAAGAACCTGTTGCCATCTGCCAAGATGCTGAAGGTGAAATCAGGGTGAACATTTCAGCAAGACAATGATCCCAAACACACAGCCAAGGAAACTCTCAACTGGCTCCAGAGAAGGAAAATAAAGCTGTTAGAAAGGCCCAGTCAGACACCTGACCTGAATCCAACTGAAAATCTATGGAACAAAGTGAAGATCAGAATTCATAGAAGACACCCATGGAACCTTTAAGATTTGAAGAGTTTGTGTGGAAGAATGGGCAAAAATCAGTCCTGAGCAATGCCTGCTCCTACATTCTCCATACAGGAGGCGCCTGGAAACTGTTATTACCAACAAAGGCTTTTCTACTAAATATTAAATAAATTTCACCAAACGTGTTCAATACTTCTTCCCTGTTTCATTCCACTTTATTAAATATAACTTGTTTTGTGAACAGTTGCCATGATTTCTTTGTATGTATAGATTACTTGGGTTGTTACTGATATCTGGTGAAAATCTCAGGTCAATGGCTCCATCAGAAATATGTTTAATGAGAAAAATGTTGATGTGTTCAATACTTATTTTCCCCACTGTATATATATATATATATATATATATATATATATATATATATATATATACACACACACACACAGAGTATATAAATACAGAGAGAGAGAGAGAGACAGAGAGAGAGAGAGAGAGAGAGAGAGAGAGAGAGAGAGAGACATACAGGAATATTTATTCATTTCAAATGGGTTGATTCCACAAGTTAAAAGTGTGTCTTATTTTAAAATTATGTGATATATTTTTGTGATTTTGTTGGTAGGAAATAGACTCAAGCTTCCAGCCACATGTTCTGCTGTACCAAACCTACTGTATGTATGTGAGCGAAGAGCTGTCCATGGTGCTGAAATAAGCATCACTGTCTGGGGTGGTCCAAAATATCTTTTTTAAAATTTTTGCTGCTCCACAAGGATGACCCTGTTTCTAATGACCATGGCCAACATTGGTCCCCCCCTCCCTCCCCACAGCCTAATCAGGAAGCTGTCACTCAGGGTGCCATCCCTGACAGAAATAAACTGTAGATAAGATATCTTATCTTAACTGGGTACTTTCCTGAAATTTCATGAAAATTGGGCATTATCTAAAGGCCATTACCAAAATGCTCTTTTGGCTGCAATTAAGATAAGATAAGATAAGCCTTTATTAGTCCCACAATGGGGAAATTCCAGGATTGCAACAGCGCAGGGATAGCAACACTCAAAGCAATAATTTAGAAGATAAGAAAATAAGAGCAGTGAATATACATATCTATGTACAAATAAATACATATGTATATACACAGTGCAGAGCATTGTTGCTAGATGGACTAAACAGCATAACCGTCTATTTAGTTACCCTACATGGTATGAATATGTACCCATACATATTGTCACCCTCCATAGCGACTGATATTGTCCTAGTTGTATATACTGGAGGGGACCATTTGTGTAAGTCTGTTGCGTCTTTTGCATTCAATACTATTAGGTCATCACGTTTTTTTAGCTATCTCTGCGAGCAGCCCTGCTTAGGTTATACAGTCTGACAGCCGTAGGTAGGAAGGACCTGCGAAACCTCTCAGTTGTGCACCTAGGATGATGTAGTCTGCTGCTAAATAAGCTCCTCAGTGTGTTCAGTATGTCTTGCATAGGGTGGAACTCGGACTCCAGCAGAGATGACAGTTTAGCCACCATCCTTCTCTCTCCCATCTCCTCCACTGGGTTAAGGCGTTGCCCCAGGACAGAGCTAGCTTTCTTGATTAGTTTGTTCAGTCTCTTCCTATCGGCTGCTGTAATGTCGTTGCCCCAGCAGACCACTCCAAAAGTGATGACTGATGCCACCACCGTGTCGTAGAATGTCTTCAGCAGCGCCCCTTGTACACCAAAAGACCTGAGTCTCCTCAGTAGGAACAGCCTGCGCTGTCCCTTCTTGTAGAGTGTGTCGGTATTGTGTGACCAGTCTAGTTTATTGTTCAGATGAACACCCAGGTACTTCTAGGATGTCACCATCTCAATGTCTGTTCCCTGGATGTTTACTGGTGCTGTGAGGGGCTGCCCATGCCTGCGGCAGTCCACCACCAGCTTCTTAGTTTTCCTCGTGTTGATCTGGAGGCAGTTCCTATGGCACCAGTCCTCGAAGTCCTGGATAAGTCCTCTGTATTCAGCTTCATCTCTGTTGGAGATGAGGCCGACGATCGCAGAGTCGTCAGAGAACTTCTGTAGATGGCAGTGTGTTGTGTTGTGTGAGAAGTCCGCAGTATAAAGCGTGAACAGGAAGGGAGCCAAAACCGTTCCCTGGGGGGCCCCCGTGCTGCCCCCGTGCTGCCGATGATCGTGCCGGACACACAATCTCGGGTTCTCACAAACTGTGGCTGGTTAGTGAGGTAGTCCAGGATCCATGATGACAGGTGCTGGTCCACCCCTGCGCACAGCAGCTTGTCCTTCAGGATCATCGGTTGGATGGTGTTGAAAGCACTGGAGAAGTCAAAGAGCATGATCCTCACCGCATTCCCGGGCTTCTCCAGGTGGGACAGGGAACGGTGAAGGAGGAAGATCACTGCATCCTCCACCCCAATGCCATGCTGGTAGGCGAACTGGAGTGGATCCATCGCTGGTCCCACCAGGGGGCGGAGGTGAGCAAGGAGCAGTCTCTCCAGGGTCTTCATTATGTGAGACGTCAGGGCCACTGGTCTGTAGCTGTTCAGGTCTTTGGGGTGGGAAAGCTTTGGTACAGGTACCACACAAGATGTTTTCCACAACTGTGGTACCCTCCCCAGCTTCAGGCTCAGGTTGAAGATGTGCTCCACAATCCCACACAGCTGGTCTGCGCAGGACTTGAGGAGCTTCGCGCTGATGCCGTCCAGTCCCGAGGCCTTCCTCGCCTTGATCTTCCTCAGCTCCGTCCTCACCTGGGTCTTAGTGAGGGTCATGTTGGGGGGCTGTGTGCTGGGAGTGGGGGGGGTGTTGGTGGAGTGGGGTGTGGACAGCAGGTCTCGATGACTTTAGAGGCAGCAGTGGTTAGTGTGCAGTCGGGGGGGAGGGCGGTTGGTCAAACCTATTAAAAAACAGGTTCAGATTCTTCGCCCACTCCCTGCCCCCCGTGGCCTGGGAGGAGGTATTCTGGAGCCCAGAGATGGTTTTGAGGTTTCTCCAGACCCCGCTGATGTCGCTCTGTTGCAGCTTGTCCTCCATCTTCTTCCTGCAGCTGTTCTTGCCTTCTCTGATCTTCCTCCTTGGCTCCCTCTGTACGGACTTCAGCATCTCCCTGTTCCCCGACCTGAAGATCCTCTTCTTCTCTCTCAGAAGTGTTTTAATCTCAGGGTTGATCCAGGTTTTGTTGTTCGAGCAACACCGTATGGTCTTGGTGGGTACGGTGTTGTCCACACAGAAGTTGATGTAGTCCGTGATGGTGTGAGTGAGGCCAGGCCATCGATGTCCTCACCATGTGGATCACAGAGCTGCTCCCAGGCAGTGGTTTCAAGACAGTCCTTTAAAGCGTCCATTGCCTCCTCAGACCATATCTTCACCGTGTGCATGACCAGAGGTTGTCTGTGTACTAGGGGTTTGTACACCGGCTGGAGATGAACCAAGTTGTGATCCGATCTCCCGAGTGGGGGGAGTGGTGATAAGGTGTACGCCTCCTTAGTGTTTGCATAGAATAAATCCAGTGTTTTATTGTTTCTAGCGTGGCATGTGACATACTGGGTGAACGTGGGCAGAATGGGGGACAGTGAAATATAGTTGAAATCACCTGAGATGAGGAGAACAGCATCTGGGTGTTCTGTCAGCAGCCTGCCAGTTACTGAGTGAATGGCGTCACGCGCTGTCCCTGCGTTCGTCATCGGATTTGCATAAGTAACAATGCAGATCACGTGTGAGTATTCCCTCGGGAGATAGGTAGGCCGCATGCTAACAGCTAGCAACTCAATGTCTTTGCTGCAGTGATGTTGTTTAACCGTGATATGTCCCGGTCTGCTCCAGCTGTTATTGACATACATTATCACTCCTCCGCCCCTTGCCTTCCCACTGTCTGGTGTCCAGTCTGCCCGTATTGCGTGGAAACCCTCCAGTTCGATGTTAGCATCTGTTGCTAGTTCTGTTAGCCACGTCTCAGTAAACAACATCATGCTAATCTCTCTGAAGACGCTCTCGTAGCAGGACATGGCCGCTAGCTCATCTGTCTTATTGAGTAGCGATCGAACGTTCCCCATAATAACGGATGGAAGGACGGGTCTGTACCTTATATTTCTCGCCCGCCGTCTTGCTCCAGCATGGCATCCACGTTGTTTCTGTCTTATTTCACCCGGTATGTCGAAGTCTTGCGCTAGCATCTTGGTCCGGTTAAGTGCTAACAGCTGGTCTCTGCTGTAACGTATCCTGCTAAAAACAGTGGCTCCGTCTGCCGGCTCAGGAGATATTTGGGCGATCCGCGTGTCCGTCCGATGTATAAGGTGTCGCCGGATCAGAAAGATTAGCAAGAGAAGCCAGATAATAAATACAAATAGGAAGAAATTGATCCGCTGTTGCAAAAAGGCAGCCTACTCTTTACCCAATGTCAGTTCTCTTTATCCAACGTCAATTCTCTTTATAACAAGGTAGATGAACTGAGACTGCTGATGCGATTTAAGGACCTCTCCACCTCGTGTGCCCTCTGCTTCCCTGAGACCTGGCTCAAGGAAAAGACACCGGACAGCGCGCTCCTCCTCGAGGGATTTCAGCTGTTTCGTGCAGACCGCAACACGGGGCTCTCCGGCAAGACCACAGGCGGAGGAGTCTGCTTCTACATCAACAGCAGCTGGTGCTCCGATGTAACTGTGATCTCCCAACACTGTTCTCCCGCTCTGGAATATTTATTCATCAACTGCAAGCCATTTTATCCCCCGCGTGAGTTTGCTTCAATCATCCTGGCCGCTGTTTACGTCCCGCCCGACGCGGATGTGCGCGAGGCTCAGCGCGCGCTCGCGGATCACATTCAGCAAGCGGAGCGGACTTTCCCGGACTCTCTGGTTATTGTGGTTGGCGACTTTAACCAGAGCAACCTGAGTCACGAACTCCCCCGGTACAAACAGTTTATTAAATGCCCTACCAGAGGAGAGAACACGCTGGGTCACTGTTACACTACAGTTAAGGACGCGTATCGCGCTGTTCCCCGCGCTGCGCTCGGACTATCTGATCACGTGATGGTCCACCTGATTCCCACGTACAGACAGAGATTGAAGCTCACAAAACCTGTTGTGAGCACTACGAGGAAATGGACCAGTGAAGCTGTGGAGGAGCTGAGCACATGCTTGGAAATAACTGACTGGGACATGTTTAAAGGAGCCACGCATGATCTGGATGAGTACATGGACACTGTGACCTCATATATCCACTTTTGTGAGGAGAGCATTCTTCCATTGCGCACCAGGGTGAGTTACTCCAACGACAAGCCCTGGTTCACAGCTAAGCTCAGACAGATCAGGAAGGAGAAGGAAGCAGCGTTGCAAAGTGGAGACCGGGACTGCTACAGGGAGGTCAAATACCGGTTTAGCAGAGAGCTGAGGAGAGCTAAATCTGTGTACTCTGAGAGACTCCAGCAACAGTTCACTGCTAATGACTCTGCTTCGGTGTGGAGAGGACTGAGGCAAATCACCAACTATTGGCCTCAGGCTTCTAAGGGACAGGATGACAAAGCCCTTTGTCAAAGACTGTCCCAACACTATGCCCGTTTTGACACCTCGTCAGCTGTGTCCAACTCCCCCCCTCCCCCCAGCGCCACTGCCTCCATGGTCCCCACTTCATCAAAGGCACCCCCCTCCTCCCCCCCTGCCCTTGCCATCAGTGAGCAGGACGTGCACAGACAGTTCTCCAGACTGAACCCGCACAAGGCCCCCGGTCTGGACGGCGTGTCTCCCTCCACCCTGAGACACTGTGCGGAGGAGCCAACTCCTGTCTTCACAGACATTTTTAACACCTCCCTGAAGTCATGCCACGTGCCGGCCTGCCTCAAAACCTCTACCATCGTCCCTGTCCCCAAGAAGCCACGGATCACTGGACTTAACGACTACAGACCTGTAGCGCTCACCTCTGTAGTCATGAAGTCCTTTGAGCGCCTGGTCCTGCCCCACCTCAAGACCATCACCACTCCCCTCCTGGACCCGCTGCAGTTTGCCTACAGAGCCAACAGGTCTGTGGACGACGCAGTCAACCTGGCCCTCCACTCCATCCTGCAGCACCTGGACTCCCCGGGAACCTACGTCAGGATCCTGTTTGTGGACTTCAGCTCTGCATTCAATACCATCCGCCCCGCTCTGCTCCAGTACAAGCTGTCCCTGCTCAACGTGCCTGACTCCCTCTGCAGGTGGATCACCGACTTCCTGATGGACAGGAGGCAGCATGTGCGGCTGGGAAAGACTGTCTCAGACTCTGTTAGCATCAGCACCGGATCACCCCAGGGCTGTGTACTTTCCCCCCTGCTCTTCTCCCTGTACACCAACTCCTGCACCTCCAGCCACCAGTCTGTCAAGCTGATCAAGTTTGCGGACGACACCACCCTCATCGGGCTCATCTCCAACGGCGACGAGTCCGTCTACAGGAGAGAGGTGGTTCAGCTGGCGTCCTAGTGCAGCCACAACTACCTGCAGCTGAACGCTTTGAAGACAGTGGAGATGATCGTGGACTTCAGAAAAGTCACAGCCCCTCTGCCCCCCCTTACCCTCACAGACTCTCCCATCACCACTGCGGATTCCTTCCGCTTCCTGGGCACCACCATCACCCGGGACCTCAAGTGGGAGCCGACCATCAGCTCCCTCATCAAAAAGGCCCAGCAGAGGATGTTCTTCCTGCGGCAGCTGAGGAAGCTCAAGCTACCCACCAAGATGTTGGTGCAGTTCTACACGGCCATCATCGAGTCCATCCTCACCACCTCCATCACTGTAGGGTACGCAGGAGCCACCGCCAGGGAAAGACTAAGACTGCAGCGCATTGTGCGCGCTGCTGAGAAGGTGATCGGCTGCAAGCTCCCATCCCTCCAGGACCTGTACATCTCCAGGACCCGGAGGCGTGCAGGTCGGATCATAGCCGACCCTTCACACCCTGGACACGCACTGTTTGCCCCCCTCCCCTCAGGCAGAAGACTTCGGTCCATTCAGACTAAAACCTCCCGCTACATGAACAGCTTCTTCCCCTCTGCCACCAGACTGCTGAACACTAAGTGACTTATTAGACTCTTGTGCACTACGTACAGCAGCTCAACCAGACTCATGACAATTATCACTGTTTTCTTTTTGCACTACCGACTGCACTATGTGGAACTCCACAATATCTGCTGCTTGTTAATATATTTAAAAATTGCATAGATTAGTATTACTTATGAAAGCGCTTTGAGCGGTCTTTGTGACTAGAAAAGCGCTATATAAGTGCAGGTTAGTTAGTTAGTTATTCATATTCTACCTTTTATTGCATGCATAGTTTTTTATTTTTATCTTTAGTACTACTCCATGTTTAATGTTGCAGCATTGCACCGAGACAAATTCCTAGTTTGTGTACTACATGAACAATGGCAATAAATCTCATTCTGATTCTGATTCTGATTCTACTCGTGTGGCGCCGTAAGTGTAAGTTTAGCATTCACTCTTCGTTAGTATTCCCAAATCCAACTGTGGTAGCAAGAACAGAGTTGTTGCAAGCAACGCGGGCCCACTCAGGCTATGGGGAAAGTGACACCCAGTCAGAGGTTGATGTACCATCAGAATAATGTTGGAAACAATATTTTAACCCTTTATTGGGTGAATAACCATATTTGATAACTTCAATCAATCAATCAAAGCTTTATTTATATAGCACTTTTCATACAAAAAGATGCAATGCAAAGTGCTTAACACATTAAAATAAAACACAATTTACCCCCCTCCCCCTACACACATACAGTACATATCGACACACACACACACACACACACACACACACACACACACACACACAAAGAAACTTCCATCAGTATAAAACTCATGGCATAAGACTTATGGCTGGGCACCGAGGATCCAAGTGTGGAAGCACCATCACTCTGGAACTATCACCAGCAGGGAAAGTGCCAAGTTCACGGCTACAAGAACACCAGCTCTGAGACCGCCCAAGTCCAACCCAAGGGGCCGACACCGCAGGCACGGCGTTGCAGCACACGATCCTCCCAGCCGGGCAGACCAGGACAATCACAGGACAGCGCCCCGCAACCAGAAAACAGGCACAACCCCCACGGGAGGGCCCCCCATGAGGAAATGCCAAAGCTTGGACAGAGTGATAAGAAGTCACTGATAAATAATAAGATAGTTTGCTGATAAAAAAAAGACTAGGCATTTAAGATGACTAGATGAAAACAACATCTAAATACAGTCAAAAGACATATATTAATAAATATTAATTCATAGCAAAATAAGTGATTGTGACATAAAATAGATTTAAAATCAGAAATTAAGAGAATTCAAATAGGAAGCTAATCAAAAGCAAGGTTAAAATAGTAGGTCTTGAGCCTGCTTTTAAAACCATGGACATCAGGAGGCATAATATATTGTAACATAATAATAATAATAATAATAACAATCACTGAAATAATCTTCTAATATCTGTCAATAGTGGTCTAGAGTTGAAATTTTGAATTTTCAAGTATATTAATGAGTGCCCAATAAAGAGTTAAGGTGAAAATATGACACTGTGTTGCTTTAAAATGGAGATGCATGCCACATATACTGTATAATGAAGTTAGTTATCCATTGTTTTTTTCTACTGCACTTATTGTGTAGTCATTCACATCTACAAAGAATTTAGACTACCTCCACAAAGCCACGGAGGACCAGTTGATTAGCTGAATCACCAGTGACCTCCTCCCTGCAAATCTGCGATAATTATGGTGTAATTTCCTCTGGTTGCAGTTTGTTTATTTCTGTCAGGGATGGCACCCTGAGTGACAGCTTCCTGATTAGGCTGTGGGGGGAGGGGGGTGTAATGGCAGCTCGGTGTCTCTTATCAGCCAGAGAGACGAGTACCTATATCTGACAGGAGTAGCTTAGGGCAGGGTGGAGGTGGAGGGGAGAATAAGCCAGGTGATGAGTTGTGACATCTGAGCAAAGGAGGTGTGGAGGGAGTAAGAACAGATTGGTTTCAAGAAGAGACAAAAATTCAATATTAGATCCATTGGTATCCATTTTCCCCCACAGTCTGCAGAAAAAAATCAGCACCACTGATGATAATGCAATTTTAAGTGACTTCTATTTCCTGTCACGTCAAGCGAAGACCTCCATGGTTGAAAGCAGATTTTAACTAAAACATTTCACTTCAAATTTCGAATCATTAGCCAACTTTGGTAAATGTTAAATGAAACATTCTGAGTGCATTAACCCCTGTCAGCTCAGCCCCGCATTACCTGCTGAATGGAGCAGTATTTTTATTTATTTATTTAGCCTTTATTTAACCAGGTTAGTCCCATTGAAATAAGAGATCTCTTTTACAAGGGATCATGAGAGCAATCTTGCAAATGCTACATTCAGTATTTCTGCATGCCTGCTTGGTATCTACAGTATATACAGTGTATATTGAGGAGAAGCTGGAAACGTGCATGGAAATATCTGACTGGGGCATGCTTAAAGGAGCCACGCATGATCTGGATGAGTACACGGACACTGTGAACTCATATATCCACTTTTGTGAAGAGAACATTCTTCCATCACGCACCAGGGTGAGTTACTCTAATGACAAACCCTGGTTCACAGCTATGCTCAGACAGATCAGGAAGGAGAAGGAAGCAGCGCTGAAAAGTGGAGACAGGGACTGCTACAGGGAGGTTAAATACCGGTTTAACAGAGAGCTGAAGAGGGCTAAATCTGTGTACTCAGAGAGACTCCAGCAGCAGTTCACTGCTAATGATTCGGCTTCCGTGTGGAGAGGACTGAGGCAGATCACCAACTATCGGCCTCAGGCTCCTAAAGGTCAGGATGACAAAGCCCTTTGTCAGAGACTGTCCCAACACTATGCCCGTTTTGACACCTCGTCATCTGTGTCCAACTCCCCCCCTCCCTCCAGCTCCACAGCCTCCACATTCCCTACTTCATTTAAGGCACCCCCCCCACCTCCCCCCCTCCCCTTATCATCAGTGAGCAGGATGTGCTCAAACAGTTCTCCAGACTGAACCCGCGCAAGGCCCCCGGCCCAGACGGCGTGTCTCCCTCCACCCTGAGACTCTGTGCGAAACAGCTGGCTCCTGTATTCACAGACATTTTTAACACCTCCCTTAAGTTATGCCACGTGCCGTCCTGCCTCAAATCCTCCACCATCATCCCTGTCCCCAAGAAGCCACGGATCACTGGACTTAATGACTACAGACCTGTAGCGCTCACCTCTGTAGTCATGAAGTCCTTTGAGCGCCTGGTCCTGTCCCACCTCAAGTCCATCACCACCCCTCTCCTGGACCCGCTGCAGTTTGCCTACCGAGCCAACAGGTCTGTAGACGATGCAGTCAACCTGGCCCTCCACTCCATCCTGCAGCACCTGGACTCCCCGGGAACCTACGCCAGGATCCTGTTTGTGGACTTCAGCTCCGCATTCAACACCATCCGCCCCGCTCTGCTCCGGGACAAGCTGTCCCTGCTCAACGTGCCTGACTCCCTCTGCAGGTGGATCATCGACTTCCTGACGGACCGGAGGCAGCATGTGCGGCTGGGAAAGACTGTCTCAGACTATACTAGCATCAGCACCGGATCACCCCAGGGCTGTGTACTTTCCCCCCTACTCTTCTCCCTTTACACCAACTCCTGCACCTCCAGCCACCAGTCTGTCAAGTTGATCAAGTTTGCGGACGACACCACCCTCATCGGGCTCATCTCCAACGGCGACGAGTCCGCCTACAGGAGAGAGGTGGCCCAGCTGGCGTCCTGGTGCAGCAATAACAACCTGCAGCTGAATGCTCTGAAGACAGTGGAGATGATTGTAGACTTCAGGAAAGTCACTACTCCTCTGCCCCCCCTCACCCTCTCAGGCTCTCCCATCACCACTGCTGATTCCTTCCGCTTCCTAGGCACTACCATCACCAGGGACCTCAAATGGGAGCTGACCATCAGCTCACTCATCAAAAAAGCCCAGCAGAGGATGTTCTTCCTGCGGCAGCTGAGGAAGCTCAAGCTACCCACCAAGATGTTAGTGCAGTTCTACACAGCCATCATCGAGTCCATCCTCACCACCTCCATAACCGTGTGGTACGCAGGAGCCACTGCCAGGGACAGACTAAGGCTGCAGCGCATCGTGCGCACTGCTGAGAAGGTGATCGGCTGCAAGCTCCCATCTCTCCAGGATCTGTACATCTCCAGGACCCGGAGGCGTGCTGGCCGGATCATAGCCGATCCCTCACACCCTGGTCACGTACTGTTTGCCCCCCTCCCCTCTGGTAGAAGACTTCGGTCCATCCAGACTAAAACCTCCCGTCACATGAACAGCTTCTTCCCCTCTGCCATTAGACTGCTGAACACTAAGTGACTCTCGTGCACCATGTACAGCAGCTCAACCAGACTCATGTCAATCATCACTGTTTTCTTCCTGCATTACCGACTGCACTATATAGTTCTCCACAGTATCTGCTGCTGGCTAATATATATTTTAACTGTTGACCAGTATCACTTAATCTTATCCTACACTTTATTACATGTATAGTTTATTTCTCTTATCTTATCATGTTTAATGTTGCAGCATTGTACCGAGACAAATTCCTAGTTTGTGTACTACATGAACAATGGCAATAAACCTGATTCTGATTCTGATTCTGATTCTGATTCTATTGGTTCCTTCTCTGAGTAAATATAAGGTGCCGAAATGAAAATAACCATCTTAACTGACTCAGACATCCTGAACCGTCTGCATGACCACAAATGTATGCAGTATGTCTACATCAACAGAAAAATGTTTAAACAACGGTTTCATTGCAGCTCCCCCGTTCTCTTTGTTTCCTCTCGTCTTCTCTTCATCTTCAAAGGGGGAGGGGTTGCGATTGTTGGCGGTGACATAAAATGAAACCTGCAAATGACTTTGTTACACACTGTAAAAACCTGATGAGTTAGTTCAACTCAGTGTTTGAGAAACCGGTTGCCATGAATCATTTGGGTTTGTTAACTCAAACCATTCAAGTGCATCTAATTTTTTCAGCTGAGTAAACTCAGTTATATAAAAAGAGTTAACTTAAATGTATCTTCTTCACACTAAACTACCATTCAAGTTTTACTTATTCTATTATTTCTATTCAAATCTATCGCCACATTCTAGTTATGACAACTTACATAACAATACAGCACCTTTGGCATAGTCATTTCCTCCATAGGGCATTCCACACAAACACTGTGGACCCCTGACGGGTATTGCATAAAGGTAGAATTAAGAAGGACAGGATAAGTGAAAAACCAGGGCTTGACATAGTTGGACCTGGACCTTAATCAGTTGTACCTTTGTCAAGCCAGTTGTAGATAGTGCACATTCTCAACAAACTTAAATAGACCATGCAGTTGATCACAGAATAACTGATCCTACTGCAGGTAAGACAATGGCCAAGACATGAGCAGTATATTTCTCACCAGCAGAACAGCGACTTCTCATGGAAACCTATGAGGAGGTGAAGCATATAATGTCTAAAAAAGGAAACATGGCTGCTATAAATAAAGAAAAAGAGAGAAATATTGTAGCATTCTGGGGGAATGCAACCGCAAAGGCTGATGGGAAATGTTTATTGTCTAAAAATGAACATGTTCTCTTTAAGCAAATTATTTGAAAACAAGTTACTGCGCTAAAGTTTCTTGGCTGAGATGATTTTGTGTTGCAGTTTGTATGTTGGCATCATCAGTGTGAGTACTGTTGCGGGGAGTGACCCCCTCCTCCCTAGCTGTACTGCTGAAAAGAGAGAATAAAGTTAGAAGAAGATGGATGCTGTTTTAATCATGGAAGACCATTGGACTTCCTGTTAAGAACTACCCATGCTAAAGTATAACCAGTGCTGAAACATCACAATCACTCGTCAAGCCCAACTCATGGTGGCAAAAATGCGTTGGTACGTGAACAAGCACAGTAGACACATTTTATGCGCAAACCCTATACAGAGGGTGAGCGCTGACAGTGCAGCCCCCAAAAAGTGAACGCATGTACAAGTATGTAAATGGTTGCAGTGAGCTGCACATGCGCCCGTAAACTCCCACCAAAGGGAAGTACCGAGCAATCCGCCAATACTGGGTGAACAAATGTCTGCATTTTTGCCCGTCTGTTTTCTTCCTCTGCCACTAAACAGCAAAAGCTCCTGTTCATCTTGATTGTCATCGTATTCATGTACCTCCATCGCTTCTGCCACCGTGCTCTTCTTTTGTGTTTGGATTGCAGCTGTTCAAATCAGTTTGGTGGCTTTTGGCTGCTGCTGACAGTACGGGCATGTGAACTGCAGACTATTTTTACTGCACATGCGTGAAACGCGGCAGCTGCAGTGGCTCAAAAACGACTCTGAATACTGCTCTGTATGCAAACATTTTTCCCCTCAGAGGCACTCTTAACAAGCCTTCAGAGTTACTCATCCTGTCTTGTAACTAACGGTTGCAGACTTTAACTTAAATGTGAGCAATGGAAGTCAACAGTGTCCCATCCGCACCATACACAGTGTGGACGGGGAGCTGCTTTCCCCTCCTGAGCCGCCGAACAGTTTGCCAGAATCTCTTTGAAGCCGACCGAAAGTCTTGTTCCATGGCCTCACCGAACTCCTCCCATACCCGGGTTCAACTGGGTACCTTCAACTGGGGATATCGTCGGGCGGTGGAAGGAATACTTCGAGGATCTCCTCAATCCCACTGATACGCCTTCCACAGAGGAAGCAGGGTTTGGGGACAAGGGGGATGACTCGCCTATCACAGGGGCTGAGGTCGCCAAGGTGGTTAAAAATCTCCTTGGTGGCCGGGCCCCAGGGGTGGACGAGATTCGCCTCGAGTACCTCAAGGCCCTGGATGTTGTTGGGTTGTCATGGTTGACACGCCTCTGCAACATTGCGTGGAGGTCGGGGGCAGTGCCTTTGGCATGGCAAACCGGGGTGGTGGTTCCTCTCTTCAAAAAAGGGGACCGGAGGGTGTGCTCCAACTTTAGAGGGATCACACTCCTCAGCCTCCCTGGGAAGGTCTATGCCAAGGTACTGGAGAGGAGAGTCCGGCCGTTGGTCGAACCTCGGATTCAGGAGGAGCAATGTGGTTTTCGTCCTGGCCGTGGCACATCGGACCAGCTCTTTACCCTCTCGAGAATTCTTGAGGGTTCGTGGGAGTTTGCCCAACCAGTTTACATGTGTTTTGTGGACTTGGAGAAGGCATTTGACCGCGTCCCTCGTGGATTTTTGTGGGGGGTGCTTCGGGAGTATGGGGTATCGGGCTTGTTGTTACGAGCTATTCGGTCTCTGTACGACCATTGTGAGAGTTTAGTTCGTATTGCCAACACTCGGTCGGAGTCATTCCCAGTGAGAGTTGGACTCCGCCAGGGCTGCCCTTTGTCACCGGTCCTGTTCATAATTTTTATGGACAGGATTTCTAGGCGCAGCCAGGGAATGGAGGGTGTCATGCTTGGTGACCACAGGATCTCATCTCTGTTGTTTGCAGATGATGTTGTCCTGTTGGCTTCATCCAGCAATGACCTACAGCTCTTGCTGGGACGGTTTGCCGCTGAGTGTGAAGCGGCTGGGATGAGAATCAGCACCTCCAAGTCCGAGTCCATGGTCCTCAGCCGGAAAAAGGTGGATTGTCCTCTCCGGGTTGGGGACAGGCTCCTGCCCCAAGTGGAGGAGTTTAAGTATCTTGGGGTCTTGTTCACGAGTGAGGGGAAAATGGAGCGAGAGATCGACAGACGGATTGGAGCAGCATCTGCAGTGATGCGGACGTTGTACCGGTCTGTTGTGGTGAAGAGGGAGCTTAGTTCTAAGGCAAAGCTCTCGATTTACCAGTCAATCTACGTTCCTACTCTCACCTATGGTCACGAGCTTTGGGTAATGACCGAAAGAACGAGATCGCGGATACAAGCGGCTGAAATGAGCTTTCTCCGTAGGATTGCTGGACTCACCCTCAGAGATAGGGTGAGGAGCTCAGTCATCCGGGAGAGGCTCAGAGTAGAACCGCTGCTCCTCCACATTGAAAGGAGTCAGTTGAGGTGGTATGGGCATCTGATTAGGATGCCTCCTGGACGCCTCCCACTTGAGGTGTTTCAGGCACGTCCCACTGGGAGGAGACCCCGGGGCAGACCCAGGACTCGGTGGAGAGACTATGTCTCCCAGCTAGTCTGGGAACGCCTTGGTATCCCCTCTGAAGAGCTGGAGCAGGTGGCTGGGGAGAGGGAAGTCTGGGCTTCTCTGCTTGAACTGCTGCCTCCGCGACCCGGACCTCCGGAAAAGCGGTAGAAGATGGATGGATGGATGGATGGTGAGCAATGGAAGTGTGTGTTATTCAGAATACTAATCCATTTAGATTAGTTGCAATTTCCCCCAATGTTTTAGAATTAAAAGTTGTAATATTTTTATCTGTCTTTCAGAAAGAACAAATGTGTCTGAAAAGGGACGTGGCATATGTGCTGACTGACTTTTACTTACCTGCATTGTCTGGTAATAGTTACACCTCTTCAGCCACAAGATGATGATGATGCTGTGAGTTCTCTTATCAAAATCCAAGGCACAGGATGTCCTGTCAGAACTGTTAATACAAGTTCTATTGAATATGGTGGGGGAAGCCATCTGCAGATGAAGACACTGCTGCTGGACTCAGGAAGGCTTGAGCTATCATAAGACATCTCTGCTTAATGCACTTAAAGACAGAGAGCTGGCAGAAGCCAAAATAAGACTGAAAGAGAGAAAGGTTTTAGGTCTGGATTTAGAAATGAAAATAAAATGCAAGATACTGAGAAAATTGGACCTGAAGATCCAGAAACTGCAGAAAGCGATGTAACTGAATATCTCATTGCACACTGTAACCATCAGTGTTGGGAGTAACGCGTTGCAAAGTAACTGTAGACGCCACTGTAAAGTTACTGTAATGCCACTACTTTTGAGGTAACGTGCTGTGTAATGAAATTACTGTTTAAAAATTCAGTAATGCATTACAGTTACTGAAATTTGATCAAATGTGTTACTTGTTACTCGTTTTATTAATATGGATAGATATTTTTAGCGCAAATAAATGAATATACAAACTGACCATACCGTAGCTGATGCAGCCGTTGTCAATGTGACCTGCTGCAGAGAGCTGAGTCTGCACTACTGAGCGGAGGAGGAGATGAAGTTGCTTTGTTTTTGTGGAAATAGAAAGATCGTGGTTAAGGACAAAAGCATATTGGTGGGTTGGAAGCTAAAGTGCCAGTTGAGACCTACTGCAATCTTGAGAAGAGCTTGAAAACAGTACCAGTGCTCCGACAGAGCTAGTGCTACGTAACGGCTAGCTATGCTAACAACACCATGTTAGTGAATCTACGCTATCTGAACAGCCATGGCTGGATGTAAAGTGGAAATACTCTTGTCTCAACAGCCACGGCTGGATTTCAGGCACAAGTATGCATCTGGACAGTTTGTGACCCAGAAAGAATTAAACCGACCGATTGCCAGATACGTTGTAACAAACTGAAGATGTGATAAGAGTCACTTTCCATCAACCAGCTGGGCTGTGATCCACTGGTGTTGGCTTAATCTCTTATCTTGGTTGTATGCAGTATCCCTCAGGTGACTGAGGAGGGGAGCCATGGTGCCAAACACAAACGTTATCTAAAACCAAATACCCAAGCAACAAAAGATCTGATATATGTACAGCAGTAACACACAGTAAATTGACAGTCTAACTAAGGAGATAATGCTTATTTCCCAACATTTAACATTTCCCATCAGCCCTTGTGGCTGCATTGTTTTTGAGAGATTTAAAACTACCCACATTTGATGATTACGATTATAATTTTTGAAATTACAAATCATCCATCCATCCATCTTTTTCCGCGTAATCCTGTTTGGGTTGCGGTGGAGCTGGAGCCTATACCAGCATCTTTGGGCGAGCGGCAGGGTACACCCTGGACAGATCGCCAGTCCATCGCAGGACCAACACAGAGAGACAGACAACCATTCACTCTCACATTCATACCTAAGGATAATTTTAGAATCCCCAGCTGATGCCAATTAACCTAACTTGCATGTTTTTGGGATGTGGGAGGAAACCGGAGAAGTCCCGGAGTAAACCCACACAGACACGGGGAGAACATACAAACTCCACACAGATCACTGTTGGTCGGGGGCTGGGATTTAACCCAGGATCCCCAGCCAAGGGTGAGTTGCTGTGCTGCTGCAGTGCTAACCACTCCGCCACCGTACTCAAATTTACAGAGAGGCAAATGTTATGTCCCCCATAATAAAAAAAAAAAGAAAGAATGTGAAAATTTACTTTAACTAGGCCCTTATCCAAGTGGTTAATTAATTTTCTTGTGTTGACTAATCAATGATTACAATACTGCAGCTCTTTGAAGTTGGTAAACTTTGGTAAACTTAGTGATGTCAGTTTAAAAGAACATAAAACTGTCTCAATTGTCAAGAACCCTCCCGTACGCTTTTCCAGTGCGCATGGCGAGGGGTAAAATAATGAGAATTTACGTGTGGGGTTCCACCAACACACATTTATTAACATAAAGACTTCCAACAAGTACGATAAACACAGTGGATGTTCGGGGGCCGGCATCGCCCCACGAATGCATGAGATGAGGCATGTACCCATGCTGGCGTCCCACAGCCGGAATCGTTATGAGACGCAAAGAACCACGAGCTGCGTGGAGTGGATACACGCTGTAGTGAGGTTGACAGTTACTGAGACTACACACAATTGGACAGTCGATCAGTAGACAAAGACCCAGCAGTGCGTGACTGGCAAAAGGTGCTTAAGTACATGCACTGCTGGTTATGGTGTAATGAGGAGCACCTGGACGAGGACCGGGAAAAATGATTAACGGGGCTGGGGACAGCTAATGGTAAAGAGAGAGAGAGGGGGCGTGGCCGGACCGGCAGACTGTCAGCAGTGCTAACAGAAAGTAGGTCACAGAGGCTGTCTAAACAGCTGCCAGTCCGACAGTGGCTATGGCTACGGAATGCAGACAGCAATGCATAACATACACATAAGCAAGCCAGGGAAACCATGCCGGCTCGGTTCCTGACATCAATTACTGGTTTATTGGAGCATAGCCTGATGATTTCAAACCCTGAATAAAAAAACAAATGTCAGCAGCTATTTTTATAGCAATATTGATGTTAACTCCGACAAAATGATTAAATGCAACAAACTGGAATTTTGTCACCAATACTTAAAATGCCCCCAAAATGCAAGTGCACCCACAGCAACTGAGTTACTACTACAAACATGTGTTTTTGAGTAAGGTTAAATTTGTAGAAATGAGTGACTGCAATATTTTTGAAGGATTGCTTGCTTCTTTTATTTATAGTCCGTTTTTTTCCAAGACCATGTAAAAATGACTCGAGACCTTGAAAACTGGGTCTCAAGACCTGTCTTAAGGCCAAGAACCATCTTGAGTGCTACAACACTAATTAGAAGCTTTGTACTCTTTGAGTAGCAGAGTGTACTCACCACATCACTGCAGTCCATCACTTGTTACGGTGAGCTCCATCCATGAACAACTCTGTCCACTGTGTGTGTTTCTTGCAGGTCGATTAGGAGCCCGGCCAAGTCGGACCCAACAGAGGCTGCTCACCAGTCAGGTGGAGGAGGCAGAAAGCATGAGTGAGTTACATTCATCTATTTCTACTTCTGACAAAGGTTAGATATCTTTTCTTTCAATTGCTGCAACAGAAAATGTCTTCAGTTGAAGAATAATGCCAGATGTAATGGTTTCTCGTTATATATTCTATATATCTGTGTAATGCATGAGCTAAATACATTTTAAAGGAACAGAATTACAATTTAACTCTTCCCCGTTTCATCACTAAATTTTTGTTGCTGTGTCCTTGAGCATACCATCACATTCTTTGTGCTGACTCTGCAGGCAGGCGGGAGCTTAATTCAGGGGTCAGGGTGTATCTACTGTGGGATTTCAGCCCATTTTGATGGCAGATTCTAAGCTTGTCCCCTTTGCTCTGAGCATAAAAGCTCACCAAATCCCCCTGAGAGACACACTCAGATTGGCTACATCAGTCTCTGTCTGTGTAATTCTTGCTGACCTAGGATAAGCCTCGCTGAGTTTATTATGGAAGAGATGGACGTGGCACCAATCTGAGTGAAGTTAACATGCAGGGCAACACAAATTAAACCAACCCAAATCTGTTCTTTCCTCTCACACATTCACGTGCTGAAGTTGTGGTTCTGATGGTTCACTCACAGGGGATGCCGTGATTTGATAAATACTGATACATTCTAGCATCGACATCATAAAGAGCATTCAAACCTCAAATTTGACACTGTAACGCAGCCTGTAGTCAATTAGCCACAACGCTGACTGCCGGGGCCCTCTGTACTCTCTTCATGATTTGCTTTTGGCAGCAGTAATCCTACTCCTGCTTTGTGTAAGCCACAGAGAAACCAGGAGGGAGAACATGTGGATTATGTCTGTCAGTGGAGGCAGGGTTGGTTGGTTGCTGGCTGATCAGGCTACTGGTCAAGGTTATTCAAGGGTGTAAAACAGAAGCAGGAAACCTTCTCCGATACCGTGATGTCAGATAAGACATCAAGACTTTCCCACAAGACGCGTGGAGATACATTTAAAGATGAAAGACCTGGTATTTGCCCTTTGTTGTAGTCATCTTAGTGATGAAAGATTGTATGTGTGCTTTTAATGCACATTTAGCTTGCTTAACTGCAGCTCTGCATGTTTCAATGAAGTCACAATAGCATGATGTCCATTCTACCCCAACAGACCTATAATCACCCACCCCCCTCTCCTGTTGCTCAGGGCATTATCTGCCATTGTTTTTCTGTTTGGGCTCCATCCTCTGCATGCATGCTACTTATTCATTTTGCATACAGTAGTCGATTGCACTGTGACTTTACAGAAAACCAAGTGCTGCTTGTGCGCTGTATTTATGTAAAGCAGTATGTGATTTTGCACAGTTATTGGAAAGCACGTACATATTTAAATAAGGTTGATAAAAATAAGGATAATAAAGAATGAAAAATAAAGATTCACTGAGGAATTCTTGAGGTACAAAGCCTAACTACTCCAGATGTTTTACCAGCTTGGGACCAGATCTACAATGGTGGAACTGAAAAACGTCCTTACCCTGAACATTAGGGGAGGGAGTTGTGGGAGACCTCACAATACGACGCCCATTGCGATATTTGGGTCATGATGCAGTACTATCACAATACTACGATTACGCAAGTATTTTGATACCCAATAATGTCAAGGTGTGTCCCCCAAGTACAGCTGTCAATATCTGTTTCATATAAAGTGTCGGCCACTGTTGTTTCGGTGACCAGAGGCTCTCAGTCCTCTCGGGTATGGTGTGCGGCTGTGCTTGGGGATTTCTCAGCTTTGGGCTTAACTTCTCAGTGCAGTTTTGGGACCACTGTGGCAGCAGGATGGCGACACGTGTCTTGGCTCCAGCATGTCACGTTCTGGACGGTGGCTTTGTCTTCCGTGGCGACACAGGTATCTGCACATGGGGAGGGTGGTGGACTGTGTTGTCTTCTTGGCTCGCTCGCTGAGTTTGGAGGTGGCTTTGTTGTGTGAGGGATGTCTAGAGTTGGTTGATTTTTACCGGATGCTGTTTTGGCTTGACTGTCACTGGGGTCGGTGCTGCTCGGCTGTCGCCTGCTAATACCACTATTGCTACATGATGCCGAGAGGAGTGTGCAGCAGTGTGTTCATGGCGTTCCCCGAGTGTTTTTTATTTTTCGTGCAGTGCTCCCCACAGGCCAAGCATGCCATGTCAAGGTCTTTGTTTCTGTCTTTGTTATAAAATCAAAACATAGGTCATTTGACTTCACTTTTCAGACCACTTTGCAGCTCTTCCTCTGGGTTTCTTCTCCGACCGCTTCCTAATTGGTACACCTGGCTGCAAATCAAAAACTGTGACTTCACCTGCCAATGCACTCTTACTTTGGACTATATTGTGGACTGAAAACTCAACTGGTTAAGTATTACCCAAGAGTTTGCAATATTTACACATTTGTATTGTAGCATTGGACACTGCAGTTATGTGAATATGATTATTGTCAGGCCGTGCTCGTAAGAGAGATGATTTTGATTTTAAGCATTTGCCTGATAAAATAAAGATTAAATTAAAAAAATAAATTAATAATTAATAACTGGAATTAATAATTATTAATAATTGTTGCATTACCTCATTTTAACACTAATGGCACCACTCACTTTTTGACAGAGTAGGTGAGAGCTCTATTAAGAAACAGCTTAGTTTAGCGTAAGAATTTGACAGTTAATAAGTTAAGCATTAATCAATCAAGTTAATTAGCAATATTTGATCAGACTCATAATCTGGGGGTCAGTTCTTGACACTGAGATATTATAATAGTTGACAAAAATGACACCTTTAGCTTCATTTACCCCTTTTTATTAAAATATCAAAGCTGACCAGAGCCGCATTGGCTATATGATCAATCTGTTAGAGGGGCGGGCTTTAGCATGGGCTTACGCGGTTATGGCTAGGGCTGACTATGCGTCCATGACTTATGTTCAATTCACACAGGAATTCCAGGAAGTGTTTAGTCACTCGAACCAGGAAGATGTTCTTACCTCTCGCCTGTTAAACCTTCGGCAGGGGTCGAGGGGAGTCGCCGATTACACTGTTGACTTACGGGTCGTAGCTACGGAGGTCGGGTGGGAAGACGCCTCCTTGAGTAGTATATTCCTGAGGAGATTGAGCCCTAGCCTGCGGGACGAGCTGGCCCACCTGGAGAAACCCTCCATGCTGCATGAGTGTATCTCTCTGGCCATTAGCCTTGACAACCGTCTGAGGGAACGAGCGGCGGAGCGTAAGACTTCCGGCCGTGCGGAGAATAGGCCACGCTGAGCTCTCCAGTCCCCCCTACTGGCCCTCCCGTCTACTGACCTCTCTGAGGACCAAGAACCTATGATAGTGGGGGGGTCGAAACGTCCTACTGAGGAGAGACAGCCTATTGCGGGAGCGAGGAGCATGACCTGAATTCTTGTCCTAGGCGGCCAAAAGGGGAAGTCCGTGCGTCGAAGTAGGGGGTCTCATGGACGTAAAAGATAGCAATCCCCTCACCCACTTTCTCATCCTTATTTGGTTTTGCTTTGGTCACAAAGAACATAATACACACGCACTCATTGACTCAGGGGCCAAGCAGATCTTCATTTCTAGGAGTCTGGCAACCCATCTGGGTCTACCTATGCAGTCGTTAAAAGCTCCTCTTAAAATTATTGCCCTGTCTAAGGCGGCGTTGGCTACTGTCACTCATCGGGTCGCCTTGGTGCCAGTCATCATTTCGGGCAATCATCGGGAGGAGCTAAATCTATTTGTCCTACCGGTATTATTGTCCCCGGTCATTCTGGGCTACCCTTGGCTGCATCTGCACAACCCTACCATTGACTGGCGTTCAGGAAGTATTGTGTCGTGGAGCCCTTTCTGCCTAAGTGCCTGTCTGCAGTCTGCTGCATGCTCGCCTGCCACGCCTTTGGATGTCCCTGCCTCTCCTCCCCCGGATCTGTCAAAAGTGCCTCCGGAGTACCATGACCTTGGGGCCGTCTTTAGTAAATCCCAAGCCCTTTCCCTCCCCCCTCACCGACCGTATGATTGTGCTATTAATCTGCGGGCCGGCGCTCTTCTGCCATCTAGCAGACTTTACAACCTGTCTGCTCCGGAGCGCGCTGCCATGGACTCTTATATTAAGGAGTCCCTCAGTTCAGGTATCATTAGACCTTCATCTTCGGTGGTGGGGGCAGGGTTTTTCTTCGTGGGGAAGAAGGACGGCTACCTCAGGCCCTGCATCGACTTCAGAGAACTTAACAACATCACTATCAAGGATAAGTATACTCTCCCCCTCCTCAACTCTGCATTTGATTCCCTCCAGGGGGCTTGCTGCTTCACTAAATTAGACCTGCGCAATGCCTATCACCTGGTGCGGATATGTGAGGGGGATGAGTGGAAGACGGCCTTTAGGACCCCTAGTGGGCATTTTGAATATCTGGTCATGCCGTTGGGGCTGACCAATGCTCTGGCCGTCTTCCAACGTCTTATTAATGATGTTTTGAGAGATTTTCTGGGCACCTTTGTGCTTGTCTACCTTGACGACATTTTAATTTTTTCCCAGTCCATGGAGGAGCATCGCATACATGTCAGGCGAGTCTTGCAGCGACTGTTGGAGAATAAGCTCTTTGTCAAGGCAGAGAAATGTGAGTTCCACATCTCCAGGACCTCTTTCCTTGGCTTCATTATTGCCCCGAAGGAGATCATCCCAGACCCAGTGAAGGTGAAGGCGGTGGTGGACTGGCCCACTCCCACATTGAGGAAACAGTTGCTGCAGTTTTTGGGCTTCGTGAACTTCTATCGCCGGTTTATTAAGGACTACAGCCGCATGGCCCTTCCCCTCACCAACTTGACCTCCACCAAGGTTCCCTTTTTCTGAACGGAAGAGGTGGACGCCGCGTTCTCGGAGTGGAAGGTCAGATTTTCATCTTCGCCTATTCTGACGCAGGTAGATCCCACCCTTCAGTGCTTGGTGGAGGTGGACGCCTCTGATTCTGGGGTGGGGGCTGTGCTGTTCCAGCGTTCTCCGGCAGACGGTAAAATCCGCCCCTGCGCCTACTTCTCTCGTCGCCTGTCCCCGGCAGAACGAAATTATGACATCGGAGATAGAGAGCTTTTGGCAGTGAAATTGGCCCTGGAGGAGTGGCGGCACTGGTTGGAAGGAGCGTCTCAGCCATTCATTGTCTGGACCGATCATAAGAACCTGGAGTACCTTCGGACCACCAAGAGGCTGAACGCCCGACAGGCCCGCTGGTCGCTGTTTTTTGGACGGTTCGACTTTACCATCACCTACCACCCTGGGTCAAAGAACACCAAGCCCGATGCCCTGTCTCGTCAGTTTGCCCCGGAGACAGCAGAAAAGGCCGAGCACCCCATCCTCCCTCCAGCATGTGTCATGGGCACCCTCGCTTGGGGCATTCGGGACAAGTTTATAGGGGCTGATGAAGCGGACCCGGTGGGGGGGGGGGTGTCCAGCGGGCAAATTGTTTGTTCCCACAGCGGTCCGAGGGGAGGTCATCCAGTGGGGGCATACCTCAAAATTCGCCTGCCATTCGGGTAGGGCACGCATGGTGGCGCTCCTACGAAGATCGTTTTGGTGGCCATCCCTCCAGAAGGACGTGGGGGAGTATATCCGCGCATGTCCCAAGTGTGCTATGGGGAAGACATCCTCATCGCCGCCGGCCGGGCTGCCCCACCCCCTCCCCGTCCCGGGTAGACCATGGTCCCACGTGGCGCTGGATTTTGTCACGGGTCTAACCACGTCCAATAACTTCAACACCATTCTCACGCTGGTGGACAGATTTTACAAGGCAGCTGACTTCATCCCTCTGCGGGGGTTACCGTCTGCCAAGGAGACAGCGGATCTGCTGGTTCAGCATGTTATTCGGCTGCATGGCATTCCTCAGGACATTGTTTCGGACCGAGGGCCCCAGTTTATCTCCAAGGTCTGGAAGGCCTTTTGCACCGCCCTAGGGGCTACGGCGAGCCTGTCCTCTGGTTATCACCCGCAATCCAACGGGCAATGTGAACGAGCCAACCAGGAGGTGGAAGCAGCGCTGCAGTGTGTCACTGCCGCCAATCCTTCATCATGGAGCACACACCTCCCTTGGATTGAATATGCCCATAATACAGCGGTGTCCTCGGCCACCGGCATGTCCCCCTTCAAGGCGTTGTTGGGTTACAACCCCCCGCTGTTCCCGGAAGAGTAGGGGGACATCGCTGTCCCATTGGTTCAGGCCCACTTAAGACGCTGTCGGCAGATTTGGAAGGCAGCCAGAAGGGCACTGCAACGAACGGCGGAACACAACACTGCGGTGGCGAATCGACACAGGGTTCCGGGCCCAGCTTATCAGGTGGGTCAGCAGGTATGGCTCTCCACAAAGAACATCAACCTGAAGGCTGAACGTAAAAAGACTGCCCAGCGGTTCATTGGTCCATACCCTATTTGTCGAATTATTAACCCAGTGTCTGTGCGTTTAACTCTCCCCCCCTCCCTCCGCATCTGTCCAACTTTCCACGTCTCTCAGATTAAGCCTGTCTCCTCCAGCCCGTTGTGTCCCCCTCCCAGGTCTCCACCTCCACCGAGGGTGATCGACGGCAACCCGGCGTGGCCCGTCACCTCCATCCTGGACGTCCGCCGCCGGAGGCGTGGCCTGCAGTATCTGGTTGACTGGGAGGGCTATGGGCCAGAGTGGAGGTCCTGGGTGCGTCCCACCCTTGTGCTCGACAAGCAGCTCATCAGGGACTTCCATTGGATGCACCCGGGTAGGTTGGAACGCACACCGAGAGGCGTGCCGTGGTGGGGGGGGAGTACTGTCATGGCCACCAATCATGGCACCTGTGTGCGCACCTGCCTGTTATCTTCTGCAGCCCTATTTATTCCCATCAGGACCAGTGCTGGGCGCGGAGTCGTCTGATTCCTTCAGTGAATCACGCCACAACCTGCCTCCGTGCTTCCCTGCACTGAATTCTCCTGCCTCCGGCTTCCAAGCCCAGCAGAACAACGTCCAGGTCGATTTCACCCGGACCAACAACCAAGTAAGCTCTATAGCTTCTAATCTGTCCATTTCCCCTGTGCACAGGCAGAGCCCGCAACGGCTGACCTCCTTCTCTCTCCAGGTGGCGGACTTATTCTAACCCTTCCAGCTAATTAGCCCGCAGACACTGTCTCCCTGGCTGCAGCTTCAGTGCGACCTGAAGACTCGTCCACATCTGTTGACAGTAAGCCTAGTAACATCTGACGTGCTGCATAGGTGTACTGTTGCTAACGGCCCTTGTCTCTGTTTCAGGGTTGCCAGTCTGTACGTTGCTCTGCCGGCCCAGCTGAAATATGCGGATTGCACCACACTACATTACACCTCATAACCGCACTCACGCATCCACTCACTCACGTTAACAAATAAAGTACGTTAATTGTGTTAATCCTGAGTCATGTCTGTCTGTGGGTCACCTGAACCATGTCAAAAATCTACATACACCTATAGTTAAGATAAGCTAAGATAAGCCTTTACCAGTCCCACAATGAGGAAATTCCAGGATTGCAGCAGCGAAGGGATAGCAGCACTTAGAGCAATAGTAAATAAGATAATAAGATAAGAATTGGTTAGCCATAGCAGTAAATAAATATACATATGTACAGTTATATACACAGTGCAGGAGCATTGCAGCTAGATGGTATAAACAGCATTCCAGTTAGTTAAATTGACCGGCAAAATATAAATATGTACCCAGACAGCATACAGTATTTCACATTTGAATCAGCAGTGTTGTTGCCACCCTTGATAATAATTGTAACTGTCTAAGTTGTGTATTGGAGGGGACAATCTCTAATTTGCAAATTTGTCTCATTTAATACAACCTCTACAAGCTGTACTGGTTAGATTATAAACTCTGACAGGCGTAGGTAGGAAGGGCCTGCAGAACCTCTTCCTCGAGCACTTAGGATGGCACTACCACTAAATGACCTCCTCAGTGTGTTGACTCATGGCGTGGGACTTGGACTCCAGCAGAGATGACAGTCTCTTCCTGTCGGATGCTGTGATGCCACTGTCCCATCAGACCACTCCGAATGTGATGGCTGATGCCACCACTGAATCATAGAAGGTCTTTAGGAGTGCCCCCCACACTCCAAAAGACCTGCATCTCCTCAGGAAGAACAGCCTGCGCTGCCCCTTCTTGTAGAGTGTGTTGATGTTGTGTGACCAGTTCAGTTTATTGTTCAGATGAACACCCAGGTACTTGTAAAATGTCACCATCTCAATGTCTGCTCCCTGGATGTTTACCGGTGCTGTGGGGGTTGTCCTTACCTGTGACAGTCCACCACCAGTTCCTTGGTTTTGCTCGCATTGATCTGGAGGCAGTTCCACAGGCACCAGTCCACAGAGTCCTGGATATGTCCTCTGTACTCCACATCATCCCTATCAGAGATGAACCCGATGATTGCAGAGTCATCAGAGAACTTCTGTAGATGGCAGTGTGGTGTGTTGTGTGAAAAATCAGCAGTGTAGAGGGTGAACAGGAAGGGAGCCAGAACTGTTCCCTGGGGGGCCCCATACTGCAGATTTATTTAGCGAATGCAAAGTCCTTAAGCCAAGCAGTTGCCTCCTGGTTTGCTGTATGGAGGGTGTGTAATCCTCCTTCCAGTCTTTGGAGCGGGCAAGCCTCTATGATGTGTTCCATAGTTTGCTCTTCTCCACATGCGCACAGTGGGCTAGGGCTACTGCCCCATCTGTGAAGGCTGGCCAAGCAGGGGCCATGTCCAGTCCTGAAGCGATTGAGTGTAGACCACTGTCTCCTTGGGAGGTTGGTGCCCGGGACCTGTTGGTTGGGGTTTATCACCAGCTGTTTGTTTGGGACCTCCTTGGTCTCCCATTCCTCTTGCCAAGCTGTCTGGATGGTAAAGTCAGCTGGGGGAGGGTTTTTCCAAATCGGCCGTCTGGATGAAAGTCGGGCAGTGGGTGGGGTGTAGATATCTGCATGGATTGGTAAGTGAGGAAAATCTTTAACTTTTTGGAGCATCCTTTGAGTTAATGCTGCTCGCCGGATGTGTGGAGGGGCTATGTTTGACAGTACAGAGAGCCAGGGGAGTGGTGTTGAGCGGATTGTTCCAGTTATAGTTCTCATGGTTGAGTTGAGCTGGGTGTCTACATGGTGTGTGTAAGATGACCTGGACCAGACAGGGGCACAATATTCTGCTACAGAGTATGAAAGGGCCAGTGCTGAGGTGCGCAGGGTGGAGACTGCCGCCCCCCATTTTGCACCAGCGAGCTTGCAGAGCAGGTTGTTTCGTACTTTCACCTTAGCAGCCGTCCCCTTTAGATGTTCCTTGAAGGATAAGGTCCTATCAAGGGTCACTCCAAGATAAGTTGGATTTGGGGCATGCTTAAGCTTGAGTCCGCTCAGGTGGATGTTTAGTTCTCTGGCAGCTTTTGCATTGTGGAGATGAAATACACTGGAGACGGTTTTTGCTGGGCTTGGTTTTAGGCGCCAGATTTTGCAGAACTGGTCCAGTTTAGCAAGATCTTCCGTGAGCACCCGTTCCAGTGGTTCAAAGTCTGGTGCTTGGAATGCCAAACAGATGTCGTCTGCATAGATGAATTTGCGGGATTTTGTAGTAGGCAGGTCGTTTATGTAGAGGTTGAACAGAGTTGGAGCTAGAACTGAGCCTTGTGGGAGTCCGTTTTTCTGCATTCTCCATGCACTTGTGTTCTGACTGAGGTGGACTCTGAACCTTCGGTTGGTCAGCAGGGTTTTTATAATTGCTGTTGCCCAAGCAGGGATCGCCTTTATAAGTTTCAGGAGGAGGCCTTTGTGCCAGACCGTATCATAGGTGGCTGTAAGATCGAGAAACACAGCCCCTGTCTTCAGTCTGCTCTCAAAGCCATTTTCAATGAAGGTGGTTAGGGCCAGTACTTGTTCTCCTGTACTGCGGTCCTTGCGGAAACCTGCTTGATCCACACTTAGAATATCCTCTATTTCTGGGGAAATGCATTGCAGTATTAGGCGCTCCATGATTTTGTAAGGAACGCTGAGTAGGGAGATTGGGCGGTAGCTTGCTGGTAGTTTGTGGTCTTTGCCAGGTTTTGGGATGGCAATGACCTTTGCTGCCCGCCATTTCTTTGGGATCGAGTTCGTTTGTGTGATCCTTGTGTAGAATTGTGTCAACCAGGTTAGGGCTCGGGGGCCAAGATTTTTCATGAATTCTGGGAAGATGTTATCGTATCCTGCTGCCTTTCCACATTTCAGGCCCTGTAGGACTTTCTCCAGTTCAGCAGCCTCGAAGGGTTCAGGGTTCGTTTCCTCTACAGGCATTTTTTGGTGTTTTTTTAGCTCAGTTGTAACTGCTCTTCTGGTGTCTTTGTCTTGGGGTGCTTTGGCGATAGTCAGTAGGTGGGATGCAACTTGGTTGGGTGTGACGGATGCTCGGCTTTGGCTAGGGGGCTTCTGTGCAGCTCCTAGGCGACGGATGAGGCTCCAACATTTCCTGCTAGAGTGGGTAAAGCTCCGGTCAGCAACTGTCTCCTCCCATTTCTTTCGCCGGGCTGTATTTAGCGATTCAATGAGATGGTCTGCTATCTCTGGGAACACAGAGATACTATGTGTCAGACACATAGTCCTGGGTTCTCACAAACTGTGGTTAGTCTGTGAGGTAGTCCAAGATCCACGATGACAGGTGCTGGTCCATCCCTGCACACAGCAGCTTGTCTACCACAGTGTTACCACAGTATTATTGCAGTTAAACAATAGTACTCAAGATAGGGGTTTGTGCAGTCACTCTTTAAGAAAAGAAAATGTATGCAGCTCTAACAAAAAATGGAATTATGAAAGTTGGAAGATAAAATTGTGATTCTTATTGTTTCAGAAAAAGGAAAGGGGAGTAGATGCAGAACTAGTTCATGTATCTAGGGCAAGCACAGCATACTTTTGATCAACTGCACTGCAAGCTGCTTCTCTGAGAGGGGCTGATTTCGAGTCAGCCAACCTGCCGCAACAGATAAAATTAAAGCGTGCCTACTTTTGATGCGTCAGTCTTTGTGGGAGAAGTTCCAGGCCAAGGGAATCTTGTCCTCCTCCAGGCTTTGCTCAGATTCTGGTCTGCAGAATACCTGGGTAGACCGGCTCCTGAGATCACCCTGTCGGCAGTTGGTGTTCTGGTTGACTTCTTCAGAGGGGAGTCCAGATCAGGTGATCGGTCTCAACCCACAGGTACACTTTGGAAGGATGCAGCTGGGGTCCTTATACAAAGCTGGAGTGCTTGTTCCCATGTAGGTTAGATAAACAAGTTAGTTTCTAAATAAAAGGGCTACTCAAACTTTGACTACTAGTTCTAAAAAAAGGGTGAACTCTAAAGAAAAATGTGGGCTACAAAAATCTACAAAACAGGTAACTAGAAAATGCAAGAAAAATAGCAAGGGAACAAAAGAACAGGGAGACGAGACGCAGGAAAAAGAGAGCTGAGAGATGCTGGAAAGAATACAGAACGAACATCTGGAACTTGGAAGCGCTTGTGTGTAAATTGTGTTATTTTTCCTGTGACCACGGTACACAGTGGTCTGCCCGCTGTCCACTTTGTGTCAGCCATTTTGTGTACATCATTACCTTCCTGTAAGTCTTTATTTTTTGAACTGTGTCATGTCAATAAATGTGTGTGTGGTGAAACCCTGCGCATAAATCCTTCCATCCTTCTCCTCCTCCGTGTGCTGTGGAATAGTACACGGTGAGTTTATGACAGAATGACCCAGCCCGAAAAGAGGATTTAGCGGTTTCACCCACACGTCCCTTTTTCCTTTTTTGTGTGTCATTTTCTGAACTGTTTTTTTCATCCACCGGTTTTTGTCCCACTATGCATTCGGCGCGCCGCTCCCATGCCGGCTGGAGGAAATTAGCGGCGAGGCATCCCACGGTGGAGGAAGAATGAGCAGCGACCTTCATCCAGGACTTTATGGATGAGGCCCATAAAGCCCGCCGACCTAAAGCAAAGTGGAGCAGCCTGGATGCAGCGGAGGGAATTCTGGAAGTGCATCCTGGTCTCTGGGATTACCCTCAGTACGCAGACCTGATTGCTTCGGTCTACGCACTCAAGTGCATGTTTCCTGGTGTGGGGAGAGCGACGTTCCTCGCGGAGCCCAAGCAGGAACACGCTCCACAGTCTGCAGCCGTTCTCTTCCCTGCTTTGCCATCAGTGTCGGCCGCCCATAGGCAGCGTCATCCCGCGAGGAAACGCCGGGAGAAGCCCCCCTCTTCAGCAGCAGTCATCATTGTTTCAGCCGCCGAGAGGTCCACTGGAATCACCCCGGCCATGCCTACCTCCGTCGTCAGGGAGACGGCTCCACCACCAGCCTACGGAGGGGTCCACGTCATTGCTGGCACAGAGAGGGACGAGTGTCTGCTATTTGCAGCTGAGGATGTCATCAACCGGGATGACAGGCAAGTATTCTGTCATTCTAAATCATTCATTAACATTAAATCTTGCCTGTCTCCCGAGGGAGAGGCCCAGTATCAGCAGTCCACTGGATCCTGTCCTCCAGCAGCAACTAATGATTGTTTCCTTCCCCTCTCCGTGTCTCCTTCTTTAATTTCTGAGGGCCTACCGGTCCAAGAACCGGGCCCCCTGACGATGGAGGAGGTTGAGGCCCTGGATGATCCTGCCCAGGAGCCCGCATGGAGGCGTTTCCCTGCAATCACACCAGCGGATGAGGAGTGGGCGAATCTGCTCGCCTTCGTCAACCGCCGGGTCGAGAAGGAGCGCCGTGAGAGAGAGGTCCAAGGACGCACTTCCCCGGCTGTGAGGGTTCCACCTCCTACGCCTGCTCAACCCCCAGATTCTCCTTCAGACGAGAAGGGGGCGAACCTGCTCGCCGCAGTCAACAGCCGGGTCGAGGAGGAGCATCAGAGGATCAGGACTGCAACCACCATCACGCCTGCTGCGGGGACTGCTGCAGCAGAGTCATCCCCCGAACCAGACCCCCAGCCGACGGAATCCAGACCATCATCGTCGACAGCGTCAGAGTCCTGGACGGCGGTAGAGCTCGAGCACAGGCAAGTTATCTCTCCTGTAGTTCAATTACCAATAATTGAGAGATCTTGTCTGGCTTTTCGGGAGGAGAGTCGGGTGCGGCTCTCGGCCACACCTGGGCTCCCCTCGCCGGGCTCTGCTGCTGCCGGTGACCCTAACCATTCCTTTTCTCCCATGCCTGTTGAGCCCCTCAGGGTCGCCAGAGAGGAGCTGCCATCACCGGGGTTGTTAACCGACGACGACGAGAGGTTGGCAGTCCTAGAGGAGGTCGACGGGGGCACAGCACCGGGTGCAACGATGGAGGCTACGCACCCTAAATCGCCGGAGTCCTGGACGGCGGTGGAGCCCGAGTTCAGGCAAGTGTGTTCCATTGTGCCAATTCCGCATATGTTAAAGTCACACTGCCCGACTCATGGCGAGGAGGGCCCGGGGCAGCTCGTAGTAGCCCTCGGGGCTGCCTCACCGGGCTCTACCGCTGCTGGCGACTCTGACCCAGTCTCTTTTTCTCTCCCTCCGGGGTCGGAGCCCTCTGCCAGTGTCGCCGGAGAGCAGCTGACTTCGCCGGAGGCCGCCGAGGATTGGGATCCAGCGCCAGGTGGCATTAGGAGCACCACCTCCCTCACTGGGGAGGCCACCGCGGAAGCAATGAGACCCCCGATGGGGGTCACTGCTGGTGCAACGGTGCTCCAACCGGAGCCCATCGTGGGTGCAGTCATGTCCCAGACTAGGACCATCTTGGGTGCAGCTCTGGCCAAATCGGGGCCCACCGCGGGTGCTGCAGAGTCGCCACCGGAGGTTGCCGAGGGTTTGGCCTTGCCGAAGGAGGACGTCGCTGCTTCAGCCCCTCCTGCCAAGGTCATCAGGGCTCCACCCATCGATTGCCTTCTTGGCCTGGTGTACCTGCGGATTGGCCCGCTCGCCGTGGGTGCAGCCACGTCCCAGACCGGGACCGTCATGGGTGCAGCTCTGGCCAATTGGGGTACACCGCGGGTGCAGCTGAGCCTCAGCCAGAAGTCACCGCGGGTGCAGCTGAGCTTCAGCCGGAGGTCACTGGGGGTGCAGCGAGGCTCCCGCTGGAGTCCATCGTGGGTAAAGAGGAGCCGGCCCAGTCGGGGTCCACCACGGGTGCAGTTGCGGACCACTCTGAGGACGCTGTGGTCCCCTTATCCCTGCCCTACGCCATGGAGGTCCCCTTTCTCTGGTCCTGTTATTCACCAGTGAGCCTTCCGGTGAGCAGGCCGCCTCCTGCTTCACCCCTTCGGTCCTGGTGGCTAATCAAGGCGGGCCGGCCACCAGAAGAATTGACTGTCCGGGTCAGGTGGCTCATGTTTTCCGGCAGGCCACCAGACTCGGTCCACCGGACCTTCTGCTGGGCCTGGGACTCTGGGCAGCCTCCTGAGCCCCAACGCCCATGGACTTGGGAGGGGGGGAATTGTGGGCCCTGGGCAGGGCATTGTGTTCCCTCGTTCCTGTTCCCCCTACCGCCCACCCGGGTTTGTGTTGTTTGTTGTTGTTGCAACTGTTGGGGGGGGGGGTCTTCTTGATGTTACCTTGGGTGTCTGGGAAACCACCCCTTAAAGGGGGGGCCCTGTCACGAGCCGAGCCGGCTTGGCTTTCCCCAGCTCGGCCTCAATCTCACTATGGGTTTTGGTTTCACCGTTTATGTGCATCTTGTGTATTTTGATACTTATTCCCTTATCCATAGGCACTGCCTGGTCAGCAGTTGTTAGACAGCCTCTGTGATCTATTTTCTCCCATGCTGCTGACAGTCTGCCGGTCTAACCATGCCCCCTCGCTCTCCTTAGTTCCATCAGCTGTTTCCAGTTCCGGTAATTATCTTTCCCGCTCCTTGCCCAGGTGTGCTCAATTTGTGTGGCCAGCGGCATTTGTGTTTAAGCAGCTCTTCACTACACAAACGCTGCTGGGTCATTATACGAGTCACACTCTCGTTCTCCGTGGTGTGACCGTCACGTCATGAAGGACTATTGGACTATGCTCGCTGAGAGGATTGGACTTTCTGGACTGTCTCTACTTGTGAGTAAACTGTTGTGCGTTTCTCTGTGCGGTTGCTGCTACGCTGGATCAGAAGCATTTCCCTTTGCAGTAATTCTGCTACGCTTCTGGTGGCGTTTTTCCCCACAGCATACTGCTATGCTTAGGCTGTTGCCCAGTTTGCATTCCCCCGAGTAAGTTGTAATCTTCCCCGCTCTCCCGAGCACTTGTGTGTAAATTGTGTTATTTTTCCTGTGGCCACGGTACACAGTGGTCTGCCCGCTGTCCACTTTGTGTCAACCATTTTGTGTACATCATTACCTTCCTGTAAGTCTTTATTTTTTGAACTGTGTCATGTCAATAAATGTGTGTGTGGTGAAACCCTGCGCGTAAATCCTTCCATCCTTCTCCTCCTTCGTGCGCTGTGGAAAAGTGCACGGAGAGTTTATGACAGAAGGAGTAATTCACTGAGAAATTAAAGTTTGCAAGGAAATCAGGACAGTAGGAGGGGATGATCTCTATTGTGCAAAGTTGTTACGTTAAGTACTTTTAATACGACCTCTATGAGCAGCCCTGGTTAGGTTATAAAGTCTGACAGGGACCTGCGGAACCTCTCCATTGTGCACCTAGGATGGCACAGCCTACCGCTAAATGAGCTCCTCAGTACATTCATCGTGCCCCAATGGGGTGGGACTTGGACTCCAGCAGAGATGACAGCTTAGCCACCATCCTCCTCTCTCCTATCTCCTCCACTGGGTCGAGGCGTCGCCCCAGAACAGAGCTAGCTTTTTTGATCAGCCTGTTCAGTCTCTTCCTGTCGGCTGCTGTGATGCCACTGCCCCAGCAGACCACTCCGAATGTGATGGCTGATGCCACCACCAAATCGTAGAAGGTCTTCAGGAGTGCCCCTTACGCTCCAAAAGACCTGAGTCTCCTCAGGAGGAACAGCCTGCGCTGCCCCTTCTTGTAGAGTGTGTTGGTGTTGTGTGACCAGTCCAGTTTATTGTTCAGATGAACACCCAGGTACTTGTAAGATGTCACCATCTCAATGTCTGTTCTCTGGATGTTTACCGGTGATGTGGGGGGTTGTCCACCCCTGCGGCAGTCCACCACTAGTTCCTTGGTTTTATTCGCATTGATCTAGAGGCCATGTATGTCTAGAGGCCTGAATGGGCCATGTTCTCCACCTCTGTTGTCGAAGCGGCGGCCCAGAGCTGCGGCCGCAAGGTGGTCGGTGCATCTCGTGGTGGCAACCCCCGAACCAAGTGGTGGACACCAGTGGTGAGGGGGGCCATTAAGCTGAAGAAGGAGTCCTATCAAGCTTGGTTGGCTTGTGGGACTCCCGAAGCAGCCGAGGTGTACCGGCAGGCCAAGCGGAGTGCAGCTCGGGTGGTTGCTGAAGCAAAAACCCGGGTATGGGAGGAGTTCGGTGAGGCCATGGAACAAGACTTTCGGTCGGCTTCAAAGAGATTCTGGCAAACTGTTCGGCGGCTCAGGAGGGGAAAGCAGCTCCCCGTCCACACTGTGTATGGTGCGGATGGGACACTGTTGACTTCAACTGGGGATATCGTCGGGCGGTGGAAGGAATACTTCGAAGATCTCCTCAATCCCACTGATACGCCTTCCACAGAGGAAGCAGGGTTTGGGGACAAGGGGGATGACTCGCCTATCACAGGGGCTGAGGTCGCCAAGGTGGTTAAAAATCTCCTTGGTGGCCGGGCCCCAGGGGTGGACGAGATTCGCCCCGAGTACCTCAAGGCCCTGGATGTTGTTGGGTTGTCATGGTTGACACGCCTCTGCAACATTGCGTGGAGGTCGGGGGCAGTGCCTTTGACATGGCAAACCGGGGTGGTGGTTCCTCTCTTCAAAAAAGGGGACCGGAGGGTGTGCTCCAACTTTAGAGGGATCACACTCCTCAGCCTCCCTGGGAAGGTCTATGCCAAGGTACTGGAGAGGAGAGTCCGGCCGTTGGTCGAACCTCGGATTCAGGAGGAGCAATGTGGTTTTCGTCCTGGCCGTGGCACATCGGACCAGCTCTTTACCCTCTCGAGAATTCTTGAGGGTTCGTGGGAGTTTGCCCAACCAGTTTACATGTGTTTTGTGGACTTGGAGAAGGCATTTGACCGCGTCCCTCGTGGATTTTTGTGGGGGGTGCTTCAGGAGTATGGGGTATCGGGCTTGTTGTTACGAGCTATTCGGTCTCTGTACGACCGTTGTGAGAGTTTAGTTCGTATCGCCAACACTCGGTCGGAGTCATTCCCAGTGAGAGTTGGACTCCGCCAGGGCTGCCCTTTGTCACTGGTCCTGTTCATAATTTTTATGGACAGGATTTCTAGGCGCAGCCAGGGAATGGAGGGTGTCATGCTTGGTGACCACAGGATCTCATCTCTGTTGTTTGCAGATGATGTTGTCCTGTTGGCTTCATCCAGCAATGACCTACAGCTCTTGCTGGGACGGTTTGCCGCTGAGTGTGAAGCGGCTGGGATGAGAATCAGCACCTCCAAGTCCGAGTCCATGGTCCTCAGCCGGAAAAAGGTGGATTGTCCTCTCCGGGTTGGGGACAGGCTCCTGCCCCAAGTGGAGGAGTTTAAGTATCTTGGGGTCTTGTTCACGAGTGAGGGGAAAATGGAGCGAGAGATCGACAGACGGATTGGAGCAGCATCTGCAGTGATGCGGACGTTGTACCGGTCTGTTGTGGTGAAGAGGGAGCTTAGTTCTAAGGCAAAGCTGTCAATTTACCAGTCAATCTACGTTCCTACTCTCACCTATGGTCACGAGCTTTGGGTAATGACCGAAAGAACGAGATCGCGGATACAAGCGGCTGAAATGAGCTTTCTCCGTAGGATTGCTGGACTCACCCTCAGAGATAGGGTGAGGAGCTCAGTCATCCGGGAGAGGCTCAGAGTAGAACCGCTGCTCCTCCACATTGAAAGGAGTCAGTTGAGGTGGTATGGGCATCTGATTAGGATGCCTCCTGGACGCCTCCCACTTGAGGTGTTTCAGGCACGTCCCACTGGGAGGAGACCCCGGGGCAGACCCAGGACTCGGTGGAGAGACTATGTCTCCCAGCTAGTCTGGGAACGCCTTGGTATCCCCTCTGAAGAGCTGGAGCAGGTGGCTGGGGAGAGGGAAGTCTGGGCTTCTCTGCTTGAACTGCTGCCTCCGCGACCCGGACCTCCGGAAAAGCGGTAGAAGATGGATGGATGGATGGATGATCTAGAGGCAGTTCTGTAGGCACCAGTCCACAAAGTCCTGGATAAGTCCTCTGTACTCCACATCATGATGAACTAAGAAATTCTACTTGGTTAATTATCTAATCTCACTATGTGATTCTAAAAATGATAACAAAGCATGCAGATATATCGTGGCAGGTAAAACATGTATAGTACATTATGAGTTCAGTAATGAGGATGAAAATTCTGATAGTCAGTGACTCAGTTCATGTGGATATTGAGTCCTTATTTCTTGTGGGAAGCAAAGGTAGATTATTGGCAGAGTCCAAATGTACAGTGAAGTTGTAGATTGTTCTTATCTGAGAGAAGTGTCACCACTCGTCCTTAAGGTGGTGCTGCGGGGGTCCATGACGTTTGGGTGTTTCTGTTTCCTGGTGAGAAGATGGATTTATTCTGTTTCTCACCTCGGTGTTGATCACAGCGGTTCTCAGTTCACTTCTGCCTGAACACAGAGGAAGCACTGGGTGTTGGGGGAAGATAGGTGTGAGCAGTTGCTCCTCATTGTTCAAAAGGATTCTGTTGATTTTAGTGAAGAAAGAGTTGAGGGTTGGGTGCAGCAACAGTTCCTCATGGCCTTTCTCCTAAAGGCCATAAGATCTCTAGATCCACCTGGTACTGATTCCTGTTATGAACCTGGGTTTGGCGGTTCCAAACCCTGTTCTGATCCGTGGTTATTTTGGCCCGCTTCTCTATTTTCCGTCAGGCACTTCAGGGAGTCCTTTGGGTCCTGGCTCCCTGACAGCTCAGGTGCCCCCCCCTCCTCCTGTCAGTATCACCAGCTGATCCTCATTTATGCGCTTCTTACATGGCAGCGTGTTCCTCCGTGTAAGCAAGCATCATTACCTTCGTTTATTTTCATCCTGACGTCTTAGTCTTTTCTAACGCTTCAAGTTTGGGTACTCCCTCGGTGTTAGCAGCTGAATCTGTCTTATCCTCATCCACCGGACTGCATGGACCGCCCCGGATTGCTCCAGCTCTGTAAGTCTATGTTTGCCTTTCACCCCGTGCTGACAGCAGCCCTGCGGCACTAGGCATTCCTCTCCTCGGGCTGTGGAGCATCCAGGGGGCATCCCTGTATGTCTGGTGGCCTAAGCTCAGCCATTTTCACTCACTGTTCATTGTGGGACTGTTTACTGGACAAGATTTGGGGTTTTTTGTTAATAAAGTGCACAAATCAATCTCTGCTCGTGGGCTTTTTATTCTGTCCTCTGTGCGCTGCGTAATGGCGCACGAGGATTCATAACAGAATGCTCCGGCTAGTGTAAAGCCCAGCGGAGAGGTTGTGCACGAGTGTTTTTCCTTTTTTCTCCTTAGTGCTTTTTCCCCTAGCCTTCATCATGGATTACTCTGTTTTTGGACTGAGCCCCGAGGAGTGTGGAGTGGCTAATCGAGCTGTGGTGTTCGTTTCCCGGGCTCAAGCCACCAACTCCCCGGAGGTCAAATTTTGGCTTTTTGACATTGCTGTCAGGGTGCTCCAGACATGCCCCGGTCTTTGGAAATATCTGGGGTTGACGCCGTTCCTCACCCTGGTCCACAAGTCACAATGACACTTGGAGGAGATGACAAGAGGGAACATCGGAGCACAACCATGACTTTCCATGATGCACTCCCGGAGGACTGGAGCCCGCCGTTCACCTCCCAAGCCGGAGTCCCCGTCCTCCTGCCAGACTTCCCATCCTACTCCCGAGAGGACGAAGCAGGACACTGAGGCAGCAGCAGACACCATCACCAGTCAGGAGTTCAGGCAAGTTCTTCTCTGTTCTCTTGCAATGTCTTCTGAGGTGATTAACCAGATTCCTGTGGAGGAGCTCCAGAACTTGCTACCCGCTGGAGCTCCCCAAACTGCTGCTGCCACGGCTCCCCTTTTTCTGTCTCGTCTCCCTTAACTATCTGCCGGCCCCGGGAGAGAATCATCGGATGCAGGAGGAGTCGGAGGTCTCGGAGGAGCCAACCGCACAGCGTGAGAGGGATCCTAGGTCTAAGCAACAGAAGAGGCCCGCCACCTCATCGGCGGCCCAGTACCGGACATCAAGCCCAACCGCTGCTGCGGTGAAGCCCCCCTCTGTGCCAGCTGTCGTACCAGCCGGCACCCCTTCTGCTTCAGCCACAGCCCCATCGTTGGGTTGTCCTTCCCAGCTGCCAGAGGGATTGTGTGTACCACTCCAGACCCGCTCACTCCCGTGCCGTTCAGGTTGGCTCCTCCGTCAATCCCCGAGGAGCCTAGAAGAACTATGGGTACGGAGAGGGATGACAGCACGCCGGTGGCAGTAGCCAACATCCAGACCCGGGAGGCCAGGCAAGTGTGTTCTCGTTCTACCTTAGTCATTAATGACAAACCTTGTCTGTCCCCCGGGAGAGAACCTCAGGCTAGGCAGTCGCCTGAGCGCTCTCCTCCTGCTGCACCTGTTATGAACTTTTCTATTTCCTCTGTTTCTTCATCCCCTGCTTCAAAGTGTTCACCAGCCCTGGAGCTTGATCGTCGGGGAAGGAGGGAATGCGTGGCGCTGGAGGGCTGCACCCCGCAGAATCTCTACGACCAGAGGAGGAGTGTTGTGGCTGACCTGAAGCTTGTGCCGATGAAGGAACGTCCCCAAGCTTCAGTCTTCTCGGACACAGCGCCACCCAGGTCTCCACCTTCTGACTTCACACCTGGAGAGCTACCTGCATCAGGGGCCTCACTGGTGGAGACCACGACTGCCAAAACCATCACGCCTGCTGCAGCAGAGCCAACCCCCGGACCAGACCTCCAGCCGACTGGACCCCGAACATCATCGTCGGCATCGTCGGAGCCCTGGACGGCAGTAGAGCTTGAACACAGGCAAGTAATCTCTCCTGTAGTTCACCTGTCAATTGTTGAGAGATCTTGTCTGGCTCCTGGGGGGGAAGAGCCGGGTGCAGCTCCCAGCTGCATCTGGACTCCCCTCACCGGGCTCTGCCGCTGCCGGCGACCCTAACCATTTCTCCTCTCCCATCTCCTTCGAGCTCCTTCCTAGGGTCATTGGGGAGGAGCCGCCACAACCAGCGTTGCCCATAGACGACAACACGGGCCCAGCTGTCCTGGAAAAGGTCGACGGGGGTGCAGCACCCAAGGATCTGGGTTCAGCGCTGGGGTTCATGGAGGACCCTGCCTCCCCCATTGGGAAGGCTACCGCGGGAGCAATGAGGTCCCCGATGGGGACCACCGCAGGTGCAACGGTGCCCCAGCCGGAGTCCACCGCCCGTGCAGCAGAGTTCCAGCCGGAGTCCACCACCGGTGCAGCCATGTCCCAGTCCGGGACCATCGCAGGTGCAGCCACGTCCCAGACTGGGACCACCGCGGGTGCAGCCACGTCTCATACCGGGACCATCGCGGGTGCTACGGTTCCCCTGCTCCAAGCTTCGGAGGGCAAGGGGGCTCCTGCCGGGGGTTCCCCGGTGGGTAGGCTGCCTCTCCGCCTTCCCCTCCGGTCCTGGTGGCTCCACCACGCTGGTCAGCCACCCGAAAGACTTGGCCTTCGGGTTGGGTGGCCCACCGGCCCGGGCAGGCCACCGGACGCTGTTCTATGGGCTGCCTGCTGGACGTGGGACTTGGGCAGGCCACCCGATAGGTCACCCCTCGCCATGCCTGGGGCCTGGGACTCTGGTCGACCCCCTGAACTTTAGACTCCTGGGGAGGGGGGTTAGTGTCCTAGGTGGGGGTTGTTAGGAGGGTCACTGTCCTATATTTTGCATATTATTTTTTGTATTTTTCACCGGTTGCTTCCCTTCTAACCTGTTTTCCCCCACCTCCCACCCTGGGTAATTGGTTGTCCCTGGGGGGGGGGGGGGGGTTCCCTAGTGCTGTGTGTTGGGGTTCAGCTGGTGGTACGGGGGGTGTCTAGTATCCACCCATGGGGGGGGAGGGGGGGCTGTCATGAACCTGGGTTTGGCGGTTCCAAACCCAGTTCTGACCCATGGTTATTTTGGCCTGCTTCTCTATTTTCCATCAGGCGCTTCAGGGAGTACTTTGGGTCCTGGCTCCCTGACAGCTCAGGCACGCCCCCTTCCTCCTGTCAGTATTGCCAGCTGATCCTCATTATTGGGTGTTCACACACATACATGCACACACTTCATTCATTCTCATTCATACGCTCATACACTCACTCATGCACAAGTTTTCAATTATGTCCAGCCCACACATCCTCACACCAGCGGTTTCTTTCCTCGTTAGTATTATGACTACTTTAACGCTGTGAGAGTTGAGAGAGATCACCGGAGCATTTTATGTGCTTCTTACACGGCAGCGTGTTCCTCTGTGTAAGCAAGCATCATTACCTTTGTTTACTTTCAGCCTGACGTCTTAGTCTTTTCTAACGCTTCAAGTTTGGGTACTCCCTTGGTGTTAGCAGCTGAATCCGCCTTATCCTCATTCACCGGACTGCACGGACCGCCCTGGATCGCTCCAGCTCTGTAAGTCTATGTTTGCCTTTCACCCCGTGCTGACAGCAGCCCTGCGGCACTAGGCATTCCTCTCCTCGGGCTGTAGCGCATCCAGGTGGCGTCCCTGTATGTCTGGTGGCCTAAGCTCAATCATTTTCACTCTCTGTTCATTGTGGGACTGTTTACTGGACAAGGTTTGGGGTGCACAAATCAAAATCAAAATCAAATCAGTCTCTGCTCGTGGGCTTCTTATTCTGTCCTCTGTGCGCTGTGTAATGGCGCACAAGGATTCATAACAATTCCACTACAATATAATTAATAAAAGATCGGTGCTTTGGTTTAGGGATCTTTGCATCATGATGAGTGCCACGTATCGCAATGCTGTGCCAAATTGATCTTTTACCCCACTTTTACTGCATGTGCAACTGAATTCTGCAGGTTTTGAGCAAGTTACATTTTTCCTACGTAACACACGCTAGCCCATTCTACATCAGCTGCGACCTTGCTTATTCAATTAATTGTGAATTGTTGATATGATTTGATTTCTCCAATTCTTTCTTCAGGCTCAGTTAAAATGCAAATGAAACTAATTGAACCATTCTGAAAAGTTGAGAAGATTTTGAACCCCATCTTTCTCCACAACAACCCTAAACCTGCATTTTCTGGGATTGTTTTCTATCCTGATCACCCAAAGGAGTAACCTATCGAGCTTTTGCTGGAGGATGTTATAAATGGAAATTTACATTACGTTCCGTCGGCTTTGTTAACGGGACCTGGTGATATGTGTTCCCAAAAATTAATCCAGATAAAGTCATAAATTTAAAATCTATCCTGAAGAGTTTTTCTTGTTATACTTTGCTTTGATGAATGTAGTAAATTAATAAGTTTAGAAACTTGAAAAATTTCACTCTTCATATTAAATTTTATGTGTGCATCCTTCTGGGTGCCTATACGGATAAGTCATGAGAGTTTTATACTAGTTCCATTTTTCTGTCACAAATGGCTGAAGCTGTAAATATAATATGGATGATCACATCATATGTATTGATTAAGGAACACACATCACTTGTTCAGTTGCAAAGAAAGATAAAGGAATCTCTAAATTTTACATTTACAAGATCCTGCAACGAAGGCATTGTAAGTTACTCTTTCTGGGCACCGCAGGTTCATGCAGCACAGATGTTAAGGAAAATCGCAACTTGGACAAACTCTTCTCCAAAGAGGTGATTGCAGCTGAGGCTGCTCAGCTCCCCAAAGGGAGTGCTGGCGGTGGGAGGAAACGCCCCCTAGAGGAGGGGAATAATGGGCACACCCAATCCAAGTACAGGCCCAAGAAGCGTAAGAAAGTCCCGGGGCCCATTCTGCCCAAGAATGCCCTCATGCAGCTTAATGAGATCAAGCCAGGGCTGCAGTATAAACTGCTCTCGCAGACTGGACCAGTCCATGCACCCATCTTTGTGATGACTGTGGAGGTGAATGGGCAGCTGTTTGAAGGTTCAGGACCTACCAAGAAGAAGGCCAAACTGAACGCAGCAGAGAAGGCACTGCGCTCCTTCGTCCAATTTCCAAATGCATCTGAAGCCCACATGGCCATGGGGCGGACTCTGTCTGTTCACACAGATTTCACCTCAGACCAGGCTGACTTTCCGAACATGCTCTTTAATGCCTTCGAGACCTCTACACCTATAGATGACAAATTTTACCTCACCCCCAATACTAATGGTTCTTTCAACTCATTGGGAATAGAGTACCCACTGTTACCCTCCCCTGTCCCAGTCCTGGCACAGACTGCCATTTCTCCAGCACCAGCCACATTCAATCCCCCAACCACAAGCAAGAATCCTGTCATGATCCTCAATGAATTGCGGCCAGGCCTCAAGTACGACTTTGTGTCGGAGAGTGGGGAGAGCCACGCCAAGAACTTCGTAATGTCAGTGACTATAGATGCTCAGAATTTCCAGGGTTCAGGAAGGAATAAGAAGCTGGCAAAGTCCCGAGCTGCCCAGGCTGCTCTGTCCGCTCTGTTCAACGTGCAGCTGGACCAGGCACCATCCCGCCAGCCGATACCCAGAGAGGGGCTGCAGCTTCACCTGCCTCAGGTATGCATGGCTCTTTGGCAGTGAGAAGTGTATGCAGATGATAGCATTGTCTTACTTGACTGATCTTGATGAACTGAACCAACAAGCTTGCTCTATTTCATTCATCTGGATTCTTGACATTGTTTTAAAAAATTTGATTGTCATTCTAATTCCTGCACAGGTCCAAAAAGAAATCCTAAAATCCTAATTATTATACAGAGTGAAGATAAACTTGCAATCTAGTCCAGAATGCTTCACTGGTACACTTACGTAATGAAAACCATGTCTCCAAATAGAGTGCAAAAACATGTAAAATGAGAATGAAAAGAATAATGCATTGATTCATTTTATCACTTCATATCAACCTATTGTTAGAAGATAGTCTAGGTCAGCAGTGATCCTGCAGCAAGATTTTCCACATAGTTCTAATGATAGTTCTACTTAAACATAAGTAGCCCATCATCATCAAGATGAAGAGATGGCTCCTAGATCTATCACACAAAGAGAGACTTGTCTAAAAACATCTCTACTTGTGACCGCCCTGCCAAAGCCTGCCTGAAGATGGAGACAGCGCAGGAGGGACAGGTTCAATACACTCAGAATCTTTTTACACATAAACTAATCCCTGCACACTGATAACGTGTCTGCTATCTTAATTAGCATCACCCTCTGAGTGCTATTCAAACACTGTGTTTCATTATAGCAGGCGGTGCCTGACTCAGTGAAGCACGATTTGTCTGATCCCTGCCTGTCATTCACACCAGTGCAGCATTCCTAATTGAAATATTCATTCACAGTTTAGGTCCAGATAACACAGAGCGTGTTATCCCAACGTAACCTCTTTGTCCATCAAATAATGTTCAGAACAGTCAAAAACACTCTTTTTGAGCGTGTTTGTTTTGTTTGTCTGTTTGTTTGTTTTGGGGGGTGGTCTCTGGATTTGCTTTTCACCATTCTTCCTTACTTTCTTCCTTAACTTCTCAGGTCCTGGCGGATGCTGTTTCTCGTCTGGTCATTGACAAGTTCATTGAACTGACTGATAACTTCACATCGCCACACGCTCGGCGGAAAGTCTTGGCAGGTGTCGTCATGACAACAGGTATTCTCTTTATGTGTTGCTTATGTGCCAGCAGTGTATGCACATACAGTAGGTGTAAAAAAGAATCACCCCCTTCAAAATATTCATTTTGTTGCGCTGCAGCCTGAAATGAGTATTTTTTCCAGCTGTTTTTACTCAGTTCAACTTATAATATCCAACTGAAAGACGTAACGGCAACAGGATGACTGAGTTGGATAAAGGATCACACCTTTCTGTCAGTATTTTGTTCATCCACCTTTTGATTCAATTACAGCCTTTAATCTGTTGGGCTTTTCACCCAACTTTGCACATCTAGACTTTGTAATATTTACCCACTCTTCTTTGCAGAACTCTTCCACTTTAGTTGTATTTGTTGATAACCGTTAGTGGACTGCAATCTTCAAGTTATCCCACAGATTTTCTGTGGGGTTTAAGTCTGGTGTCAGACTAGGCCATGCGGAGACATTAACCTGTTTCTCCATCAACCACTGTGTGATCAGTTTTTCTGCTTTGGGTCTTTGTCATGTTGGAATATGAACCTTCTTCCTAGTGACCACTTTCTGGCAGAGGGCAGCAGGTTTTCTTCAAGAATTTGATGGTATTTTACCCAATCCATTTTCCTTCTATCCTAACAAGTCATCCAGTCACTGCTGCAGAGAAACAGCCCCACAACAAGATATTACCACCTCCATGCTTTACTGCAGGAATGGTGTAATCTAGATGTTGAGTTGCAAAGGCTTTAAACCAGACATACTTTATCAATTGGTGCTAGGGCCAGATAGTTCAATTTTAGTCTCATCTGACCATAACACCTTTTCCCACCTGGCCTCTGAATCTTTCAGGAGCATTTTGGCAAAGTTGCATGTGGCGTTTCTTGAGGAGTGTTTTTTTGTCCTTGCAACCCTCCCATATACCCCAAATCTGTAGAGAATTTCGGATACTGTTGTCACATGTAAGCAATGACTACTCTGTGTCATAAATTCCTGTAACTGCTTCAAGATTAATGCAGGCCTCTTGGTAGCCTCTCAGACCTGTTTCCTGTTTGTGCTTTCATCCAGATTGGTGGGATGTCCTGATCCAGGCAGGATCTCAGTTGTCCCAGACACGTTCATTCTTCTTAATAATAGACTTCCTGAGCTTCTAGGGATTAATAAAGCCTTTGATTTTTTTATGCATCATCTCCTGACTGGTGCCTGTCCACTTTATCACAAAGATCTTTAGACAGTGCTTTGCCACCCATCGTTGATCGTTTGCTTGAGTTGCACTTCCATGGACTTAAGTGCTTCAGGAAGAATCAAAATGTCCATAATTGATCACAGGTGGAAATTAAATGGTATGCCATTAAAGCAGTGATGAGCTAACATGACTGAGTTCATAAATCATTTTTAGGAGGGGATGATCCCCTGTACAACCCTGCAATTCTGCCTTTTTATTTTTTATGACCTCCTTTCTGTTACATGTTTTTGGTTGGATGTTATGAGTCGCACTGAGGAAATATAGCTGGATAAAATAAAAGTTGTGTCTGTCCTCATTTCAGGCTGCATCGCAAAGAAAATGTGATTATTTTGAATAGCGTGATTGTGCTCTATACCTACTGCCAGTGCAGTGGGATAAGGGGTTAAATCGGTTAAACACTGTAAAAAATTTTTTTAGGACTTATTGTAGGGAAAAGTTTGTTCATTTATCCACTGTTCCAAACTGTGCCATAACCCCCTAGTGGTCAACAGTGGTAAAGATTTTTTTCAAGAAAATATTCAGATCAGATGTCAGAAATTTCCAAGGCTATAACTTGAAAGTGGTAAGAGATAATGGCTTACTGTCAATTAGAAAAATGTGGAATATGATCTAAAGTTTCAGATAGGAGCAAATTTATGCATCTAATTTGCATAATGCCATGGCAGCCATATCAAATTACATAACTGGTCAAAAGTGGACTTTGAACATATTTACACAAAGAATGGTTCTGCTTTTTGCCACCATTTCTTGTTTGGGGCATTTTGTTATCTTATCTTCAAAGTATATGAACCAGAAAATCAGTGCAATGTAAAGATACAAAGAAATTTGTCACTTACCGCTGGCGAAGGCGGCTCGCTAGCTTGGTCCATTTTCATCCATCCTGGTTGTTATTTTGCCTTCTGTTGGTCATTTGCGCTTTCTCTCCCACATCCAAAAACTCTTACGATTATCCCACCTCAATTTCGCTTTTATTCCGTGGCAATTTATCTTATATGACGCCTTCTTATTTGACAACATGCAACCAGATGATTGTTCTGTAGTCACATGGCACTGGGGAGTGGCAGCAGGTGAATACCAGGCAGCATCGCACTCCCTCTGTTATAACAAAATGTAAACATTTACCTTCATAAGCTAAATAATCTCTTTTTGAATCATAGTTGGCAAATTCGGGAGCAAATGTGCCAAAATTTGCTCCTCTGGCTGCGATTTCAGTTTGTCCACAGCGATGGGTAGCGTCCATATTTGTTTTCTAATCTCAAAGAAGAAGAAGAAGGATTTCTTCCTCTTTGGTGTATTCCGTGTCAGCCATGATTCCTCCAACGCGTGTCTGCCACCTTGTGAACTGGCATGATCAGTACAAATCCTCAGTCCAGCTGGGGAGTGTTTGGCACGTCATATCAGTTGACAGGCACAGTGCTGCAATGTGCCACTAGGGGCGCGATCTGTCCAAGAAATCTTCACAGTTAAAAGGTGAAACACATTCAACAGATGGCAAAAATATTTCTGTGATGAGTGAGTATTAGATATTTTTTATTGATATTAAGTGAATAAAAGATTTAAAATGGAGCTCTCGTTACAGATTTAAGTGTAATCGTGGCCTGTGAAGACTCCCCACTGAGGAGAGAAAAAAATTTTTGGCACAATGTTTCTTTGTGTTAAAGAAATAGTGGTTGATGCCAAACTTTTTTCTCTGTCATTTACTGCAGCCACTTCTTCATTATTTCAAAAGCTACTGCAGTCAACTATCTATACCCGCTGTTTGTTTACAACGCATTAATACACTGTGTCCTATTTGTTAAACTCAAACCCAAAGTTAAGGCCAATGAGTCATTAAATGTTTGTTAAAGGATTCATTTTAGGTTGTTATGCCACCAACTATTGATCCAGTCATTTATGTGTCAATACAAAGTGAAAATACAGTATTATAAATGTCCTCAAATTTGAATCAAAAGCCCTTACTGACTGAACAATTATGACTCTTGGCAGTGCTTCTAAATTGTAATTGCATTTGTTCCATTTGCTGTAATTATTCCTGAGAGGTTTCTGTGGCTTAAGTGGACTTTACAAATTGAATAGAATCAATAAAGTTTAGACAGGCTAATATTTGCATGTGTGTGCAGACGTGAGCAAAGTTCTTGGCACCCTTCCACAAAAACCTTGAACTCACAAAACTTTAATGGCATATCTTACTGTTTATATAATTTAATTTTTTATTGAAGACAAATCAGACTTTACTTTTGATTATTGATTAAGTTGACTATTTTATATAATTAACCAAATTAAAATGGCATAGACAACAAGATGATAACCTGAAGTTTAATATTTTGTGGCACCCCCTTTTCAAGCTTTTCATCAGCCATTCAGCCTGTTTAAAGGGGAAAAACATGCTGCTGTGTAGTTTGGTATCACTGTGTGCACCACACTGAACATGGACCAGAGAAAGTAAAGGAGAGATCTGTCTGGGAAGCTCAGAAAGAAGATTCTAGATAACCGTGTTAAAGTTAGGGACTATAAGACCATCTCCAGGCTGCTTCATGTTCCTGTGACCACAGATTTTATTAAATTATTATTGACCACAGATACCATCATCTATTCAAGCTGAACTCCAAGGTCAAGGTATGTTATTTTCTGATCGTATCACGGGTCGCGTTTTGAACAATACTGGGCTTCATGGGAAAAGACCAGGAGGACTGTCATGTGTCTGAGCTCATGTTTTTACTTGAGCTCAGACCATAACTTTAGTTCTAAGTTTTGTTTGTTTGTTGGTTTGATTTGTCTGTTTCTGTATGTTTTGTGGGTTGTTTTCCTTTGAGCCTCCTCTTCCCAGGCACTCCCACCACTGCCCACAGGTTTCCCTCCAGCCAGCTCAGCTGCGGGCAGTGGGGCTAATTAGGTCTCTGGCTTCCTCATTGACTCACACCTGCAGCTCATTAGTATGGTATTTAAGCACTGCCTTTTCACTGTTTCATTGCTGCTAGATTGGATGTCAAGACTGGTTTTTCTCTGCATGATCATTGCACTGAACACGTCCTCGTTTCCTCCTGAGCCAAGCCGGCTCAGGAGCGCTTCAGTCTGTAAGTTTTTTCTTGTTTTGCATTTTTTGTACTTACTGCACTATTTTTTGACTTTGTGTTTTTTCTGTGTAATAAATGCACAACACTATTCAGTGCTTGGGTTTGTCCTCTCTGCCCCATAGGGGCACACATGACAGAATCTAGCAGCCAGTGAAAAACCCAGCTGTGGTGTTTGTGTGCATTTTTTCTACCTTTTTGTGTTTTTTCACCCACCTATGATTTGGAGCTCACCGTGTCTGCCCTGGGCGACATGGAGCGACGGGCAGTGTGTTTCTTGGAGGGCATCTGGTCGCTGGCACAGGCCTCCCGTTCTCTCAAGATGGTGTAAGAGAGTTGGGACGGTGCGGCACAGGTGATGGAGGCATTCCCCAGTCTGTGGAATCACCCGAAGGCTACTAACATACTCCTCGCCATATTCCCCCTTCACACTTCGAACGACTCCCTTCCAGCTCCAGCACACACTTTGCCAGCTTCACGGAGGCGTCGTCACCCTGCTCCAAACTGTCGGAGAGACACCACCACCTTTCAGCCAGCAACTTTCCGAACATCGAGTGAGACAAATCCCATAGCAGACTCTTTTTCTTGTTCTTCATTGCCGACTATCACGCCAGTCTCTTCCTCCTCCTTCCCTGCTGTGCTTTCTGCCGTCTCCTCGGTGTGTCCTCCCGCTGCTGAGGGTTTAGCTTCGCCCTTCTCGGTTCAACTCACCTCCGACTCTACGGAAACGACTCCACCACAATCCACTAGGGGGCCCAGATTCACCGTAGACACAGAGAGGGATGACTGCCCACCTGCTGCAACAGAGAACATCGTTTACCAGGATGACAGGCAAGTGTCATTTATTTCTCCTTCTATTAATGATATTGTGCCTTGTCTGATTCCCGTTGATGAGGCTCAGGGTTTGCAGTCCCCTGAGCTCTCACCACCTGTTGCAGCAAATCTTTCCTCACCTATCCTCTCCGTGTCTCCTCCATCTATTCCTGAGTATCCACCAGCCCCAGAACCAAGCCACCGGATGATGGAGGAGCCTGTGGCCGTGGAGGACTCTACTCCAGTGCCAACAGGGAGCCAAACCCCAGCTTCCACGCTGGAGGAGCCGTCAGCGTGGGTCACGGAGAAATGAGGCGACAAAGACTGCTACAACCATCATGCCTACTGCGGAGGCCACTGCAGCAGTGTCAGTAACCGAGGTGGACCTTCAGAGGGCCGAGCCCGAAGAACCATCATGGTTTGGATTGACGGAGTCCTGGACGGTGGTGGAGCTTGAGCTCAGGCAAGTGATCTCCTTTGTTTTTCTTATGTCTGTGTTGAAGAGATCTTGTCTGGCTCATGGTGAGGAGAGCCGGGTGCAGCCACCAACTGCACCTGAGCTCACTTTGCCAGGCTCCACCGCTGCCGGTGACCCTAGCCACGTTTCTCTTCCTGTCATTCCTGAGCCTTCTCCCAGGGTCGCCGGAGAGGATCTACTATTGCCAGAGGTCTCTGTGGATCCGGTCTCACCATCTGATGACGTCGTGGTTCCAGCTCCCCCCGCCGAGGTCATTGTGGACTCTCCTCCTTTACCCTCGCCCAGGGTCCCATTGATTGACCTCCTCCTAGGTCTGGTGCTCTCACGGGTCGGCTGATCTACCGTGGGTGCAGCTCTGGTCCAGTCCGGGTCCACCATGGGTGGACTCGGACTGGTCCCCCCTACTCTGCCACCTAGTACCGTTGTGCTCCCCCTCCTCCAGCCCTGCTTCCCGCCTTTGGGCCTTCCGGTGAGGGAGCCGCCTCCTGGATCATCCCTTCGGTCCTGGTAGCTCAAGAACTCTGGCCGGCCACCCGAAAGACTGGGTTGCTGGGTCGGGTGGTCCTTTTTCCCCAGCAGGCCACTTGACTCATTCCATCTGACCGTCCGGCTGGTCTGGGACTTCGACCGGCTGCCTGAACTCTGGGGCTCTGGGACCTTGGGGGCCTAGGGGTCAGGTTGGGCGCAGGTGCGGGTCATGAACTGGTTTGTGTTTTCCCTCCTTAGCCTCTTCCCCCACCTCCCTCCTGGGGTGTTTTTTTTTGTGGTACTCCTTCTCTGGGGGGGGGGGGGGAGTTCTTTCTTGTTGTTACCTGGGGTTGTCTGGTATCCACTTCTTAAAGGGGGGGCTCTGTCATGTGTCTGAGCTCATGTTTTTCCTTGAGATCAGACCATCACTTTATTTCTAAGTATTGTTTGTTTGTTGATTTGATTTGTCTATTTCTGTATATGTTTTGTGGGTTGTTTTCTTTTGAGCCTCCTCTTCCCAGGCACTCCCACCACTGCCCACAGTTTTCTCTCCTGCCAGCTCAGCTGCGAGTAGTGGGGCTAATTAGGTCACTGGCTTTCTCATTGACTCACACCTACAGCTCATTAGTATGTATGGTATTTAAGCACTGCCTTTTTTCTGTTTCATTGCTGCTAGATTGAATGTCAAGACTGGTTTTTCTCTGCATGATCATTACACTGATCATGTCCTCGTTTCCTCTTGAGCCAAGCCGGCTCAGGAGCGCTTCAGTCTGTAAGTTTTTTCTTGTTTTGCATTTTTTGTACGTACTGCACTATTTTTTGACTTTGTGTTTTTTCTGTTTAATAAATGCACAACACTATTCAGTGCCTGGGTTTGTCCTCTCTGCCCCGTAGGGGCACTCATGACAAGGACTCCACTACTGACAGAAAAAAAAACAAAACATAAAAAAGCCAGCCAAAATGCATGCTGGTAAACCCCAAAGTTTCTCTGAGAATGTCAAGAGATAATGATGATAAAATAACAAGTTGGCAGTGATTACTGCAAAAGGTGGTGCCACAAAATAGTAAGGGGCTCTATCGTTTTTATCCACGTCATTTTAATTTAATTATATAAAATATTCAACTGAATCAATGATCAAAAGCAAAGTCTGATTTGTGTTAAATAAGATATAAACAAGACATGCCATTAAACTTTTGTTATAATTAAGTAATTTCAGAGATTGAGGGTTTTTAGGGTTCCAAGCAGCTGTGCTGCAGGAAACCTGTTGTTTTTGTTCTGATTCTTCCTCTTCTTGTTTTTCGCCACTAAAAGTGCATGGGGGAGCAAAAACAGTAAAATGTGGAAACTTGAAGTTTTACAGTCTGATCAGAAACTCTCTCCACTACTGAGAGACAAAAAAAATCAAGGCACTGCATACACAGGTGGTGCTATAATAAACAATTTTATGTTTTTGCAAATATCTTGAGAACAGCTAGGACTAGACTAAAAATTCTTTCATTTTATCACTGAAACCTTCCACAACTTTTTGTCAATGGTGACAAACTCTGAAAATGAATTTTTCTGCACCATATTTTCAAAAATGTGCAAGTGAACACAAAATGGACTCCTCCTAGGCCATTCCTCCAAATTGTTTGTAATTAAGTAGAGATCATCTACAGACATGAAAGTTGTTAAAATTATCCTAAAATGTCAATCTGTTTTGATTTTCTAGGCCAATCAAGTTGTACAGTTTCTCTTTGACATGTAGTTTCGGGTTTAACTCCAGATATACTGATTCAAATTGGATGAAACTTCAGACTCACAATCAGAACAGTATTCTTCAGCTAACCAGCAAATTTCATGCAATTCTGTTAATGTTCAAAAATCATGTTTATGTCTGTCAGCCATTTTGTCTTGTCAGTGGAACTTCTTTTTTGAGTGTGTAACTCAAAGTAGTAGTGTGGTGTAGGGGTTAAGATACTCATTTGTCATGCAGCAGCCCTGGGTTCAAATCCTTCTGGTAATGTGTCATTCCTCTAAAGTGCAACCTATCTCTTCTGTGCATTTGAAAACAATATACAGTCCACATTAAGTTTTAAATGCTGTGCTGCTGGGAACCCTTTCAACTGAACATTTGTCATTTGAGACTCAGACAAAACTAACGCGGTGTTGTGGTTATGATGAGTGCTTGGAAAACAGCAGGTCCTAGGTTTGAATCTTGCAAGGAGGTCTTGTTCTTCTAAACAACACATGAAGTACTACAACAAGGCTCTTCTGTATATTTTAATGCAGAACTATGTTAGATTTTCACCTCAAGATAATGTTTGCAAAATTATTTTGATGATACATCAAGGTTTCACCGAGTGAATGTCACTTCATCCATAGCCTGAGTGGGCCCACATTTAGGGTGACCAGGTCCCAATCAATCAAATGTGGGACAAAGATCATGTTTGAGTGGGACAATGTGGGACATGTTATCAGCTCTCAAGGTGGTATCAAATTTTGGTTTACTTGGCCTTAAAAAAATGCATAGGCTATGCAAATGTCATCTTCATCTATATATTTTTTCATTCAAGGATGTTCCAACTACAGAACCTCTTCCATTTAACAGTGAACGACTAAACTGTGAACAAGATTTCCTTTCTACTACAACTCTGCATAAAGTTTCATTCAAAATAAGACAGGATTTTGCAGTCCAAACTAATTAGTGTTTTTGCACAAAGAACATCAGTAAAACAGTAAAACAGGCTAACAGCTCAAAATGGTTTTAAAGGAATAAAATAAGTCTCTTCAGCTTTGCTTTGCTCACAGTCTGTAGTCTACAGTTAACTGCAGCCAGGCCCAGACAGGTTATGCACTTCGGCACCATAGAAAGCACCTGACTGGTATTAAAATCTAGCATAATATATACTGTGGGTTGACAATATTCAGTTATATATTAAATACAAAATTCTCCTGACCTTAGATGTTCTTCTTGACTTTATACTTCCTGTTTGAGCGTGCAGCTTCCAGCAAGGCCTTCTCCTTAAGAGCATAGGTGTAGAATTCCTTACTACTCTATCCAAAGTTGCTCTTAACTTGAATTTCACATTTGACAAGTTCCACAGAGCACCGGTTTTGTTGATCATTCCATGCTGCATTCATGAGGGAAAACACTCGTTCCACAGAGGCATTTGTAACAGGGATGCTGAAGAGAAAGGACGCAACAGATGTCAGATTTGGTGTCTTTGTGCCTTGAAGCAAGGTAGACCACTTCATCACCACAGAGACACCTCTTTCCACAATGTTCTGCTGGCGTGGCAAGGTCACACAGTACTCTTCATAGAGCTCATCCATGTCCAGGTTTCCCCTTGTCTGGAGGACCTCCACCACATCACAGAGGTGGGAAAATGTGAGCTTGTTCTTCAGAGCCAAGTTTGCAACATTCTTGTGGTAGTTACTGTCTGAAAAATCATACCACTTTTCCAGGTAATTGAGTGCTGCCTTGTAAAAATCAGAAGGATCCTGTTTGATTGATGACGCCTTTAGGTCTGGAAACTGTTGGAGAAGAGTACTGGTCTCCATTCCAAAAAAGCAATCCATCTGTCGTTGTCGAAGCTTTGTCTTCAGAGTGGACATTATTTCATGTAGCTCACACACAGTCAGGTCATCTGTCTCCAACAGCAGCACAACATCATGGAAGATTTTAGTACATTGCTGTGGAAGGACAGGTAGACCTGGAGCTCAAGCGGGTGTCCTTCACTGTCTTGATCCTTCTTAAATGGCCTCCAAAGTGACTTTCGACACTGATCCTCTCCTGGTGATAAGAAATAGCTCTTGATAGCCATCCAGTTGTCATGTAGCATTGTCATGTACTATGTTGTTGGTACATGTCTCAAGACAACCTAATATTCTTCTTCCACAGATGCAAAGACAGCTTTCAGTTCTTCCACGTGTTTTGAAGATGCAAAAAAGTGGCTGCATATTTTGTTCACTATGGACTCAATATCAATGTCCAGCCTGTCTGCAGCACGTTTTCCACAGTTGTGCACAATGTGAGCCATGCAGTTTGCCTTTACAATGCTACTATTGTCTCCTTTTAGCTTCTGGAAAACAGAATTTCTTTTGCCATAATTTACACTTGCACTATCAGCAGTGAATGCTGAAATCATGTCAAAATGCAGGTCATTTTCTTTCAACTTGTTTGCAGTCTGCTGTTGTGTGGTTGCAGCTGACTCATCACTATCCCCATAAAAGTCGACTGTCTTGCTTCTCAAACCCAACTTTGGTGTCCAGTATCTCACAGACAATGGGAACAGTTTTGTAGATCCATGATTAAAAGCACCTGTAGCCACTGGGAAAAAAAAAAACAAAAAAACGGTGTGTGTGCTTTTTTGCCACCTTGAAGCTGCACCACAGGAGCTTTTAATTCTCTAAGACATGTCTCCACAGATGCAGGTGCCAGCACATCTGTAACCACCGCCGCTGCTTTTGTACGACCACATAACAGGTTTTTTTTTGTTATCTCAGAGTCTGGAAAAATGACCGGAGCGAGCTTAGTGCCACAGTCTGCTGACCGGCATGAGTGAGAATGCTGTACAGTGTGCTAAATGCGGGTTAGCTCAGCAGCTGTTACCTTATCTGCCTGGGAGTCATCTTTAGGTTTCAACAGGAACGTATCCATAGACTGGCATGCCTCCCTCTGTGCAGCGCTTTTTCTGTGAGCATCACATGTGTTGTGTCGCTTCACATCATACTCGCCCCCATAAGCGATTGAAAAATTAGTCTGGCATAAAAGGCAACGCAGTCTCTCTGAATTGCCTTCCACTGGCTTCACCCAGCTGTAGCTAGCTTCCCATTCTCGGTTGAAGCTGCACTTTCTCTTTTTTGATGTTGTTTCCATATTAGAGCAACATTAGCATAGCTCCAGTTATCGCACTCCCTCCAAACTTTCTCCGTGGGGGGCGGAGTGATATGGTTCAGGTTGCAGCGCAGTTTGACTGACATCAGTCACAGGCCCTGGAATGACAGCCTGCCCTACTTTCCTCACAGCTGCTGTATTTACATCTTGCATGTAAAGTGTCCGTACGGCCTTTGGAAATTTGAGGCTGCGGGACAACTGAAAACAGGTCAAAATGCTGTGCAGTCCCGCACAAAGCGGGACACCTGGCCACTCTACCCACATTGCCTTCAACTTCTCTTTTTTTGGTGTCATTACTGAGCAGAGAGTAGTTGTGGCCTCGGTCCCAGCAGTGAATCACAGGACATGACTTTAGCCACAAACAACAAAAGGCCCTGTGGTTGGCTGTTGGTACTGGGGTTGTGGCCGCTGTGGTTGTGGCCTTTTCGGTGTTAACAAGGAACAAGAAAGCTACATAGTGCTGCTTTAAAAACTAACACGTAGCAGATCCTAGGTTTTAATTGCTGTTGCTAAGCAAAGCAAGACCTTGAAGTCCACACCTGCTTGGAACCCGATGATCACTGCTTGCAGCTATATGTTTTGGGGTTTTTTTGTGAAAGGGTGCCAGTAAATTTGTTCAAGTCCATATGAGATGGAGATTCCTAGATTGTGAAATTAAAGTGAAATATCTCCCAAATAGTCAAGCAGCCATTTTCTTGTCAGAAACCCTTCTTTGCAACAGCATTACAGATCTTAAGGGGTCTCCTGCGGAGATGAAACTCCTCCCAGAAGGACTTGTACACACCTCAGCCACACAGTCGTCTGACGATACTCTGCTTGAACTCTGATAAGAACTCTGAGTACTACGACCGGCAGGCGCAGGCGCTGCCCGTCTGCTGGTGTGCCAGGTGTACCATCACACCATGAAGGCACCTCTCAGCCACAAAAACAAGGACATTGGTCAGAAGTGACGCCTGTGCACTGTGTAGAGATCTTAATGGGACTGTCATAGCGCGGGATTCCTGTTTTTCCACTTCATGGAAATCTCCTTTTTTGTCCCCCTTTAGGCTCGGATGTGAAGGAGGCTCAGGTCATCTGTGTGTCCACAGGGACAAAGTGCATTAACGGTGAATACATGAGTGACAGAGGGCTGGCCCTGAACGACTGCCATGCTGAGATCGTAGCTCGGCGCTCTCTCATCAGGTTCCTGTACTCCCAGCTGGAGCATTTCCTGAGGTAGTCTGTCTGGCTTCATTTGTCTTCAACATGCAAATACCACACACTTTAAAAAAAAAAAAAAAATCAAACAACTATCAGGGTCCCACAGATGCTGGAAAGTCTGAGGAGATATTGTGAAAATTTAAACAAAGTAAATATGTCAACATTCTCTTTGTAGTAATATTTTAATACATGCTGTTGATCAGAAGTACCTGCATGTGTTTCTGTAGTAACAATGAAGAGGCGCACCAGAAATCCATTTTCATTCGGTGTGACAACAGACACGGCTTCAGACTGAAGGAAAACGTCCAGTTCCACTTATACATCAGCACCTCCCCCTGTGGAGACGCCCGCATCTTCTCCCCGCACGAAGCTGGAGTGGAGGGTAGGTGGAGTGATGCCGTGCACAGCGGCGACAAAATTATCACAAGGATTTGGAGTTGGCCGCCGTGTCCACACTGTTCCTGTCTTTGTGTCCCTGCATGTGTCAGATCAGGGAGACAGGCACCCGAACAGGAAAGCCCGAGGGCAGCTACGCACTAAGATAGAGTCTGGTGAAGGAACCATCCCTGTGCGCTCCAGCAGCACCATTCAGACATGGGACGGGGTTCTTCAGGGTGAGAGGCTGCTCACCATGTCCTGCAGTGACAAGATTGCCAGGTCTGTCTATTATATGCGCTGTTATATTTCTGTTAAATATCAACATGAATGGTCGGAGCAGGTTTGCATAATGGGTGGTTAGTGAAACAGTAGGGGCCTCCTTTATACAGGCGGAAGTTTTTGAGTGACCAGTGAGAGATCAAAAATTGGCCCAATCTCTCAACAGTCTCCTAAAGCCGCAAAAAAGCCATTTCTGTGTAAATGTTTGGGAGATCGTTGAGGGACCAGGTGAGACCAAAGAGGTAAGAGGTTTCTAGTTTTCTTCTACCACCTTTACACAGGGATGGAGATTGTTTAAAGGTCGCTGAAAGGTGAAAAAGTGGCCAGATCTCTCTACGATCTTCAGTGATCTCCACTTTGGCCTCAAAGTTTTGACTCCGTCCAAAATAATCACTAAAGTAATGCAATCTCTCAAGGAGCTCTGAAGGAGCGCTCAACGATCACATCCATCTCCCAATGCGATCTCCGCTGCAATCTTTCATTGAACTCTATTGGTCTTCTCTCAGTAGTCTTTCAATGAATGCTAAATTTTTCCACCCCAAAGGTCAAGATGGCTGAAAGATCAGTGACGTATCTCTGAGCGTTTGATGAAAGACCAATAGAATTCATTGACAGATCGCTGAGAGATCATTGGGAGATCAATGAGATCATTGAGCACTCCTTGAGAGATCATGGAAGGGTACATTGAGACATCACTTTGGTGATTGTTGCTTTGGACTGAGTCAGAACAGTCACTCAACTGAGGCATCAGAATGAGCCAGAAATACACATAGAAGAGACTGGATTGATGTAAGGGATGAGTTAGTCAGGTTATGGGGACTTGTTTTTACTGATAGTCATTTGTTTGCTGCACCAACACTGATTGGGACTGTGGTTGTGAGTGATGTGCGTCACTCCACACACTATAGGGGCAAAACTGTTAAAGCTGTGATTATTTGTTTCATCATTTGTGGGCTCTTTGACATTTTCAAGATGTATCAAAATTTTAAAAAATCATTTGGTGTGGACCTCCTGTGATCCTAACATGGATTGCCTCATCACTTGGCAGATGTGTGCTGTACTTTGTAACTTTTGGCTCCATGTGTACTGTAAAGTTATGTAATGGAGGGAAAGCAAGTGGTTTACTGTGAAGCTCAAATGTAGCTAAATGTTACGCTGACACCTTTTCTTTGGCAAAAGATCGGATAAACTCGGCAATCTGAGTACGTGCAGAAATAATGTCCATATGCACAGTAATATCTTTGAAAGTCTAAAGGCCTGTCCTGTAGGAACAGTCTGGTTTTGAAGGATGTACATGAGCAGACCAGTCGAGACCCTGATGATCACATGCATGTGTAAAGAGGAGGAATTATCTCGTGTTACACGGCAGTCGCTCCATTCTCTCTCTGCTGTTAGCTGCTCTCCTTAGGTGTCATGAGGCCACCAGAGCTCTGATTAGGCCTCTTGATGACTCCCCAGGAGGCTCTGAGAAGGAGTCGCATCTTTATTTTCAGGGGCTTTAGTGTGAGCAGTGCTCATCTTTTTTGTGATTTTGCTTGCTTTTGTTTGCTTTTTGTTTGCTCGGCATCCTCGGCTTTAACCTCTTAAAATTTCAGTGTTCTGCTGGCTGGACATTTCAAATTTTCTACTGCCACTCATTGAAGAAACAATCTGATTTGTGTGTGTGTGTGTGTGTGTGTGTGTGTGTGTGTGTGTGTGTGTGTGTGCTAAATTTAGGGAACTTGGCTGGAATGCAAAGGGATTAAAAGTTTCAAATCTACAAGAAAAAAGTGGCAAATTTACAGGAAAAAGCTGCAGATATTTGAGAAAAAAAGTTGCAAATTTTGGGGAAAAAAGTTGCAAATTTTTGAGGAAAAAAGTTGCAAATTTAACCTCTAAAAATTCCAGTGTTCATTTCAAATTTTCTACTGCCACTCAGTGAAGAAACAAATTGATTTTCTTTGTGTATGCTAAATTTAGGGGAATTGGCTGGAATGCTAAGGGGTTAACCTCATTTGTTTCTTTCTTTCCGTGGTTTTCAACATAAGGACACCTTTGAGACATTTCACTCCGTCCCTGCAGGTGGAACGTTGTTGGATTTCAAGGCTCTCTGATGAGCTACTTCACTGAGCCCATCTACTTCTCCAGCATCATCCTGGGCAGCCTGTACCACGCAGACCACCTCTCCAGAGCCATGTACCAGAGGATTACTGAGATTGAGGACCTTCCGCACTCCTTTTGCCTCAACAGGCCGCTGCTCAGTGGTGAGAACACTCCTCTTTAACTAATGGCTTGTGTAAAACTACCGTCTAATCTGCCACACCTGACTGCAGAAATTAGATGTTTTTACAGGGCAGCAAAAATATTAGAATCATAAAATTTAGTGTTTAGAAACCATACAGGTACTTTTATAGTGAAATGACGTTACAGCAGCTGTGAAATGTGATTGTCATTTCTTTGTGCCAAGTGCTCGTCTCTGATGAGGTCATGGGAACAAATCAAAAACTACTATCACTTCACATTCAACTCACACCTTCTTCCTTCTCAACCCTGCACCCGTTTAATAAATGCTGATAATTTATTGTCTGCTGACATGGCAAAACCTAAACACTGCTGTCACTTTTGCATAAACATCAGTGAAGCTATTGGGAGGCACACGTGTGCTATCACGTTCCAGTGAATGCAGCATGGGTAATCACAGCTTCAAACAGTGTCTAAATCAAGGAGCGTTAACCTGCAACTTCATTAATGGCTGATATGTTCTTGATTTACCCGCCTTGTTTAAGCTTTGCACATTCTATTGTTTTTCCTAAACATAACAAAACAATTCTCGTTTTACCTATTAAAACCATCAACAGCAGCATCAGCAGTGAAGTATGGAAGCCCAAAAGTGCCAGCATAAATGAAAAAGTACTCACTAATGGTGCATTCAGACCAAATGCGAACAGGCGAATTTTTCGCACAGCATGATTACATTTTAACTCAATGTAAAGATGCGAATAGACATGAATTCACCATCTGAGTGAGTTGCAGACAGGCAAAGTTGCTTTTATAACTTCTGCAGCTGTGTTGAACCTGCTGTGGAAATCCCCAAAACACCGTCAAGCTTAGGTTTACATTATCAGACAGGGTCTCACCTGAAAAAGTTGTCCCTGCCTCCAAAATTTCATCTTGATGATGGGTTGTTTACATTGCTAGCCTGCTAGCCTTGTTAGTGCGTCTGTGGCAGGAGTTCGTGGGTGAAAACTCCGACACTCCGATTCAGCTACAAAGCTCCCGGTTCATCTGTCTCCAGGTCTCATTTTAAAACTATACAGCAGAATCTCAAGGCTAGCGCTATCCCTCAAACATGAATGCATGAGATTTACGTGTGCTCACCTCTTTCCATTGACTTTGTATGTATTTGCGCCGCCCATTCGCATTTGGTCTGAAGGCACCTTAATGACTCAAATGCAATTGCAATCAAAATTATTCAACTCCCATTGCATTTTAAGTTTATTGGCAACATTTAAAGATTTTCAGGTGTTTGCAATAAACAAATTACACAACAATAGTTTAACTAATTAGATAAAACTAATATTACAAGGATTTTATCCAAATTCAACACTAAATCCTGCTTTCAATGACTACTGCAGTCTCAAACCTATTCAACCCCCTGAATAGAATTCTTCATAAGAGCACACATTTGTAAATCAGGTGTGGCCTCAAGCACACCTGATGCAACCAATCAAGGGCTTCATTAGTTACATCACATGTGCTTGAGATAGAACGCCTCAAATACCTGGACTGTTGACGGTGACTTTTGGTTGTGTGTTAGAAATACAGCTAAGTCAAGAGAACTGTCCAAAAAGTTCAGAGTAGAAATCATTCTCTTGCAGAAACAACAAAAAGGATACAGAAAGATAGCAAAGGTACTGAATGTTCCTACAGATACAGCTGCAAGCACAGTTCATAAGTTTAAAGTTAAAGGAACAGTGGCTACACTACCTTGATGTGGCAGAAAGAGGAAGGTATCAATGGTTGCCGCCAGAGTCTTGAGGAGGCAGGTGGTCAAAAACTGTTGCCTGACTGCAAAAGACCTACAGCAGGATTTGGTGGCAGCAGACACTGAGGTTTCAGTTTCCACAGTAAGGTGCATACTAAAGTCTGAAAACTCCATGCCTAAACTCCAAGACATACACCACTACTGACCTAAAATCACAAGAAATGTTGGCTCCAATTTTCATAAAACTATATAAATCAGCCAAAGAGGTTTGGGGATTCTGTTCTGTAGAGTGATGAAATAAGACTGGAACTTTTCAGGCCTATAGAGCAGCAGCATTTCTGGAGGAAGAAGAATGAAGCAGACGCTGAACCTGCCTACATGAAGCATGGTGGTGGCTCAGTGATTCTCTGAGGCTGCTTCACTTCCTTTGGCACTAGAAACCTGCAGCATGTAGAGGGAAAGAAGAATTAAATCAAGCATCAGAAAATCCTGGAAGAAAATGTCATGACATCTGTGAGGAAGTTGAAGCTTAGGCGTCATTGGACCTTCCAACAGGACAGTGATCCCGTGCATACCTCAAAGTCCATCAAGGCTTGGTTTCAGAAGAAGTTCTGGAAGATACTAGAGTGGCTATCACAGTCGCCTGATTTGAACCTCACTGTAAATCCCTGGTGGGATTTGAAAAAGGTGGTTGCAGCATGAAAACCAAAGAATGTAGTGAACTGTAGGTTTTTCCCCATGAGGAATGGGCTAAGATTCCTCAGGAACGCTGCCAGAAGCTGGTGTCTGGCTATGCATTGCATCACGCTTGCAGCAGGTCATAACAGCAAAAGGGTGCTCTCCTAAGTACTAAAGACATTTGTCATGAAGGGGCTCAATAATTTTAAGACTGCAGTAGTCATTAAAAGTTGCATTTTGTGTTGAATTTGGAGAAACCACTTGAAAGATTAGTTGTGTTGAGCTATTTAAATTGTTGTTAGATTTGTTTATTGCAAACAGCTGCTAGTTTGAACATATTGCCAATAAGCCTAATTTGCAGTGGGGGTTGAATGATTTTGATTGCAGTTGTAAATGTGCATTTAAATGATGCAGACACACAATTTATCAGGCTGAAACAATAACCCATAATCTTCTACAACAGAAACAGGTCAGTTTTCGCTTCAGTTTAGATCAGTGGTGAAATTAAAAATTTTAATCATGATTAATCTCCGAAAATCACTTTTTTTTCTATATAAAGTATCTTAAATTGGTAATTTTTAATATGTTTTTCATACTCTTAACATGGGAATGAACAAATGTGCTTGCTTTCTGCAAGTGCATTTTTATTATTATTTCAACATGTCAGTATAATGACAAATACTACCGAGAATATTCTCCACAAAAACCTCACAAGTACCGCTTGTGCAAAACAGATAGGCAGTTTATGTGGAAAAACATCACAAAGGTATGTGGGAAAAGTAGCAAATTTAAGTTTATAAAAATGACAAATGTATGCTGAAAAATGTTGCAATTTTACATGAAAAGTCAAAATTACAGAGGGAAAAATTACATATTTATCCATCCATCCATCCATCCATCTTCTACCGCTTTTCCGGAGGTCCGGGTCGCGGAGGCAGCAGTTCAAGCAGAGGAGTCCAGACTTCCCTCTCCCCAGCCACCTGCTCCAGCTCTTCAGAGGGGATACCAAGGCGTTCCCAGACCAGCTGGGAGACACAGTCTGTCCACCGAGTCCTGGGTCTGCCCCGAGGTCTCCTCCCAGTGGGACGTGCCTGAAACACCTCAAGTGGGAGGCGTCCAGGAGGCATCCTAATCAGATGCCCATACCACCTCAACTGACTCTTTTCAATGTGGAGGAGCAGCGGTTCTATTCTGAGCCTCTCCCGGATGACTGAGCTCCTCACCCTATCTCTGAGGGTGAGTCCAGCAATCCTACGGAGAAAGCTCATTTCAGCCGCTTGTATCCGCGATCTCGTTCTTTCGGTCATTACCCAAAGCTCGTGACCATAGGTGAGAGTAGGAACGTAGATTGACTGGTAAATCGACAGCTTTGCCTTAGAACTAAGCTCCCTCTTCACCACAACAGACCGGTACAATGTCCGCATCACTGCAGATGCTGTTCCAATCCGTCTGTCGATCTCTCGCTCCATTTTCCCCTCACTTGTGAACAAGACCCCAAGATACTTAAACTCCTCCACTTGGGGCAGGAGCCTGTCCCCAACCCGGAGAGGACAATCCACCTTTTTCCGGCTGGGGACCATGGACTCGGACTTGGAGGTGCTGATTCTCATCCCAGCCGCTTCACACTCAGCGGCAAACCGTCCCAGCAAGAGCTGTAGGTCATTGCTGGATGAAGCCAACAGGACAACATCATCTGCAAACAACAGAGATGAGATCCTGTGGTCACCAAGCATGACACCCTCCATTCCCTGGCTGCGCCTAGAAATCCTGTCCATAAAATTTATGAACAGGATCGGTGACAAAGGGCAGCCCTGGCGGAGTCCAACTCTCACTGGGAATGACTCCGACCGAGTGTTGGCAATACGAACCAAACTCTCACAACGGTCGTACAGAGACCGAATAGCTCGTAACAACAAGCCCGATACCCCATACTCCCGAAGCACCCCCCACAAAAATCCACGAGGGACGCGATCAAATGCCTTCTCCAAGTCCACAAAACACATGTAAACTGGTTGGGCAAACTCCCACGAACCCTCAAGAATTCTCGAGAGGGTAAAGAGCTGGTCCGATGTGCCACGGCCAGGACGAAAACCACATTGCTCCTCCTGAATCCGAGGTTCGACCAACAGCCAGACTCTCCTCTCCAGTACCTTGGCATAGACCTTCCCAGGGAGGCTGAGGAGTGTGATCCCTCTAAAGTTGGAGCACACCCTCCGGTCCCCTTTTTTGAAGAGAGGAACCACCACCCCGGTTTGCCATGCCAAAGGCACTGCCCCCGACCTCCACGCAATGTTGCAGAGGCGTGTCAACCATGACAACCCAACAACATCCAGGGCCTTGAGGTACTCAGGGCGAATCTCGTCCACCCCCGGGGCCCGGCCACAAAGGAGATTTTTAACCACCTTGGCGACCTCAGCCCCTGTGATAGGCGAGTCATCCCCCTCGTCCCCAAACCCTGCTTCCTCTGTGGAAGGCGTATCAGTGGGATTGAGGAGATCCTCGAAGTATTCCTTCCACCGCCTGACGATATCCCCAGTTGAAGTCAACAGTGTCCCATCCGCACCATACACAGTGTGGACGGGGAGCTGCTTTCCCCTCCTGAGCTGCCGAACAGTTTGTCAGAATCTCTTTGAAGCTGACCGAAAGTCTTGTTCCATGGCCTCACCGAACTCCTCCCATACCCGGGTTTTTGCTTCAGCAACCACCTGAGCTGCACTCCGCTTGGCCTGCCGGTACACCTCAGCTGCTTCGGGAGTCCCACAAGCCAACCAAGCTTGATAGGACTCCTTCTTCAGCTTAATGGCCCCCCTCACCACTGGTGTCCACCACTTGGTTCGGGAGTTGCCACCACGAGATGCACCGACCACCTTGCGGCCGCAGCTCTGGGCCGCCGCTTCAACAACAGAGGTGGAGAACATGGCCCATTCAGACTCCATGTCTCCAGACTCCCTCGAAATGTGGTTGAAGTTCTTCCGGAGGTGGGAGTTGAAGACCTCCCGGACAGGGGCCTCAGCCAGACGCTCCCAGCACACCCTCACTATACGTTTGGGTCTACCAGGTCTGAATGGCTTCCTCCCCTGCCATCGGATCCAACTCACCACCAGGTGGTGATCAGTTGACAGCTCTGCACCTCTCTTTACTCGGGTGTCCAAGACATACGGTCGCAGGTCTGATGATACGATAACAAAATCGATCATCGACCTGCGACCTAGGGTGTCCTGGTGCCAGGTGCACATATGGACACCCTTATGCTTGAACATGGATCCTCCTCATGGATCATCACCTTATCGTGGTGGGGGGGGTTGCGTGCCCCAGTGATCCCAGGAGCTATGTTGTCCGGGGGCAATTTGCCTCTGATAGGGTCTCCCAAGACAAACTGGTCCTGGGTGAAGGGCCAGACTAAGAACGATCCAACAGACTCTCATGATAAATTGTATATCAAGGATTCAGTGTACCCCGCCCGGTATGGGGTTACCGGGGCCCAACCCTGGAGCCAGGCCTGGGGGAGGGGCTCGAAGGCTACCGTCTGGTGGCCGGGTTTCCACCCATGGGACCCGGCCGGGCTCAGCCCGAAGGAGTTACATGGGTCCGCCCTCCAGTGGGTTCACCACCTGCAGGAGGGATCATGGGGGTCCGGTGCTATGTGGATTAGGTGGCGGTCAAAGGCGGAGACCTTGGCGGACTGATCCCAAGCTTTCTAAACTGGCTTTTGGTACGTGGAATTACATATTTATCAGAAAAAAATTGCAAAAAAATGTGAAAATTCATGAAAAAAGTTACAAAATTACAAGAAAAATTTTGCTAATTTATCTGAACTCGTCCCAAAGCTTGGTTTCAAATTTATTAGGGGAAAAAAACCTCAAAATATGCCTGAAAAAAGTCATAGATTTACAATTTTTAATGACTGTTGTTTATTCTGCTTTATTTAGTTTAAGTTTTACAATAATATCAGTAGTATTAAGATCTTTGAAAGTCTAAGCTGAAGATTGACATTCTAAGGATAATTAAGGCCTTTAGGAAGCCAACCTTATTGTCATTCAATCCATGCAGCCAATCATGTACAGTAGAACAAAATTGCGTTTCACTCATCTACAATTTTAACCACATCTAGAATCAGAGGGGCCACTGCCATACAAGGCACCACCACAAACAACTTTTTTTGAATAAATTAATGAATTAATACTTTTTAAAGATCTATGGACACTGTCTGTTGCAGCTGGAACATTTGTTAGTGACGCCCGCAGCAGGTCCAGCATTCTTCCAGAACTAGAGCCCGAGGATGTGAAGGCATCACAGGACAGGCTGGTAACGCTTCTGCATGGCGGGCCGTCACCCCTGAAACTATGCCGCCACGCTAAGAGGAAAAATTAATTTAAGAAAAAATAAATGAAGGAATGACGCTCCGCAAGCGTGCACACGAACAACGCGCGGGACAGTCATCCGCACGTCGGAGTTCGGAAGCGCCCCGACCACGTGACCGTTCCAGTTGGCAGGTCTCTCTAGCGTCGATGTCTGAGAGAAGCGTGAGCTTATTAAGTACTTTAAATGCAGGAAAAAAGCAGAAGAGGTATGTAAGCAGTGGAGGCATTTATGGTGGTTTTAAGCCGCTGGTAACGGGAACAATAATGAAGAGTCACTTAGCAAACAGATGTGGTTAGGATTCATATGCAGGGAGATAAGATGACTGAAATTCACAAAGTCAGTGACTTTAATCCGTCAGCAGCCTTCAGACAATTTAAATATGCCAACCAGTGTTGCCAGATGAGGAATGAAGAAATATTGTACTGTCATTTTAAAATTATCGTATTTTGACCCAAACTATCATACGTACTAAAATAGCTTGAAAAATCACAGGCTAGGGCAGTGCATTTAAAAACAAAGCTATTCTATATGTATGGATGTTCAGTAACCAAAGGAATAAATGCAGAGGCTCGGCCATTTGAATTAAACAACTGCTGTATGCATTGCCACACCCACACAGTGAACTGCACCTCTTTGCACAACCACTGCTTCTGTCCTTAAATTCCAGGCAGGGTGATAAAGCTGTTGTGACCAATGGAGTTGCTTTGTTTTCTTACCAGTGTCCGTGTCTGTGAGGCTGGACTGTTTTCTTTTAGTGACTGTTTTCTTTTAGTACTTTTTTCCTCTGAGTCCAAGCTCATGTTCACTGATTTTTAAAATTTATTACTGTGTCAGTGCAGCTGTCCAAACAAACGTGAGCTAAGCGCTGCTGATGTGATTGGCACATTTGGCGGTGAGGAGGAGCCAGCCTGGTATGAGCTGATCAGCCATGAGCAGGCATCAGTTTCTGGTGATGTGTGGGTGTTCACACAAATTGTGTTCACAAATCAAAATGACGTTTTTGGAGAGATGTACAGAAATGCCAAAACTATTGTATATTTAGCCTTTTTTTAAAACTATTGATCGTTGATTGTATATTGTATAGGCCCTAAAACTACTGTATAAATACGGTAATTATCGTATATCTGTCAGGAGCCGAGTCGGCTTGGTCTCCCCAACTTAGTCCTGACCTCCCTGTGGGGCTAAGTGCCGCTGTGTATGTGTTTATTATGTATTTCAGTGCTGCTTCCCTATCCTTAGCCACTGCTCTCTGGCCGGCAGCTGTGAGACAGCTCTCTTTGGCTCACTCTTGTGTGAGCACTGGCTGACAGCCTGCCGGTCTGACCACGCCCCCTCACTCATTACCATCAGCTGTTCCCATTCCCGTTTGCCATCTCCCTGCTCCTCGCCCAGGTGCTGGCAATTTCATCATCACCAGCAATGTGTGTACTTAAGCAACCTTTTGCCAGTCATGCATTGCTGGGTTATTGCATTGCATTGAATAGTCAGTGTATAGTCTGTTGTCGGGACTGTAACAACGTGTAGCCACTCTACGTTAATCGTGGTTCTCTCGCATTCGCACAGCGATACCGGCTGTGGGATGCCAGCGTGGGTAAACGTTTTTCCTCCTGCATTCGTGGGCGATGCCGGCCCCCAAACGCCAACCGTAAGTGTTCCTTTGTGTTTTTGTAAGTCTTCACCCTTTCTGACTGTTTGTCATTACTTTAATAAATGTGTTGTGGTGTAACCCTGCACGTAGATCCTCATCATTTCTCCCCTCTCTGTGTGCTGCGTAAAAGCGCACAAGGAGTCATGACAGAATGGCCCAGCCAGGAAAAAGGATTTAGCGGGTTACACCAGCATGTCACTTTTTCTTTTTCAAACTATGTTTTTGACCCACCTGGTTTGAAGATGTCGATGGGTCGGAGTTACCCGATGACCTTGGGATGGGAATGCTGCTGTGCCCTCATGAATATCGATGGCCTGATATCGTCGGTAAGCGAGTATTCCACCCCAAAAGATGTCATGTGGTACATTAAGCTGGCAGAGGTTTGGCGGTGCCCTCAGCTCTCTGAGCACCCCGAGGGAGCTGAAAGGATATCCCAGCTGGCAGCGCTACGATGCGAGTACGGCAAGGGGGAGAGGAAGTCCCCGAAGAAGACCGGGCTCGCGCCGAGGGGAGGGCACTCCCGGGACGCCGCTGAAACTGTCTTCCGCCAGAACTCCACTCCCGCTCTCACCAACCCGGCTCGAGCTAACAAGGGACAGCGTCGCCTCGCGTGGAAGCGCCGGGAGAAGCCTTCTCCTCCATTAGCTGCCAACATCCCTCCAGCTGCTGCGAGGTTTGACAGGGCCACCCCGGGAATGCCCACCTCCATCACCAGGGAGACAGCTCCTCCACCTTCGACGGAGAGGGACGGCAATCAGCCTGTTGCCGCCATAAACAACGAACTCCGGGAGAACACGCAAGTGTTTTTTCATTCCATTCAATTAAATCATGAAGGATCTTGTCTGTCTCCCGAGGGAGAGGCCCAGCCTCAGCAGTCGCTGGGTCCTCTCCTCTGGCTGCAGTTGTTAGCTCACCCTCAATTTCCTCTGTGTCTCCTCCCTTTATCCCTGAGTGTCCGTTGGACCCGGACCCGAGCCGCCGGACGTTGGGGGAGTTTGGGGCCCTGGATGATCCTGCCCAGAGGCCCACACAGAGGTGTTTCCCTGCAGCCACGCTGGTAGAATCCCCAGCGTTGGAGCCGCTGCAGGGGAATGAAAGGACTGCAATGACCATCTCGCCTGCTGTGGAGGCTGCTGCAGCACAGTGGGAGCTGGAGATGGACCTCCTCGAGGCCGGACCTGGGCTATCATCATCAAGTTCAACGGAGTCCTGCATGGCAGTGGAGGTGCAGCTCAGGCAAGTTCTCTACCTTGTATTCCTTATGTCTGTACTTGGGAGATCTTGCATGGCTCTTGGAGAGGAGAGTCAGGTGCAGCCCTCGGCTGTATCTGAATCTGAACTCACCTTCTGGGCTCCGCCGCTGCCGGCGACCCTGACAACCTCTCTTTTCCTGCTGTCTCCGAGCTTTCATTTAGGGTCACCGGAGAGGGGGTTTTGCTGCCGGAGGTCGCCAAGGGTCCGGTCCAGCCGGAAGGGGACGCTGCTGCTCCAGCTTCTCCTGCCAGGGTCATCAGGGCTCCTCCCATCGACCGCCTCCTCAGCCTGGTGCTCCTGCAGGTTGGCCCGCTTGCCATGGGGTCAGCAGAGGCCCAACCGGGCTCCACCGCGGGTGCTACATGGCTCCAGCCGGAGTCCACCGCGGGTGCTGCAAGGCTGCAGCCAGAGTCCACCGCAGGTGCTACATGGCTCCAGCCGGAGTCCACCGTGGGTTCTGCAAGGCTCCAGCCAGAGTCCACCGCAGGTGCTACATGGCTCCAGCTGGAGTCCACCGCGGGTGCTACATGGATCCAGCTGGAGTCCACTGCGGGTGCTGCAGAGCTCCAGCCGGGAGCTACCGCAGAAGCTGCAGTACTCTAGCCGGGAGCCACCACGGGTGCAGCATTGACCCGGTCGGGGTCCACCGAGGGTGCTACGGGTCAGCCTGAGGACACTGTGGCCCTCTTCGCCTCCCTGTCCGATGCCATGGGGGTACCCTTCCTACGGTCCAGTCACCCACCAGTAATCCTCCCGGTGGGCAGGCCGCCTCCTGCTTCGCCCCGCCGGCCCTGGTGGCTTAACAGCACTGGCCGACTGCCGGAGGGACTGATTCTCTGGACCAGATGGCCCGTGTTTTCCGGCAGACCACCAGACTCTGTTCACCAGACTGCCTGCTAGGCGTGGGACTCTGGGCGGCCTCCCGAGCCTCCATGCCTTTGGACTTGGGGGAGTTAATTGTGGGCCCTGGGCAGGGTATTGTGTTCCTTCCTTTCCTATTCCCCCAACCTCCCACCTGGGTTTGTGTTGTTATTTCTGCTGGGGGGAGGGGGGTCCTCGGGATGTTATCTTGGGTGTCTGAGCTTCACCCCTTGGGGGGGTATGTCAGGAGATCCTGACCTCGCTGTGGGGCTAAGTGCCGCTGTGTATGTGTTTATTATGTATTTCAGTGCTGCTTCCCTATCCTTAGCCACTGCTCTCTGGCAGGCAGCTGTGAGGCAGCTCTCTTTGGCTCACTCTTGTGTGAGCACTGGCTGACAGCCTGCTGGTCCAACAACGCCCCCTCACTCATTACCATCAGCTGTTCCCATTCCCGTTTGCCATTTCCCCGCTCCTTGCCCAGGTGCTGGCAATCTCATCATCACCAGCAATGTGTGTACTTAAGCAGCCTTTTGCCAGTCACACATTGCTGGGTCATTGCATTGCATTGAATAGTCAGTGTATAGTCTGTTGTCAGGACTGTAACAACGTGTAGCCACTCTACGTTAATCGTGGTTCTCTCGCGTTCACACAGCGATACCATCTGTAGGACGCCAGCGTGGGTGCACGTTTCTCCTCCTGCGTTCGTGGGGCAATGTTGGCCCCCGAACGCCAACCGTAAGTGTTCCTTTGTGTTTTTGTAAGTCTTCACCCTTTCTGACTGCTTGTCGTTACTTTAATAAATGTGTTGTGGTGTAACCCTGCACGTAGATCCTCATCATTTCTCCCCTCTCCGTGCGCTGCGTAAAAGCAATATCTGGCAACACTAATGCCGACATTTGGATTTCAAAATAAGGGAGGCTTTTCCTACTGTCTGGGTGGTGAGGAGAGTTCTAAAAAACTAACTCTATAGAAATATTATAACAGAAATAACTGCATCTTTGGTAATTTAAGTTAGATAGATAGATAGTTTATTTCGAACACAAAAAAATATAACAAAAAACAAGCAAATAGCAAATGCAATAAAGTTACAGTATACACTGTTCGAAAGGGAGAAGGAAGAAGTGAACACTTATTAATTCCAACTCCTCTTTTCCATCGATACACCCATGTGAATTTTATACAAATTACTACCATTAATACCCCAAGTAAACAATTTACTGTATTTTTTACAGATCAACATTAACACCTGTCCATTCTAACATACAATGAAGTCCATATATCAAAACCAGTCTCAAACGACACAGATACACACAGTGCTGTCCCACCCACCATTCCATAGTGTCCCATAATGTCCCAGAGTGAACATAATGAGTCGTACATATAAATTCTACCCTTCTAACATATAACCTTTCAACAAATGGTGCTTATACCTCTTTTTAAATTGATTTCTGTTTGTACATAGTTTCAGTTCCGGCTCCAGACTGTTCCACAAATCCACCCCACAGACAGATATGCACATACTTTTCTTGGTTGTACGTATCTTGGGTTTCGTGAAGTTTAAGTCTCCTCTCAAATTATGATCATTGTCTCTTTTTTTTAAATATTTTTTGTATATTAGTTGGGAGTTGATTGTTAATTGCCCTGTACATTACTTGTGCTGTCTTAAATTTAACTAAATCGATGAACTTTATGAGATGAGATGAGATGAGATTCAACTTTATTGTCATTACACATGTATGAATACAATGTAACGAAACGTGACTTGGCATTTGGGCACGCTCTGCAGAGTGCATCCAAGGCCGGGGCAGCCGCTAGGCGCCAGTCATAAAGAAGAAAGGGAAAAAAAAGAAAAGAAATGATATGATATGACACAATAGGCGAGAGAAAAAAACATGTTTTATCAAATTGACGCTTAATGGGTAAGCGAAATTTTGATTGCAGGCAAAAAAAACCCTCAATGCATATTTAGCAAACATTTAGTGGACAAAAAACCAAAAGACCAAAAGTCAGAGAGAGTCAGTGAATGGATGGGTGTAATTCAGTATTATGAATCAGTGTGTTCGTGTATGTTGAATGCAGGTGGGTGTTTATCAGTTACTGGAGGCAGCAAAATCTCTCCCAGCCGAGATGTTATGTCTTAGTGTCTGAAACTCGGAAGCATGTCCTTGAGGCATGGCAGATGGAAATTTCCTGAGCCAGTCACATGTCAATGAGAGTTCAGATGCAGTCCCAGATTGTTTATGAAAGAGAAGCACAATCTTCTGTTTTGTCTTAATCCAGGAGGAAAATAGACAACAAGGCATCGAATTGAAGGTCTGGTAGACACAGATCACAGAGCATAGAATTTTACATCTCATGCAATCCTGTGTCCATAATTTCCATACTTAGGCTTTAAATCCATTCCTTGGAGGCACCAAAAACGACTCCAGATGTTTCCCTTCTAGAACATGGGTAAACATGTCCGGTAGAGTCCATTCTCTCTACAATGCATGCCAGGTGGAAATTTCCATGTTAATCATTGCCGATAGTTAGTGCACTCCCCCGTCTAGTCGAATTGTTGAGAAGCAGCTATGCCGGGACCGCTTTTAATTAGCTCTTCCAGTTAATTTTTCGATACACCAGGAAAAACTTCAGAGCCAATCAGCAGAAAATCCTGTGATCCTAGCCAAACCAGGTAGATGTTTCCACATCCTCAGTCGAATTATGCAGACACATGCGTTCCAATCCATGGGTCTCTCCATAGGGGCTCCCCCTGGCCCGAATTTATATAAAATATTGTTAATTTTATTAAAGCCGCTCACCAAATCCATTTTTTTCGTTTGGATCAAGATTCAGCCAGAAGAACAGCGACGCAGACAAGACAGCAAGCTGGGATTCTCAGTTAGGGAGGGAAGGAGGGTAAAAGAGGGGAGCAGCAAAGAAAAAGGCGTCTGTTCTCTCTGAAGGGCAAGAAGAAAGAGAGTCACATTATGACATGTGACTTCAAGAACATCGAATTGGTATGGTCTCTATATCCTGCATTGTTTATTATCCTTATAGCTCTTTTTTGTAATGTGCATATTGCTTGTAGGTTGGTCTTGTAGGTGTTTCCCCAGACTTCTACACAGTAGTTAAGATAAGGTAAAAACAGTGAATTGTACAATAAGACCAATGATTTATAGTCCAAGATGTGTCTTGTCTTCCCCAGTATGCCTATACATTTTGCTAATTTAGCCCGGATGTGACTGATGTGAGGTTTCCAGCAGATTTTACTGTCTAGCGTCACCCCCAGAAACTTATTTTCCTGTACTGTTTGTATTCTGGTATCATCTATCGTTATCATTATTTCATGACTTATTTTATAATTTCCAAACACCATAATCTTTGTTTTTTTTAGATTTAGAGATAATTTATTTTTGTTGAACCACTGCGTTAATTTTTCCATTTCAGTTGTGACCACCTCTAAAACCTGCTGCAAATTCTCACCAGTGCAAAGGATATTTGTGTCATCCGCAAACAAAATAAATTTCAGAATTTTTGATACTTGGCATATGTCATTTATATACAAGATAAAGAGTTTGGGTCCCAAAACTGACCCCTGGGGCACACCACAAGTGATGTCCATGCAGGGTGATTTGTGCTCTCCAATTTGTACAAATTGTTGTCTATTACTTAAATAACTTTCCACCCAACTCAGTCCTACCCCTCTTATCCCATACCTTTCCAGTTTCCTTAGTAGTATTCTGTGGTCAATGGTGTCAAAAGCTTTCTTTAAGTCTATAAATACTCCTACAGCAGCCTTTTTTTTGTCTATACAACTAGTAATTTCTTCTATAAGTTCGATCAGTGCCAAAGATGTAGATTTATCTGCTCTAAAACCATACTGGCTATCTGTAAGGAGGTTGTGTTTTTCAATGAAATCATCCAGTCTCTTAGTGAATATTTTTTCAAGTATTTTGGAGAATTGTGAGAGTAAAGAGACTGGCCTGTAATTTGTGAAACAATGACTGTCTCCTGTTTTGTAAAGAGGTGTTACTTTTGCTATTTTCATTTTGTCTGGAAATGTACCAGTTTGAAATGACAGGTTACAGATATGGGTGAGTGGCTTAACAATTCCCTCAATTACTTTTTTCACTATTGTCATGTCAATTTCATTCCAGTCCGTTGATTTTTTGTTCTTAAATTTACTCACAGTCTCGATAATTTCCTTTTCAGTAACTGCACCCAAAAAGATTGTGTTTGGGTTTCTATCCTCTATTTCATTCACAGACCCACTGTGGTTTGTTTCTGGAGTCACTATTGATTTTGCTAATTCAGGACCAGCGTTTACAAAAGATTTATTGAAACCACTGACCACATCTTCCATATTATTAATCAAACTGTCGTTTTCGATAAAATATTCTGGATAATTTGCATACTTAGGACGATTACTAATAATCCCCTTGAGTACTTGCCATATTCCTCTTATGTTATTTTTGTTATCCTCTAGTATTCTGTTGTAATATTCTTTCTTACAGGTCCTCATTATAGTGGTAAGCTTATTTTTATATCTTTTATATTTGATCTCAGCTTCCACTGTTCTGCATTTAATGAATTGTTTATATAATGTATTCTTCTTTTTACATGCCTTTATTAACCCCTTGGTGATCCAAGGAATATTTTTTTTTTGTTGTCTGTCACTGTCTTGTTTTATAGGACAGTATTTATTGTACAATGATTGAAATATTTGTAAAAATTTATCATATGTTCTATTTATGTCATTTTCATCATAAACTATCTTCCAATCTTGTATTAATAATTCCTTTGTCAGTAAATACATTGATTCTTCGGTTCTTATTCTTTTATATTTAATATTTAATATTAAATTATTATATTATTTATTTCATTAATAAATAATATAATTTTATTTATATTTTTTTTCTTTGAGATCAAAGTTAAATTATTTTTCCGTTCTGGCTCTGCAAAATTATGGTCAAAAGTGTAAATTGTATAAGGAAATTTTTTTTACCACAATCTGTTTCAAATTCATATAAAAAAAATTGTAATTTTTAAAAAAAAAATTAGCTATGAAATAATCCACAAGTTTATAATAAAGTCTGAAATGTACAAGAAAAGTCACAATTTTACAAGAAGAAATTACAAATGAGGAAAATGGTTGTAAATTTAGATAAATTTACAGAGAAAAGTAGACAACTATAAGAAAATTGTTATCAATTTTGGAGAAAAACCTCAAACCTTCAAGACTGAAGTCATTACTCAAGTTTTTAAGTGGGTGCTCTTTGTTCTCTTAACTCAACTAAAAATTTTTGATTGTCTACTTTTAATTATTAATTTCATAAGATAGCACTGCTTTTACATGAGTAAAATTTCTTGCTACTATACCCACCTTTGATCATATAATTTAAGTATGCATGAGTAAATTACTATTATGAATGTTTTTTCCTTCTCTTTCCTACTCTTTCTCAATGGAAAAAAGAAACACTAGAATAGAAATACAAAAAATACACATTTTTGCCATTTATGTAAACCATGACAAAAAAAAATCCTGCAGGACAAACATGACATTTGGTATTTTCTAACCTGTTTGTATACCACCATAGACAGAGAGAGCCAAGGAGAGGAAAGTGTTAAGGCAGAGGGTCCAGGAGAGGTGAGAGCAGAGGAAGGAGAGAAGGATAACACCAGTAAAAAGTCCAAACACAGGACGTCTAGGTGGGACCCCAACTGGCCCAATATTCCAACATTCAAGCCTTGGTTGTACAATACTTCAAATAGTAAATTCCATATGCAAAGTTACTGTGCAATTTTTTTAAAAAAAGAAATAAATATTATAAAATTAACATTTTCCAGTTACAATAGTGTCATGTGTTGTGTGCCCCCCCCCCTCCCGGAAACACTGCATGACAAAAATTCACAGTCGTTGCAGTTTCACATTTACTGTAAGACTATATATACAGCTGTGGAAAACATCCTGTGTGGTATCCATGCCAAAGACTCAGCACCCCAAGGACCTGAACAGCTACAGATCAGTGGCCCTCACATCACACCTAATGAAGACCCTGGAGAGGCTGCTCCTCGCCCACCTCTGCCCCCCTGGTGGGAGCAGCGATGGACCCACTTCATTTTGCCTACCAGCATAGCATCAGGGTGGAGGATGCAGTGATCTTCCTCCTACATCATTCCCTGTCCCACCTGGAGATGCCTGGGAGCACTGTGAGGATCATGTTCTTCAATTTCTCCAGTGCTTTAAATACCATCCAACCAGTAATCCTGAGGGACAAGCTGCCGTGCACAAGGGTGGACCAGCACCTGTCATCGTGGATCCTGGACTACGTCATAGACCGACCACAGTTTGTGAGAACCCAGGACTGTGTGTCAGACACCATCATCTGCAGTATGGGGGCACCCCAGGGAACAATTCTGGCTCCCTTCCTGTTCACCCTCTACACTGCTGACTTTTCACACAACACACCACACTGCCATCTACAGAAGTTCTCTGATGACTCTGCAGTCATTGGTCTCATCTCTGAGGGGGATGATGAGTACAGAGGACTTATCCAGGACTTTGTAGACTGGTGCCTGCAGAACTGCCTCCAGATCAATGTGAGGAAAACCAAGCAACTAATGGTGGACTGCTGCAGGTGTGGACAACCCCCCACAGCACCAGTAAACATCCAGGGAGCAGACATTGAGATGGTGACATCTTACAAGTACCTGGGTGTTCACCTGAACAATAAACTGGATGCACAACACCAACATGCTCTACAGGAAGGGGCAGCACAGGCTTTTCCTCCTGAGGAGACTCAGATCTTTTGGAGGGCAGGGGCACTCCTGAAGACCTTCTATGATACTGTGGTGGCATCAGACTTTACGTATGGAGTGGTCTGCTGGGTCAGCGGCATCATGGCAGTCAACAGGAAGAGACTGACCAGGCTGATCAAAAAAGCCAGCTCTGTTCTGGGGTGACGCCTCGACCCAGTAGAGGAGACAGAAGAGAGCAGGACGGTGGCTAAGCTGTCAACTCTGCTGGAGTCCGAGTCCCACCCCATCGGGACACGCTGAATGCACTGAGAAGCTCATTTAGTGGTAGGCTGTGCCATCCTAAGTGCTTGAGAGAGAGATTCTGCAGGTCTTTACTATCTACAACTGTCAGACTTTATAATCTGAATACTGCTCATAGAGGCTGTATTACACGTCACAACACTGCACAATAGAGATTGTCCCCTCCAATACACAGCTAAGACAATTACAATTATTATTATTGAGGGTGGCAACAACACTGTTCATTCAATGTGAAATATACTGTCTGGGTCCATATTTATATTTAGCCAGTAATTTAACTAACTGTAATCCTGCTGATACCATCTAGCTGCAATGCTCCTGCACTGTGTATATAATTGTGTTATAGTGCGTAACAACACTTGATTATAAGTGTGATAAGGTGCAATGATTATTTAATTTATATTTAGAGTTGTGTGTGGGGACGGAGGTTTACTTTGTGACCACAAACACTCACAAAACAAGAGAGAAACACTCGTAAAGGGGCACCAGTCCAACTTGGACAATTTATTAATAAATAATCCTTGAACCAGTCTCAATATTCGTGAATTCTTCTGCCGTGACCCAGAAAAGCACACACACAAAAGAAATCAAGCAGAAACTTCTCTATACCATTAACAGTTTTAATAATCTTCATTCCAGCATTTGGAAGTGGTGGCGTTCCATTTTATACTGAGCCCATTATTGTTTGTTATTGTTGTTACAAGAGCGCCGAGTGTCTGCTGATCTGTATATACTTTTATTTATTTATTTATCTATTTTCTACTCGTTTTAGTTTTGCTCTTAATATGAACCCTGAGTTTGAAATAAACGTTTGAATTTGAATTTGAATTTGAATTTGAATTTGAATAATCAGACTCAGGTTAAATGACATTACATTCAGTTGATTTGTAAGCAGGTGAAATGATCAACAAGTGTCAAATATCATATTAACTGGTAAGGGATTCCTGAGCATAAAGTCTATAGTTAAACCTTTGTGGCAACAAGAGAAACCAGATTTTGAATTTGTGACTGTAATGCAATGGGAGACTATGGAATAACTGTAACAAAAATATGCATAACATTGGACGCAATTCTATGGGAAAATGATAAAAGCTGATTATATGAAAAAGAAAATTCTGAGTTTCTCTACAAAAAAAGCAGAGGTTATTGAAAAGGAGAGTATTAATTTTCCTTCAGCTTATAGCTCCTATCGTAGCTTATGGACTAACTTTTAACATGAAGAATTGGTCATATTCAATTATAATTAGACATCACATTTAGCCCAGCAGATAGGAAGTGGAAGTCTGGCTTACGAACAGCTGTCTTCAGAGTCCAGCGGTGATCTTGAACTCCAGCAGATGGCAAAAGGAGGAAAGACTACCCACAGTCCTTTCCAGTTGTTATAGTTTATACAGACTCAGCAGTGAGGCTACCATAGAGTGTAGCCGGCAGGAGAGTGGACGGCTGGCCCTGGGGCAGGTGTGATGTCTTTCTTGGGCAACAGATCCTTTCCTGGCCCGCAACTTTGGGGTGTCCACCAGCCGATAAGAAAACTACAGGCTGAAGGAAAAATGTATTGAAACAGTTCCACCCATGAAATCCTAGTTCTTCCGACGTCGTGAGACGTGGGTGAGGCAGTCTCGAGGGGAAAAAGTTCAAAAATCACTATCAGTCCACTCTAATGGCGAGTTAAAGAAAAACAATAGGAAAAGTTCAGCAGAATAAACATGGCCTCTGAGGAGGGGGAAAAAGGCATTTTCGAGTTTCACTCCAAGTGAGAAGGTTGAGCTCAACAAGAAAGGATGATCTCTCCTCAGATGCCAAGGAAAAACAGAAAAAAACTTCACACAAAACTTCAGAAACCAACAAAACTCACAGAAAACTCAACAAAAATTGAACTGAACAAAAAAACAAAACAAAACTGAACTGAACAAAAACAAAACTGAAAAAGTAGGGCGGTTCTCTATTTAACTGAGCATGCTCCTTGGATCATAAAATATGACTGGCAGCAGGAAGAACCAATTATTAGATTAGATTAGATTCAACTTTATTGTCATTACACATGTATGAATACAAGGTAACGAAACACAGTTTAGCATCCAATCAGAAGTGCAAAGGACAGCAGTGCAGTATATACGGTGATTAACAGTATGTGCAATTTAAGCAAATATGTGCAAATATATGCAGCAGCGCAGAAAGTTAAGAGTACTGTTATGTGCAAATAATGTACAATAAGTTAGATGGGCAGTTATGCACAGGTGAGGATGGTAAGAGATGATGGTAAGAGAGTCAGCGGGGAACTAAGTTCAATAACATGACAGCTGTTGGAAAGAAACTGTTCCTAAACCTGCTGGTTCTAGTCCGAAGGCTTCTGAAACGCCTTCTGGAGGGGAGAAGCTGGAACAGTCCATGAGCAGGATGGTTGGAGTCCCTAAGAATGCTGCGTGCCCGGCGCAGACATCTTTTCCTGTAGACGTCCTCTATAACTGGAAGTGGAGTCCCTGTGATGCGCTGGGCAGTTTTCACCACCCGCTGCAGCGCCTTACGGTCAGTGATAGAGCAGCTCCTATACCAGACTGTGACACAGTTGGTCAGGGTACTCTCTATCACGCAGCGGTAGAAGTTGCCCAGGATGTCAATTGACAGATAGTTCTTCTTCAGTGTCCTCAAGAAGAAGAGACTCTGATGGGCCTTCTTGATCAGGCTGGTGGTGTTAACTGACCAGGACAGGTCCTCCGAGATGTGGGTCCCCAGGAATTTGAAGCTGGGGACACGTTCAACAGCTATGCCATTGATATGGATGGGGTCATGTGTCTCTCCCCTCTCCTTCCTGTAGTCCACTATGAACTCCTTGGTTTTGCTGGTGTTAAGGAGCAGGTTATTGTCAGCGCACCAAGTAGCCAAGTGCTCAGCCTCTGCCCTGTAATCTGACTCATCGTTGTCCCTGATGAGTCCAATCACCGTGGTGTCATCTGCGAACTTTATGATGGAATTGGATCCATACATAGGCCTGCAGTCATGGGTGAAGAGGGAGTAGAGGAATGGGCTGAGCACACAGCCCTGTGGTACACCAGTGTTGAGTGTGATGACGGATGAACGGTTGGGGCCTGACCTAACATGCTGGGGTCTGTTGGTCAGAAAATCCATGATCCAGTTGCAGGTGGAGGTACTGATTCCCAGGTCCCCAAGTTTAGTGATCAACTTGTAGGGGATAACTGTGTTGAATGCTGAGCTGAAGTCAACAAACAGCATTCTTGCGTAGGTGTTCTTGTCATCCAGGTGTGAGAGTACATAGTGCAGCGCTGTAGAAACCGCATCCTCTGTACTCCTGTTGCTCCGGTAGGCAAACTGGTGAGAGTCCAGTGTAGGGGGCAGGCATTTTTTGAGCTGTGCCAAGACCAGTCGCTCAAAGCACTTCATGACTATGGGCGTCAGTGCCACAGGGCGATAGTCATTTAGGCACGATGGTGTTGAATGTTTCGGCACTGGTACTATTGAAGTGGTCTTGAAGCACGCTGATACCACGGCCTGGGCCAGGGACAGGTTGAAGATGTCTGTGAAGACCCCTGCCAGCTGCTCAGCGCATGCCCTCAGCACACGCCCAGGAATGCCGTCAGGGCCAGCAGCCTTACGTACGTTGACATGACTCAGTGCGTTACGGACGTCGGTGTGGGTGAGTGTGAGGTGGTGGAGGTCGTCAGAGGGTGGGAAATTGATGTTCTTTTCGTTATTGTCCTTGTCAAAACGAGCATAGAAGTCATTTAGCTCATTGAGAAAGGGCACAGTCATGGCTATAGGTATGGAGTTGCTGGGCTTATAATCAGAGATAGCTTGAATGCCCTGCCACATGCGTCAGGGGTCAGAGTCCCCAAAATGTTCCTCCACCTTCAGCTTGTAGCTGTGCTTGGCCTTCTTGATGCCCCTCTTCAGATCTGCCCTGGATGAACTGTAGGCCTGTGCATCACCAGATCTAAAGGCATTGTTACATGCCTTTAGCAGAAGCCGCACTTCTCTGTTCATCCACGGCTTCTGATTTGGGTACTTGGTGATCTGTCTTTCCGTGATGACACTGTCAATAGTGGTGTTGATATGGTCCAGGACTGAGTGGGTGTAAGAGTCGATGTTTATGTGGGAGCCACAGGTAGCCTGAGAGGTGAACATACTCCAGTCTGTGTTCCTAAACTTCTCCTGGAGTACAGAGTCAACCCCCTCCGGCCACACTTTGATGGTCCTCAATTATCGGCTATTGTGGGAGATTCAAATGGGCTATGGTCCAATAAGAAAGCAGTCCTTTGTCTGTAACCGACCAATAGAATGAAGGTGGCATCATCCAACAGAGATGGCCTGGTGATTGGCTGGTACCAGTCAGATGACTGGCATAAGTTTCCAGAAGGCATATACACATTTTAACTGTGAAATTCATTATATACTTAATATAAAATCTAAGCTAACTTAAGTGATTCATGGCTAACTTTCAGTAAGCATGCACTTCTATAAACTTGTCCTTCTATATTAACATGCATTAGAATAAGGTTCATTTAAGCATTTTCAAACATGCAACACGTTTAAAATCAATGATTAATGAAATATCTCAAACCCATCATTGTCCAACATAGAGGCGGTCATCTTCAACAGTGTTCTGAGCAGTATTTCTTGGAAAAATAAAGTCTTGAGGAGAAAGGATTATTTCAGCCGATAAAACAAAATTCCCATGTTGATTAAATCCAACATGTCCCTAAGTTGGCAGAAGGGGGCAATGTTGAGCTGTGGATAATTCCTAGCAACCTGTGGAATGCAGTCCAAAGTTTCTGGGATGTCTCAAAACAGTACTTCAAGCATAAAACTGTCTTGCTGGGGAGAAAGCTCCGGGATTTATGACTCGAAACTAATCCATTCCTGGCACAAAACGGGATCCTTATCAGCCCTTTTACTATGGAATGTGTTTTCAAACTGTGGTCCTTAGGTGAAGAAAACAATTCTTGACCAGACTTTTGGGTGAAACAATTTCTTTAAGGTGAAGAGTGATTTTCTAGATTGGAGCCACATGGATCGATGCTACAGTGTACATATGTATATTTATTCACTGCTTTGGCTAACCTTATCTTATTTATTATTTCGCTGAGTGCTGCAATCCCTGTGGAGCTACAATTCTGTAATTTCCCTATTGTGGGACTAATAAAAGCTTATCTTATCTTACATCTCTCTAGTTGGAGAACGGCATTCACAAGGGAGTTTCCAAAATCTCTCCTAGCGTTCATGGGGTTCAGAAAGTGCGTGAAAAGTTAAAGTGACACTCCACCAAAAATCACATTTTTTTTCTGTTTTTAATATGTCTGTAACATGTTTTTGTGACTTACAAGACATACTGTATCAAGAGCAAAATCAGTTCTAAGTCACAAGTCCGTGTTTTACTGCTGTGAATTTCCAGTTAAGCTTCCCCCCCTTCCCCCCCAAACAGGCGACTTTGGACAGAGCGTTTCTATCTACATAAGCATTCCTACTTAGCCTGATTGGTTATAACATTAACCAATCAGGCTAAGCACTGGGCATGGCTAGAGTTCACTCCCCCAGGGGAAGAGGGAGGAGCTGACGTTGCTCCGTGGATGGAGGCTCACGGCCTACCTACCACTGACCACGATGAATCATGGCTTACGGTCTCAGCCAGCGTCCTTTCCCGGGAACGGTGCAAAACTGACTGCGGCTGCCCGTAGTTTTCCACCGCTGGGGCTACTGTATTCTGGAACCCCATATGTCACATGGGAGCGCAGTCAGCTCGGAGACCAGAGTCCACCAGCTGCTGCACCATACGTGTGGGGTCCCAGAGGTGCTGACAGAAGAATGGGAGGCACACGGTCAGAGGGCCGAACCAGAGAGAGACGTGTGCTCTCAGAGGATGAAGGCGCCAAGACCACCACAAGTCCATTTTGCGTTCGTTTGACTCAGTTTAATGAAAGGGGTTTCTTTGGGGGGGTGGGGGGGTGCCCCCCCAGCACTCCGTTCCATCCCGTCCAGGGAGGACGGAGGACAAGACATTAAACTCTCCACTCCCTCCAGAGGAGGGAGGTGAATTGGCCATTGTTTAGCGAAACAGTCTTTGGAGTTCTCAGGTCAGAGGTGAGCCCTCCCTGCTGGCCTTGCAGCATACGCTACTGGTGGGCGGAGGTATGGGTGCAGCTCATTAGAATATTCGTAGAACCATGCATACTTAAGTAGGTGGAAGATGTAAAAGCTCTTTCCAAGCCATTCTAAGGTAATGAAAGTTTTTTGTGGATAAAAAGATACAATATACTATTTTGGGCAATACACATTTATTTTTGAAGTGATTTTAGAGCCACCGGAGTGCGTCTTTAAGACAAGACGTTCCATACACAAGACAGGTGCAAACAGCCTGGCCATTTTCTCATACTGGCACAAGTGTGACTGACAGTACCACCATGTCACCCAAGGGCAAGAAAGGCAAAGCTAGGGAGACTGTTATTCAGTCTGCAACAGCTAAACTAATCAATTTTCATCTGATCACACCATAGATCTTTTTTTTCCTGATGCAGTGATGCAGACACAAAATAAATGTATAAACATAAAAATGTGGGGGGGGGGGGGGGGGTTCTGTCATTTATGTTCATCGTGATCACCAGTCTGTGTTCCACAGGAATAAGCAACACAGAGGCTCGGCAGCCGGGGAAAGCTCCAAACTTCAGTGTCAACTGGGCAGTAGGAGACCAGGGCCTGGAGGTGATCAATGCCACCACAGGAAAAGATGATCTGGGTCGACCTTCCAGGCTGTGCAAACATGCCCTCTACAGCCACTGGATCCGTCTGCATGGCAAAGTAACACCTTTCTGTGCTATATAGCTCTGTACCGACAGTCATCAAACTACGTCTTCTTATTACATAATATATAAAATTGTGATTCATAGTTGTACTTCATAAGAACAATAACTGCCTGGGTTTATTTTTCTGCATCCCTGTCTTACCTGTTAGAGATATAAGCTTACCTACAAAGCCTTTTGGGAAATTAAGACTGTATATTTAAGAACACTTAACAATATCTGCATGCCTATACCTAGCTTCTAGTGGTTATTCACAGTGTAATTTCATCTATATACAGTGGTGTGAAAAAGTGTTTGCCCCCTTCCTGATTTCTCACTTTTTCGTATGTTTGTTACACTTAAGTGTTTCAGATCATCAAACAAATTTAAATATTAGACAAAGATAACCCAAGTAAACACAAAATGCATTTTTTAAATGAAGGTGTTTATTATTAAGGGTAAAAAAAAAAAAAATCCATACGAGCATTGCCCTGTCTGAAAAAGTGATTGCCCCTAAACCTAAAAACTGATTGGGCCATCCTTAGCAGCAACAACTGCAATCAAGCGTTTGTGGTAACTGGCAATGAGTCTTTTACAACACTGTGGAGGAATTTTGGCCCACTCATATTTGCAGAATTGTTATAATTCAGCCACACTGGAGGGCTTTCAAGCATGAACTGCCTTTTTAAGGTCATACCACAGCATCTCAATCGGATTCAGGTCAGGGCTTTGACTAGGCCACTCCAAAGTCTTCATTTTGTTTTTCTTAAGCCATTCAGAGGTGGACTTGCTAGTGTGTTTTGGATCATTGTCCTGCTGCAGAACCCAAGTGTGCTTCAGCTTGAGGTCATGAACAGATGGCTGGATATTCTCCTTCAGAATTTTTTGGTAGACAGCAGAATTCATGGTTCCATTTACCACAGCAAGTATTCCAGGTCCTGAAGCAGCAAAACAGCCCCAGACCATCACACTACCACCACCATATTTTACTGTTGGTATGATGTTCCTTTTCTGAAATGCTGTTACTTTTACATCAGATGTAATGGGACACACACCTTCCAAAAAGTTCAACTTTTGTCTCATCAGGCCACAGAGTATTTTCCCGAAATTCTTGGGGATCATCAAGATGTTTTCTGACAAAACTGAGACGAGCCTTTATGTTCTTTTTGCTCAGCAGTGGTTTTCGTCTTTGAACTCTGCCATGCAGGCCATTTTTGCCCAGCCTCTTCCTTATGGTGAAGTCATGAACACTGACCTTAACTGAGGCAAGTGAGGCCTGCAGTTCTTTGGATGTTGTTGTGGGATCTTTTCTGACCACTTGGATGAGTCGTCACTGCCCTCTTGGGGTAATTTTGGTCAGCCAGCCACTCCTGGGAAGGTTCAACACTGTTTCATGTTTTCACTGCGGTTCACTGGAGTCCCAAAGTTTTATAACCTTTTCCAGACTGATAGATCTCAGTTACTTTGTTTCCAATTTGTTACAGAATTTCTTTGGATAGCAGCATGATGTCTAGCTTTTGAGGATCTTTTGGTCTACTTCACTTTGTCAGGCAGGTCCTATTTAAGTGATTTCTTGATTGAGAACAGGTGTGGCAGTAATCAGGCCTGGGTGTGACTAGAGAAATTGAACTCAGCTTTCCAAAGACGTGATAAACCACAGTTAATTTATGTTTTAACGGGTGGGCAGGGGTCACTTCTTCACACAGGGACATGTAGGTTTGGATTTTTTTCCCCTTAATGATAAACACCTTCATTTAAAAACTGCATTTTGTGTTTACTTGTGTTATCTTTGTAATCAGAAAGGGCAAACACTTTTTCACACCACTGTACATACAGTACATGTATACGCAACATGTAGCTGTACATATGTATATATACGTATGCTGAAGTGCTTCTGCTATCACTCATGACTTTATCTCAGAAAATACTGATCTGACCTGTCCATGTCCCGTAGCTCTCCTCCACTCTGCGAATCAAAACTACGAAGCCCAGCAGCTACCACGAAGCCAAGCAGGCAGCGGTGGAGTACCACAAGGCCAAACAGATGCTCTTCACAGCATTCCATAAAGCCGGACTGGGTGCCTGGGTGAAGAAGCCCATAGAGCAGGACCAGTTTTCACTCACCACATGAACAGGTGCTGGTCCCGGTCGGTTCTGTGGTGCCACTTTATGTGATTGTCAAACTGCTGGGTTAACATTCATTACAGGAAGATCTTTCTGGATTGCAAGGATTGAATCTTGGTTCTTGAGAAGACGCAGCAAATCCAGATGTCAAAATCTATGGATTTACCAGTCCACCTTAATTTTATAGCTTTGTGCTTCTCTTTCTCTCTCATCCAGCACTATATGTTTTTTTAAAAAAAAGATTATTATTATGCAACTTTATACAAAGAAAAAAATTTTAAAATAGACTCAGAATGGAAACACTTTAGTGAAATTGTATTTGTTTTCTGAGGATATGGATGTACTTATTTTGCATGTACGAACATACCAAATTAATCAGAAGCATCCTCAGCAGTGAAAGGTTTGGAATTGTCCGTTAATGTGAGATTAATGTTTTGATATTGCACCATTATAACTTTCACTACAGAGTTGAGCTCAGAAACATGCAGAATTTAGCACTGAGCTTAAATTCAAACAGTCACATGACAAAAGTAAAGCAGTCTTGGTCTCTGTGTGTTGTGATAGACAAATACAGGTTAGCATGTTTGGCATCACTAGTACATGTTACAAATGTTACATGGTTGTGTTGGGTGTCAAAAACAACCAAAAAGTCTTTTCACCTGTACCAAAACATGGACATGCATGAATGCTTTACTTACGCTAGTAAACACTCTGGCACATCATTGTAGATAATAAAAACTTTTGGTACAGTTAGGGAAGATTTTTTTTAACTATTACATTAAAGTACAGTAATCTATTGAAGGACTAACAGCTGTGATAGTAAAGGGAAAGTTTGCTCATTTAGGTTCTTTCACACAGCTTCTAGTTGCTTTTAAATAAATGACAACTCTGGAGATTTGTGAGGTTTTTTTTTTTAAGTTAAGAATTTTATGGTCATTGGTCCATATGGTAAAATAAATATACAACCCCAATTCCGGTGAAGTTGGGATGTTGTGTATTATGTAAATAAAAATGAAATACAGTGATTTAAAAATCCTTTTCATTGTTGAAGTTTTGTAGGTGGAATTCTTTCCCATTCTTGTTTGATGTACGACTTCACTTGCTCAACAGTTCAGGGTCTCTGTTGTCATATTTTGTGCTTCATAATATGCCACACATTTTCAAGGGGAGACAGGTCTGGACTGCAGGCAGGCCAGTCTAGTACCCGCACTTTTTTACTACGAACCCACGCTATTGTCACACGCGCAGAATGTGGCTTGGCGCTTTCTTGCTGAAATAAGCAGGGACGTCCTTGAAAATGACGCTGCTTGGATGATAGCATATGTTGCTCCAAAATCTGTATGTATCGTTCAGCAGTAATGGTGTCTTCACAGATGTTACCCATGCCGTGGGCACTAACACACCCCCATACCATCGCAGATGCTGGTTTTTGAACTTAACACAGATAACACACAGAGATATTTTGTAGCACTATGAGATGACCTTTGTTGTGGTGTGGCGCTATATAAATAAAGCTGAATTGAATTGAAATAACAATCTGGATGGTTGTTTTCCTCTTTAGCCTGGGGGACACGACGTCCATGGTTTCCAAAAACAATATGAAATGTGGACTCATCAGATCACAGCACACTTTTCTACTTTGTGTCTGTCCATCTCAGATGAGTTTGGGTCCAGAGCAACCGGCGGCGTTTCTGGATGTTGTTGATATATGGTTTTCACTTAGCATGGTAGAGTTTTAACTTGCACTTGTAGATGTAGCGACGAACTGCATTAACTGACAATAGTTTTCTGAAGTGTTCCTGAGCTCATGTGGAATGATGTTGATTTTTAATGCAGCGTTGCCTGAGGGTTCAAAGGTCACTGGCATTCAATATTGGTTTTTGGTTGTGCCATTTACATACAGAAAATTCTCCAGATTCCATTAATCTTTTGATGATATTATGGACTGTAGATGATGAAATCCCTAAATTCCTTGCAATTGTACATTGAGAAACGTTCTTAAACTGTAGGACTATATGCCCATACAGCTGTTCACAAAGTGGTGAACTTCAGCCCATCCTTGCTTGTGAATGACTGAGCCTTTCAGGAATGCTCCTTTTATACTCAATCATGACACGCACCAGTTTCCAGTTAACCTGTTCATCTGTGGAATGTTCCAAAAAGGTGTTTATTAAGAGTTTCTCAACTTTCCCAGTCTTTTGATGCCCCTGTCCCAGCTTTTTTGGAACATGTTGCAGGCATCAAATTCAAAATGAGTGAATATTTGTAAAAAAAAAAAAAAAAAAAAAAAGATCAGTTTGAACATTAAATGTCTTGTCTTTGTAGTGTATTCAGTTGAATATAGGTTGAAAATCACAAAAGCCTTTGAATCTTGAATCTTGAAAATGACTTGCAAATCATTGTATTTTATTTTTATTTACGTTTTTACAATGTTCCAACTTCACCAGAATTGGGGTTGTAAATTCTCTTTCCTTCCATTTCTACTGACTTGCATTCTTTCTTTTGACAAGTATCTCCAAGCCTATTGGTTTAAAAACAGTGCTGAAGAATACAGTGGGGAAAATAAGTATTGGACACGTCAACATTTTTCCCATTAAACATATTTCTGATCGAGCCATTGACCTGAGATTTTCACCAGATATTAGTAACAACCCAAGTAATCCATACATATAAAGAAATCGAGGCAACTGTGTTCACAAAACAAGTTATATTTAATACAGCAGAATGACACAGGGAATAAGTGTTGAACACATTTGGTGAAATTCATTTAATATTTAGTAGAAAAACCTTTGTTGGTAATAACAGCTTCCAGACGCCTCCTGTATGGAGAAACTGGGCGCAGGCATTGCTCATGAGTGATTTTAGCCCATTCTTCCACACAAACTGTCTCAAATTTTGAAGGTTCTGTGGGTGTCTTCTGTGAACTCTGATCTTCAGTTCGTTCCATAGATTTTCAATTTGATTCAGCTCAGGTGACTGACTGGGCCATTATAGCAGCTTTATTTTCCTTCTCTGGAGCCAATTGAGAGTTTCCTTGGCTGTGTGTTTGGGATCATTGTCTTGCTGAAATGTCCACCCTCGTTTCACCTTCAGCATTTTGGCAAATGGCAACAGGTTCTTATCAAGGATGTCTTTGTACATTTGTCCATTCATCTTTCCTTCAATTATATGAAGTCTGCCTGTACCATGTGCTGAAAAACACCCCCACACCATGATGGGATGTGCAGTGCCATTTCTCCTCCAAACATGCTGTGTTATGGCATCCAAAAAGTTCAATTTTGGTCTCATCTGACCAGACTTTATAATAATAATAATAATAATAATAATAAGTTTATTTATAGAGCACTTTTCACAGACAGAGTCACAAAGTGCTTAACATGGTAAAAAACAAAACCAAAAAAAAAACAAAACAGGCACATAAAACAGTAAAACAAACAAAAAAAACAAAGTAGATTAGTTAATTAAAAAGCCAGGCTAAAAAGGTGGGTATTTAGTTGTTTCTTAAAAACATCAATGGAAGGTGCAGATCTAAGTTCAAAAGGTAAGAAGTTCCACAGTCTGGGAGCAACATCAGCAAAGGCTCTATCACCTTTAGTTCTGAGCCTAGTGCTAGGGACTACCAGTAGATTCTGATGAGAAGACCTGAGAGACCAGCTGAGCTGGTGTAGATAGAGCAGGTCACTAATATAAAAAGGTGCCTCTTCATGAATGGCTTTGTAAGTAAGAACAAGAACTTTAAAATCAACTCTATAATTTACAGGAAGCCAATGCAAGGAGACCAAAACGGGAGTGATAAGACAGAATCTACTGGACCTAGTTAGTAATCTTGCAGCAGAGTTCTGGACTAACTGTAGGCGGTGTAATGAGGATTTGCTAAGACATGTGAAAAGAGCATTACAGTAGTCCAAACGTGAAGAAACAATGGCATGAATAATGATTTCTAACTGACTGTAGGAAACCAATGACCTAATTTTGGATATATTCCTAAGGTGGAAAAAACAATTCCGGGTCAGAGATTTGACATGCTGATCAAAACTCATCGACTGATCGAAAATGACATCAAGATTTTTTAGATTAGACCGTACATTAGAGCTTAATGAACCAATGCTATTAACCATCTTGGGAATTAGATTATCAGGTGCTACAATAAGGACTTCAGTTTTATCAGCATTAAGTTGCAAAGAGTTACTAGACACCCAGTCCTTAACTGCAGACAGACAATCATGAATAATTTTTAAACTGTCAACATGGTCAGGTTTAAAAGAGAAAAGTAGCTGTAAATCATCAGCGTAGCAGTGATAAGACACACCTTTAAATTTGCTGATGATAGAACCAAGTGGCAGCATGTATAGGGCAAATAAAAGTGGACCCAGAATAGAACCCTGAGGCACCCCACAGGTTAAAGGAGCAGAGTCAGATGAATAAGAGCCAACAGCCACGGAAAAACTCCTACCAGAAAGGTAGGAGAAAAAAACCAATTCAGAATCAGAATCAGAAAGCTTTATTGCCAAGCATGTTTACATAAATAACATAAACATACGAGGAATTTGATTTGACATTGGGCGCGCTGAATAAGCGCATCTCAATGACGCGGCAGCCATGGAGGCGCCTGTCAGCAGTAGAGGGTAAAGAAGGGAATGTGGGGAAAGGGAAGTGACACAATAGGCACAGAGAAAAAAGCATTGTTAATCAAAATAAAGCTCATTTTATGACCAAAATTGTGATTACATAGAAAAAAACTCTCCAATGCACAATTAGCAGACAATAGATCACACAAAAACAAAAGTTGAGAGAGACAGTGTGTGTGAATATGTGTCAGTGTATGTATCAGTCATGTGATGTTGTATGCAGTGTGTAGTGTGGGTGTGTCAGTTGCTAGTGAACAGCAGAGGGTGCCTCCTGGCAGTAGATGGATGTTAAAATCATGTGATCTATAAGCAAGTCCAGAGTCTCTCTCTCTCGTGCTTGCAGATGGCAGAGTTGAAGACACATGGTAACACTGTCCTTGAAGAGTCCAGTCTGCTGAAACAACAGCAAATGATTGTCGATTGTTTGGGTTAGCAGAGCCGCTCCTTCCACCTTATCTTCATCGAGGAGGAATGTAAGCAGGGCACCAAAAAAGACAAGGTCAAATCTGCACAGTACACTCAGAGAATAGAATTTTCCTCTCTCATGCGATTCTATGCTTCATAATTTCCATGTACAGGCTTAAAACTGGTCGAATTTTGTGAAGGAGCTTGCCTGGGTCCGCATTTGAACAGCTCTCCACCTTCCTCAATTTCTGAAACATCAGGAAACTCCAAAAGCCAAAGTAGAAGTTCTGTGATCAAGCCAATAGATGTCTTCTGCATCTCCAGTCGAATCATACAGACGCATGAGTTCCCAATGTCCATGAGTTCCCAATGTCCCTTGGGTCCCCCCCTGACCCGATCTTCTTTTAAGTGGTGACAATCACATTTAAGCCGCTTTCCAGATCCATAATTTCCGTTTAGATTAAGATTCAGCAGAAGAAGAGCGACTAAACACAGACAAAAACGCAACATTGCAAGCTGGGATCAGAAGGGAGAGGATTAGGAGGGAGAGGAGGGAGAAAGCGTCTGCTCTCTCTGAATGCCGGAAGAAGTCAATTCAGAGCTTTTCCAGAAATACCTACCGAATCTCAAAGCCTTTGTAACAAAATGCAATGATCAATAGTATCAAATGCTGCAGTAAGATCTAATAGCACTAAAACAGAGCATTTGCCAGAGTCTGGTGACGTTAAAATATCATTCGACACCCTAAGAACAGCGGTCTATGTCGAGTGATTCTGACGAAAACCTGACTGAAATTTGTCGAAAATATTGTGTTCAATTAGAAAGTCCGTGAGCTGCTTGGCAACAACTTTTTCTAAATGCTTAGAAATAAAAGGAAGCTTAGAAATTGGCCTGAAGTTTTTAAAAACAGATGGATCAAGGTTAGGTTTTTTAAAAAGTGGCTGCACAACTGCATGTTTAAAATACGAGGGTACACACCCAAATTCAAGTGAACTGTTAATGATATTAACCAAAGATGTACCCACTGAGCCAATTACCTCTTTTAACATTGAGGTAGGCAAAATATCCAAAGCGCAGGAGGAGGATTTCATGGAGCTCACCAACACTAACAAATCCTCAAAAGAAATTGGGGTAAAATCACTTAAAAAGGCCTGTCAGGACAGTCAAGGATTAGGGGAAAGGAATGAGTAAAACCAACCCTAACAGCAGTGACCTTGTCAACAAAAAGGAAAGAAACTTGTTACAGTCATTAATTGAATAAACAGGGGGAGCAGAACTGACAGGATTAACTATACTGTCTATTGTGCTGAAGACGATCTTTGGATTGTTACTATTGGAGGAGATGATGTTGGAAAAATAAGAAGTTCTTGGCATTTTAATCATATTGTTAAATTCAATTAACAGTTCCTTAAGGTACAATTGATGCACCTCAAGTTTAGTGGACTTCCACAGTCTTTTCACCCTGCGACATTTACGTCTAAAACAACAGAGATCTTCATTTAACCAGGGGGATAAATTAACAGCACGGACAGTCCTGGTTTTAAAGGGAGCAACTACATCTAAGATGCTTGAACAGTGTGAGTTAAAAGAGCAGACCAAGCTCTCAGTGTCGTCATCAGAGGATAAAACCACACTGCTGTCAAAGGCAGCAGAAAATTTCACAGCTGAAAACTGATCAATGACACGAGAGCATTTTACACGCTTACCAGTGTAACAGACTGATTTAACTGATAAATTAAGAAGAACACAAAAATGGTCTGACACAAGAAGCTCCTTAGTCTGAACATTATTCACATTAAGACCAAGCATAAAAACAAGATCAAGTGTATTTCCTTTTATATGCGTAGGGCCAGATAGACACAAAACAAAATTAAATGATTCAATCATACCCAAGAAATTAACTGCAAAACTGTCACTAGGATTGTTAATATGCAAATTAAAATCTCCAAGTAATAAAATCCGCTCAAATTTAATAATAGAAGTTAAAAAAATCACTAAACTCAGATAAAGAGGCATAAACTCCTGGAGGGCGGTAAATTAAAACACAATAAAATGGGTTTGAGGAGCCAATTTTTAAAATCATCATTTCAAATGATGAAAAAGTTCCATGGCTCACCATCCATGTAACAGAGCGGCTCCGGTTCACGATGGCCAGACCACCGCCATGGCCTGTCAATCTCGGAGCACAGGAGAAGGTACAATCCGGTGGACAAAGTTCAATTAAGGAGGTAAATTCCTCACTTCTCTGCCAAGTCTCAACAAGAAATAAAAAGTCCAGCCCTGCAGTAATGAATAAATCATTTAAAAAGAATGATTTATTTGAGATGGAACGTGTGTTTAGCAACGCCAGCTGGATGGGCTCTGTAACAGCAGCAGTCTCGCCAGGAATGGGGGCCAGTGAAAGTTGACATAGGCACCCGCTACCTGCTGGGGATTTCCTGGCTCGGAGCAGGGAGAAGGCCGGTTGGCACGGTAGAACAGGGAAAACAGGCCGGAGAAATGATGGCCTCACTCCAGACACACCCGAGGGCCAGGGTCCAGGAAAGAGGCCAGCTGCAGAATTAGGAGAAGATGAGGTAGAGCGAGCAAGACGGCGAAGCCGAGCAAGCCTTCTGGATTTCACCGCAGCACCTGCATGTCTTCCCCGAGGTTTGGATCGCTTTCTGCCAGTATAACCACAGCGGGGATCCCAGGTACCAACGGGAAGTTGCAAACGCAGAGACCGATGGAAGAATCTTCCCTCCTGATTATGACAGCCAAACCCCACCATGGAAGATCGAATATCCAGTAACACTTGGCGATCATAAACAATGGCTGATTGCACATAATCCAGACACAATAACACAATCAAAAACAGGACAAACAAGCACAGCAACAAGCGGAGACGACCAGCAGCCAGAAACACAGGCGGCGCGGCCATCTTGCTGCATTTATTCTCCCAGTATTTTACTGGCTTCCCCAAATGTTGTGCAGCCAACTTTAAACAAGCTTCAACATGCTTTTTCTTTAGCAATGGAGTCTTGCGAGGTGAGCGGGCATAACGCCCATGTTGATTGAGTGTATTACTTATTGTTTTCTTTGAAACAGCAGTACCTGCTAACTCCAGGTCTTTCTGGAGCTCTCCACGAGTGGCCTTTGGCTCTTGGATAACTCTTCTGAAAATTCTTTTGACTCCTCTGTCAGAAATCTTGCGAGGAGCTCCTGGTCGTGGCTGGTTTATCGTAAAATGATGTTCTTTCCACTTCCAAATGATGGCTCCAACAGTGCTCACTGGAACATTCAGCAGTTTACAAATGCACCTGTAACCAATGCCATCATTATGCTTTGCAACAAAAAGGTTGCAAAGATCTAGAGAGAGTTCTTTGCTTGTACCATCATGAGTTCTTTGGGGTGTGACACTCTGATATTCACAGACCTTTTTAAAGGCCATCAGTCAGGACTTAACCAGCTGAAATTAATTTGCACTGATGGAGGGTGGTATGGCTTCATAAATTGCGATGGATTTCAGCTGGTTTCTTGGCTTTCTATGCCTTTTTGCACCTATTTTTCTTCACATGTTCAATACTTATTCCCTGTGTCATTCCACTTTATTAAATATAACTTGTTTTGTGAACACAGCTGCTTTGATTTCTTTGTATGTATGGATTACTTGGGTTTTTACCGATATCTGGTGAAAATCTCAGGTCAATGGCTCCATCAGAAATATGTTGAATGAGAAAAATGTTGATGTGTTTAATATTCATTTTTCCCCACTGTACAGTTCGAGTCATGTTCTTACATGAGCAGGTAAAGCTAAGCTAAATCTCTTTTTGGTACACCCAGACAGTCCTTGTGTGGAGTTTTTTATTTGAAACCTCTAAAAATGACCAAAATGTATATAGAAATCAACAATTAACAAATGTTTTTTTCTACAATTAACCTGTAGGGCATATGCATCAGGCCAAAAGATCTCCAACCCAGTATAATCGCTCATTGCTTCCAGAGCTACAGTATAGTCAAAAATAAAATCTAATTAACTGAAAATTTGCCCTTTTCATGTGTTTCTTAAATTTACTAAGTAATCTCTTTGTCTGAACAAGAAAAAGAATATGATTTCTAGAATTTAGTAGTTCATAGAACATCCTGTAGTTGCAACAACCTTGCTCAGGCATTTCCTGTTGCTGTATTTGAGAGTTTCTTAATGATTTTGGATGATTCCTTCCTCAGTTATTCGAGTCCATTAATGTACCCTGGATGTCTTGACTGAATGGACATAAAAGTGCAGTCCTTTTGTTTTATTTGGATCATGTCACATTATATGTGTATGTCACAAGTTGGCACAATATATTGACAGTAACAGTAAGTGCTGCTAGTTCCTATCATCTGCTTAAAATGGTTGGATCAGTAGCAAGACTGATAATGGTTGATGTTTAGATATTAGCCACCATCTGAATAAAATGGTATAAAATTCACGGCATGTCATGCAGTGTTGCTTTTTTTCCAAGATCCAAAATAGAACAAACTTTGGATTTATCGTCTGTCCCAATTGCAAACTAGGCATTTGGCTGGTTATAAGACACTCCGTCCAACCTTCCAATGTTGTGTACGGAGTAGCTGTGTTGTCCATTTGACAAACAAGCTGACATTGATGTACTCTTTTTATTTTCTTTTAGGATGATTTTATCTGTTCTGTTTATTTAACTCTTTATACTCCTGCTAATGAGAAGATCTTTGTTGGTTATTCCAGTAGTGCTAAATTTTGTTTGTTTGGATTAAAACGATCCAAAATAATTCAAGAGAAGTTTACATCTCTGATGTCTGTGATGGTGAGGTGAGCTGTTAATTTTTTAGGACGTTATTAAATTATTCTGAAAACAGTGGGTTGTTTATTTCGGTGTTTGGGAATAATGTTATGTTACACACAGCAGACACTTCCTCCCCCAAGATATTTCATCAATCATAATTAGATGTTACAGAAAATATCTAAAATGTAGCTTTTTGTTAGAGCTGTGATGGAGAACAGATGTCTGTTACTGTTATTAGGGCTTTGCATTCTAGACATCAGACTCATCAAAATCATGTTGGCCATAAACTCACATCTTTTATACATTTATTTTTTCTGTTATCTTTTCATAGAGTTCAGATATTTTTTTTCAGTTTATTGACTGATTTTAAAAAACAATAAAGTTTATTCGGTGTTATTTGATATTGGTGTCCATGCTGCATATATTGTAATGGTCAATCTAAATTTGAATCAGTTGTATTATTGCTGCTGTTTAGTGGTATTTAAATTAACACAATGACATTTCTACTGTTAATAATCTCTTGCCAAAATATAAATATTATAGCTTAACATCCTCTATTATTGTTTTTAATAGAATAGAGATAATGTAAATTTATGTACGTGTTTCACAAATGACAAAATGTATATGTCTAAAAACCCTTCAGTGCAATTGTAGGAGTGTAGTTTTACAACTTTTATATGATCCAATCTTAAACACTTGCAAAAATACAATGAAAAGAAATACACTGAATTTATTAAGGCGATGCTGGTTTTGTATCGGTATCAGCAGATACCCCAATTTAAAAATACCACATTGGATCGGGCTTTTAAAAAGCTGTATTGTTACATTACTATTAATGACCGAAGACTTCAGCATCTTCCCTTTCGTGTTCTGAGGCCACATTCCCAATCAGTCCTTCAAAAATCCAGTGAGGCTCCCGCTTACTCTCAGAAAAATAAGATAAAACACAGAAGTGAGCTACTCCATGGCTGTAAGTCTTACAATTTTTACACCTGCTGCAGATCTTAATTTCCAGGTGACATCCCCACTCCTGATAGTGATACCCTCAAAAGCTCACACTATTTAATTTTCTCTACTTCTATCAGCCATGATGCACAACTCTCACACAACGACACTCAATGAAACCAAACTGTTAAAGTGCAACAGTGAGTCTATATGCAGTAATCGTGTTTTGTTGGTCTCTGTATAAACCACTAAAAGCTCACCAAAGATGATGCCAGCATGTCAAACTTCTGAAAGCTTTTTTCTCGTCTGTCTGTAAGGCTTTTTTTTTTCGCCCCAGAAACCCCAGATGTCTGTCAACACCGTGTATCTGATCCTTTCATCTGTGTATAACACTGTCTTTAAAGTGTGACGCTGTACTCTATAAAACCAAACAAGACACAATCCAGAGTCTCATGTTTTACTCTGTAGCGCACAATGTGTATTTTATGTATTGATGCAACATTTGTTCACAAATCTTTGCTGTAACTGTTTTGTTGTAAATTTTCAATAACCATTTCAATTTTCTAAAATATGTAGTTTGTTGTATAAATCCTCTGACTCAAAAAATATTTATTCGTGTAGCTTTTTACTTTTCTGAATTTTTTTTTTTGCTTATGTGTTGACTTTGAGCATGTGCAAACCTCTTCCTGCCTGCCAGCTCGGGCCTTCTGAGTTTCTCAGAGAGGCCGTTCAAGCAGCGTTTCAACACTGTTTTGACTTTACAGAAAAAGTAGCTTGAGACGATTAATGGGAATAGTCCTGTGCTTTTTTCCCTGTCAATACCTGGCAGATCCTACATGGATCTGGATGGATCTTGTGTTACAGATTTCCTCCATATACCAGTGCTGCGGGGACTAGTGCATGAGTTCTACCTGTAAAGCATGAAAAATGTAAATATATAATATTGTAGAAACTGGGTTGAATCACTGGTCTAGAGATTTAATAAACAGCTACAAAGAGTCATTTTGTTTGACCGTCTTTGGTGCTTTCATGTGAATTTTTATCGTTATTCTCCCTCTCCACTTTGCAATGAAAAAAATCAGTCAAAAGTGGGGAAAAATGTTAGCTATGTCTTCATAACCACAGCTGCAGTTTATTTCATTGTCATTTTTGTGATATTCACCTAAGCTGTTTCCCTTCTTAAAGATTTAAATCTAGCCACTACTTTTATTAATTTTTTCAACAATAATATGCTTAATATGATATAATGTCATATATATATTATATTGTTATTTACTAGACCCGCCATGCTCAGCGCCTCCAGGGCCGCGCCCATGAGAGTCTTCCAGGGGGCCCCAACCTGTAACCTCAGCGGTGACTGTGTTCAGGACTGTTCAGCAGGGCACGACTGCTTTAAAGTGGCAGAATAATCCACACAGTCATGCAGGGTCAGCCGATGGTCAACCCAGTGGCCCAGGTTCTGTTCTTGTAAATAAAAAAAGAGAGAACTGCTATGATTTGAAATGTTCATAATGTTTTTGACTTTTTCAAGTGGGAGGTAAGTGTTAGATATTGACATGCTAACAATGGGCAGCATGGATGTAGGGACATATGCCTGACGTGACGTCATCATGCTGTGCCTACATTAGGAGTCTGACGGCGGGAGTCGTCATCTTCAAGTCGCAAATGTCACTGCCACATCAGCAGTGCTTAGCTCACATTTGTTTATGCAGCTGCACTGGCACCACAACAAATTTGTAAAAATCAGTGAACATGAGTTTGGACTCGGAGGAAAAAAGTACTAAAAGAAAAGAGTCCAGCAGCACAGACACGGACACCGGTAAGAAAGCAAAGCATCTCCACCGGTCACAGCAGCTTTATCACCTGCCTGGGAGTTAGACCCTACGTTTAAGGGCAGAAGCAGTGGTTGTGCAGAGGTGCAGTTCACTGTGTGGGTGGGTGTGTTTAAGTGTCACAATGCATACAGCAGTTGTTTAATTCAACTGGCCGGGCCTCTGCATTTATTCCTTAGGTTACTGCACTTCCATACATGTAGAATAGCTTTGTTTTTAAATGCACTGTCGTAACCTGTGATTTTTCAAGTTATTTTAGTACACATGATAGTTTGGGTCAAAACATGGTAATTTTAAAGCAACAGTACATTTCTTCATTTCCCATCTGGCAACACTGCCCCACCCCACACACACACAAGGCCGACAGCCAGGACATCCACCCTGGACAGACCGTTTCAGGTCTGTACCCACAAAAAGACATATTGCTGTGAAATTGAACGTATTTAGCGTCTTCCTCTATTCTGCTGAGAGCAGTCCATGCTGGGATGCAGAGGTGAAGTCGGTGGTTATGGAGGTCCTTTTCGTAGCCTCTGATATCACGTAAAAACTCTGTAATAGCTCCATGTGTTACTAAACATAAAAAGTTTCACCTGCCCTCTCCCCGTAACCATGGAGTTACAGCTCCATCCATGCTGTAACAGGGTTTACTGTTGAGATTTTTTTTAAAAAAATGTTGAGGAATTCTGTCATGTGGAGTTATATTTTGTAAGAGGAAATATGAAATTAATAAATATGATCAGGTATGAATTATTTAATTTATATTGATGTATTGGAATCTGAGATCAAATTTCATTTCATATACACCAGAAAAGTTAATAACACTCGTAGGGGCACCAGCTTCTATCTTTAAGAAGCAATTTTAATTTAATTTCACTTTATACCTCTTTAATCACTCAATAAATTAATTAATAATCAGTCTCAAAAATTTTCCATGAATTCTATACCTGTGCTTGAAACAGACTCAGAATGAAATAAATTCTCAACAACTTCTCTCATTTTCATATATTTATTAAACGAAATGATTAACAGACATTGCAGTAATTTCATTAATCATAAAATCAATCTTGTAAATGATAGATTAACAATGTCAATATTTTCGGAACCAGGGTTAAACTGAGAAACCAATTTCTATCAGTTTGAGTTAACAGATTATGGAAACAACGCAAATTTATGGAGAAAGTTTACTAATTATATGAAAAGTCCTGGATTAATCTTACGAAAATAAAAACGGAATTTTAATGAAAAGAAGAATTATGTTAATGGCTTCTTAATTTGCATCTGATTAGATATATAAATTATTACCGAACCTCAGACGTTTAATTCAGCAGATGAATTAGAGTTGCAGCTCACGTGATTCCTCGTTGATGATGATTCCCCGTTGATCTGGTCAACGTTCTGTCGTCGTCCTCATGAAGTTTTGATGTGTTGTTCAGGGGCAAAACCCAGAATATTTGTCCCGCAAATATTCTCGACGATGAATGATGTATGAGATCGTAGGTTTGATGTCAATGGTTGAAATCCTGCAGAAGCACGCTGATTCCTCAGCTGCGCGTGATGTGGGGAGCTGCATCTTCTCAGAGGCCTTCGATAATAATTAATTAAAGATATCTAATCCGAAGAGTTTTGGACTTTAGATAAAAATAATAGCTTCTGGTGTGTGATTGGTCAAGAAAAATATTGTAAAAATAAAGTCAAGATTAAAACTTACATTAAAATTAAAACAAACGGTGATTTTACAGAAAGTTTAACAAAGAAAAAGAGATAAATAAAAATTGGAGTTTAACTCCGATTAAGAATTGAGCTCAAAGAAATAGGAATTCCTAGGCATTTAATAGAAAAAGACATTAAAATGCAAAGTTACATAAACAAATTACGAGTTATCTGCTCTGTGTTCAGAAAAGCGACACGTGGTAGAAGTCTTTGTTCTTCTCAAAGTTTTTTCTTGCTGTGTGTAGACAAAAGAGAGCGAACGGAGCAAAAGAAGAGACGAAAGAGCGAGCCGAAAGAGGTGAATCCAAAAGAGAAAAGAGAGCCAAAAGAGGACGAAGCAGGGGGTCTTCCTCCTTTTAAAAGCTCTGTTGAGCTTTCGCTGGCTTCCGGGTTGACCGGAATCTCAGCCAATGAGCGTCCTTCGTGGGCGGGCTTGATGAACTTTTAGACCAATGAACAGTCTATTGTCTGGAGCTTTTGGGAAAGAGTTGTTGTCATGCAGAGATTGGCTGCTGGAGTCACATGGTTTTAGAGGCACATTTTGATACATACTGGAATGTGCTTTTATACCCTTATGTATTACTAAGCTAACTTTAATGTAACTTATAAGCAGTGCTTCTAAATCAACATGCAGGAATAAACATTCATTTAAACATTTTTAACATGCATATATATATAAAATCACAGATTAATGCATTTCACACATATTATTGATTTTCCACATTAAAAACATCAGAGTCCATTTGCTTTTCATAGTCCTGAAAAGAAGAGAAGGTTCAGAATTGAGTTTGTAATAATGTACTTTGAAGTTCACTGGTTAAATCCAGCATGTCCCAGAGTTTAAGGAAATTAACTGAGTTGTGGATCTGTGTGGCCAGGTCTGTTGCATGTTTATGGGGGCAATAAAAGGGCACAGGAAATGCATTAGTTGAATTCTTTAGACTGGTTTTAACAAAAGAATGGGATTTCAGCTGTGGCCTGGGGGAGAGAATCAGTTCTTGACTGTCTTACTCCTGGGTAAAACAAAATGTCTTTAAGCAGAAGAATAATTATTGCTGAGCCAAAGTGAGATGATGCTACAATTTTGTGTCTTTTTTTGTCTTAGTTTGAAATAGTTTTTTCTGCACTGAAAACAGTGTATAGAGGTGGACTTTTTGTGATTTTTTTGGGGGGGGGGGGAGGGGGGGTTATATATTAATCTTTTTTTTTAAAAAAAAGTGCAATACAATTTAGTGTGTGTTCTCCTGTAAAACATTTTTAGGATTTCAGTTGTAGATTTTAGAATTTTAGACCAATTTATCTGGAGTCCACAAACACATTTAGTGTTCTCCTGTATTATAAAATTTTATATTACGTTTTGTTTGAAATTGAACAAAGAATTCATTTTAATATTTTTTTGGATTGAAAATTAATATAGAGCAAAAACCAGCTAAAACATGAGCTTAATAAAATAATATGTGAAAGCAAGTTAAATGATATTGGCCTGTCTGGAGACAGCTGTGGTCTTCTGAAAGAACTGAATGTCAATGAAAGGATGACAGTTCTTAAAAGCACATTTTAAGATAAATTTGTCCGTGTTTTTTATTTTAGTTGTATTTAACCTTTATTAAGTTTAAATTTAAAGTTTAGTTTTATGGATTTTATGTTTTTAATGTCTTTATACCTGTTTTTAATGCAGGTATAATGTGTGTTTTATCTTATTGTGATTCTTTCTGCAAGAAGTGCTATATAAAGAAATTTTACTTACTTATTTTACTTTATTTATACAGGGTAGTTCCATTGAGAGGAAACCTCTCTTTTTCAAGGATGCCCTGTTCACACTCACACCAGGAAGCTGCCCAGTACAACCACAGACTGACCTGTGGCCACTGAGCAGCTTCACTGGACCAGATGGGGTTAAGGGCCTTGCTCAAGAGCACCACAGTGGGGTTAAGGAGGGTGGGGCAAACACTGCTGTGTTATCCGTCCCATTCAGAACTAATCCTGCCAGTCCAAGGATCGAACCCACAACCCTCCGCTCACCAGTCCACATCCTAAACCATTTGGCCACCACTGCCCACCACGTGTCAGGTTTCTCTTCCATTTGCTTTAATAAAAGATGCTGGAAGTAGATTCATGGGTCATTGCAAATACTTTGCTTTAAAAGGGCCAAGTTGTCACACAGCGGGAGAGAAAAATCTTGAATAGAAAAAAAATACATAAAGATGCATTGACAATGGTTTTAGAATCAAATCAGAGTTCTGAATCATAATTGAATCATGATGTGCCTAAAGATTCCCACACCTAGTTCGGACCTCGGCTGGGGAGGAGGACCGACTTATCGGACCTTTTGCAGTTTTAGATGGTGTCCCCTGCTACAGAGGGAATGTGTATGATGTCACATAACAGAACTCATGGCAGTTAAAAAACAGAGGCTCCCTGTCGCCCAAGAAATACTCAGCAGTCTCCACCCAAGGAACTCTCAATGATCCCTTGTGGATCTCTTCTGGTCTCTCAATGATCTCTTGAGGATGTTTCAAAGATCTCTATAGGTCTCCATGAAAATCTTACAACAATGTCCAAAACATTCACACATAAACAGCTTTTTTTATTTATTTACGTTTATTTATTGGGGACAAATGCATAAAACATTGCTTTATAAAACATACAAAGTAGACACCATGCATACATGTTTCTAGCCAAGGCTAATTTGCAACTCCTGTCCCTGGTTAGTCTTCTAAATTTAAAACTGATATAACAGAAAATTGAGTTTACAATGGTACAATATTATTTTGAGGCTTTAGAAGATCGTTAAGAGATCAGGTCAATTTTTAATCTCTCATTGGTTTCCCAACAATCTCTGTGCTGTGTAAAGGGGCCATCACAAGAATGATCAGGGATTACCGCTCCAAACCGTGCCATACAAAAATTAATATATATATAATTTTATATACTGCTTTATGGAAATGTGGGCTTTTTATAAGAGAAACAGCAGCTTAGCTTGTGAGCCATGACTCTCTCTGTGGTGAAATCTGTGCTCTGCCCTCCTGTCACACACTAGTGGTTGAGAGTGGAGCTGGATGTGACTTGCCATCAGCACAGGAATGAACCATACTCAGCAAACAATGTGAGTGCGGGCAGGTGCAGGTCCCCACTCTGACAGAGGAGCAGAGGGCCATTTCACTTTGCACAGAACAAGTCACCTGGCACCTGTGAGAACGCACCCTTAGGTAGAAATGGGTATGTTCAGCCTAAATTGTTGGAAGGTGGAGCTCTTTCGTTTAACTGATGTTGAACAATTCAACTTGACTGGAGCAAATCTGGTTCAGAATTAATTTTTTTTAGATTACAATATCAGAGGTTGTAGAGTAGTAGACCATGAGCTGTGGGAATACATTAGTGGTTTTATGTGGCGCTCTATTGACAAGAATGATGCACATAATCTGCATGCCCCTTGCTGAGGCAGGAATTTAATGGTCATTTGACAATGAAGCTGAGAACTGATTGTTGGTATTTATCACACGAGCATACAGAATCAGTAATACTAATAATAAATCTGCTTCGACTGTTTCCAAATCTCAATTAAAGTGCATTAAAGAGCTCTGATGTGCAGTTGTTGGGCTAAAAGTAATCTGCAGCATCCAGAGCACACTGAGTGATCTCAATAGGCTCAGATACTGTATATTAAGTATGTAGTGAAATCATTCAAGTTGACAGATACATTTTTGATTTTTTTTTTTTTTTAAATTTTGTATACTTTATTGATCCCCAGAGGGGAAATTGAGGGCATCCACCTGGATGGATGAAGCACCCACGGTACGGCGCTATCCCTTTACCATTCACACACACACATTCACACCTAGGGCCACTTTAGAGTCTCCAATTAACCTAACCTGCATATTTTTGGCCTGTGGGAGGAAACCGGAGAAATCCCGGAGTAAACCCATGCAGATACGGGGAGAACATGCAAACTCCACACAGATCACTGTTGGTCAGGGGCTGGGATCGAACCAGGGATCCCATGGCCAAGGGTGAGTTGCTGTGCTGGTGCAGTGCTAACCACTGTGCATATGTCTAGCTGACGTAGGCAGCATTCCATCGGTCTATCAATAAGCTGAAGAGACAATTCAACAAATCCTCTTTGTATGCATGTATGAAATAATTAGTGCAAAAAGAAGAAAGTTAAGGAACCTACAGTTAACATAACGCTTCATTCTGGTGAGGTTTATTAGAACCAATTAACATGGAGAAAACAACTTTTTCTTCTAATTTAAGTTCATATTTATGTGCCCCCTCTGACTCCAGAGACGTCCTGAAGGCACAATCGGCTGTCCACCCACACCTTAACCCTGACCTACCACAAACATGTCACAACAATGAAGCTTTAAGTCAAATCTAGTGCATGTTGCTGTGCCTTTGTTGTTGTTGACATGATGCCAGGCAGCTGCTGTTTATCTGCTGCCATCTAAAGCTGTCCTGACCGCCGTCCACACACGAGCTGTTAGACGCCTATTACTTTGTGTCATATCAGCTCGCAGCACCTGTGTGACATGAGAGAGCCAGATAATCTTGCCGTGGATTACCTGTCCTTTGTGCCTCGCTGGGGAGCAGCTGGACCCCTGCAAACACTCTCTCCCTCTTTCCGCCACCTCCAAGGTTTCCTATCTGATTTCGTGATTGTGTATTGGAGTTAAGCTGATAGGGGCAACCCTTTTTTCACAGCTTCAAAAGGTGCAGTGTGATTAATGAAAGTAGCTCTTTACACTTTTGTAGAAATAATGTTGATGGGCTGAAAAGGAACCAGTGTTCTTGCTTTGGTCTTTTTCTTCAACTACTTTTACAAAGACTTCACTTCCTGGTCAACCTGGCTGTGTTTACTACCTACTGGCCCCAGTACCATAGATTAAGTATAAAAGTGTATTAGTGAAAGTAGTTATACAAGAAATGTGAACTCGAACCTGAAAAAACATCCATTGAGTTTTAGACTTTCAACATAAAATAAAGAAGAAAAACAAACATATTTCTCCTAAGTCATTTCCTCTAAGCTGCCATCAGCTAATTTCTTCAGTTCCTGTAGACCATTCTGGTGAATGATTGCGTTTGTGTTCTAAAATGAACATCAACAAGTACCATACTTAGTGCAAGCACACATGTGCAGTAAGTTTGTTTTGTTAGTTGTACAACACTCCCGCCAGTAATTACCAGAACATCTACAGTTTGGCAGTGCTTCAATAAGTCACCGAGTGGATTTAAAGTAGAGACTACTTTTTTACTCTCCAGCCCTCACACACACACACGTCAACATGGTGTCAGAATATCACCTGTGAGTTTCCAGTGATTTTTTTTCTTCATTTCATACGGAGAGGAACCTAATGCCACAACAAGCTAACACGCTGAGAGACCTGATGGCTGCAGGATTCTGAAGACCCAACCCTCTTGTCTTTGACGAGAACATTGCTGAAAACTGGTGGATCTTTGAACGAGAGTGTGACATTTTCATGGAGGCGGCGCACTCAGACAAGCCTGCTAAAACAAAGGCATATATCCTCCTCAACCTTGCAGGAGTAGAGGCCATTGAACAGGAGCATTCATTTGTTTACTCAGAAGTACGAGCGCCAGATGAGGGCGGTGCTGTCCTCAGTCCAGCAGAGTCCAGAAGAGGATCCTGAGTGTTTGAAACAGAAATTTTGGGAAGTGTGCAACCCCCAGAACAACAAAACTGTCATGGTTTGCTCTGCTCATTATCTCCAGCTGCGCGCACACCTGCTCTTCATTACACCCTGGCCTATTTCTACCACACTGCCCAAGCCTGCAGTGCGGAGATGTCTCACTGCGCTCCAGAAGAGCTTTATCTGCCATCCTCTACGCTCTACCACAGCCTGTCGTCATCTTTGACCCAAGCCTGTCTTCCCTGTCGTCTGGGACTCACTCCGGCTGCTCACGTAAGCCCATTCAATCCACTCACCTTGTCTTCTAGTCCTCTGTGCACAGGCGGAGTTCCGTGGCGGCGGATTCTTCTCTCTCCCTCCTGACGGCAGATTCCTACCTCTCTTCCACGACACCTCCACTCCCTTGACACTCACCAGCAGGAGCTGCATTTCCCCCAGAAGACACTGTCCTCCTGGCCGTAGCTGTCGTGCTGAACCTGGAACCCACACCATCTTCTCCCACAGTAAGCCTCAGTGTAACTGTCTATCTCCAGCAGTGGCCCTCTCTAACTCTCCCTCTCTGTGTGTTCCTAGGGTTGCCAGGCCATACGGTGTCCAGCTCTGTTCCCTGCAGTTCCTGCCTACATTTACACACACCAACATCCACATTTACGCTGAATAAGCCTAATTGTATCTATTTGGAGTCTGTGTCTTGTCACTGGGTCATAAACCATGTCAGTACATCTCTGCCAGAACGACCCAGCTGACAGCACTTTGGTGCGTCGGTTAAATCACGTGGATATCCGAATAGATCAATTGGCTTACCAGCAACAAACCATTTTGACTCAATTAGCTTGTGTCACTGACTGGTTAGACCGGCTAACTGACTCCCAGGCTTTTCCCCAAGCTTTTCCAATCCCCAGTAACTCCTCAGCGCCCGCTAGCATGCCTGCTAACCAACTTAGACATGAAGCCCCTGCTCGGCTAACTCCCGTTCCTACCCCCAACCGCTTTAGCGGCAAACTAGGAGAGGCTAGGGGCTTTGTCATGCAATGAGAGGTTGTTTTCCAGCGGGTATCTGAGGATTTCACGACGGACCATAGTAAGATTAGCTACATGGTTAACTTGTTGGAGGGGCGAGCGCTAGCTTGGTCCTATGTGGTAATGGCTAGGGGTAACTATGCCAGCTTAACTTACGGCCAGTTCACTGGGGAGTTCAGTGAGGTGTTTGACCATTCGGATCGGGATAGTGTGCTTACCTCTTGGCTATTAAATTTGAGACAGGGTACCAAGGCCGTGGCCGATTACGCTGTGGATTTCTGGGTAGCGGCTACTGAGGTGGGGTGGGAGGACGCTTCCATCTGTAGCATATTCATCAGAAGCCTCAGCCCTAGCCTTCGGGATGAGCTAGCTCCCTTAGAGAAGCCGACTAGGCTGTCTGAGCTAATTTCCTTGGCCATCAGTTTGGACAATAGGCTGAGGGAATGGGCAGCAGATCCCAAGTCATGTGGTCACTCAGGTGCCCAGTACCGTCGCACCCCTCAATCTCCCTATTGGCCCTTCCACCTTCTGACTCCTCTGAGACCCCGGAACCTATGGTAGTGGGACAGTCTAGGTTATCTCTGGCGGAGAAACAGCACCACCTTGAGTTAGGGTTGTGCCTCTATTGCGGGAGCGAGGAGCATGAGGTAGCATCTTGTCACCTTCGGCCAAAAGGGGGAGTCCGTGCGTCGCAGTAGGGGGACTCACGGACCCACCTCAGCCAAATCCCCTGTCTAGACTTCTTTTCCCCATTCGGTTCTTACACAAACATAAAGAAATTCCCACACAGGCTTTAATCGACTCAGGGGCAGAGCAAAATTTTATTTCTAGGGACCTGGCAACCCGGTTGGGGCTTCACTGTTCCCCTCTTAAGTCTCAGCTACGGCTGATTGCACTGTCAAAAGCTCCCATGGCCGTTGTGTCCCAGCACACTGCTCCAGTGTCTGTTATTATCTCAGGAAATCATCGGGAGGAGTTACAGTTCTTCGTCCTGCCGATTTCGTCATCCCCAGTCATCCTTGGTTTTCCCTGGTTGCGCCTCCATAATCCCTCTATTGACTGGCGCACAGGTAGTATTAAGTCTTGGAGTTTGTTTTGTCTCGGCGCCTGTCTCCAATCAGCCACTTGCTCGCCATCCATGCCCCTGGAGGCTCCCACCACCCCACCTCCCGACCTATCTAGAGTCCCCCCGGAGTATCATGACCTTGGAGCTGTCTTTAGTAAGACCCAGGCCCTGTTCCTTTCCCCCCACCGACCATATGATTGTGCCATTAACCTCCGTCCTGGAGCTCCGCTTCTGTCTAGCAGGCTACACAGCCTCTCTCCTCCGGAGCGGGCAGCTATGGAAACATATATTAAGGAATAATTGTGGGCTGGCATAATCCGTCCTTCCTCTTGGGATTCTTTTTTGTTGGCAAGAAGGACGGCTCATTAAGACCATGTATTGATTTCAGGGAACTAAACAACATCACTATTAAAGACAAATACACCCTCCCTTTGCTCAACACAGCGTTTGACTCTCTCCAGGGGGCATCTTGGTTCACCAAGTTGGATCTCCGCAACGCCTACCACCTGGTGCGGATCTGCGAAGGAGATGAGTGGAAGATGGGGTTTCGGACCCCCAGTGGTCACTTTGAATATCTGGTGATGCCCTTCGGTTTAACCAATGCGCCTGCTGTGTTTCAGCGGCTTATTAATGATGTGTTGAGGGACTTCCTGGGTATATTTGTATTTGTCTACCTGGATGACATATTAATCTTCTCCCATTCCCTAGAAGAACACCAGGTGCATGTGAGGTGAGTGCTGCAGCGGCTGTTGGAGAATCAACTGTACGTCTGACATAACGCACGGCTCAGGAGACGCACACACACAGGCTTAGAGTAGTTCAAAGAGTTTATTAACAGCAGGAGTGAATGAGTGCGTGTCTGCGGGATGTAAATGTGTTGGTGATGGTGTCTGCTCCAGGCACAGAGGCAGGTGACCGTACAGCCGAGCAACCCTATGGAGAGAGCACAGGGAGAGGGTGACGGGCATACACCAACACAGGAGGAATTTATGGCGAGAGAAGGACTTACTTGGTGGGTCAGGACAGCTGGCACAACAAGGGGGCGAAGCCCGGAAGACAGCCACCTGGAGAGCTCCGTACAGCAGCGAGGATTGGGCGATGGAGTGGAGATGTCCGCCGCTGGGGAATCCACCTGTGCACAGGGGAGAAGACTGAAGAAAAGAGGTAAGCGATCTTCTTACCAAAATGGTGACGCTGAAGGGAAGTATGCTCACAACGGTGAGGGACGAAGTCTGACGGCTTCAGGCCGAGCCTCCGGGCGAGACGGCCTTTATCCCTCGCCGCTGATGATTGTCAGGTGCGTGAGCAGGTGGCGCCGCTGATGAATGGCGCGGCGTGACAGTACTCCCCCCTCTAGCAGCGCCTCCTGGCGATGGCTTATCCGGGTGCGCTCGGTGGAAGTCCGCGATGAGCGATGGGTCCAACACAAACGACGGGGGCACCCATTGTCGATGCTCGGGCCCATAGCCCTCCCAGTCCACCAGGTATTGCAACCCACGACCTCGGCGCCGGGAGTCCAGGATGGAGGAGACGGACCAGGCCGGATGGCCACCAATCATCCGGGGCGCGGGTTGCGCTGCAGGAGGAGGGCAAAGGGGGTCAGTGACTGCCAGTTTCACCTTCGACACATGGAAAGTGGAATGGATGCGGAGGGAGGGGGGAATAGCCACGCGCACAGCCACCGGGTTGATGATCCGGGTGATGGGAAAGGGACCCATGAATCGCTGTGCCAGCTTCCTCCTCTCGCCTTTTAATGTGACGTCCTGGGTAGACACATACACGAGTTGCCCAACTCTGTACGCCGGGGCAGGTCTTCTGTGCCGGTCCGCCACGGTCCTGTTGCGCTCCGCCGTGCGTAAAAGCGCATGACGCGCGGCAGCCCAGGTGGAGCGGAACTGCCTAAGGTGCGCCCTAACAGAGGGGACAGTCACCTCGTTCTCCTGCGCTGGAAACAGCGGGGGGTCGTAACCCAGGGACGCCTTGAAGGGGGACATCCCCGTTGCAGAAGAGCGGGCGGTGTTGTGGGCATACTCCACCCAGGCGAGATGGTTGCTCCAGGACGTCGGCTTGGATCTAGTAACACAGCGGAGCGCAGCCTCCAGCTCCTGATTGGTCCTCTCACACTGCCCGTTAGACTGGGGGTGATGGCCGGAGGAGAGGCTCACCTTGGCTCCGATGGCGTTACAAAAGGATCTCCAAACCTCGGATGAAAATTGGGGGCCCCGGTCCGAGACCACGTCCACCGGAATCCCGTGCAGCCTGACCACGTGTTGGACGAGGAGGCCCGCCGTCTCCAGGGCAGTAGGGAGACCTCGCAGGGGAACGAAGTGCGCCGCCTTGGAGAAACGGTCCACAATGGTCAGGACGGTGTCAAAGGAGTTGGAAACGGGGAGTCCGGTGACGAAGTCCAGTGCGATGTGCGACCAGGGCCTGCCGGGGACGGGCAGAGGCTGGAGCAGACCCGCTGGGGGGGCATTTCCCGACTTGCTGGTGGCACAGATTGGGCAAGCCCGGGCGTAGCGGGCTGCATCCCTCCGCAGGCCTGGCCACCAAAAGGACCGCTGGAGGAGGCTGATCATCCGAGAGGTGCCGGGATGACAGGTGAGCCGGGAGGTGTGGAGCCAGTGGATGACCTCTCCTCGGACCGCAGATGGGACGAACAGTCTTCCCTCCGGTCCGCCGCCAGGATCAGGTTCCACCTCCTGCGCCTTCCGGATCTTGTCTTCAATGTCCCAAGAGATGGCACCGAGGACGCACGACCTGGGCAGGATAGTGTGGGGCGTCTCCTCAGCCTCCACGGGGGTGAACTGCCTAGAGAGGGCGTCAGGCAGGCCGTTTTTGGAGCCCGGCCTGAAGGTGATCGAGAAGCGGAACCTGGCGAAGAACAAAGACCAGCGCGCCTGGCGGGCATTCAGGCGCTTGGCAGATCGTAAATACTCTAAGTTCTTGTGGTCCGTCAGGACCACAAACGGCAGGTCCGCCCCCTCTAGCCAGTGGCGCCACTCCTGTAAGGCGAGTTTAATGGCCAGGAGCTCTCTGTCCCCCACATCGTAGTTCCTCTCCGCCGGGGACAGGCGCCGGGAGAAGAAGGCGCACGGCCGTTTGGCGCCATCGTCAGGTGACCGCTGGGATAACACTGCTCCCACTCCCGTGTCCGATGCGTCCACCTCCACAATGCACTGCAGCGCGGGGTCGACCTGGCGAAGGACCCGGGAGGAGGAGAACTCCGCCTTCAGCGCCCTAAAGGCAGCAGCGACCTCTTCAGTCCACCGGAACGGGACCTTCGGGGACGTGAGGCGGGTCAGCGGTCCGACGATCGAGCTGAAATTTGGGACAAAGCGGCGGTAAAAATTGGCGAAGCCAACAAACTGTTGCACCTGCTTCCGGGATGCGGGAGTAGGCCACTCCACCACCGCCTTCACCTTCTCTGGGTCTGGGAGCACCTGATCTTGAGCGATGATGAATCCCAGGAAGGATGTGGTCCTAGCGTAGAATTCGCATTTCTCAGCCTTCACGTACAGACGATTCTCCAGCAGTCTTTGGAGGACCCGCCTCACATGGACCTGGTGCTCGTCCCTGGACCTGGAGAAGATAAGGATGTCATCCAGGTAGACGAACACAAAAAGGCCGATGAAATCCCGGAGGACGTCATTAATGAGGCGCTGAAAGACGGCAGGGGCGTTGGTCAGCCCGAACGGCATGACGAGATACTCAAAGTGGCCGTTCGGGGTACGGAAGGCTGTCTTCCATTCATCTCCCTCCCGGATCCGGACGAGGTGGTAAGCGCTGCGTAAATCCAGCTTGGTAAACCAGGTCGCCCCCTGGAGGGAGTGAAAGGCAGTGTCCATGAGGGGCAGGGTGTAACGGTCCCTCTCAGTGATGTCATTCAGCGCTCGGTAGTCTATGCAGGGGCGGAGGGATCCGTCCTTCTTCCCGACAAAGAAAAACCCTGCCCCCACGGGTGACGACGATGGGCGAATAATCCCAGCGCTCAGAGATTCCTTCAGGTATGTATTCATGGTCTCCTTCTCCGGCGCCGACAGGCTGTAGAGCCGACCAGATGGCAGGGGAGCCCCCTGGCGGAGGTTGATGGCACAGTCATATGGTCGATGCGGGGGAAGAGACATAGCTTTAGATTTGCTAAATACCATACCCAGGTCGTGAAATTCTGGAGGCACCAGTGACAGGTCCGGAGGTGCTGTATCCGCCACAGGGGGAGCCGCGGACGGGGAGCAGGCGGCGGACTGAAGGCAGGTGCCCATACAGAAGGTACTCCATGCCGATACCCCAGCGGACCTCCAGTCCAGGACAGGGTTGTGGAGGCGTAGCCAGGGATACCCCAGGATGACGGGCGACACAGAGTTGGGCAGGACGTAAAATACCATCTCCTCCCGGTGGTTCCCTGAGATGATGACTGGGACAGGCATGGTTTGGTGAGAAACTCTCCCAAGGGAGGCACGGGAGAGATGGACCAGGGAGATGGGGTGTTTTAATGCCTGACAGCGGATGCCCAATCGGGTTGCCAGGCCTTGTGAAATGAAGCTGCCCTCTGCGCCCGAATCCACCAGTGCGTGGGTGAGGTGCCCAGTGGGATTGTGGCAAAAACGGATGGGCAGCTTTAATTGAGTGAGAGAGTCTAACCGGTTGGGACCCGCGAGGCTCCCTACAGCGATTCGCGGACCCCGCCGACTGGCTTTCCGCGGGCAACGCTCCACAGTGTGTTGGTCACCTCCGCAATACATGCAGAGGCCCAACTCACGGCGGCGTTGTTTCTCCGCAGGGGAAAGCTTGGTCCAGCCCGTCACCATCGGCTCCGACTCCTCGGGGCACAATGCTGGCGGCGCCGCCAGGGGGCGAGCTTGGAACAGGTGCGGCGAGACTCCACGAGGGCGAGAAGAAGAAGACTTCCGCCCCGAGGAGCGCTCGCGCAGCCTGTTATCCAAACTTATCGCTAAGGATGTCAGCTCCGCTAGCGTCCCAGGGATATCCCGTCCAGCCAGTTCATCCCTCAGATCACTATTGAGGCTGCGGAGGAACAAGCCACAGAGGGAGCGTTCCTCCCAGCCCAATTCCTCCGCCGCTACCCGGAAGTCGACCGAGTAGTCCGCTGCCGACCGGCCTCCCTGCTGGAGAGCGAGGAGCCGATCGACCTGGACCGTCTCGGTTTGAGAATGGTCAAAGACCTCCAGAAAGCGCCTCACGAACTGGTCATAGGTGAGGGTGGCATAACTGGGCCTCGCCATTACGGCGTAGGTCCAAGTTAACGCACGCCCCTCCAGAAGATTCCCTATGTAACCAATCCGACTGTGATCCGAGGGAAAATCTCCGGGCACACGGTGGAACACGGACTCACACTGCATAATGAACCCCCGCGCTCCGCCGAGCTTACCGCTAAAGCGGGCGGGGGTCGGAATCGGTGTGAGCCGAACCGGTGCCACTGGAGCCGGCTGGACGGCCGCTGGAACAGCAGGAGCCGCGCCACCCTGACGAGCCGGGGGGAACGGCTGTTGAGGATCCAAGCGGCCCAACCGGTTAGTTAAATTCAATAATTGATTAAAGATCACCTGTTGTTGATAAGCTATTTGATCCACTCTAGCCTCGAGAGTGGAAAACCGGTGTGCGAGCCCGCCGTCCGCCGAGCCACTCTGCTGAAGCCGTACTGACATAACGCACGGCTCAGGAGACGCACACACACAGGCTTAGAGTAGTTCAAAGAGTTTATTAACAGCAGGAGTGAATGAGTGCGTGTCTGCGGGATGTAAATGTGTTGGTGATGGTGTCTGCTCCAGGCACAGAGGCAGGTGACCGTACAGCCGAGCAACCCTATGGAGAGAGCACAGGGAGAGGGTGACGGGCATACACCAACACAGGAGGAATTTATGGCGAGAGAAGGACTTACTTGGTGGGTCAGGACAGCTGGCACAACAAGGGGGCGAAGCCCGGAAGACAGCCACCTGGAGAGCTCCGTACAGCAGCGAGGATTGGGCGATGGAGTGGAGATGTCCGCCGCTGGGGAATCCACCTGTGCACAGGGGAGAAGACTGAAGAAAAGAGGTAAGCGATCTTCTTACCAAAATGGTGACGCTGAAGGGAAGTATGCTCACAACGGTGAGGGACGAAGTCTGACGGCTTCAGGCCGAGCCTCCGGGCGAGACGGCCTTTATCCCTCGCCGCTGATGATTGTCAGGTGCGTGAGCAGGTGGCGCCGCTGATGAATGGCGCGGCGTGACAACGTCAAGGCTGAGAAATGCGAATTCCATGCCTCCAAGACGTCCTTTTTGGGGTTTATCATTTCTCATCAGGATATTCTCCTGGACCCTGGCAAGATTAAGGTGGTGGAGGAGTGGCAGACCCCTTCCTCCAGGAAACAGCTCCAGCAGTTCCTGGGGTTTGCAAATTTCTACCACTGTTTCATCAAGAACTACAGCGGCCTGGCCCTTCCCCTGACGTGCTTCACTTCAACCAAGGTACCCTTTCAGTGGACTGAGGAGGCGGCTACGGCCTTCGCGGACCTCAAGAAGCAGTTCTCTGAGTCCCCATCCTGGTGCAGGTGGATCCTGCTCTTCAGGAGGTGGTGGAGGTGGACGCCTCAGATTCTGGAGTGAGTGCCGTCCTGTCCCAGCACTCCCCGGCAGATGGCAAGGTCCGACCGTGCGCCTTCTTCTCCCGACGGCTGTCCCCGGCGGAACGCAACTACAGCATCGGTGCCAGGGAGCTCCTGGCAGTCAAGCTTGTGCTGGAGGAGTGGCGCCATTGGCTGGAGGGGTCCTCTCAGCCATTCGTGGTCTGGATGGACCACAGGAACCTGGAGTACCTCTGGACGGCCAAGTGCCTGAATGCTCGCCAGGCCCACTGGTTCTTGTTTTTTGGGCATTTTGACTATACCATCACGTACCGCACCGGGTCCAAAAACACCAAGCCAGACACCCTCTCCAGGCAATTTGCCGCTGATTTCACAGACCCCGAAGTGGATCCTATCCTTCCTTCCTCCTGTGTCGAGGGCGCCCTCTCGTGGGGGATCAAGGAGAAGGTCTGGAGGGTGCAAGAAACTGAGATGGACCCGGGCGGGGGACCAGTGGGTAAGCTGTTTGTTCCATCGGCCATCCAGGGTGACGTCATTCACTGGGCCCATTCCTCTAAGTTCGCCTGTCACCCAGGAAGACAACGCACAGAGGAGCTCCTGCAACGGACGTTCTGGTGGCCCTCTCTCCAAAAGGATGTCGGGGAGTACGTCCGTGCTTGTCCCCAGTGTGCTGTCGGCAAGTCCCCATCGTCTTCTCCAGCTGGGCTGCTCCACCCTCTTCTGGTCCCCAGCACACCCTGGTCCCATGTGGCGTTGGATTTCATCATCGGCCTCCCACGTTCCAACAACCAGACTGTTGTGCTCACTATAGTAGATAGGTTCTCCAAGGTGGCCCATTTTGTCCCCCTTCAAGGGCTGCCTACGGCCAGGGAAACGGCGGACCTGCTGGTTCAGCATGTGGTGAGACTGCATGGGATCCCCCTGGACATCGTCTCCGATCGGGGGCCCTAGTTTATCTCCCAGGTTTGGAGGTCATTTTGTAATGCCCTTGGGGCCACAGTGAGCCTGTCGGCTGTATATACAGCTGTGGACAAAATTGTTGGTACCCCTCTGTTAATAAAAGAAAAACCCACAATGGTCACAGAAATAACTTGAGTCTGACAAAAGTGGTAATAAATAAAAATTCTATGAAAATTAACCAATGAAAATCAGACAGTGCTTTTGAATTGTGGTTTAACAGAATTATTTTAAAAAAACAAACTCATGAAACAGGCCTGGACAAAAATGATGGTACCCTTAACTTAATATTTTGTTGCACAACCTTTTGAGGCCAGCACTGCAATCAAACGATTTCTGTAACTGTCAATGAGACTTCTGCACCTCTCAGCAGGTATTTTGGCCCACTCCTCATGAGCAAACTGCTCCAGTTGTCTCAGGTTTGAAGGGTGCCTTCTCCAGACAGCATGTTTCAGCTCCTTCCACAGATGTTCAATAGGATTTAGATCAGGGCTCACAGAAGGCCACTTTAGAATAGTCCAATGTTTCGCTCTTAGCCATTCTATCATCATGATGATATACAGCATGATATACAGATTGACTCTGTATATCATGCTGTTTTGAGGTTTGTTACAAACTGTAGAGCCTTAACCCATCACTGTGAACTGTATTCTAGAGTGGGATGGCCCTCTTTGTCCACCAGGAGGTTGACTCACTGGTACATTTTTATTTACAAGGCCATGCTTGGACTGTTGCCCCCTTACATTTCTAATTTGATCACACTGAGAAGTGTTGATTCTTATGGTTTGCGTTCTAATGATCATTTGTTGCTTTCTGTTCTATTTGCCTGTACTGAGCTGGGAAAAAGAGCTTTCATGTTCTCAGCCCCCTCTACATGGAACATGTTGCAAAAAGACTGGAAACTAACGGAACTTGTTTCATTGAACGACTTTAAATCCAGATTGAGAACACTTGAGACGGCCTCACTAATTTGTAACTGTTTTATATGATTTGTATGTCATTGTAAGTGTATTTGTGATTTTTTTTTGCTGCCTCTTGGCCAGGACTCCCTTGAAAAAGAGGTTTTTAATCTCAACAGGTTTTTTTCCTGGTTAAATAAAGGTAAAAAAAAAATAAATTCTTGGGTGTTTTTATCTGTGTGTTTTGGGTCATTATCCTGTTGCAAGACCCATGACCTATGACTGAGACCAAGCTGTCTGACACTGGGCAGCACATTTCTCTCTAGAATACCTTGATAGTCTTGAGATTTCATTGTACCCTGCACATATTCAAGACACACTATGCCAGAAGCAGCAAAGCAGCCCCAGAACATAACAGAACCTCCTCCATGTTTCACAGTAGGGACGGTGTTCTTTTCTTGGTATGCTTCATTTTTGCGTCTGTGAACATAGCGCTGATGTGCCTTGGCAAAAAGTTCCAGTTTTGTCTCGTCTGTCCATAGGACATTCTCCCAGAAGCTTTGTGGCTTGTCAACATGCAGTTTGGCAAATTCCAGTCTGGCTTTTTTTATGATTTGTTTTCAACAATGGTGTCCTCCTTGGTCATCTCCCGTGAAGTCCACTTTGGCTCAAACGATGGATGGTGCGATCTGATACTGATGTACCTTGACCTTGGAGTTCACCATGAATGTGTTTAGAGGTTGCTCTGGGCTCTTTTGTTACCATTCGTATTATCCGTCTCTTCCATTGTTCCTCCTGTGGCCACGTCCAGGGAGGTTGGCTACAGTCCCGTGAATCTTAAATTTCTGAATAATATGTGCAACTGTAGTCACAGGAACATCAAGCTGCTTGGAGATGGTCTTACAGCCTTTACCTTTAACATGCTTGTCTATAATTTTCATTCTAATCTCCTGAGACAACTCTCTCCTTTGCTTCCTCTGGTCCATGTATAGCATGGTACACACCATGTCACCAAACAGCACAGTGACTACTTGTCACCCTTTAAATAGGCCGACTGACTGATTACAAGTTTGTAGACACCTGTGATGTTAATTAGAGGACACATCTTGGTTGAACATGTCCCTATGGTCACATTATTTTCAATCTTTTCTAGGGGTACCATCATTTTTGTCCAGGCCTGTTTCATGAGTTTGTTTTTTAAAATAATTCTGTTGAACCACAATTCAAAAACATTGTCTGATTTTCATCGGTTAATTTTCATAGAATTTTTATTTATTACCACTTTTGTCAGATTCAAGTTATTTCTGTGACCATTGTGGGTTTTTCTTTCATTAACAGAGGGGTACCAACAATTTTGTCCACGTCTGTATATATATACATATATATATATATATATATATATATATATATATATATATATATATATATATATATATATATATATATATATATATATATATATATACTGTATATATATATACAGTTAGGCCCAGAAATATTTGGACAGTGACACAAGTTTTGTTATTTTAGCTGTTTACGAAAACATATTCAGGATACAATTATACAATCAATATGGGCTTAAAGTGCAGACTCTCAGCTGTAATTTGAGAGTATTCACATTCAAATTGGAGCAAGAGTTTAGGAATTACAGCTCTTTAATACATAGCCGCCTCTTTTTCAAGGGACCAAAAGTAATTGGACAATTGACTCATAAGTGACATGGTTTAGGACCCAGGAGACAGACACTGACACGGGCAGATAGTGACAATAATCTTTATTAGATAGTGAGAGTGTGAAGTGCGAGTGTGAGTGCGTGGATAGTGTTCTGGTCACTGGAGCTGAGCGCCCCACTGTATTTTTGTTCAACCCCTTGAATTAAACCTTAAAGTCTGCACTTCAATTCCATTGTAGTTGTTTCATTTCAAATCCAATGTGGTGGCATGCAGAGCCCAAATCATGAAGACTGTGTCACTGTCCAAATATTTCTGGACCTAACTGTATACGATGGGGTAAAAAAGTATTTAGTCAGCCACCAATTGTGCAAGTTCTCCCATGTAAAAGATGAGAGAGGTCTCCAATTTTCATCATAGGTATACCTCAACTATGAGAGACAAAATAAGAAAAAAAAATCCAGAAAACCACATTGAAGGATTTTTAATGAATTAATTGGTAAATTCCTCGGTAAAATAAGTATTTGGTCAATAACAAAAGTTCATCTCAATACTTTGTTATATACCCTTTGTTGGCAATGACAGAGGTCAAACGTTTTCTGTAAGTTTTCACAAGGTTTTCACACACTGTTGCTGGTATTTTGGCCCATTCCTCCATGCAGATCTCCTCTAGAGCAGTGATGTTTTGGGGCTGTCGCTGGGCAACACAGACTTTCAACTCCCTCCAAAGATTTTCTATGGGGTTGAGATCTGGAGACTGACTAGGCCACTCCAGGACCTTGAAATGCTTCTTACGAAGCCACTCCTTCGTTGCCCGGGCGGTGTGTTTGGGATCATTGTCATGCAAGTTACAGGTCTGTGAGAGCCAGAAATCTTGTTTGTTTGTAGGTGACCAAATACTTATTTTACTGAGGAATTTACCAATTAATTCATTAAAAATCCTTCAATGTGATTTTCTGGATTTTTTTTTCTCATTTTGTCTCTCATAGTTGAGGTATACCTATGATGAAAATTGGAGACCTCTCTCATCTTTTAATTGGGAGAACATGCACAACTGGTGGCTGACTAAATACTTTTTTGCCCCACTGTATATATATATATATATATATATATATATATATATATATATATATATATATATATATATACTGTATATATATATACAGTATGTGTGTGTATATATATATATGTATATATATGGAGGTGGGTGGTTGGCATTGTCCATTATAACCCGCAACTTGTCCTTTATCCGCCTATCCACCACAGCCCCCAGTGGGTCGAATTTCCACCCCAGCCTTCTTGACCATCCTATCCAGTCATCCGGTGTCCCTTGCTGTTATAAGATAAGATAAGATAAGATAAGCCTTTATTAGTCCCACAACGGGGAAATTCCAGGATTGCAACAGCACAGGGATAGCAACACTCAGAGCAACAATCAGAAGGCAAGAAAAAAAAAACAAGCAAGCAAGAGCAGCTAATAAACATATGTACGTATTACTATAAAATATATATATATACACACACACACAGACACACAGTGCAGAGCATTGTAGCTGGATGGAATAAATATATGAATATATGAACACACAGTGCAGAGCATTGTAGCTAGATGGAATAAATATGTAAATATATAAACACCCACAGTACGGAGCATTGCAGCTAGGTGGAATAAATATGCAAGTATATAAACACACACAGTGCGGAGCAATGTAGCTAGATGGAATAACATGTAGATATATAAATATATAAACACCCACAGTACGGAGCATTGCAGCTAGACGGAACAAATATGCAAATATATAAACACACACAGTGCAGAGCATTGCCGCTAGATGGAATGAAACAGCATAACCGTCTACCCAGCTATCCTGCATGGTATGATTATGTGCCCATACACACTCTCACCCTCCATAGCGACCGGCATGCTCCTAGTTGTATGCCGGAGAGGACCACTGTGTAAGTCTATTGCATCTTCTGCATTCAAAAAACTATTAGTTTGTTACGTCTTTTTTGCTATCTCTGCGAGCAGCCCTGCTTAGGTTGTACAGTCTGACAGCCGTTGGTAGGAAGGACCTACGAAACCTCTCGGTTGTGCACCTGGGATGATGTAGTCTGCTGCTAAATGAGCTCCTCAGTGCATTCAGTATGTCCTGCATAGGGTGGAACTCGGACTCCAGCAGAGATGACAGTTTAGCCACCGTCCTTCTCTCTCCTATCTCCTCCATCGGATCAAGGCGCTGCCCCAGGACAGAGCTAGCTTTCTTAATCAGTTTGTTCAGTCTCTTCCTATCGGCTGCAGTAATGCCACTGCCCCAGCAGACCACTCCAAAAGTGATGGCTGATGCCACCACCGTGTCATAGAATGACTTCAGCAGCGCCCCTTGTACACCAAAAGACCTGAGTCTCCTCAGCAGGAACAGCCTGCGCTGTCCCTTCTTGTAGAGTGCATCAGTATTGTGTGACCAGTCTAGTTTATTGTTCAGATGAATACCCAGGTACTTATAGGATGTCACCATCTCGATGTCTGTTCCCTGTATATTTACTGGTACTGTGAGGGGCTGCCCATGCCTGCGGCAGTCCACCACCAGCTCCTTAGTTTTCCTCGCGTTGATCTGGAGGCAGTTCCGATGGCACCAGTCCACGAAGTCCTGGATAAGCCCTCTGTACTCAGCTTCATCTCCATTGGAGATGAGGCCAACGATCGCAGAGTCATCAGAGAACTTCTGTAGATGGCAGTGTGTTGTGTTGTGTGAGAAGTCCGCAGTATAAAGAGTGAACAGGAAGGGAGCCAGCACCGTTCCCTGGGGGGCCCCCGTGCTACTGATGATCGTGTCGGACACACAGTCCCGGGTTCTCACAAACTGAGGCCGGTTCGTGAGGTAGTCCAGGATCCATGATGACAGGTGCTGGTCCACCCCTGCGCGCAGCAGCTTGTCCTTCAGGATCATCGGTTGGATGGTGTTGAAAGCACTGGAGAAGTCAAAGAACATGATCCTCACCATATTCCCGGGCTTCTCCAGGTGGGACAGAGAACGGTGAAGGAGGAAGATCACCGCATCCTCCACCCCAATGCCATGCTGGTAGGCGAACTGGAGTGGATCCATCGCTGGTTCCACCAGGGGGCGGAGGTGAGCAAGGAGCAGTCTCTCCAGGGTCTTCATCAAGTGGGACGTCAAGGCCACCGGTCTGTAGCTGTTCAGGTCTTTGGGGTGGGAAGTTTTTGGTACAGGTACCACACAAGATGTTTTCCACAGCTGTGGTACCCTCCCCAGTTTCAGGCTCATGTTGAAGATATACGTCACAATCCCACACAGCTGGTCTGCACAGGACTTGAGGAGCTTTGCGCTGATGCCGTCCGGTCCCGGCGCCTTCCTCGCCTTGATCTTCCTCAGCTCCGTCCTCACCTGGGTCCTGGTCAGGGTCAGGATGGGGGGCTGTGTGTTGGGAGTGGGGGGGTGTTGGTAGAGTGGGGAGTGGGCAGCAGGACTTGATTTCTTTAGAGGCAGCAGTGGTTGTTGTGCAGTCAGGGGGGAGGGCGGTTGGTCAAATCTATTGAAAAACAGATTCAGGTTGTTCGCCCACTCCCTGCCCCCTGTGGCCTGGGGGGAGGTATTCTGGAGCCCCGAGATGGTTTTGAGGTTTCTCCAGACCCCGCTGATGTCGCTCTGTTGCAGCTTGTCCTCCATCTTCTTCCTGAAGCTGTCCTTGCCTTCTCTGATCTTTCTCCTCAGCTCCCTCTGTACGGACTTCAGCATCTCCCTGTTCCCTGACCTGAAGATCCTCTTCTTCTCTCTCAGAAGTGTTTTAATCTCAGGGTTGATCCAGGGTTTGTTGTTTGAGTGACGCCGTATGGTCTTGGTGGGAACGGATTTGTCCACACAGAAGCTGAGGTAGCCCGTGAAGGTGTGAATGAGGCCATCGATGTCCTCACCATGTGGATCGCAGAGCTGCTTCCAGGCGGTGGCTTCAAAACAGCCCTTTAGGGTGTCCATTGTCTCCTCAGACCATAACTCCACAGTGTGCATGGCCGGAGGTTGTCTGTGCACTAGGGGTTTGTACACCGGCCGGAGATGAACCAAGTTGTGATCCGATCTCCCGAGTGGGGGTAGTTGTGATGAGGTGTACGCCTCCTTAGTGTTTGCGTAGAATAAATCCAGTGTTTTATTGTCTCTAGTGTGGCATGTGACATACTGGGTGAACGTGGGTAGAATGGGAGACAGTGAAACATGGTTGAAATCGCCTGAGATGAGGAGAAGAGCATCTGGGTGTTCTGTCTGCAGCCTGCTGGTTACTGAATGGATGACGTCACGTGCTGTCCCAGCGTTCGCCGTCGGATTTGCATAAACAACAATGCAGATCACGTGTGAGTGTTCTCTCGGGAGATATGTAGGCCTCATGCTAACAGCTAGCAACTCAATGTCTTTGCTGCAGTGTCGTTGTTTAACAGTGATATGTCCCGGTCTGCACCAGTTGTTGTTAACATACATGATCACTCCACCGCCCCTAGCCTTGCCACTGTCTGGTGTTCGGTCAGCTCGTATCATGTGAAAACCCTCCAGCTCAATGTTAGCATCTGCTGCTAGTTCAGTTAGCCACGTCTCAGTAAACAAAAGGAGAGAGCACTCCCGGTATGTGCTATCATAACGGGAGATAGCCGCTAGCTCATCTAACTTTCCCAGTATCGACCGTACATTTCCCATGACAACAGATGGAAGGGAGGGTCTGTACCTTATATTTTTTGTCCTCCGCCTTACTCCAGCCCGGCAGCCGCGGCGTTTTCGCCTCAGTTCTCTCGGTATGTCGAGTATTTCCAATGGGACCGGGTGGCGGTTGAATGCTAGCAGCTGTTCTCTGCTGTATCGTATCCTGCTATAGACAGTGGCTCCGTCCACCGGCTCAGGAGACATTTAGGACGATCTGTGTGTCCGTGATATAAGTGGGGTGAAAAAAAAAAAGACGGATCAAAAGAGAGAGGAAGGGAAAAAGACTCGGAATCGAGCCGCTGTTGCAAAAGGCAGCCGACTCGTGTGGCGCCCCTAGTGTATCTCCACTATATTATGTTATATTACCTCCCCAGCAAATACCCGAATAAAAAAATGACACTCACCACCACAGTCTGGTAAAACACAATCATCATCTCCAAATAGACATCAAATGACCTGAGTCTCTACAGGAAAACCAATCTGCTCTGTCCCTTCCTGTAGAGTGCCTGCATGTTAGCAGACCACTCCAGGTTACTGTCCAGCTACATGCCCAGATATTTATAGGTGTGTACTGTCTCAACTGGTTCACCTTGAAAAGTGACAGGCTGTAGGGGAGGCCTGGACCTGCAAAAATCCACGACCATTTCCTTGGTCTTAGAGGTGTTCAAAAGCAGGCCATTTCTCTCACTCCAGCTGACCAGTGCCCTGCACTCCATTTCCTGTCCCCCCTGCATACATGTCACAATGACTGTATCATCAGAATACTTCTGAATGTGTCATAACTCTGTGTTGTAATTAAAGTCTGATGTGTACAGAGAAAACAGGTACGGAGCCAGGATTGTTCCCTGTGGAGCCCCCATGCTACTTTCAACAATCCGTGAGACAGAGCCCCCAAGTCTGACAAACTGTGGTCTTCCCGTCAAATAGTTAGTGATCCAGGAAATAAAGAAGGGGTCCACCTCCATCTTTGCAAGCTTCTCTCTCAGCAACAAAGGCTGGATGGTATTGAAAGCGTTCAAAAAGTCAAAGAACATAATCCTCACTTGGCTCCCTGACTCATCCAAGTAGGAGTATCCCTGATGTAACAAGTAGAGGATGGCGTCATCCACTCCAATGTGATCCCGGTACCCGAACTGCAGGGGGTCTAATGGAGATGTAGTCTGCAGTCTCAGGTGGTGGAGGAACAGATTCTTCATAACATGAGATGTGAGGGCCACCGGTCTATAGTCGTTAAGCTTGGCCGGATACCCAGTTTTGGGAACCGGCACAAGACATGACGTTTTCCACAAGACCGGCACCTTCCCTGTTTGCAGACTCATGTTGAAGAGCTTCTGGAGGGGCCCAGCGAGCTGGTCAGCACAAACCTTCAGCAGCTGGGAGCACACACCATCCGGTCCTGCAAGCCTTTCCTGGATTCAGCCTCCTCAGCTCCATCCTTACCTCATCTACTGTAAAGAACAGATCAGGTGGAGGAGCACGTGAAGCAGTAGTGTCAGAACAGCCACAGTGCTCAGGGAAAACAGGAGGATAATGGAAAGAACCAGATAGTGAGGGTGGGGGGACTGCTACTGGAGAGGTAGAGGGGGATGAAGGTGGAACAGAGCTGGTGTATGAAGCCCTGGCGACTGAATCAAACCTGTTTTAAAACTGATAAAATTCATCGGCCCTAGCCACATCACCTACAGTGGCCTGGCAGGTCTGTTTATAGCCGGTGATGGTTTTCACACCCCTCCACACCTCTCTGGCATTGTTGTGCTGTAGTTTCTTCTCCACCTTCTTTTCATAGTCCTCATTAGCCTCTCCTAGAGTCCTCCTTAATTCCTGTTGCACCAGCTTACGCTTCTCCCTGTCACCATCCCTAAAAGCTACCTTTTTTGATTAAGGAGCTGCTTGATGCCACAGGTGATCCAGGGTTTATTGTTTGAAAAACAGAGCATGGTCCGTGCTGGTACAATCATGTCCCTGCAGAAGGTCACATAGCTCGTAAAACAGTCAGCCTTTCTGTCGATGTCCAAACCCCCCGATTACCTTCTGTGTCCAGCAGAACATCCCAGTCTGTACGTTCATAAGATAAGATAAGATAAGATAAGATAAGCCTTTATTAGTCCCACAATGGGGAAATTCCAGGATTGCAACAGCACAAGGATAGCAACACTCAGAGCAACAATCAGAAGGCAAGAGAAAAAAAGAAACAAGAGCAGCAAGTATACATATGTACATATATATATATATATATATATAGACACACAGTGCGGAGCATTGTAGCTGGATGGAATAAATATATGAGTATATAAACACACAGTGCGGAGCATTGTAGCTAGATGGAATAAATATGTAGATATATAAACACACAGTACGGAGCATTGTAGCTAGATGGAATAATATGTAGATATATAAACACACATTGCAGAGCATTGTAGCTAGATGGAATAAATATGTAGATATATAAACACACACAGTACGGAGCATTGTAGCTAGATGGAATAATATGTAGATATATAAACACACATTGCGGAGCATTGTAGCTAGATGGAATAAATATGTAGATATATAAACACACCCAGTGCGGAGCACTGTAGCTAGATTGGAATAAATATGTAAATATATAAACACACACAGTGCGGAGCATTGTTGCTAGATGGGATGAAACAGCACAACCGTCTACTTAGTTATCCTACATGGTATGATTATGTACCCATACATATTCTCACCCTCTATAGCGACCGGTATTTTCCTAGTTGTATGCCAGAGGGGACCATTGTATAAGTCTATTGCGTCTTTTTCATTCAAAACTATTAGGTTGTCACGTATTTTTGCTATCTCTGTGAGCAGCACTGCTTAGGTTGTACAGTCTGACAGCCGTTGGTAGGAAGGACCTGCGAAACCTCTCGGTTGTGCACCTAGGATGATGTAGTCTGCTGCTAAATGAGCTCCTCAGTGCATTCAGTATGTCCTGCATAGGGTGGAACTCGGACTCCAGCAGAGATGACAGTTTAGCCACTGTCCTTCTCTCTCCTATCTCCTCCACTGGGTCAAGGCGCTGCCCCAGGACAGAGCTAGCTTTCTTGATCAGTTTTTTCAGTCTCTTCCTATCGGCTGCCGTTTTGCCACTGCCCCAGCAGACCACTCCAAAAGTGATGGCTGATGACACCACCGTGTCATAGAATGTCTTCAGCAGCGCCCCTTGTACACCAAAAGACCTGAGTCTCCTTAGTAGGAACAGCCTGCGCTGTCCCTTCTTGTAGAGTGCGTCAGTATTGTGTGACCAGTCTAGTTTATTGTTCAGATGAACACCCAGGTACTTATAGGATGATCTGGATGATGATGATCTGGAGGCAGTTCCGATGGCACCAGTCCACGAAGTCCTGGATAAGCCCTCTGTACTCAGCTTCATCTCCATTGGAGATGAGGCCAACGATCGCAGAGTCATCAGAGAACTTCTGTAGATGGCAGTGTGTTGTGTTGTGTGAGAAGTCCGCAGTATAAAGGGTGAACAGGAAGGGAGCCAAAACCGTTCCCTGGGGGGCCCCCGTGCTACCGATGATCGTGTCGGACACACAGTCCCGGGTTCTCACAAACTGAGGCCGGTTAGTGAGGTAGTCCAGGATCCATGATGACAGGTGCTGGTCCACCCTTGCGCACAGCAGCTTGTCCTTCAGGATCATCGGTTGGATGGTGTTGAAAGCACTGGAGAAGTCAAAGAACATGATCCTCACTGCATTCCCGGGCTTCTCCAGGTGGGACAGAGAACGGTGAAGGAGGAAGATCACCGCATCCTCCACCCCAATGCCATGCTGGTAGGCGAACTGGAGTGGATCCATTGTTGGTCCCACCAGGGGGCGGAGGTGAGCAAGGAGCAGTCTCTCCAGGGTCTTCATCATGTGGGATGTCAAGGCCACTGGTCTGTAGCTGTTCAGGTCTTTGGGATGGGAAGTCTTTGGTACAGGTACCACACAAGATGTTTTCCACAGCTGTGGTACCCTCCCCAGCTTCAGGCTCAGATTGAAGATGTACTCCACAATCCCACACAGCTGGTCTGCACAGGACTTGAGGAGCTTTGCGCTGATGCCGTCTGGTCCCGACGCCTTCCTCGCCTTGATCTTCCTCAGCTCCGTCCTCACCTGGGTCTTAGTCAGGGTCAGGTTGGGGGGGCTGTGTGTTGGGAGTGGGGGGATGTTGGTGGAGTGGGGAGTGGGCAGCAGGACTTGATGTCTTTAGAGGCAGCAGTGGTTGTTGTGCAGTCGGGGGGGAGGGCGGTTGGTCAAACCTATTGAAAAACAGATTCAGATTGTTCGCCCACTCCCTGCCCCCTGTGGCCTGGGGGGAGGTATTCTGGAGCCCAGAGATGGTTTTAAGGTTTCTCCAGACCCTGCTGACGTCACTCTGTTGCAGCTTGTCCTCCATCTTCTTCCTGAAGCTGTCCTTGCCTTCTCTGATCTTTCTCCTCAGCTCCCTCTGTACAGACTTCAGCATCTCCCTATTTCCCGACCTGAAGATCCTCTTCTTCTCTCTCAGAAGTGTTTTCAACTTTATTTATTTATATAGCGCCATTTCACAACAACAGTCATCTCATAGCACTATCAACTGTAGGGAGGACCCCCACAGTTGCAGAAAGACCCCAGCAATCAGGCGATCCCCTGTGAGCAAGCACTTGGCGACGGTGGAGAGGAAAAACTCCCTTTTAACAGGAAGAAACCTCCAGCAGAACCAGGCTCAGGGAGGGGCAGTCATCTGCTGCGACTGGCTGGGGGGTGAGGGGACAGAGAAGAAGAAAAGAACAGACATGTAGAGAGCAAACAGCACGATGGGGACTCAATCTATGGGAGAGAACAAACAAATGTTAATGACCAGCAAAAAAAAAATATTTCATAGAGAGTGAGGAAAGGAGTGAGGCCCAGTGCATTACTGGAGGTCCCCCGGCTGACTAAACCTATTAGCAGCATAACTAAGGGAGGGTTCAGAAACACATGATCCCTCCCTAATTGTAGGCTATATCAAAAAGGTAGGTTTTAGCCCTATTCTTAAAAACAGAGATCGAGTCTGACTCCCGAATCCAGATTGGCAGCTGATTCCACAGGAGAGGAGCTTGATAACTGAAGGCTCTGCCTCCCATTGTACTTTTGGAGATTCTAGGTATTACAAGTAAACCTGCATTTTGGGAGCGTAGTGCTCTGTTAGGATGATACGGTAGTATCAGATCTTTTAAATAAAAAGGAGCCTGATTGTTTAGAGCTATGTAAGTAAGAAGAAGGATTTTAAACTTAATTCTAAACTCTATGGGAAGCCAATGAAGGGAGGCCAGAACCGGAGAGATATGATCTCTCTTTCTAGTACCTGTTAAAACTCTTGCTGCAGCATTTTGGATCAGCTGAAGACTTTTTAAAGATGTTTTAGGACAGCCTGATAATAAAGAATTACAATAATCTAATCTCGAGCTAACAAAAGCGTGGATCAGCTTCTCAGCATCACTCTGAGACAAGATGCTCCTAATCTTGGCAATATTACGCAAATGATAGAAGGCAGTCTTAGAAACAAATTTAATATGTGAATTGAAGGACAAATCCTGATCAAAAATAACTCCAAGGTTCCTCACAGAGCTATTAAGAGAAAGAGTAACTGCATCCAAACTGAAAGTTTGATTTGGAAAGGAATTTCTAAGGTTTTTTGGACCAACAAGAATGACTTCAGTCTTATCTGAATTTAATAGCAGGAAATTACAAGTCATCCAAACTTTGATTTCCTTAAGACAGGCTTCTAACTTGGCTAATTGATTAGTATCATCTGGCTTCATTGACAGGTATAATTGTGTGTCATCTGCATAACAGTGAAAATGTATACAGTGCTTTCTAATAATGTTGCCTAACGGAAGCATATATAAACTAAAAAGAGTAGGGCCAAGCACAGATCCCTGTGGAACTCCATGACTAAGCTTTGAGCTGAGAGAAAACTCATCATTTACATGAACAAACTGGAACCTATCAGATAAATAAGATCTAAACCACTGCAACGGAGTTCCATTAAGTCCAACATAGTGTTCTAATCTATCAAGTAGAATATTATGATCAATAGTATCAAAAGCTGCACTAAGATCTAAAAGGACAAGTACAGAAACTAGTCCATTATCAGATGCAATGAGGAGGTCGTTAGTGACCTTCGCTAAGGCTGTTTCAGTGCTATGATGGATTCTAAACCCAGATTGAAACTCCTCAAATAAACCATTTCCCTGCAGGTGGTCAAATAATTGCGTAGCAACAACTCTTTCTAAGATTTTTGAAATGAAAGGGAGATTAGAGATTGGTCTATAGTTAGCTAAAGCTCCTGGATCTAGCGTTGGCTTTTTGAGTAAGGGTTTAATTACAGCCGTTTTAAAAGCCTGCGGTACATGGCCTAAAGTTAATGAAGAATTGATTATATGAAGAATAAAGCTACCAATAAGTGGGAAGACTTCTTTAAATAACCTGGTAGGAATAGGGTCTAAAAGACAAGTTGAAGGTTTGGATGAGGAAACTATTTTGTCTAACTCACAAAGGTCGATTGGAGTAAACTCATCAAGACAGACATCAATAGAAGGAGTTGTAGTAGTTACAGTATTTAAGTTAACTGTGGGAAGAATCTGATTGATTTTATCTCTGATGGATGAAATTTTATTATTGAAAAAGTTCATAAAGTCCTGACTAGTAAGCTCTAAGGGGATGCTAGGATTGACAGAGTCCTGACTCTTTGTCAACCTGGCTACAGTACTGAAAAGAAACCTGGGATTATTCTTGTTCTCTTCTATTAATGCAGAGTAATAACTCGTTCTAGCTTTTCTAAGAGATTTTTTATAAATTAAAAGATGATTTCTCCAAGCTAAATAGATTTCATCTAAATTAGTAGAGCGCCATTTTCTTTCTAATTGACGAGTCTTCTGTTTTAAGCTACGAGTTTCTGTGTTGAACCAAGGAGTTAAAAATCTCTGATTAGACTTTTTCTTTTTTAAGGGGGCCACCAAGTCTAGAGCCTGATGCAGAGAAGCTGAAACACTATCCACCATGTTATCAATTACAGAAGGAGCAAGCTGTCTATAGCTTATTTCCGTTGTGTTGACACATGGCATAGAGGAAACAATCTGCATAAATTTGGAAACAGCATCATCTGAGAGGCATCTACTGTGATAATATTTTTCTTTAGGAGCCAAATAGTCAGAAATAGTAAAATCAAAGGTTAACAGACAATGGTCTGACAGTACAGGGTTATGAGGAGACACTACAAGATTTTCTATTTCTATGCCATATGTCAGAACAAGGTCCAATGTATGGTGGAGGTAATGAGTAGAATTTCCTACTTTCTGAGAAAACCCAATCGAGTCTAATATTGAATTAAAAGCCACATTAAGGCAGTCACTATCTACATCCACATGTATATTAAAGTCCCCTACTATAATTATTCTATCAGATTTCAGCACTAAATCAGCTAAGAAATCAGGAAATTCGGATAAAAATTTTGAATAGGTTGATGGGGGACGATAAACTATGGCAAATAAAATTGGGTTTAACCTGGAATTGCTAAAGTGCCCAACACTGAGGACCAGGCCCTCAAAGGAATTATAACATGTTTTTTGCTTTACATTAACTAGTAATTTGGAATGGTAAATTGATGCTACTCCTCCTCCACGACCAGAACTTCTGGTCGTGGAGGAGGGTTTTATCTCAGGGTTGATCCAGGGTTTGTTGTTTGAGCAACACCGTATGGTCTTGGTGGGAATGGTGTTGTCCACACAGAAGCTGATGTAGTCCGTGATGGTGTGAGTGAGGCCATCGATGTCCTCACCATGCGGATTGCAGAGCTGCTCCCAGGCAGTGGTTTCAAAACAGCCCTTTAGAGTGTCCATTGCCTCCTCAGACCATAATTTCACTGTGTGCATGGCCGGAGGTTGTCTGTGCACTAGGGGTTTGTACACGGGCTGGAGATGAACCAAGTTGTGATCCGATCTCCCGAGTGGGGGGAGTTGTAATGAGGTGTACGCCTCCTTAGTGTTTGCGTAGAATAAGTCCAGTATTTTCTTGTCTCTAGTGTGGCATGTGACATACTGGGTAAACGTGGGTAGAATGGGAGACAGTGAAACATGGTTGAAATCATCTGAGATGAGGAGAAGAGCATCTGGGTGTTCTGTCTGCAGCCTGCTGGTTACTGAATGGATGACGTCACGCGCTGTCCCAGCGTTCGCCGTCGGATTTGCATAAACAACAATGCAGATCACGTGTGAGTATTCCCTCGGGAGATATGTAGGCCGCATGCTAACAGCTAACAACTCAATGTCTTTGCTGCAGTGTCGTTGTTTAACAGTGATATGTCCCGGTCTGCACCAGTTGTTGTTAACAAACATTATCACTCCACCGCCCCTTGCTTTGCCACTGTCTGGTGTTCGGTCTGCCCGTATCGCGTGGAAACCCTCCAGCTCAATGTTAACATCTGCTGCTAGTTCAGATAGCCACGTCTCGGTAAACAAAAGGAGAGAGCATTCCCGGTATATGCTATTGTAGCGGGAGATAGCCGCTAGCTCATCTACCTTTCCCAGTATCGACCGTACATTCCCCATGACAACGGATGGAAAGGAGGGCCTGTACCTTATATTTCTTGTCTTCCGCCTTACTCCAGCCCAGCAACCACGGTGTTTTCGCCTCAGTTCTCCCGGTATGTCGAGTTTTTCCGTTAGCACCGGGTGGCGGTTGAGTGCTAGCAGCAGCATAGGAGGCATAGGAGGCTTTTAGAGTCTCTTTAGCCTTCAATGACCACTTCCTGAATGTCCGAATGGTTACAGGATGCCTCTGGATGCATGGTTTATAACAGGGGTGAAGATACACCAGGTTATGGTCTGATCTACCAATAGGTAGAACGGCTGCAGTGTTATGTTGGGAAATGATGCAGGTGGGGAGTGTCTTAGAGAATATTCAACTGAACTTTATTATACACACATTACTATTTATACTCCCAGCCATAGCCCGTCTGACATCATCCCATTTCCCACCCCGATGGTGCTACGGCAAACCTCAAAGGCCAAATTCCATACACAACCCCCCCCCCCCCCGCAAGGTCGAACTATAACACAGTGAACAAATTTCAACAACCCAATACATAAATAAAACAAAGTCTTCCATATGTACATATAAACAAGTCCATCAGTGGGTGACCAGGTATATTACCAATATGCCCAGCTGATATCGTCCATAATAGTTCTTGCCACATAGTCCTCCAAGTAGGCAGGCCTCCAACGCACTCTAGCCGAGCGTCCCCCCTCAGGGGACCCTGCTCCAGGCACTGTCGGAACCACCTGTGAGTCAACATCTGACGTAGCTGGCCAATCCCAAGACCCGGCAAGCTGCCCCGCAGTGTCCATACCCCAGCCAGGTACTGCACGCCTTAGCCTGCTGGTGTGCCACCTGGACCCATCGTCCAGTTTAAATGTGTCAGGGCCCCGCTGACTCTTAATCTCCCATGGTCCCGTCCACAGGAGCTGGAGCTTGTGGGACCGGATGGGGTGTCTAATCCACATCCAATCCCTCTCCTTCAGGTCATGGTCCCTCACCCGGTGCTTCCTGTCGAACCGTCCCTTCATCTTCCATTGCTGGACCGAGACCCTTCTTCTCAGTGTCACATTACTCGTCTGAAGCACTGCTCTTGGAGGCTCCAACTGATTAACTGGCAGCGACAGCTCCCGCCGCAGCATAAGCTTCGCTGGTGAACAGCCCGTTGTTGTGTGGACCGACGCTCTGTAATGGAGCAGCGTGTTCTGGAGCGCCTCCAGGAACAAGAGACCATCTGCTAGATGAGCCCTCAGCCCGTTCTTCAGGGTCTTGTTAAATCTTTCGACCCCTCCATTAGCCTGGGGGTGGTAGAATGCTGTTTTAATATGTTTCACCCCTTTGCCTGCCAAAAAGTCCTCGAACGCCCCTGAAACAAGCTGGGGCCCATTGTCCGTTGTGATGGTGTCCGGGATTCCCCACCGGGCGAGCAAGGATACCAGGAAATCCGTGACCACCTCCGTCGTCACCAAGCTGGTGGGCAGCACCTCTGGCCATTTGGAGAACAAATCATACGCCACCACCAGGAACCGACTGTTGAACGGCACTGCATGAAATTCACCGCAAATGTCCAGCTCAACATGCTTCCACGGACCCTCTGGAAACTCAACAGGCTGGAGCGGTGGTGGGGGAGGTCTGCCTGTTTTGCCGCTCTCCAAACACGGCACGCAGTTTTTTTTACCATGGCCTCTATATCGCCATCAATGCCGGGCCACCAGACTGACCTCCTACTCCTCTGCTTCACCCGCACCACTCCCAAATGACCATCATGCAGCATGTTCAGGACCCTAGCCCTCAATGCAGCAGGAATCAAAGTGCACTGGCCCCTGGCCACTCAAACCTCATTACAACAGCTCAACTCGTCTCGGAAACGGTGAAAGAGAGCCAGTTCGCTCGGCACCTTTGCTGGCCGTCCCTCTCTAATCACTGTGCGCAACTGCGCCATAACCGGATCCCGTTTCGATTCATCTTTGAGATCTTGTGGAGGGACCACACCCTGGAGAGTTCCACACAGGGCGGTCACCAGATCCTCTTCAGCAGTACCAGCGTCATCTTCGACCACCTGTGAAGCCTCCACAGTGGCCTGCGAGAGGAGGTCCGCCACTATGTTCTGTCTGCCTGGGGTGAACTTAGTGGCGAAGTCATAGGCTCTCAGACGCTCCGACCATCTATGAAGTCTCAGCAGCCTATGCCCCGATCCCGATGTCTCCAGCAGTGTAGTGAGTGCCCGATGGTCAGTCCTCAGGGTGAAGCGGTGTCCGTAGAGGTATATGTGCCACCTCTCACACGTCCAGACACAGGCCAGCGCCTCCCTCTCGCCCACCACATACTTCTGCTCCGCTGGTGAGAGGGACCTTGATGCAAACGCCGCCAGCCTTCCACTCCACCCTGTATTTGGGACATGACCCTGCCTAACGTTGTCCCATATGCATCACAGGTCACCACCGTCTCCATTTCAGGATCAAAATGTGCTAGCACCGGTGGGGATGTGAGCTGCTGCTTCAACTTTGAGACTGCCGCTGAGCATGCCGAAGTCCACTTCCACGGCTCATCTTGCTTTAGCAGAGCCCTCAGGGGTCCGATCGTCTCTAAGTAATGTGGGATAATCTGGCCGTAGAAGTTCACCATGCCAAGGAAAGATGAAATCTGGGCGGGTGTAGTAGGAGCACCGCCTCTACATTGGAATGCAGTGGTTGTAGACCCTCGCCCGTCAGCCAGCACCCCACAAAATCAATCGCCTCCACTGCAAAGAGGCATTTGTCGCCATTGAGAGTGACCCCGTGTTCCTGCATCCGCTTCAACACCTTCTCCAGCCTCTCATCGTGAAGCTTGTTCATCACACTGTGTACCACGATGTCATCTAGGTAGGCTATGACCCCTTTCAGACCCACCAGCATCATGGCCATAACCTTTTGAAAACAACTGGGGGCGGAACTCAACCTGAACAGCATTCAAGTATACCTAAAGACCCCCATGTGGGTCACAAATGCCGTCATGTTTCTGCTATCCGGGTGAAGCGGCACCTGCAGATATCCCTGTCGAAGATCCAGCTCAGTAAACACCCCCTGAACATCGCCGTGAGCTCCTCCATGGTTGGGAGGGGGTATTTATCTGGGATGATTGCTTTGTTTACCATATGCAGATCAATGCACAGCCTGATCCCCCCGTCCTTTTTCTTCGCCACCACCAGGTTTGAAACCCATGGTGACGCATCCATCTTCTCCATGATCCCAGCATCCAACAGCTTCGAGAGTTCTGCTGTCACATCATCACACAATGCCAGTGGTAGGCGTTGAAGCAGTTGGCTCCTGGGTGTCACCGACTCGTTCACCAATAGGCGATGGCAAAAGGCTCCGATCTGGCCAAGGCCCATGAACAGCGCCAGCCAGCGGAGCTGCCAGGCCGTAAATGCTGTTGGCACCACTGAACCTTGAGGATCCCGTATGGAAAAACCCAATTGTCCCAGCAAATCAATCCCAAGCAGGTCCGACCCGCGCCGTGCCACCTGGAAAATGAACTTGGGCACCCTCTTCTGCCCACACGATACGTCAAATTCCACCGTGTCGACCATGTCGATCTCAGTGTGGCCATAACCAAATATTGTTATTGCTCCCGCATCAATAGCCTTTTTCGGGAACGGCCTCTTCAACGTTGCCAGGCTCAAAATGGACCTGCCAGCCCCCGAGTCCACCATGAGGGGCACTTCAATGCTGTCCAGCTGCACAACATATCACTTTAGGCGTCCCCTTCCTCCTTGTGCCACGCACACCCAGCCAGCGGCCCGCGGGTTTCTACCAACTCGGTCTGCAAATCTGACACGGGCCCTCTCACGCACCACAGGCCGCCTTCTCCTCTTCTTCTTCTTCTTCCTCGAGCGGCCCCGAGGCCTAGTTAGCACATTAGCCGATGCCTGTGGCGCAGAGGCCCAGTCCTCCGGTACCCCACCCAGTCCCCGTAGGGACGCAGACTCCCGTAGCTTAACCATGTCTATCACCTCAGCCTGAGACAAAGGCTGTCGAGTCACCTGCAGCGTGTCTCCTAGCCACTGGCTAGTTGTGCAATGTGCTAGCTTATCATGAACTAGCCTGTCTGTTAGTGGCCCAAAATCACACTCTCCCGCCAAACAACGCAGTTCCATAAGAAAGGATAAAATGAACTCACCGGCTCGCTATACACAGCTGAAAAACCTGCATCTCCTCTTGGTGACTGTAGCACTGTCACCGAAAAGACTGTCCATCTTCAATAAAGATTCCTGCAGCGAGCCATCACCACACAGCGTGAGGAACAGGCGTTGCCCTTCTGCGCCCAAATGGTGAACTAACAGGCACCTCCGCCTATCGTCGGAAAATCCGTCAAGTCCGGCTTCTGTCAGATAAACTTAAAACAAGTTCTTCCAGCGTGCCCATGGGATAGCCGGCTCACCTTGGTCCTGCAGGAATGGAGGTTGCTTCATAATACACATAATTTTACTTGTCGCCAAATGTTATGTCAGGAAATGAAGCAGGCGGAGAGTGTCTTAGAGAACATTCAACTGAACTTTATTATACACACATTACTATTTATACTCCCAGCCGTAGCCTGTCTGACGTTATCCTGTTTCCCACCCCGATGGCGCTACGGCAAACCCTAAAGGCCAAATTCCATACACAACATGCAGCAGTGCATGCCTCCTTAACATTTGCATATAATTGATCAAATGTCTTCTTCTCTCTTGTGGAGCAGTCAACACACTGTACAAATCCAGTTAGATGGGAGGAGGGGCTGACATGATTAAAATCTCCAGAAACCACATTGAATGCATCAGGATGCTGGGTCTGCACTCTCTCAACAGCTCCATAGATGACATCACATGTTACATCAGGCACAGCCCATAGAGGGATGTAAACAACAATGGCGACATGGTGTGAGAGACAAATAGGATTTAAGCCACTCAAGAGGAGTTCCCGAAATGCCCACTGAGTTTTTTAAACATGAAATCAAAATGTTATGGTCCACCGTGTCAAAAGCGGGTGTTAAATCAAGCAGTATCAGAATCATGTTATCACCAGCATCAGAAGCCAAAAAAAGTTGTTAAAGACCCTTGGCAGTGCTGACTCAGTGTCAAGGTTGGGGTGGTGGAGGACTCAGGCACAGGCAGGATATGGTGCAAAAACAACAATTTTATTAACAAAAGACTGAAACAAACAAATGGCAGTGCGTGGGCTGGAAATGAAACTAAACTAAGCAGACCGATAGGTTAGACATGACTAGACTATGGTTATAGAAAAATGTCATGCTTGTCTAGGAAAAGTTTAAGCTGGGAGTACACAATTTTCTGTAGAATTTTTGAGAGAAATGGCAATTTAGAGATAGGCCTAAAATGAGCCAATACAATTCACTTGTGATCCAGTCCAGATTTCTTTAAAAATGGTTGCATTACTGCATATTTAAAATCAGTAGGGACCACACCAGAGGAACAACTACACTTAATAATGGCGAGAACCAGGTACCCTATGCAGGGAAAACCTCTTTTAGAAGTCGAGGAGGAACAGCATCACGGGGGGAACCTGAGAGCGTAATATGGTCCACCACATCTTTTAGGAGCAACATAGACACAGGTTCAAACTGGTTAAAAACAACTGAACTAGTGGCCATAGTAGAAGGATCAGAATCAGGGGCTGAGATGAGAGTCCTTACAGTGGTGACCTTTTTTGGTAATTTCTTTGAGCATTAGATCTGTAATACTAGAATTTTCTAGTCATATATGCCAGTTTGCAGACTTGTGTGTCAGCACTGTGGCCATCAAGGAGAGGCAGTGCATTAGCATTTTTGTGGTGGGATGTCAGTGGACCTAATTAGAATATTCATGGATCTCATTTTCTGAAAGCAGGGGAAAAAGGAAAAGATTTTTACAAGCAACTGTAAGAATATGAAAGGTTTTTTTGTGGGAAAAAATGGCATATGATACAAGAGCTGTTGGTAGCTATTTGGGGGCCCTAAGCATAACTTTTGTTTACTTCAGTGCAACCTGAAAACTGAGGGAAAGCTTTCAATTACAACAATAACATAGAGTTAGACCCAGAAATATTTGGACAGTGACACAATCTTCATGATTTGGGCTCTGCATACCACCACATTGGATTTGAAATGAAACAACTATAATGGAATTGAAGTGCAGACTTTAAGGTTTAATTCAAGGGACTGAACAAAAATATATGATTAAATATGTAGGAATTGTAGCTATTTTTATACAAACACTCCTCATTTCAGGGGCTCAAAAGTAATTGGACAAATAAACATAACCCTAAGTAAAATGTTACTTTTCAATATTTTGTTGAGAATCCTTTGCAGGCAATGACTGCCTGAAGTCTGGAACCCATGGACATCACCAAACGCTGGGTTTCCTCCTTTGTGATGCTTTGCCAGGTCTTTACTGCAGCTGTCTTCAGTTGTTGCTTGTTTGTGGGTCTTTCTGCCTTAAGTTTTGTCTTGAGCAAGTGAAATGCATGCTCGATTGGGTTGAGATCTGGTGATTGACTCGGCCATTGCAGAATATTCCACTTCTTTGCTTTAAAAAACTCCTGGGTTGCTTTTGCAGTATGTTTTGGATCATTGTCTATCTGTACTGTGAAGCGCCGTCCAATCAACTTTGCTGCATTTGGCTGAATCTGAGCAGAAAGTATATCCCTATACACCTCAGAATTCATCCGGCTGCTTCTGTCTTTTGTCACATCATCAATAAACACAAGTGACCCAGTGCCATTGGAAGCCATGCATGCCCATGCCATCACACTGCCTCCACCATGTTTTACAGAAGATGTGGTGTGCTTTGGATCATGAACTGTTCCAATTCTTCTCCAAACTTTCTTCTTCCCATCATTCTGGTACAGATTGATCTTAGTCTGATCTGTCCAAAGAATGCTGTTCCAGAACTGGGCTGGCTTCTTCAGGTGTTTTTTGGCAAAGTCAATTCTGGCCTTTCTATTTTTGAGGCTGATTAATGGTTTGCACCTTGTGGTGAATCCTTTGTATTTACTCTCAAGAAGTCTTCTCTTTATGGTAGACTTAGATACTAATACACCTACTTCCTGGAGAGTGTTCTTCACTTGAGTGGATGTTGTGAAGGGATTCTGCGATCATTCACCACTGTTGTCTTCCATGGACATCCAGGCCTTTTTGAGTTCCCAAGCTCACCAGTGCACTCTTTTTTTCTCAGAATGTACCAAACTGTTGATTTGGCCACTCCTAACATTTCTGCTATCTCTCTGACGGATTTCTTCTTTTTTTTCAGCCTCAGGATGGTCTGTTTCACCTCCATTGAGAGCTCCTTTGACCGCATGTTGTGTGTTCACAGCAACAGCTTCCAAATGCAAATGCCACACCTGGAATCAACTCCAGACCTTTCAACTGCTTAATTGATGACAGGTTAACGAAGGAAGAGCCCATGCAGCCTTGTTTTTTTTTTGTTTTTTTTGCAGCCTTCTGAGTCAATTGTCCAATTACTTTTGGTCCCTTGAAAAAGAGGCGGCAATGTATTAAAGAGCTGTAATTCCTAAACCCTTGCTCCAATTTGGATGTGAATACTCTCAAATTACAGCTGAGAGTCTGCACTTTAAGCTCATATTTATTATATAATTGTATCCTGAATATGTTTTCGTAAACAGCTAAAATAACAAAACTTGTGTCACTGTCCAGATATTTCTGGGCCTAACTGTATACAAACAGTCACAAATAAATAAACAGCTCCACATCCAAATATGTGGAAGTGCAGCTTTTAAGAAAATAAACCAAAACAACATATTTTCATCATCAGTACTGCAGATCATAAAATTAGTCACACACTTCAGAAAAAGGTATAAAACTTTGCAAAGACATTAGTTACAACTGGTTGAAAAAAAATCAGAGTACATACTTTAATAAAATAAACATGAAAAATCTATTACTGTGGTGATCCGAGCGCTGAGTTTATCCACACCCGGGCCACTCAGTATTCTCCCTTTTTCTCCCTTTTTTCTGCTCAGTTATTATTGGTTCTTTCAGGGGTTTTACTGTGACAGTGCCGTGGCCGGACTTCCGGCTGTCAAAGTCTAGCCGGCACTGTCACAGCTGATCATGGTTTATATTTATGTTTCCTCCTCTCCTGTTTGGATCAGCGCTTTTTGCCATCAGTATTTAAGGGAGCAGCTGAGGCTCACTCCTCGCTGCGACCTACACCAACGTTAGACTGGAGTCCCTACACCCGGCTCCAGTTTCCTTCCTCACTCCTAAGTATCTGTAAGTGTTTATTCCACAGCGTCAGGTTCCGCCCTCGCTACTTTCTTGTTTCAGTGTTAGTATTCTTTATTTGTGCCCATGTTTAGTGTTTGTGTTTTGCCCCACGTGGCTCATTATTTTGTGTTTTTCTATAATAAACAAACAAACTCTCTGTTGGCATCTGGCGCCTCATTTATGCCCTGAAAGGGGCAAACATGACAATTACATACTAGTGCATTGAAGTAAATCATGGAAAAAGTTATTCTTTTATAATTTAAAGATAAACATATATATACACAATATATATACGTCAGTGATTTCACTAAGCATTCAATAATAGTTTTGACTAAGAGCATGTCAATACCATCACAGTCCGTAGATGTTTTACTTTGAACGATTTAACAGTTTCAATGACCTCTCTCTCATCTGTGTTCTTTATGAAAATGGAGTCTTTTATAGCAGTGTTTTTGCTTATTGTATCACCTGTAGGCACCGTAATGGGTATTTCTCGAGCCAAATTAGGACCGATGTTAACAAAAAAGTTATTAAATTCATCTGCAGGTGAAGCTGCATTCACACTCTGAGTTGTTTTATTATTTTTTGAAAAATCGGTTGGGTAGCTTGTATAAATCACTATACAGTGGTAATAACAGAATGGATTTGCCTGACTGCTGCCCTCACCCTGTGTCTCTCTGTGAGGAAATCACATGAACAAAAAGAAAATGTCAATCACTTATGAGGACAAGTCTAAAATTCATTAGTTTGTCCAAAAGAACATTATTATGATGATCTAGTCAGCAGTCTGTTCTCTAAGGCACAAAGTTCATTTTTTATTGTTACCTGGTCACCTGTGTCTCCTGTGCTGCATCGCTCTCACTGATCCTTTTTGCTGCCTCACTCTCCCTCTGGTCACCTGGGCCACCTCTCTGCTCCCTCGCTCCCTCTTTGTTATCCCTGCTGCTGTCGCTTTCACATTCTTGCTCCTGACATACAGTCATGTGAAAAAATTTGGACACCCTGTATAAGCATATGTGTGTTTTTTTAAACACATATGGACATATGGATATTTAATATCAATGTTAAAAATACTGGGAGATTCACGTTGTTAGATCAAAAATGAATTGATTGAGACTGAATCAATAATCAATAGGCGGTTTCCAAGTTCTGAGCCATTTATTGTCTTTCTGATCAGAAAAAGGAGGTAATCAGTCACAGCATAACGTGTCTCAGAGCTTGCTCACACCAACTCCCTAACATGCGTTCAAGGATGTTGCTCCTTATGCCCTGGGCATACAGACCCTGACCTTATCTAAACCTAAAGACAGCTGGAGCCATCTCATCCCGAGACTGCTCTAATCTATGTACAGCACTGAACATTCTGCTTTGATCTTTACATGACCTGGTCAAGCTAAGTCACCCTAACTTCGGGCATACAGAATAGAACAGCTTGGTGTGATAAAACAATAAAACCTTCATCATTATTTACAATCTTGCTCAGCCTAATCTTACAGTAAAGAACAGACATTCTTTTCAGGCTCTGAGGCAATGGAGAAAAAAAAAACACAGAGAATCAGACATTGGCTCATTATATGCACCAGATACAATTATAATATAAAATAGAATAATAAAGCATTAAAATCGTATAGAATAATCAATCATACATGAAAATATCCTATCACACGAAATACAACTAAACAATTAAAAATAAAGACCTTTTTCAAATTTTCTGTAAAATATAGTTCTAAATAAATAGTGAGGAATAAATTAGGACTCCCCCCCATCTTTTTTAGGACACCCCCACATTCATTCCCACTTACAATGGCTGACATAAATTTAAAAAAATGCAAACAAAAACAAAAACAAGGTTGGACTTATATATGTGAACATTTCTTAATAAAGAAATGAATATTTAAAGGGGTGTCCAAATTTTTTTCACATGACTGTAAAATAAGTTCTTCTAATGTTCAAGTGGTTTAATAAGGGATACTTCTCTGACAATTTTGGAAGATGTAATTCATGCAAGAATTTCCCACACAAAAAACTTGGAAAGATTTAAAATGTTTTCTCCCCTTCTTCCCTCTTAAGAGCATCTTAACAATGCTATCAGCAGGTGCATTAGGTCATCGAGTTTATTTTGATACCATGGTCATCATTCCAGACACAGAACTGAGGTTAATGCAGCTGCTGAGTGTGGATGAGGCTTACTACTGTGTAGCCATTTTTGACCAAGTAGATGAACTAAGGACACTATGTAGGATTTAGTCAGCTAGACTATGACAAAAGTAACAGTTATCCTGCTTGCAGAGGCATTATGAACATTGCACACCACACCGTAGGTGTGTTATGTTTCAATCATTAAACGATAATAAATCTGTGAAATTTGTGACAAAATCATCCTGGTATTAAAACTTACTCTGGATTCATCATCTACACATTTAATTTTTTACAGTGGAATTCAGTTTTCAAATTTAGGATTCAGGTATTTGCCCCCCCTTTCCCCCCATAAAAGGTAAATAACAAATTTACCTTTACCAAATTTACCAGAAAAAAAAATATACAAATTTAGGAGAAAATAGTATAAATTCACAAAAAAGTAGCAATCTGATGATAGTCAAAAAATTATTTAAAAAAAATCTGAAATTTAAATTATTTTGCAAATATGTTAGGAAAAATGCTTATTTTCCATGACAAATTTAAGAAAAATGCTACATTTTTGTGAGAAATTGAATTTGGGGTAAAACAACATGGAAGAAATATTGCATTTTTATACAAAAAGTAGGCACATTTACAAGAAAAAAATGTCTCTGATTTACAAGAAAAGCTGTAAAACTATGACAAAAAGTTGCACACACGAAAAAGTGACATTAGAACCATCACAGTGCTACATAAAATACTGATGAAGTTTACTAAGGGAGAAAAAAAAACTGGAAAGAATACTTGGAGCCCAAAAAGTTGGTAGTGAGGACAGCTCTCACTTTAAATGGGCTTATAGTATGCTCTCTCTAGGCACAACACAGTGTTCTGCAGAGACCCCTACTTGACGGGAAAAGCAACAGCCTGGAGGAGGTGACAAATGCTGCAAAAAATGCTGAAAGAAGCATTGCAACTTTTTAGTTATCAATTTTATTTTTTTAGCGCTCCCTTTATTGCAAACGGACCCTGAAACACCAACAAACTCAAAAGATACAGTGTTAAGGTGATGAATCATACTAGGAGCTAAATCACTATACAGTGATAATAAGCCATCAATATCTCAATGTTTGCTCACTGCCTAATTTGTGTAATGCTGTCTCGTGATTAAATAAAATGGGAACAGAAAACTAGAAATGTGATTATAAGCTCAATAATTAAATTAAATAAATAAATCAGTGATGCTGTACTGTAATGCTTTTGAACTCATTTTAACGCGTGTAAAAAAGTTTATAAAAAGTTTAGGAATATGAAATGCATCTATTCTTTCATTCATCTATTTGGTGTTTATGTCATATATATTTGTTTAGATACTCTGTTGTGCAGTTGTGGTATTTTAACAGAGGATAGAAGTGTTTTGATCCCTCATGCCCCATAACGCGGCGCACAGAGGGCAGAATGAAAAACCCAATAGCAGGAGTAGATTTGTGCACTTTATTGAGTATATATCCCAAAATAACAAGTCCAGCAAACAGTCATGCAGTGAACAGTGAGATGAACAGATGCAATGATTACAATTGAGGCCACCAGACATACAGGGACGCCACCTGGATGCTCTACAGCCCAGGGAAGAGAATGCCTAGTGCCGCAGGGCTGCTGTCGGCACAGAGAGAAAGGCAAACATGAACTTATGGTGCTGGAGCGATCCGGGGCTGTCCGTGTAGTCCGGTGGATGAGGATGAAACAGGCTGAAGATAATCCATAGGGAGTGTTAACTTGCATACATGGAGGTACACACTGCCGTGTATGAAGGGCAATGCTCCAGCGGTCTCCTCCTCACACAGCATTTAAGTAATCATAATAATAATGAGGGAAGAGACCGCCGGTGTGAGGATGCGTGGGCTGAACATAATTGATACCATGTGTGTATGAGTGAGTGTCTGAGCATGTGAATAGGAGTGAATGAAGTGTGTGTGTGTGTAAGCGTGTGAAACACCCATAATATGGAACAGCTGGTGATACTGACAGGAGGAGGGGGCGTACCCGAGCTGTCAGGGAGCGGAAGACCCAAAGGACTCCCTGAGGTGCCTCATGGAAAATAAATAGAGAGACGGGTCAGAACTGGGTTTGGAACCACCAAACCCAGGTTCATGACAGAGCCCCCCCCTCAAGGATGGATCCCAGACACCCCAGTACCACCAGCAAAAAACAAAAAACACCACCAAGGAACCCCCCCTCCCAGAGGCAAACAACTACCCAAGGTGGGAGGTGGCAGGAAAACAGGTTAGGAGGGAAGCAACACGTGAAAAACACAATACATAATATGCAAATATAATAATGTGCACCTCCTAACAGCCCCCCCACCTAGCCCCCCCCCCCTCAGGAGTCCAAAGTTCAGGGGGCTGACCAGCGTCCCAGGGCCCCAGCATGGCGAGGGATGGTTGATCGGGTTGCCTGCCTGAGTCCCAAGCCCAGCAGGCGGCCCATGGCACAGTGCCTGGTGGCTTGCCCGGGCCGATGGGCCACCCAATCAGAAGGCCAAGTCTTTTGGGTGGCCGACCAGTGTGGTGGAGCCACCAGGACCAGAGGGGAAGGCAGAGAGGCAGCCTACCCACCGGGGAACTTCGGTGGCCAAACCGAGGGATAGGAGGGCCCCCCCCCCACCCTCTGAAGCTTGGACCAGGGGACCATAGCACCCACGATGGTCCCAGTCTGGGACGTGGACTCCGGATGGAGCTCTGCTGCACTGACAGTGGACTCCGGCTGGAGCTCTGCTGCACCGGCGGTGGACTCTGGCTGGAGCACTGCTGCAATGGTGGTGGACTCTGGCTGGAGCACCATTGCACCTGTGGTGGACTCCGGCTGGAGCTCTGTTGCACCTGCGGTGGTCCCCATCGGGGGCCTCATTGGGTCTGTGGTGGCCTCCCCATCGGGGGAGGTAGGGCTCTTCCCTGACCCTGGCACTGAGTCCAGATCCTCGGTGGCCTCTGGAGGCCTTGGCTGCTCTCCGGCAGCCCTGGCCAGGAGCTCTGAACCCGGAGGGAGAAAAAAAGAGACCAAGTCAGGGTCACCGGCAGCGGCAGAGTCTGGTGAGGTGGCCCTGGTGGCTATTGTGAGCTGCCCCGGGCCCTCCTCACCATGAGTCAGGCAGTGTGAAATCAACATGACACAACAGACATTATGGAGTACACTTGCCTGAACTCTGGCTCCACCGCCGTCCAGGACTCCGACAACTTAGGGTACACAGGTACTGTCAGTCTGTCAGGTGCTATACCCATGTTGACCTCCACTGGGACAGCTGGGCCCGCGTCATCATCTGTGGATGACCCAAGTTGCGGCGGCTGTTCTCCAGCGACCCTAGGAAGGAGCTCGGAGGAGACGGGAGAGGAAAGATGGTTCGGGTCGCTAGCAGCAGCGGAGCCCGGTGAGGGGAGTTCAGGTGCAGCTGAGGGCTGCACCAGACTCTCCTCCCCAAGAGCCAGGCAAGATCTCTCCACCACTGACAAGAGAATTACAGGAGAGGTTACTTGCCTGTACTCAAGCTGCCCCGCAGTCCAGGACTCCGATGATGATGATGTCCTGGACCCAGTCGGCTGGAGGTCTGGTCCAGAGGGTGACTCTGCTGTGGTGGGCCCCGCAGCAGGCGTGATGGTGGTAGCAGTCTTGGTGCCCCCGTACACCGTCTTCCAGGCCACCGGCTCATCCGGCGTGGCAGCCAGGGATTACCTTCTCCCTGGATCTGGACTCTCCAGGAGCTCTGGTTCCTCCCCCCTTGGGCAACCTGGTTCTGGTGCCGGCAAACTCATAGGCACACATGCAGAGGGTTTGGGGACGTCAAAAGAAGAGCTACTATATGCCGCTGGGGCGGAGCACTCAGGGGACTGCAAACCCCAAGTCTCCTGGCCAGGAGGCAGGCAACATTGTTCATCAAAAGTGAGGGTAAAATGAGGAAAAACTTGCCTGTTCCCCTGGCTCTGGATGTCCCCAGCGGCCTCCGAGGTGTCTCCTCTCCTCACTGAGCATTCCTCCTCAATCAGATGGTCGATGAGAGCGAGCAAATTCAGTCTCTCCTCCTCCATCATCACATCCGTGGCCTGGGCAGCCCCCGGCCCAGCAGATGGAACAGTCACCGCCAGTGAAGCACGTTCTCGTGCCTCCCTTTCACGGCGCTCCTCCTCGATCAGGCGGTCTATCTGGGCGAGCAAACCCAGTCTCTCCTCCTCCGTCATCACATCCGTGGCCTGGGCGGCCCCCAGCCTTAAGGATGGAACAGTCACCGCCAGTGAAGCACATTCTCGTTCCTGCCTCTCGCGGCGCTCCTCTTCGATCTGATGGTCGATTAGGGCGAGCAGGACCAGTCTCTCCTCCTCCATCATCACATCGGGGAACGATGCGTGCCCAGGCTCAAGGGATGGCGCAGGAGTGGGCAAGCCGTGGAAGGAGGATGTCTTCTTCCGCTGGGAGCACTTATTCTAATGGGAGGATGGCTCCGATGTTGGAGAAGCCCACTCTGGCTCCACGTTTGGTTGGGGAAGGAGGAAGGAGAGGATGTCATCCACCCTCGGAACCACCCGGAGATTGGGATGACGCCACTCGATGTCTTCTGCAATGAGTCATGCCCATCAAACGTCTTCGGGCGACTGTGGCCACTGAACGAAGAAGAGAGCCTCTTCCAGCAGGTCCTGTGCTCTTAGCTCCTCGTCCGTCCAGACCACCATGTTGTTACTCGGGAGAAAAGGGAAAAAAGGTGAAAAGAAAAAGAAAAAATGCACGTCTACTCCGCTGCGTTTTTTCTTGCTGGCCGGAGCATTCTGTTATGATCCCTCATGCGCCATAACGCGGCACACAGAGGGCAGAATGAAAAACCCAATAGCAGGAGTAGATTCGTGCACTTTATTGAGTATAAACCCCAAAATTACATGTCCAGCAAATAGTCACGCAGTGAACAGTGAGATGAACAGATGCAATGATTACAACTGAGGCCACCAGACATACAGGGACGCCACCTGGATGCTCTACAGCCCGAGGGAGGGAATGCCAGTGCCGCAGGGCTGCTGTCGGCATGGGGAGAAAGGCAAGCATGAACTTACAGTGCTGGAGCGATCCAGGGCTGTCCGTGTAGTCCGGTGGTTGAGGATGAAACAGGCTGAAGATAATCCGTAGGAAGTGTTAACTTGCATACACGGAGGTACATGCTGCCGTGTATGAAGGGCAATGCTCCGGCGGTCTCTTCCTACTAAAACAGCGTTTAAGTAATCATAATATTAATGAGGGAAGAGACTGCCGGTGTGAGGATGCGTGGGCTGAACATAATTGATACCATGTGTGTATGAGTGAGTGTCTGAGCATGTGATTGGGAGTGAATGAAGTGTGTGTGTGTAAGTGTGTGAAACACCCATAATACGGAACAGCTGGTGATACTGACAGGAGGAGGGGGTGTGCCTGAGCTGTCAGGGAGCGGAGGACCCAAAAGACTCCCTGAGGCGCCTGATGGAAAATAAATAGTGAGACGGGTCAGAACTGGGTTAGGGACCACCAAACCCATGTTCATGACAAGAAGATCTGAAAGTGATCTCTAGGGAAAATAATCAATGTTTTTTTAATGTGGATATTTAAGAATAGCCTTCAGAGTGACTTAGTCTGTAATCAGAAGTGGTAAAACTTGCTTTTTAATTGAATTTCATAATTATCAAAATCATGATGTTTTAGCAATACAGAACAGTTTAAGGTTAGCTTGAATTTTGTAGGGATGACAAGCAATATTTAAATGCATTTATATTTAAGGACCAGTGGTCGGAGGAGATTTTGTTTGTACTTGATAAATGTTTGTTGCTGCAAACATTATGATGAATGCTGAAACACATTAAATTTGTTGGTGCCTGGCACCATTGGGCTTTCAAGTCAGTTCACTCCCTGGCGCATCTGGGAGCGCGGGCGTCGGTCAAACTAGTGGGGGCGAAGTTCGTCTGGCCGGGTCTGCGTAAACAGGTGAAAGAGTGGGCAGCAGCTTGTGTTGTGTGCCAGCGGGCCAAGGTGCACAAACATACGAAGGCCCCCCTCGAACGGTTCCACATCCTGGCGAAGAAGTTCGACCACGTCCACGTGGACCTGGTGGGACCCCTCTCGCCATTGTAGGGGTTTACGCACCTCCTGACCGTAGTGGACCACACCACGTGCTGGCCTGAAGCGGTGCCGCTAGCATCCACTACATCTGCGGACGTCACACGTCCTTTTTGACTACTTGGGTGGCACGTTTCGGTGCTCCGTCAGACATCATGACCGACAGGGGCCCTCAGTTCATTTCCAACCTCTGAAACCTCCGCACTACCGCATACAACCCTCAGGCCAACGGGTTAGGCGAGCGTTTCCACAGATCACTTAAAGCAGCGCTCAAGGCTTCGCTTATGGACGCCAGTTGGGTGGACCGGCTGCCGTGGGTTTTGTTAGGGTTGTGTGCTGCACCGAAGGAGGATTTAGCAGCCTCCCCAGCAGAACTCATGTTTTCTCAGCCGCTGCAGCTACCTGGGGAATTTTTGCCCAACAACCCGGTGCCCAAGGCCGAGCCATCCCCGAATTCCCTACATGGCACAAAGCCCGGAAAAGTACCAGGCCCAGTCCACCACTGTTTTCCCTGCGCCTTTGTCCCAAAAAGCTTGCAGAACGCGTCGTTTGTGTTCAGCAGGCACGATGCTCATCAGGCACGATGCACACCAGACTCCATCGCGCCCACCATACAACGGGCCGTTTAGAGTGCTGAAACCTGGGATGAAACATTTCATTTTGGACTTGGGGGGACGCAGCGAAACCATCTGCATAAACAGGCTCAAGCCCGCATTTGTGTTGGCAGACGAAAAGGTGGTGTTGGCCCGGGCTCCCCGACGTGGACCCCCCCCCCCCCCATTGGGGGCTCCACAGGTAAATGACTCAGCAGTAGGAGCACAAATTCTTTATGAGAATGTGTCCCCCACCATTGTTCCCCCACAGACGGACGTGCCTCCCGCAGTGCCCCATCGGCAGAGCAGTGCCTCACAACCAGCGACCCCCGTTACAGCTGCTACGGACGTTGGCTGAAGCCCATGGGACATGGGGGTTAAGGCCCATTCTGAGTGTCCGGGGTGTGTGTGTGGGGGACTTAAGAGGCTATATTCTCCACCCAGACAGGATGGCCCAGTAGAGGAGAGGCTGATGGGGGGTCTAGACAAGAACAGCAGAGGTGGAGATGTTGGGTGGGGGGGGGGGCAGCACCAGATAAATGTTATGCAAATGCGCCGTGCAGACTTTGTGTATTGTGATGTGAGCCTTTGAGTATGATGGGTATTGTGATGTGAACCCCCAGGTCACTAGGCAAGGCATTAAAGTTATAAAAGGGAGATGCCCTGCGGCCTGGGGATCATTCTTATCAACTTGACTTGTGGAGAGAGAATAAAGTCTGTACTGATCCAGCTCGTCATCTCACCTGCTCATTTCTCTCTACAATATGATATTTATCTCGTTTTGGACAAACGGGTTTGTCCGTTTGTTTGACAAGTTCAACCAGTTTAAAATGGTTTGTTGTCCTTGTGGAGCTCGTTTCATGTTGTCTCATTGAACTGAATCCATTCCATTCCACCATCCTCACCTGCCACCCTTACAACTGACTCCTATTCAGTGAAAGCGCAAGTACCGGTTGGGCAATACCAAGTCTGTAGCGGGGGGAATCATCATCATCATAGCAGTCTGTCGAGGGCGACAATGACTGTTTCATTTAGGTCTGATCAGATTCCTCCACACAGCTCTGTCCTTAGCCTTTCACTGCCAGGAACTCCTGTCTATGTCCAACTTCTTCAAGTTTCTTTTTACAGTGTCTTTAAATCTGAGCCTTGGTCTACCCTGATTGTGTTTGTCCTCGCATAACTGTGAGTAGAGTAACTGCCGAGGGAGACGCTGGTGGTCCATCCTCTCAACATGTCCGAGCCATCTCAGGTTCATCTGTATTAGCATGTCCTCCATTGATGGTAGACCAGCTCGTTTCAACACTTCTATGTTGGTTATCTTGTCTTTCCATGAGATGTTCAGTATGGCTCGAAGGTGTCTCATCATGTACGCGTGGAGTTTCTTCACCTGCACTTTGTAGACAGTCCAAGTTTCAGCACCGTACAATAGAGTAGCCAGTACTGTCGCTCTGTACACTTTGCATTTCACACGGATAGACACATGTCGATTGTTCCATAGTCTCTCCCTCAAGTTTCCAAACACAGTGCTTGCTCTTCCCATTCTGAGAGATAGTTCATCCTCCAGCCTAGCATTCTCTGAAACAGTACTCCCTAGGTACTTGAAAGTCTTGCACTTGACTAGTGGCTCTGTACCAATGCTGATCTCTTCTGGTAGTGATGTTGATAATTGGAACTTTGGTGGTTGATAAAGGCACTCTGTCTTCTTGATGTTGATTTGGAGGCTGAATTGGCTAGCTGCTCTTGCAAATTTCTCCACTAAAGATTGCATATCTTCCACGCTGTGTGCAACTAGAGCACTGTCGTCGGCAAAGAGCATTTCTCTTACTATCTTTATCGATGTCTTACTCTTGGCTTTAAACTGTGCCACATTGAACAAGTCTGCTTCTTTCCTTGTTTGAATGTATACTCCTTCTGAAGTGTCTTTGAAGGCCACCTCAAGCATGGCTGCCGGATACAGCGAGAAGAGTGTAGGTGCCAGCACACACCCTTGTTTCACCCCGTTGCTGACTGAAAAGTCTTTAGATACTGAACCACTCATTGCCACGTTTGCTTGCATATCTGTATGGAGTGCCTCGATCAGGCTAACAAACTTCTCTGTACAACCATATTTCTTGAGTACCTGCCAAAGTCCTAGTATCGAACAGTATCGAAGGCTTTACTGAAGTCTATAAAGACTAAATAAAGCGGCATGTTCTGTTCAATACACTTTTCTTGAACTGGTTTCAAGCAGAAAATCATGTCCATTGTGCTTCTTCCACTTCTAAAGCCACACTGGGTTTCCGGTAGTACACTCTGCGAGATGTGTTCATTGAGTCTGTTAAGTAGTACACGTGAGAGAATCTTACCAACAGTGGCTAGTAGTGATATACCTCGGTAATTTCCACAATCCTTCCTGTCATCTTTCTTGAACAAAGGCACAATACTTGCATCCTTCCAGTCTTGAGGTACTTTCTGGGCATCCCATATCTCTTGAATGAGCTTGTGCAGGCAGTTGGTCAGCTGAACACCACCAAATTTCCACACTTCTGCTGGAATTCCATCCCTTCCTGGAGCTTTACCATCCTGTGTTGTCCTGATAGCTGCCATTAGTTCCATCAGAATTTGGTGGTTCATCCAGACTTGATACAGCTGGTCGCTGCACTAGAGCTTCTTTAGCCTCTTCAGTGAGATCTCCAGGGTTTTTTAGTAGTTGGTCAAAGTGGTCTGCAAATCTGTCCAGAATCTTGTCTTTCTCCTGCAAAACCGTTTCACCATCCATAGCCTTTAGTTGGATCAATCCTCTTGGTTTAGGGCCATAGATTTCTCTCAAACCTGTGAAGAATGTTTTCATGTCCTTCCTGACTGCTGCAGTTTGAAGTTTCTCCGCTTTTTCATCCCAGCAGTTGGACTTCATCTCTCTGGTGTACTTCTGTAGCTCACTCTGAGCCTTTGAGTATTTCTTCTTCTTCGACCTTGTGTTACACTGTAGGTTTTCCTGCCTAGCTGTATTCCTCGCTTCTAGTAGTTTCTTCAGGTGTTCATCATGCTCATCAAACCAATCTTGATGTTTACTCTCAGGGTAGCCTAATATATCACTCGCAGTCTGATACATTGTATCCTTCAGTGTTGCCCATTTCTCTTCTATGTCATTCTCTGAGTTGTTGCTGTCCCAGTCTTTCAAGTTTTCATCCATTTCCTGTGTAAGTTCTTCCTGCTTCTTTTGGCCTTTCAGTGCACTAGTGTTTAGCTCCTGTGGTGGCTTCGCACCCGTCCTGCAGTGCTGTTTTCATCTGCAAATCCTTAATCTAGATCTCAGCATAACATGATCAGTGCCACAGTCTGCGCCTCTCATTGCTCTGGTGTCCAATATATCCCTTCTGTCTCTCTGCCTGACTATGATGTAGTCTAATAAGTGCCAGTGCTTGGATCTTGGGTGCATCCATGTCTTCTTGTGTGTGTCCTTGTGCTTAAATAGAGTGTTGTTTATCACAAGGTTGTACTCTGAACATAGTGCAAGTAGAAGTTCTCCATTAGCATTGCACTTGCCTACTCCATGACTGCCTAGCACTCCTTTCCATTTCTCGGTGTCCGAACCAACTCTGGCATTAAAATCTCCAACGAGTATCAGCCTGTCATCAGTCGGTACACGCCTGATAGTCTCATGTAAATCACTGTAGAACTCTTCCTTCACCTCCTCTGTGTTGGTCATTGTTGGGGCATATACACTGATGAGTGTGGCATACATCTTCCGCTGTAGTGGGAGTCTCATAGTCATTATCCTGTCGTTGATTGGCACCGGTTCCTCATCAAGCATTGCTGCTATCACCTTTCTAATTGCAAAGCCCACTCCTGCTTCTCTCCTTTCTTGAGTTGATCTCCCACTCCAAAAGAAGATGTACCCATGGTCTTCCAAGCTGTCATATCCAGGCAATCTTTTTTCACAAAGTGCAGCTATGTCTACATTGTACCTGTTCATTTCTAGGGCCACAAGCGCGGTCTGTCTTTCTGGGCACTGTGATGTTGTTCTATCCAACAGAGTGCGTACATTCCATTCTGCTACACACAAGGTTGCTGTTTTCCTCTTCTTTTGTCTTCCTGCTCCTAGCTTACTTTTCGTTGCCTGTCAGAGTGTGAACAGATCTGTCATCACCCGCGGCTCACGGGCTTCCACCTCAGCTGCGCACACACCTGCTCCTCGTTAGGCTCAGCTATTCATTCCATCCTGCCCTCAGCTGCGGCCTGGAGCCATCTGTCTCCCTGTGTAATCAACTCAGCAACTTCCTTCTCATCAGGCCTGCTGACTACTCATCTGACACGTAAGCTGTCATTATTGCCTACCTTTTCCCGTTCAGTCTTCCCCTGTGCACAGGTGGATTCCTTGGCGGCGGACTCACTCTCCCTCATCACGCTGCTCCTCCACTTCACTGCATCTTCCTGGACGCACAGCAGGACGCTGTCTCCCAGGCTTGGGACTTGCCACGCCAGCCACCGCGCCGCTACAAGTAAGCACAGTACATCTTCACTCTCCCGTGTGGTTGCCCAGCTAATCCCTGCTCTCCTCTCTTATAGGGTTGCCTGGCCGTACGGCGTACTGCTCTGTCCTGACTGCATCTTCCACCCACATCACACTCATATCCTACATACACGCATCCACACACAAACATTGCTGCAAATAAAGCTTTGCAAATAAGCTGCAAATAAAGCTTAAATATGTCAGTACGGCTCCAGCAAAGCGGCCCAGCGTACAGCGGGCTCGCACGCCGTTTTACCACCCTCGAGGCTTGGGTTGATTTGATAGCTCATCAGCAGCAGGTGATTTTGAACCAACTAACCTCAATTACTAATCGGTTGGATCGCCTGGACCCTCCACGACCTTTCCCTCCGGGTCCTCTTGGCGGTGCGGCTCCGGGTGCTTCCACGGCCGGCCAGCCTAGCTCGGGAGCGCCTACCCGCCTCACACCTATCCCAACTCCTGCTCGCTTCAGTGGGAAACTCGGTGGAGCGAAGGGGTTTATCCTGCAGTGTGAGTCGGTGTTTCTGCGCGTTCCCGGGGATTTTCCCTCAGACCATAGCCGAATCGGGTACATGGCTAACCTTCTCGAGGGGCGAGCGTTAGCTTGGGCTTATGCTGTAATAACGAAGCCCAGCTACGCAAACCTCTCGTATGACCGGCTCGTGCGGGACTTCCTAGAAGCCTTTGATCATTCCCGACTCGACAGCGTCCTCGCGGACCGGCTCCTCAGTCTCCAACAGGGAGCCCGGTCCGCGGCGGAATATGCGGTTGACTTCCGGGTGGCTGCGGAGGAGGTGGGCTGGAGAGAGGCTTCTCTCTGCAGCATTTTCTTCCGTAGCCTTAATTCAGGTCTGAGGGATGAACTAGCTGGTCGGGATCTCCCAGGGCGACTCTCTGAGCTGATCTCGCTCACGATTAGCCTGGACAACAGGCTGCGTGAGCAGGCTGCGGAGCGGAAGTCTGTCAGCCGCTCGCGCTGCGCTTCCCTCCGTCCAGCTCAGTCGCGCCCCCTGGCGTTACCAGCTCCGGAGTCCGCCGATGAACCAGGGGACATGGCCATTGGGCGCACTAGGCTCCCTCTAGCGGAGAGACAACGCCGGCGGGAATGGGGTCTCTGCATGTACTGCGGAGATGACTGGCATCCCGTGGAGCTGCGCCCGGTGAAGCCAAACGGGGAGGTCCGCGAGTCACAATAGGGGGCCTCGCGGACTCTAACCTATCTAATCCCCTATCTTCTTGTACATTGCCCATACGTTTCTGCCACAACTCCACCGGGCATTCCACTCACGCACTGGTGGATTCTGGGGCAGAGCAGAATTTTATTTCTAAGAGCCTGGCAACCCGTTTGGGCATACCCAGCCAACTGCTGCCTAACCCCCTGAACTTGGTAACGCTCTCACGCTCTTCTCTGGGCACAGTTACACACCGCACAAAGCCAGTTCCCATCATCGTCTCCGGCAACCACTGGGAGGATCTGACCCTCTACATCCTGCCCTTCTTGTCGGATCGTGTCATTCTGGGTTACCCCTGGCTGCGGCTGCATAACCCTGTCCTGGATTGGAGAACCAGCAGCGTCCTGTCCTGGAGCACCTTCTGCATGGGCACCTGCCTCCAGTCGGCAGCCTGCGCTCCATCTGCCCCTCTGCCGGCCCCGGTCTCTGAGCCCCCGGACCTGACTCTGGTGCCTCAGGAGTTCCATGACTTGGGGGCAGCCTTCAGTAAGTCCAGAGCCTTGTCCCTTCCGCCGCATCGACCCTACGACTGTGCAATTAACATCCTCCCGGGGGCGCCCCTGCCATCTGGCCGCCTATACAGTCTCTCTGCATCGGAATGCGAGGCGAGGGATACCTACATAAAGGAGTCACTCAGCGCTGGGATAATCCGCCCCTCCTTGTCCCCGCTTGGCGCGGGTTTCTTCTTCATGGGTAAGAAGGATGGGTCCCTACGTCCCTGTATAGACTTCAGAGCTTTAAACGACATCACGATTAAGGACCGCTACACCCTGCCGCTCATGGACACCGCTTTCCACTCCCTCCAGGGGGCGAACTGGTTCACCAAGCTTGACCTCCGCAGCGCCTACCATCTCGTTAGGATCCGGGAGGGAGACGAGTGGAAGACGGCCTTTAGGACACCCAGCGGCCACTTCGAGTATCTTGTGATGCCGTTCGGGCTCACCAACGCACCTGCCGTCTTCCAATGCCTTATAAACGATGTTCTGCGGGACTTCCTGGGAGTTTTCGTCTTCTTCTATCTCGACGACATTCTCATCTTCTCCAGATCACGCGAGGAGCACCAGGCCCATGTGAGGCGGGTCCTGCAACGTCTGCTGGAGAATCGTTTGTTCATTAAGGCAGAGATGTGTGAATTCTACGCCCAGACCACCTCCTTCCTGGGGTTCGTGATCTCCCACAATCAGATCCTCCCTGACCCCACTAAGGTTAAAGTGGTGATCGAGTGGCCCACGCCAACCTCAAGGAAGCAGGTGCAGCAATTCATCGGGTTCGCTAATTTCTACCGGCGCTTTGTCCCCAACTACAGTGCCATCGTCTCCCCCCTGACCCGCCTCACGTCATCTAAGGTGCCTTTTGAGAGATTGAGAGATTGAGATTGAGAGAGATTGAGATTGAGAGAGATTGAGAGATTGAGATTGAGATTGAGATTCAACTTTATTGTCATTACACATGTAATGACACATTTATTGTCAATACACATGTAATGACAATAAATAAAACTCCGCCTTTAAGACTCTCCAGGCGGAGTTCTCGTCCTCCTGGGTCCTAACCCAGGTTGATCCCGCTCTTCAGTGTCTGGTGGAGGTCGACACGTCCGATATGGGGGTGGGAGCGGTGTTGTCCCAGCGATCACCGGTGGATGGAGTTAAGCGGCCCTGCGCCTTCTTCTCCAGGAAGCTATCGGTGGCAGAGCGAAATTATGATGTCGGCGACAGGGAGCTCCTCGCGGTCAAACTCGCCCTACAGGAGTGGCATCACTGGTTAGAGGGGGCAGCCCAGCCTTTTGTGGTCTGGACGGACCATAAGAACCTCGAGTACCTGAGGTCAGAGAGGCGCCTGAATGCCCGCCAGGCGTGCTGGTCTCTATTCTTTACTCGCTTTAATTTTACCATCATGTACCGTCCAGGCTCGAAGAATGGGTTGCCCGACGCCCTGTCCAGACAATTCGCCCCAGAGGGTCCAGAGAAGTCCGAGCACACCATCCTGCCCAATTCGTTGGTCGTGGGGGTGATTGCATGGTCCATCAAGGACAAGATTCTGAAGGCTCAGGAGGCGGAGCCGGATCCCGGCGGGGGGCCAGAGAGGATGCTGTATGTTCCTTCGGCGGTTCGGGGTGAAGTGATCCACTGGACCCACACCTCCAAACTCTCCTGTCACCCAGGCATCACCCGCTTGGCAAGTTGGCTGCAACACTCATTTTGGTGGCCGGGTCTTCAGAGGGACGTTACCAACTATGTCCGGGCCTGTCCCCAGTGCGCCACCGGCAAGTCTCCAAACTCTCCACCTGCGGGCCTACTCCAGCCCCTGCCGGTTCCGGGCAGGCCCTGGTCACACATCGCCCTTGACTTTGTCACCGGACTTCCTGTCTCTAACACCTATGACACGGTTCTGACCATTGTGGACAGGTTCTCCAAGGCCGCTCATTTTGTGCCTCTTCAGGGTCTTCCTTTGGCGCGTGAGACGGCCGATCTCCTGGTCCAGCATGTCGTCAGGCTGCATGGGATTCCGCTGGACGTGGTCTCGGACCGAGGTCCGCAGTTTGTCTCCCAGGTTTGGAGGAGCTTCTGCAGCGCCTTGGGGGCCACAGTCAGTCTCTCTTCTGGTTATCACCCCCAGTCCAATGGGCAGTGCGAGCGCATGAACCAGGAGTTGGAGGCCGCCCTGCGCTGCGTGACATCGTCCAACCCTTTGTCTTGGAGCTCCTACCTGACCTGGGTGGAATACGCACATAACTCGGCCCGGTCCACTGCTACTGGGGTATCACCTTTTCGAGCATCCTTGGGGTACGACCCCCCTGTTTTCCCTGAGCAGGAGGGTGAGCTGGCCTTTCCTTCGATCCAGGCGCACATCAGGCGCTGCCGGAGCGTGTGGACCAAGACCAGAGACGCGCTTTTACGCACAGCGGCGCGCAACAGCTCCACCGCCAATCGCCATAGAAGGCCGGCTCCTGCCTACCAGGTGGGTCAGCGGGTTTGGCTCTCCTCCCAGGACTTCAGCCTAAAAGGTGAGAAGAAGAAGCTGGCACCGAGGTTCCTCGGCCCCTTTACCATATCCAAGATCATCAACCCGGTGGCTGTGCATTTGGCCCTCCCCCCCTCCCTCCGTGTGTGTCCCACTTTCCACGTCTCTAAGATCAAACCTGTCCTTTCCAATTCACTCTGCCCTCCCCCTAGGTCTCCTCCTGCGCCTAGGATGATCGACGGTGACCCGGCGTGGGGTGTTACCGCCATCCTGGACTCCCGGCGTTGGGGTCGTGGGCTGCAATATCTGGTGGATTGGGAAGGTTATGGTCCTAAGTGGAGATCCTGGGTGCGCTCTTCGTGGGTGTTGGATCCTGACCTCATCGCGGAGTTCCACCGGACACACCCAGGTAAGCCAGCACCAGGAGGCGCTGGTAGGGGGGGGAGTACTATCATCACCCGCGGCTCACGGGCTTCCACCTCAGCTGCGCGCACACCTGCTTCTCGCTAGGCTCAGCTATTTATTCCATCCTGCCCTGAGCTGCGGCCTGGAGCCGTCTGTCTCCCTGCGTAATCAACTCAGCAACTTCCTTCTCATCAGGCCTGCTGACTACTCGTCTGACACGTAAGCTGTCATTATTGCCTACCTTTTCCCGTTCAGTCTTCCCCTGTGCACAGGTGGATTCCTTGGCGGCAGACTCACTTTCCCTCGTCACGCTGCTCCTCCACTTCGCTGCATCATCCCAGACGCACAGCAGGACGCTGTCTCCCAGGCTTGAGACTTGCCACGCCAGCCACCGCACCGCTACAAGTAAGCACAGTACATCTTCACTCTCCCGTGTGGTTGCCCGGCTAATCCCTGCTCTCCTCTCTTACAGGGTTGCCTGGCCGTACGGCGTACTGCTCTGTCCTGACTGCATCTTCCACCCACATAAGATAAGATAAGATAAGCCTTTATTAGTCCCACAACGGGGAAATTCCAGGATTGCAACAGCACAGGGATAGCAACACTCAGAGCAACAATCAGAAGGCAAGAAAAAAAAAAACAAGCAAGCAAGAGCAGCTAATAAACATATGTACGTATTACTATAAAATATATATATATACACACACACACAGACACACAGTGCAGAGCATTGTAGCTGGATGGAATAAATATATGAATATATGAACACACAGTGCAGAGCATTGTAGCTAGATGGAATAAATATGTAAATATATAAACACCCACAGTACGGAGCATTGCAGCTAGGTGGAATAAATATGCAAGTATATAAACACACACAGTGCGGAGCAATGTAGCTAGATGGAATAATATGTAGATATATAAATATATAAACACCCACAGTACGGAGCATTGTAGCTAGATGGAATAAATATGCAAATATATAAACACACACAGTGCAGAGCATTGTTGCTAGATGGAATGAAACAGCATAACCGTCTACTTAGTTATCCTACATGGTATGATTATGTGCCCATACATATTCTCACCCTCCATAGCGACCGGTATGTTCCTAGTTGTATGCCGGAGAGGACCATTGTGTAAGTCTATTGCATCTTTTGCATTCAAAAAACTATTAGTTTGTTACGTCTTTTTGCTATCTCTGCGAGCAGCCCTGCTTAGGTTGTACAGTCTGACAGCCGTTGGTAGGAAGGACCTACGAAACCTCTCGGTTGTGCACCTGGGATGATGTAGTCTGCTGCTAAATGAGCTCCTCAGTGCATTCAGTATGTCCTGCATAGGGTGGAACTCGGACTCCAGCAGAGATGACAGTTTAGCCACCGTCCTTCTCTCTCCTATCTCCTCCATCGGATCAAGGCGCTGCCCCAGGACAGAGCTAGCTTTCTTAATCAGTTTGTTCAGTCTCTTCCTATCGGCTGCAGTAATGCCACTGCCCCAGCAGACCACTCCAAAAGTGATGGCTGATGCCACCACCGTGTCATAGAATGACTTCAGCAGCGCCCCTTGTACACCAAAAGACCTGAGTCTCCTCAGCAGGAACAGCCTGCGCTGTCCCTTCTTGTAGAGTGCATCAGTATTGTGTGACCAGTCTAGTTTATTGTTCAGATGAATACCCAGGTACTTATAGGATGTCACCATCTCGATGTCTGTTCCCTGTATATTTACTGGTACTGTGAGGGGCTGCCCATGCCTGCGGCAGTCCACCACCAGCTCCTTAGTTTTCCTCGCGTTGATCTGGAGGCAGTTCCGATGGCACCAGTCCACGAAGTCCTGGATAAGCCCTCTGTACTCAGCTTCATCTCCATTGGAGATGAGGCCAACGATCGCAGAGTCATCAGAGAACTTCTGTAGATGGCAGTGTGTTGTGTTGTGTGAGAAGTCCGCAGTATAAAGAGTGAACAGGAAGGGAGCCAGCACCGTTCCCTGGGGGGCCCCCGTGCTACTGATGATCGTGTCGGACACACAGTCCCGGGTTCTCACAAACTGAGGCCGGTTCGTGAGGTAGTCCAGGATCCATGATGACAGGTGCTGGTCCACCCCTGCGCGCAGCAGCTTGTCCTTCAGGATCATCGGTTGGATGGTGTTGAAAGCACTGGAGAAGTCAAAGAACATGATCCTCACCATATTCCCGGGCTTCTCCAGGTGGGACAGAGAACGGTGAAGGAGGAAGATCACCGCATCCTCCACCCCAATGCCATGCTGGTAGGCGAACTGGAGTGGATCCATCGCTGGTTCCACCAGGGGGCGGAGGTGAGCAAGGAGCAGTCTCTCCAGGGTCTTCATCAAGTGGGACGTCAAGGCCACCGGTCTGTAGCTGTTCAGGTCTTTGGGGTGGGAAGTTTTTGGTACAGGTACCACACAAGATGTTTTCCACAGCTGTGGTACCCTCCCCAGTTTCAGGCTCATGTTGAAGATATACGTCACAATCCCACACAGCTGGTCTGCACAGGACTTGAGGAGCTTTGCGCTGATGCCGTCCGGTCCCGGCGCCTTCCTCGCCTTGATCTTCCTCAGCTCCGTCCTCACCTGGGTCCTGGTCAGGGTCAGGATGGGGGGCTGTGTGTTGGGAGTGGGGGGGTGTTGGTAGAGTGGGGAGTGGGCAGCAGGACTTGATTTCTTTAGAGGCAGCAGTGGTTGTTGTGCAGTCAGGGGGGAGGGCGGTTGGTCAAATCTATTGAAAAACAGATTCAGGTTGTTCGCCCACTCCCTGCCCCCTGTGGCCTGGGGGGAGGTATTCTGGAGCCCCGAGATGGTTTTGAGGTTTCTCCAGACCCCGCTGATGTCGCTCTGTTGCAGCTTGTCCTCCATCTTCTTCCTGAAGCTGTCCTTGCCTTCTCTGATCTTTCTCCTCAGCTCCCTCTGTACGGACTTCAGCATCTCCCTGTTCCCCGACCTGAAGATCCTCTTCTTCTCTCTCAGAAGTGTTTTTATCTCAGGGTTGATCCAGGGTTTGTTGTTTGAGTGACGCATCACACTCATATCCTACATACACGCATCCACACACAAACATTGCTGCAAATAAAGCTTTCAAATCTGTCTGAGCCTGCGTGCGTGTTTCCTTCGCTGAATAATATGTCAAGATTGGGGGGGGGATACATTGTCTGATTATTAGAAATGTTACTTTTTGTTGCTTACATATGAAAAAACGACAACTTCTTCATTCTTGATTGAGTTGTAGATATTTTTTTTAATTAATTATAATGATATGATTATTGGGGGGTTATATTGGCTGGATTTGATTATTGGGGGGGGGGGGTTATTACCCCTCTAACCCCCATAAATTACACCTATGTCTAGCGTACCCAAAACTTATTTCTAACTTATGAGCAGTGTTGGGCAAGTTACTAAAAAATAGTAACTAGTTACAGTTACTAGTTAATTCTGTTCAAAAGTAACTGAGTTACTTTTGTTACTGCATGATTAAAGTAACTAGTTACTTGGAAAAGTAACTTTCACGTTAGTTTTAAATCCATTCTTAAATCATCTTGCATACGCAGCAAGATCAAGGGCCCCTTGTTCTCATCAGAAAAAAGAAAAAGAAAAAAAAATACATTATTAATAAAATAACAATAATAATGTGGATAATATGGAATTTTTCCATCAAAACCACTGTAACAAAGTTCCATTAAGTCCAACATAGTGTTCTAATCTATCAAGTAAAATATTATGATCGATAGTATCAAAAGCTAAGGTCTAAAAGGACAAGTACAGAAACAAGTCCAGTATCAGATGCGATAGTGAGGCCGTTAGTGACCTTCACTAAAACTGTTTCAGTACTATGATGGATTCTAAACTTGTTTTAAACTCTTCAAATAAACCATTTCCCTGCAAGTGGTCAAATAATTGTGTAGCAACAACTGTTTCTAAGATTTTTGAAATGAAAGGCAGACTAGAGATTGGACTTGTAATGTTCTGAGCGTGTGGTTGTTATAGTTTGTTTTTTGTATTTTTGAGGTTGCCTGTCCCCATTTCTTCCTTATCTTTATGTTTGTTTTCTGTTGTGTTTTCTCTCTCTCGGGGTTGACAGCTGTCAGTGGCTTTCTGGGGTTTCACTCTGCGGGGGTGTGGCCCTGTCAGCTGTCAGCTCTGATTGCTCCCTCCTCTCTCACCATTTTCAGCTGGCCTAAATTGTTTCTTTGTTTTCGTCTACCTGCTCAGGTTTGCCACATCTGTTATCACTTATCTTATTTTGTGTTTAGCCTTATTTAATGGGCTGTGCACCATTGTTGGGCGCAGCACCCTACCACCAACTACCAACTATCGACCTTCGCCTACACATGTAAGTGTCCTGCTCAGGTTTGCCACATCTGTTATCACTTATCTTATTTTGTGTTTAGCCTTATTTAATGGGCTGTGCACCATTGTTGGGCGCAGCACCCTACCACCAACTACCAACTATCGACCTTCGCCTACACATGTAAGTGTCTTTATTTTGTCTTTTTGTCATTCTCCTAGTATGCACTCCACGACTATTGCTCCCAGGTGAAGCCGGCGTCTCCCTTCGCCTTAGCCTCCGATATTTTGGCTTCACCTGTGCCTTTTGTTTTCTACCAGCCTTTGGTTTTGTATTGTTTGTTCTTTTGTGAATTTTTCTCTACTAAAATTCACAAACTGACAGCCGGTGTGTGGTGCCTTTTTATCCTGCCCTGAAAGGCACTTTATGACAGAAGGGTGCTGCCAGTTTGGACACCAGTCGCTGTGGGTTTTGGCATTTTTCTTTCATAACCATTTATTTGTTTCCCCTTCGTTTTCTGGGAAGCATGCGCACATTCGTCATGCCACCAGCGTGCCGGGGCCCCTCTAATCAAAGGAAATTTAGAGCAGCTGGCCCCACTATTGATGAACTGTGGGCGGCTGATATCGTACAAGAGTTTGTGGATGCAGCCTTCACCTCTTGTTCACTGGAGGAGGTTCGCCGGAACATGGAGGCAGCTGCAGCCATCGTGGAGGTGCGTCCTGGAATAGGGCGCTACCCCAGGTATGCGGAACTACTTTATTCCATCACAGACCTCCAAGCAGACCCCCCGCAGTCTGCTGGGAGATCTGCCATCACGGATGCCCAGGGCAAAGCAGATGGGCACCGGGAACAGACTCTCCCCGCCTCTCCCCGCCTCTCGCCGCCGTCCAGCTGCTGAGTGCCGGAAGGACCCCTCCACCGCAGCTGTGGACCGAGCTGTCATCACCAGGTCTGCTAGGCCAGCTCCACCAGCCGTGGTGACGGCGGCCCCACCCACTGCTCTGCTTGGGGGTAGATCTCCAGGGGCACCAGCAGCAGCTACCATAGCCCAGGAATTAAGGCAAGTAATTTCTCATTCTGTAACACCTAATGATGAATTGCCTTGCTTAATCCCCGTGGGGGGGGGGGGGCTCAGCTGCAGCCACATAGTACGGCTGAGCTCTCCCCCTCTGCTACTGCTGAGTTGAATTCTTCTCCTTCCCCCGTCTCTCCTGCTGTGTCCAAGTTTCCGTCGGTCCTGGGTGGCAGCCGCCGGACAACAGAGGAGCCTGCTGCTCTGGAGATCTTTCTCTTGAGCTTCTGCCCTGCAGCCGCACCCTGGACAGGAGGAGAGTGCCACCAGGACCCCGGATCCTGAGCCAACCGATAAGTGTCCCCTGGATCCTGCAGCCATTAGCTGCGCCTGAGCTTCTCTCACCAGGCTCCACCACTGCCGGTGACCCTGACTCAGTGTGTGTGTGTGTGTGTGTGTGTGTGTCTCTCTCTCTGTTCCTGTGCCCAAGTCACTATCCAGCCTGGAGCCACCAAGGGTGCAGCTTCACTCCTGCCCGGAGCCACCAAGGGTGCAGCTCTGCTCCTGCCCAGAGCCACTGAGGGTGCAGCTTCACTCCGAGGGTGCAGCTTCACTCCTGCCCAGAGCCACTGAGGGTGCAGCTCTGCTCCTACCCAGAGCTGCCAAGGGTGCAGCTCTGTTCCTGCCCGGAGCCACCAAGGGTGCAGCTCCGCTCCTGCTCAGAGCCACCGATGGTGCAGCTTTGCTCCTGCTCAGAGCCACCAAGGGTGCAGCTTCGCTCCTGCCCGGAACCACCGAGGGTGCAGCTCCACTCCAGTCCGGAACCACCGAGGGTGCAGCTAAACATGTCATCACTGGTCAGATTGCGGAGAGGCCGACAGAATACTACCGAGGCAGACATCATTTTTGCAAAGTTACATACCGATTCCACACTAAGTTTTGTAACTTCTGACTGCCGGAGTTGGATGTTGTCAATGTTGGTGTGGATAACAATTGTGGAGTATTTGCAGTTACTTTTAGCCAGCATTTTCAAATTTGACTCGATGTCGCCTGCTCTGGCCCCAGGAATGCATTTGACTATGGCCGCTGGAGTCTCTAGGTTCACAAATTTTGACTATAGAGTCGTCAATAATCAGTGTTTTTTCCTCAGCGGGTGAGTTGCTGAGCGAGGAAAAGTGATTAGAAACATGAACAGGTTGGTGGTGAACCAGGGGCTTGCAACTATGCTTCCTTTTCACCATCACCCACTCATTCTCTCCTGGCTGCTCAGGAGAGGTGGACACCGGGGGACGGCTAACAGGCCCTATGCTAGGGTGCTCCGCTACAGCTAAGGGGAGTCCGTCATTATTAACTGGCGCTGATGGTGTTTCAATGCAGCGGACCCGGGATTCCAAATCACACAATATCACCTTGAGCACCTCAAAAATACAACATTTATTACATTTACCATTATCACTAAAAGAGGCAGAGGTGTAGCTAAACATCTGACATAGAGAGCACACCAGAGGAGAAGGGGAAGGACAGCTATTAGCCATAGCTAGTGGCTAACCTGAAGCTAACACAAACACCAATGAAAGGTGAACAGAAGGCTAAAGAGGGTGATTAGGTGACACTGAGTGCGCACACAAGTGCAAAAGGCTTGTTAAACAGAAGTGAGAGGTGACTGTAAGTGGAAAAAAGCGATTAAAATACAATTAAAGCAATAATCCTCAGGAGAGTGAGAAGAGCTAAGCACAGAGCAAACCAGACTGACAGCCAGCAATACAGGAAGTGACAATATGTTACCACAGGAAGCAACAGTTGTTTCATACCTCGACACGTTTCGACTGTCATCTGACTTCCGTGCCATGCCACATCAGCAGTTTTATCCTTTTTGTAAGCATGACCAACCTGACAGATTCGACAGATCTACCAGGTCGTGGGATGGTGTTAGGATAATTTTCAGTATAATTATTCTGAGTCAAAAATCAGGCAGAATATTTAAATGTAAATAGATTTATTTTCCTCATGGCCAATGAAGGAGAGGCAGTTTACATGGCAGCAGCCTCACATCCATGCACACATACCTCTGAATCAAACATCCATTGTTCAAAGTTTTTTATAGTCCTGAGCAGAAAAGAAGGGGAAGGGAACGTCCTTGACAGTTCAGCTCAGTACATTTGGAGACAGTCTAACCTCCCACGAATTAAGGAGTCATTCTAACAGGATGAGACAGTATGTCTTCTATGTCATCATTATTTTTCTGCTGATCCAGACACACACATACATACACTCATATCGGATGTTCTTATCAGGAAACATCACCACAACTACGTGATTTACAACTGCCAACTCAGACACCTTCACACAGACAGACCGGGGCCATTCAAGGCCATACATAAATCACAAGTCATAGCAGACACGGAATTATAAAGCAACATTATAGAATAATATGGATTTGTCTCTATCCTTCCCCCCTTGATGCTTAATAAAGCATCACAACTAAAAGAAAAATAACAAAAGAAATAATCAAAAAAAGAAAAGTGAATTGAATAATAATGAGTAATGATATAAGGCTATACATATTCTTATGTGTCTTTGCGAATTAAATCACCCTTTATTGTCATTCAACCATACAACCAATCATGTACAGTAGAGCGAAATTGTGCTTTTCCTATCTACAGTGTTAATCACACACACCCCATGTGTAGAATCAGAGGGCCGCTGCCATGCAAGGCGCCGCCACAGATTTCCCTCCTCGATTCCAATATTGATGAGTACCAAGCTGGATGGCAGGAAGTTCCGCTTTTATATGGTCTTCGGCATGACCCGGCCGGGATTTGAACCCCTGCCTCCCGGATGTGGGGCAGATGCTCTACCAACTGAGCCACCACTTTTGTATGAGGTAGTTTAAACTAAAACAAAGCTATGATAAACTGTGTAGCAATAAAAGTGAATATGTGTAATGATAAGTGTAAATACATAATCAAAATTGGTAGTATCACCCCTTTGTCATCCTCATCATCTGCAGCAAGTGCATCAAGACATATCACTAAGTTTATATGAACTAGCCTCATTGTCATATTACGGACACAAGGACTCACACAGGAAAAGACCAAAATTATCACTTATAAAAATCACTAACAAATTCCTGATGGGACTTCCTCATGAAGAGAACCACTAACTTAACCAATTTAGTGCATCAGTGACATTACACAAGGCAGTAAGGTTGCGTATGGCTGAAGTAATAATATGAACATCTGCATTATTTTCAGGGATGAAAGTACAACAATAACCTCCAATAATAGGGCACACGCCCCTACGGGTGGCAGTTAATTGATCATTCTATTTTTTGTCATCATAAGCCTCATAGCTGTCATTTCTTCCTTCCACCCAACCAAACAGATAAGGAAAAATTTACAAATGATTGTAGCCTATAATTAAGTGTTTCAATCCATAAGATGTTCTTCCCCACTCTCACTCAAGGAAACAGTGAATGAAGGACCCTCGCTCCTTTGCTTTCCATCTGAAATTGCTCTGGTACATCTGTGCCCCAAATGGCATCATGTAACAAAAAGGGTAGCATCCTGTGGTAAGAAAGCATCTCTCTACACCCTGCCTACCCAGCCTGCCGACATAATGAGGGTACGATCAGTCGCCAAAACGGGGCACACAACACTGCCCAATTCCTGGCCAGGTGTGTGTACGCACAATGACCACATGACCACCATTCCCCTGTGTTAACAATGTAGATCTTCAGGATAACACTTGCTCACTTCGTTGGTCAAGCAAGTGGCAGTACAGGGGAGGGACGCACTGTAAGCCGTTGCACACCTAGAGAGTGTTAAGCTACCCAGAGGGACATCACCGCTTCAAAAAGGAGGAATTCCCTGATGAAATTAACCTTGCCTTCGCAGAGTAAGGCGTGTCATCACATTTCCGATCAGTGGAGTGGCAAGTGTTTTGACAGGTGTGATTCAAAGTAATGTTTGCTGTGTTATTTCTCTATATAGCCTCTCTTAAGAAACAGACAGCCTGTGATAGCTGCATTATTTTAGCAGTAGCAGATAATTTGTCCAGCTGATAGTGGCATTAAGGAACAAACATAACAATTCGAACAATTAGCTGATTTAGCCATGTAATTATTACATTTCCATCAGACATTGTCAACATAAACAAGATCATAATGACCTGGAGCTTTCAGCCAGTCATGGTGAGTGTGTAATAAATCTTGCTCTACAGTGTATAGGCTTTGGAGAAGCTAAGAGAAACCAAAACAAAAGTGTTACTACGAGAATGATGAAGATGAAAAGGCAACAACACCAACCGCCCTCAGTTGCCAACCTTCTTTCCTTTGCATTTTTGCCCCTCCATGATAAACAAACACTTGCTTCACTATGTTAAGCCATTACCGGATGCTAGGAAGTGCCATCAGCCGACACTTGTATAGAGAAACAATTAAACAGTTGCTTGCTGAAGATTTTTTTTTTTTTTTTAGTGAGTTCGTAGTGTGTATCAAACAGTCCCTTGCTGAGGGTCCTAAGTGGGGTAAAGTGTTAGATGCACCCAAGAGTCATGTCCTTCACCTTTCACAGCTGTTGGTGTCGCCAGGATAACCTCTGTGTTTTCCTTGCCAGGGAGTATTGGTCCAGTTTTCCTCTTTGATGACCAGATCCCCTGGTTTGGCCAAAAGATAGGTGCATCCCCCATGGTTCCTCCGTCACATGGTCCCTCCTGGTAAGGGCAGCATGGATAACATCTCTGTCAGTTGTCATTCTTTGCAGGTAATCAACCAGAAGTCCTTCCTCATCACCTAAGTTAAATGGCTTTGATAGTAGGGTTTGCCATTCATAACTTTCCTATTTTTCTTTGTCACTATTTTCCTAAGCCATCTTTCATAATTCCATTTGTGCATTATGCCAATCCTATAGATTGTGGACGGTAAGCTGAATGGTTTCCTAGGTAGATGTTGAGTACTGTACCTAAATGTGATATGATTTGATTTACAAAGTGTATTCCATTAAATGTATTCCATTATCTAAGTAAATCATTTCAGCTATTTTAAATCTTGATATTTTTTCAGTTAAGGGTTTTCGGAACTACTATAGAGTATTTGGATTAGTGCAAGGGAAGGCTCTTGTCTATTTAATAAGTACAGTATGTCAATAATCACTAAACAACATTTTGCCTTCACACTTATTTAACTCAATGAAATCCATGCAAAGGTTTCGAAAGAAATAAGTTTATGCAGGGAAGGTCAAATTATTTTTGTCTTGAGTTCCCTTAAACTTTGTTTTCTTCTTACATAATTGAGTAAAAATCTGTTTTGTCTTTGTGGCAGATTTTAAACTGAGTCCCAAAGTAAGCTTCATCAGCATAAATTGGACTTTCCTTCAACATTTGGAACTTTCCCTATGAATCTGCATGGCTTTTCTGTTTCCTTATTAGTTTACTTTATTTTTTATAAACATGATATTTTTCCTTCCTGTGTTTTTTTTTTCTCGTCTTAATTTTACTGTATTTCTTATAAAGTCTTAGGATCTTTTTCCACAATAATCTGTAAATATTTTTTCAATACATAATTTTCTTAAATACCTGCAAATTTATTGATGTAAATTTAACTTCTATTGAATGTTGTGACTCCATTACCAAGATGTTTCATCTATATTTTTTTCTTTCCTACATTATTGATCATTTATTGATCATTCTTATTCATTATCTATTTTCCTGACTAGTTTTGCTAATTAATTATTGTGGTACACCCCCCTCCCCCCAATGAATGGAGATGCCCATGCATCAAAAATGGCGGCTTACTTGAACAGTGTGATAGTTTGTCCTTGGGTTTTTTTTGTTTTGTTTTGTTTTTTTGTTTTTTTGCTAGAAGAAGGAAATGTTTTCCTTAGAGATATGTGTGGCACATTTGCATTTGGTTAATTTAGATGAAATTTTTTTTTTTTTGATAGTATAACACCCTCAAAATGAGGTCTCTGTCATCAAACCTCTTCTTGTGAGTGTCTTCCCTTGGCATAATTTGCAGATTTCATTTAGGACAATTAACCCAGCTGTCTGCGCAGATTTAATGTGATTTAGCATTTATTGTAACCAATTCTGATTTATTCATTAAGCCCACACCTGTTGACCACAGACATTTTTGAAATTGTGTTAGTGCATGTTTGTGAAAGGGTATGTCCCACTCCTTCTGATAATGGAAGGGTGGACATATTGCTTAATTTGAATTTGGCTTCATTCTGCACAAGGAATGCTTTATTTCCTATGTTTCTTCCTAAATTTTGATGTGGTCTGCAGTCGTCGGGCATGACTCGGCCGAAAGTCAAGCACCGCGAACACAGCCCAGCTCTTTAGCAGATCAGAATCATACAACACAATTATTCCTTATTTCTGTCACATTTCTGAAATGTGATACTGTCATACCATTATCTGGTGAGAGGCATCATTGCAATGGGTCAGACATGCAATGTCATTTCAGGTCAACACTGCATTTTCAAAGTCAAAGTCAGGTAAATTGATATGCGTTATGTCATTGTCAGTGTCATTTGTTTTACTTTGGGTCTGCTTGTCACATCTTGTGGTCCACCTGTGAGGTCCTCCTCCTGCCACCCCCAGCCAATGGTCCTGATGTTCAGTGTGATGACAAGCGTCATATTCCTCTTGCCACAGCCAGCCTGCTCCACACCTCTCTCCGTCCTCCCGTCCACCACAAGCGTCCAATGTCGGTGCCATCCTGAAAAAATAAAGTTGGGGGAAGCTGTAGGCACCCCCCCCCCCGCATCAGAAATCACACAAACAGGAGTTCAAATTTTTCTTCTCATAAATGTTTGTAAGTGTTACTGTTATAGTCATTCAACTTTTGCCCTTTTAAGTTTTAACAGTGCTTATTGTAATGCTGGTAAAATTTGTAGTCTAACTAATGGTTCAGCTTTCGTTTTTGCCTGTACATTTAGAAAAAATGACCCAAGCTTATTTTGTAATGTTTTTGCTGGAGCGGGAGAGATGTTTTCTCTCCTCATGTTAAATCTTTTGAACTCTTCCCAATTACTGTGTCTGCCGAAGAGGTCATAGTGATAAGTCAGCCGAGCAGCAGTCCATCTTCTCTGTTTAGCCTGCTGTCCCCGTGACTGGATAAGTGGTAAAGGATTGATTCATGGAATTCGAGGGCTTAAATTCCACAAGGTGCTTCCCATGCACTATGTCATTCTAGAAAAATGTTTTAGTGCAACGACTGGTGTCTCTTGTACTGAGCCCTTAAGTGTATTCCATTTCATTAAAGGCAAAATTTCACAGACTATATATTGTTTAAATGAGAAACTCAGACTGGAACCTTCTGAGTTCCTTTTCTAAGTTTAAAAATTTAAGCATTATAGTTTTTCAAGGAGTAACATGACCTTGTTTTCTTTTCGTTACTTAATCCAAAAACTCATTAAAATCAACATCTTTGTGTTGTTGGACATTTTGGATATTTTAGTCGTTTCCTCTAAGTAAATACCATAATTGATTTTTTTTTAAATTTTCAATTTTGATAATTCATTTTCAGTAGGTTAGAGAAAAAATAAGATAGTTCCTTTTACTCAAGCCCACCCATATAAATAGTAAGACAGAAAAAGTGATGATTTTATAGTATTCCAGTAGTGATTTGCACATTTGTCTGTCCTCATAATGTCCCTTAACCGATACACTGCGTATTACAATGTCAACTTTCACACAGTCTGTCATTTCTTTAAATTGACAGGACAATAAACCAACCAATTGGTCTTTTTTAATGTCAACAGAATCAAATCTAATCAGAGAGCCCAGTATTGGAACTCTTTCCTCCTTCTTTTTCATCTTGCAATCCTTCAAGCTGTGTTGTTTTGTCATAAGCAGTAAAAGGATTAAAACTTTAATAATCACATAGTCATTCATTAAGAGCAACTTTTCTATTTCAAAAAGAACACTAATATGGCAAAGAAGCATTAAAACCTCTGTTTGATAATTAGCAGCCTCAGGTAAATCATATGCACAAACACTGTCATTACCACCTTGTTGTGTGCTTTGAATCATGTCATATAAGCTGCATTTAAAGCTTTCAATCATTGGGTATTATTTAGTGACAGCATTATTTCATAATCTTCAGTTTAATTAGTCACATTGATGATGATTGCAGTGATTGATATATGTGCACTTAACTTATCGGCATCCAACATGGCCTGGTGTCGACGGGAGGGGTGGGGGTGAGCAGAAGTGGGGTGACGTCATTCGCTGGACCCCTGGGGCAGGGCCATGGCTGAGTAGCAGAAAAGTGAGTAGCAGGGGGAGGGAGGGACCAAGGTGCGGCCCTCGGTGTCATGTCAGGCCGTTAGTCCATCACCCTCTTTCCTGTAAAGTTCACTATTGTCCCTCGGTCAGAAAGATGATGCAACTGAGTTAATAAAAATTACACTGACACTTCAAAAAATTGAATAAAATAGCCCAGTGCCGTTTATCTGCCCTCAGGCGTCCCCAAAAAATAAAAGTAAAAACTCAAATTTCCTTCTACCCTGCTAGCAGGCAATTTAACCCAAAATAAGGAAAAAATCTGGCAAGTGAAAATGTTGGCTTTAAAAATATGAGAATATTTACCAATTGCACAACATTAGATTGGCCACACAAAAAGAAACTGCAAAAACTCCCAAGCTTTGCAAAAATACCTATATATATATATATATATATATATATATATATATATATATATATATTGTGGAGGAACAAATAAGTTCAGGCAACATGCTACGAGCTGGAAGGTTTCAGAGCTTTATTTCCTCCATCATGAGACACACCGTAGCGCTGTGCACTGCGGCTGTGTGTGTGTGCGTCCTGTGTGTGCTCTCAGAGGCATGTCTTGTAAGCTCTTTATACAGACAGAGAGAATGCATGGTACATTACTATATTGGTATACATATCACTCAATACATATCAATCCTCCCTCCATTGGCTACCCATTGAATTCAGAATCAGGTTTAAAATCCTTCTTCTTACTTTCAGAGCTCTTAACAATCTGGCCCCCCAATATATAAAAGATCTGATATTACCTTACCATCCTAACAGAGCATTACGCTCCCAAAATGCTGGCTTACTTGTGGTGCCCAGAATCTCCAAAAGTACGGTGGGAGGCAGATCCTTCTGCTACCAAGCCCCTTCTCTCTGGAACCAGTTACCGCTCTGGTTCCGGGAGTCAGACTCGGTCTCTGTCTTTAAGAACAGGGTAAAATCCTTCATTTTTAATATAGCCTTTGTTTAAGGAGGGTATTTGTGTCTTTTAACCCCACTCTTGTTCTATTGTTATCTGATCCATACTGCTGGTTGACCTCCAATATTGTACTTGGCATCTTACTGCTATGTTCTTTATGTCTGTCCTTCCATCCTCCTGATCCCCTCATCCCCAGCCAGTCGCAGCAGACGACTGCCCCTCCCTGAGCCTGGTTCTGCTAGAGGTTTCTTTCTTCCAAATATGAGTTTTTCCTCTCCACTGTCGCCTAGTGTTTGCTCATAGGGGATCGTCTGATTGCTGGGTTTTTCTGTGACTGTCTGATTTTATCTGCACTGTGGCGCCACGAGACGGCTTTTGTTGTGATGTGGCGCATTATAAATAAAGCTGAATTGAATTGAATTGAATCGCGTGACCAACTGGCGCCGGACTTCCTCTCCTTAATCCGGGAATGTATAACAATAGCCCATTGTTCTGACTGTCTCCTAGGGGCTCTCTGTCAGTATGCAAATTGTTCTCTGCTGAGCGTGAATATTATCAGTCTGCATTGTGCTGGGTGCCCACACGGCTCCCCCCAGAACGCTTGGAAAAGACTGTGACCCCCCCCCCCCCCGTCGTTTTGCTCCAGCTCCGGTAGAACTGTCGAAGGGCATGTCAGTTTGTGGGGGTGGGGGTGGGGGAGGGGTGGAAAGGGCAGTGTGCTCCGCTCCGAGTTCCAGCACGTTGAACAGCCATGGATCGTGGGCGCATGGGCCGGTGTGTTTTGTGCGTAATGGAACAAGACAGCGATCGGCCGGCTTTAGGGAGTGAGGTGCAGGAAAAGCGTTGTGCAGGAGGAGGGGAAGGGGTGGAAAAGACAGTGTGCTCCGCTCCGAGTTCGAGCACGTTGAACAGCTGTGGATTGTGGGCACATGGGCCGGTGTGCAGTCGTGCGTAATGGAACCAGACGGCGATCGGCCGGCTTAGGGAGTGAGGTACGGGAAAAGCTCTGTGCAGGAGGAGGGGGAGGGGTGGGAGTAAGCGAGTGCCGGCCCGGGACGTCAAAGGTGTCTGGGCCGTGCAAAAATTGCGTGTGGATCCACGACGGTGAGGTACTTTCCCTTAAGCCTGGCGGAGATCCACAGCAGCTGTGAAAAAAAAAAAATTATATCTCTGACTCTTTCGCGGCTTGATCCAGTGATGCTGTGGGTAAGGCGAGTGGCCAAATTCCCCGAGGATGCATAGCGACTGTGAAACAACTGCAGCTGTATGAGGGTGTGAGGCGGTTTGGCTTTAGGTGCAGGAAACAGCCCTAAAGTAATCGGGGAAAGCAATCGGCTAAATTCCTCTTGTGCCCCGTGGCTGAGAAACCCATACAAAGTCCTATGTGTGGGCTGCACGTCTTCTCCAGGTGCTTGAGCAGCCCTGAAGGTTCCGAGGGTGGCGATTGTCCGTTTTTCTCGGGCATGTGCACCGGCGGAGGATGATGTATCAGTCTGTGGAGCCGGTTTTGTCCCGTGCGTGGCATGCGCTTGGCGCAGTGACCACATAGCTGGCAGTTGCGCTGTCCTTGTAATCCCGTGGTGTGTGTGCGGGGCTTCTGTGGGCGGGAGGTCCGCTGTCTGGAGTTTAGTCAGAGTCGGGGAGCTCGGTGGAAATCAGCGCAGTCGGCGTCGATGATTGTCCCCGTTCAGGCTGCTTCCTTCGTTCGCTCGTGTCATTCATGGTGCGTTTTGGTCCCAGCACTGTGCTCCGGGGAGGATGAAGAGGTTGCAGGTGTTCTCTGGTCCTCTGTGTCCACAGCGCGGTGAGAGGGAGCAGACATTCTCCCTCGTCAGGTCACCAGTGTGGAAGTAAAATATCAGGCGAGGGACACACCATGACGCATGCTGAGGCTTCCTGTCTGGGTCATCTCCGGGGTGTTCGCCTCGTGTTCCATTCTTCGTCAAGGGTCACCAGTGTGGAGGAACAAATAAGTTCAGGCGAGATGCCACGAGCTGGAAGGTTTCAGAGCTTTATTTCCTCCATCATGAGACACACCGTAGCACTGTGCGCTGTGGCTGTGTGTGCTGTGTGTGTGTGCGTCCTGTGTGTGCTCTCAGAGGCATGTCTTGTAAGCTCTTTTATACAGACAAAGAGAATGCATGGTACATTAGCATATTGGTATACATATCAGTCAATACATAACAATCGCATGACCAACTGGCGCCGGACTTCCTCTCCTTAATCCAGGGATGTATAACAATAGCCCATTGTTCTGATTGTCTCCTAGGGGCTCTCTGTCCGTATGCAAATTGTCCTCTGCTGAGCGTGAATATTATCAGTCTGCATTGCTCTGGGTGCCCACTATACATTTATATATATATATATACAGTGGGGCAAAAAAGTATTTAGTCAGCCACCAATTGTGCAAGTTCTCCCGCTTAAAAGATGAGAGAGGTCTCCAATTTTCATCATAGGTATACCTCAACTATGAGAGACAAAATGAGAAAAAAAAAATCCAGAAAATCACATTGAAGGATTTTTAATAAATTAATTGGTAAATTCCTCGGTAAAATAAGTATTTGGTCACCTACAATCAAGCAAGATTTCTGGCTCTCACAGTCCTGTAACTTCTTCCTTAAGAGGCTCCTCTGTTCTCCACTCGTTACCTGTATTAATGGCACCTGTTTGAACTCGTTATCAGTATAAAAGACTCCTATCCACAACCTCAAACAGTCAGACTCCAAACTCCACTATGGTCAAGACCAAAGAGCTGTCAAAGGACACCAGAAACAAAATTGTAGACCTTCACCAGGCTAGGAAGACTGAATCTGCAATAGGTAAGCAGCTTGGTGTGAAGAAATCAACTGTGGGAGCAATTATTAGAAAATGGAAGACATACAAGACCACTGATAATCTCCCTCGATCTGGGGCTCCACGCAAGAGCTCACCCTGTGGGGTCAAAATGATCACGAGAACGGTGAGCAAAAATCCCAGAACCACATGGGGGGACCTAGTGAATGACCTGCAGAGAGCTGGGGCCAAAGTAACATAGGCTACCATCAGTAACACACTACGCCGCCAGGGACTCAAATCCTGCAGTGCCAAACGTGTCCCCCTGCTTAAGCCAGTACATGTCCAGGCCCATTTGAAGTTTGCTAGAGAGCATTTGGATGATCCAGAAGAGGATTGGGAGAGTCTCATATGGTCAGATGAAACCAAAATAGAACTTTATTGTAAAAACTCAACTTGTCGTGTTTGGAGGAGAAAGAACACCATACCTACTGTGAAGCATGGGGGTGGAAACATCATGCTTTGGGGCTGTTTTTCTGCAAAGGGACCAGGACGACTGATCCGTGTAAAGGAAAGAATGAATGGGGCCATGTATTGTGAGATTTTGAGTGAAAACCTCCTTTCATCAGCGAGGGCATTGAAGATGAAACGTGGCTGGGTCTTTCAGCTTGACAATGATCCCAAACACACCGCCCGGGCAATGAAGGAATGGCTTCGTAAGAAGCATTTCAAGGTCCTGGAGTGGCCTAGCCAGTCTCCAGATCTCAACCCCATAGAAAATCTTTGGAGGGAGTTGAAAGTCTGTGCTGCCCAGCGACAGCCCCAAAACATCACTGCTCTAGAGGAGATCTGCATGGAGGAAAGGGCCAAAATACCAGCAACAGTGTGTGAAAAACTTGTTAAGACTTACAGAAAACGTTAGACCTCTGTCATTGCCAACAAAGGGTATATAACAAAGTATTGAGATGAACTTTTGTTATTGACCAAATACTTATTTTACTGAGGAATTTCCCGATTAATTCATTAAAAATCCTTCAATGTGATTTTCTGGATTTTTTTTTTTCTCATTTTGTCTCTCATCGTTGAGGTATACCTATGATGAAAATTGGAGACCTCTCTCATCTTTTAAGTGGGAGAACTTGCACAATTGGTGGCTGACTAAATACTTTTTTGCCCCACTGTATATATATATATATATACTGTATATATACAGTATATATATATACATACACAACATATGTATGTATGTATGTATGTATATATATTTTGTTCTTTCTTCTCACTCACTCAGATCATGCATTCAGCAGTAATCTCAGACACACACGTGGGCCCTCACCACTTCACTCACACACACACACACACACACACACACACACACACACACACACACACACACACACACACACAGCTCTCTTTCACTCCCTGATTCACTCAAGGTCACAGCTAGGCAGCTTTACACACACACAATTACAAGCTTCAGATTAGCGCATACACCAATGTTAGTAAGACAGCCTTAAAAGAAGCTTCAAATGGCAGCCTCAGCGGAAAAAGAGCGAATCTGACAACCTCACACTGTAACATGAACCCTTTTTGTTTTTCCCTTCACCACTGTGAGAACACAATTCGTTTTCTACCCAAAATTATTACTTGCAAGCTCCCATAGACTGATTCACAATTTTCATCATTACCCCGGAGAACAATAATCACCTAACCGTCCTTTTTTTGTCAGCCCTCGACCTTATTGATGGCCCTCGTGGGCCATCAATAAGACGCCGAAAGCCAGCTAATGAGTTTGCATGTTTATTAACAAAAGACAACGATGGCAAAATAATGAGCCACGTGGGGAAAAAACACAACTATGACTATGACTATGGACAAAGGAAAACAGACTCTGAAGGAATACACTTACTGTGAGAAGAACATATCGTGAATCTAAGACAGAGGTTTGACGAGGTCACAGCCCGGAGTAACCACAGCGGCTCCCTTAAATAGGGCACAACCAATAATGAGACAGTAATCAAAGGAATGTAGATCAGCTGTCACGGTGCACTCAGCTCTGACAGCTGGAAGTCCCACCGTGATGCTGTCATATTAAAGGCCCTGGAAGGCCATACGGAAAATATGGACTAACGGGGAAAATACTGGATGATCCGAGCGTGGACAATATCAGCGCTCAGACCATAACAGTACTCCCCCCTTAAAACGCGAATTCCAGGCGTGAGAGAACATCAAAGCCCCCCACCCCCACCCCGAAGGTCAACAGGACCGCCCTAGGGAGGGTGGAGGGGGAAACAGGCCAGGAGGGCAAGAACCAACAAACACCGTAACGAGGAAAAAAAAAACAACAACAAAAAACAAAGGAGGGCAACAATGACAATCAAAAATGACGATGAGGCTCAAACATGGAAAAAAAAAATAACGACTGCCAAAATACAGGCACATACACTGCAAAATACAGGCACATACACTGCACCCAAAAAAAAAAACATGAGGAGAAGCGAAGAGAAAAAAAAAAGACTCAAAACGGCTACAAACAGCACACCATAATACAGCCCAATAAAGTCACAGGCAAGGAAAAAAAAATCTCAAACCACAGAGGAACAAGGAAAACTCAAATATAGGTACAAAAATGCAGCGGACCCCATAAGACCAGGAAGGCAACTCAACATGCTACAGAGCAGCGAAACTAATATAGATCATACTAAAACGAGGAAACAAAAAACTCTATAGGGATGTCGGCAGGCAGAGCACAATGGAACAAAAAACAAATAGTTCTGGAGGTCTTCTAGCATCCAGCGTCCAGATGGCTGGCAGGGGAAAAAGAATAAGTTTGGGTAGTCTACCCCAGTCCCAGGCCTGGAGAAACAGTACCTCTGGTGGCCGGACCAGGCCGCCGAACAAAGAGTCCAGTCCGTCGGGCAGCCCACCCAGAACGCCGAACCGGCGAAGCAGTTTCCTAGGCGGACGACCCGCGTCAATAGGCCACCAGGACTGAAGGGAAGAACTCGGAGGTGACCTCCCTACCGAGAGGAATAGCTAGGGAGCCGAGCCGAATAAGGAAAATCCCAGCGGCAGCCGGTGGAGGGAAAAAGGGATCGGGAAATGATGAGGCACCAGTCCGGCATTGAACGGCGGAGGATCTATAGCTCCTTCTCCAAACTCCACATGAACTGGCACTGCGCTCTTGCTGGATCCCAAGCGGGACCATGCAGCACCCACGACGGACCCCGACTGGGCCAGAACAGTGCCCACGACGGACCCCGATTGGGCCAGCTTTGCACCCACAACGGACCCCGACTGGGCCAGAACAATACCCACGACGGACCCCGATTGGGTGAGAGCTGCACCCACGACAGACTCCGACTGGGTCGGCGCAGCACCGGGGTTAACCTCCAAACATGAACCTGGACCCTCAATGACAACCGGGACTGACTCGTCACCGGTGACCTTGGGAGAAGGCTCAGAGGAACAGAACAGAAAACCGGGATCAGCATCACCGGCAGCGGCAGAGCCCGGCGAGACAAGCCCGGATGCAGCGATCGGCTGCACCCGGCTCGTTTCCCCGAGAGACAGGCAATGATGCTCCAGAATAGAGAAGAGAAAGACAAAATAGAGCACTTGCCTGATCTCGGGCTCTACCGCTGCCCAGGACTTCGGCAATCCAGGTTCACCGAGTTGAAGGTCCACTCCTGGTTCCCACTCGACTGCAGCGGGCTCCACAGCCAGCATGATGGTGTCCACAGTCTGGGGATTCCCTGATGCTGACGTCCACGCCGAAGGGCCGCACAGCGTGGTGGCAGGGGATCCGTGACCTGCTGGGTCGAACTGCTCTTCCGTGAAGACCCAGGGACGCTTAGTCATCGGCGCAGGCTCCAAACGGCAGACCACCCTCCTCCTCTGCCCGTGACGTGGCTGCAGGGCTGGTACCAGGCTCTCCAGGGCCGCAGGCTCCTTCCTCGTCTGGCGGTGTAGTCCTGGCACCGGGGGATGCTCAGGGGAAGGAGACACAGAGGACGCAGTTTCACAATTAATGGCTACAGCAGGTGGAGGAAGCTCAGGAGACTGTGAACCCTGAACTCCACCCCCAGGAGTCAGACAAGGCAAATCATAATATGGAGGAGTAAAATGAAATAGCACTTGCCTTTTCTGTAGAGAGCCAATGTTGCCTGCTGTAGCGGGCTTGGTTCCTCCATCTCCCCTACGGATGATGAAGGAGGGGCCCCCCGGGAAGACGAGGAGTAGCCGCTCGCACAGGATCGATGACGTGCACAGCCAGAGCAGGACTCGTGGAGTTCTCAGCAGCTGGAGAGAGCATCAAGGAGGAGGGAGGAGCAGCCGAGGCAGTCCGGGGATGAGAAGCTGATGGAACAGCCAAGACAGATGACCCAGAGGCGGAGGCTGCTGTGTTTTCCTCCTGTCGTGATGCAGGAGCAACAGCTGGCTGGGAGGCAGAGTTCTTTCGGCAACCCGGAACTGGATCTGGATGGGGTTCTCGCTGAGGCTGGGCACAAGCAGGGTGATGGCATTTACCGGCAGAGGGGGAGGCAAAGGTTAGGTCAGGAAACCGCCGTTGCTGTGCGGAGACAGAGGCCAGCAATTCGGCGTACTCAGGATAAGCATGGAGTTCCGGACTGATCTCCACCGGTCTAACTGCCGTTGTCACATGCCTTATGACTTCAGATGGATGGGAGGCAGAGCAAGCCACAGCCACATGGTCCTGGAGGATCACAGCAGTCCACTGCGAATCCTAGCTGATGTCCTCCTCCATTGTGGGCGAGAACGGCACTCAAGAGACTTAGACTCTTGGGCTGGACGGAGGACAGGAACTGGATTCCGAGGCGAGGAGCGGGGATGCCTCACCTTCGGCTTCCTGTCGGAGTTTCCCTCCAGTCCGTGGATCTTCTCCCGGAGTGCCGCAATCTCCACCATCCTCGTCGTGATTTTGGGGTGGTCAGCAAAGAAAGGATGGCAGTTAATTGCCGCCTCTGCGAGGTCCGGGTACCAGCGTAAGCTGCTGGGAATGGCGTTGTTGCGAACGTTCAAGAGGATACCATCAATATTGATGAGGGCCATAACCAACTCATAGCCCAAGCTCATCGCATAGCCCTTGGGCGGTGATGCCATCTCCCAGCACACTGGTACGTGAAAAAGGAAAAAAACACAAGCCCAACAATGCAAACTCTTGGTGACCAGCGACTTGTTCTGGCTGCGACCTACTGTCAGCGATGGCCCTCACGGGCCATCAATAAGACGCCGAAAGCCAGCTGATGAGTTTGCATGTTTATTAACAAAAGACAACGATGACAAAATAATGAGCCATGTGAGGCAAAAACACAACTATGACTATGACTATGGACAAAGGAAAACAGACTCTGAAGGAATACACTTACTGTGAGAAGAACGTATCATGAATCTAAGACGGAGGTTTGATGAGGTCGCAGCCCAGAATAACCACAGAGGCTCCCTTAAATAGGGCACAACCAATAATGAGACAGTAATCAAAGGAATGTAGATCAGCTGTCACGGCGCACTCAGCTCTGACAGCCGGAAGCCCCACCGTGATGCTGTCATAATAAAGGCCCTGGAAGGCCATAAGGAAAACACGGACTAACGGGGAAAAGACTGGATGATCCAAACGCGGACAATATCAGTGCTCAGACCATGACAGTTTTACTCTTCACAATGACCAAAAATTCACAATAACAACTTCAAACTTCCATTGGACCTGCTCCTTCCGCCTTTGCGGAATCTCCTTTTTCTCTCTCACCAAGACAGATCACAAGACACAAATAAACAAACAGAAAAACAAACTGCCGTAAATTTTTAAACCAGCGCTACTTCAAAGGTAAACCCTTCTTCTACCGGTCCACTTTAATCACTGTTCACTGCGGTGTTATTGGAGACTCTTACACCGAATTCATCAGCACTCACTATGATCTTATTGGAGACTCTTACGTCAATGGTTCCGTGCATTAACAACACCACTGAGCTTCCACCTCGTCGAGCCCGAACTGCTCCAGACTGAATCGAACTAAACCTACGGCTTCGACGAGCAGAAACGTACACCAGACTTTGAGGTGTCAAACGCTCAGCTTAACAAACACAACATACGTGTATTTACCCCCCTGGGACTCAAACCCGGTGTCCATAAGCTTAACAACACAAAAATGTACTTACACCCAAATTCCGCCTATAGAGTTCTAAACCCGTCACCGGGTTCGTTCCAGCACCTCAGTTCCAAATGCCTCCACTGCAGTAAGAAGCCCGGAGAGGTCTTTTGTCTCCTGTGCACTTGCTGAAATCGGGCAGAGGCGCCGGAGACAGAACGAGATTATCGGATGCCTGTTCGGAGCGCCAAATGTTAGGATAATTTTCAGTATAATTATTCTGAGTCAAAAATCAGGCAGAATATTTAAATGTAAATAGATTTATTTTCCTCATGGCCAATGAGGGCGAGGCAGTTTACATGGCAGCAGCCTTATATCCATGCACACATACCTGTGAATCAAACATCCGTTGTTCAGTTTTTTATAGTCCTGAACAGAAAAGAAGGGGAAGGGAACGTCCTTGACAGTTCAGCTCAGTACATCTGGAGACCATCTAATTTCCCAGGAATTAAGGAGTCATTCTAACAGGATGAGACATTATGTCTTCTAGGTCATCATTATTTTTCTGCTGATCCAGACACACACATACACACACTCATAGTGGATATTCATAACAGGAAGCATCACCACAACTACATGATTTACAACTGCCAACTCAGACACCTTCACACAGACAGACAGGGGCCATTCAAGGCCATACATGAATCACAAGTCATATCAGACATGGAATTATAAAGCAACATTATAGAATAATATGGAATTTTTCTATTAGATGGTCTTTGGAAGAGAGAATGATCTTGGTTGAACTGAGATAATGGAGCCTTCATGCTCTCGCACACCTAGGATTCATGGATCAGCTGGTGACGGCAGTTTGGCATGACCGCGCTATGCACGAGTTAGGATAAGCTACGCATAAGTTAAACTATCGTTGGGCATAAGTTGTGAACGGCAGCAACACGCTAAGCATTCATTGGTATAAGTTATCTATAAGTTATTGAAACACTCTATTTAAGTTACTAATACATTATGTATACGTCTAAGCCATTATAGATGTGTGATGCATATGCCCAAAATTGAAAATTTTGGGTGTATGCCAACATTTTAAAGAAATTTTGATACATCGGCGTGCACTGCCTAAATCATCAAGGTGCGACAGGGCCTTAAATGCAACAACTGAGTGCCCTTCAGCATTTGTTGTTGTTGTTGTTTTTTCCCCAAACAAGTTTCTGTTCATCTTTACAAAACCCTCTTTATGATAAGATCTCACCAACACTTGTTTCTAAGTTCTTTAAAACTGATTAAAATGAACATAGAGGTACTATATCAGCAAATGCTGATATGCTTCAGTGCTTACAAACACAACTCTAAAGATACAAACAGTATTGGTTGTTTTATTATCCATTAGGTTGGGGAGCTCTCATAATTTACATTTACTGCACAGGACAAAGTCATTGTCCGCTATTTGTGCAAATATTTGTGCATAAGATAAGAGCGCCATAATATCAAGTTATGACACAGACAGCAAAGTAGATGCAAAAATCTGCTTTGTGCATTCACAGCTGGTGATAAGCACCCTCCCCACGGTGGTGAAATAAGACTGGGACATTGTTTCTTTCCTTTATTGCTTTGATAGCAATTTCCATGAAATGCCTGGGCACATCAATATATTTCCCTAAAGCACAAAGAGACATGACTTATGGTGCCTTGTGTGTGTTGTTAGTGGATACAAAATGCTGACTCAACAGGGAGCTTTAGAGCAATGTGATAGCAATCATGTAAAACTCCTCACAGTTGAGGATCTTCCTTCATTCATTTTTACACGCAGACATAAACAAAGCATATGAGGACACACAAGCCCATGGTGCTATATCAATCAGAGTAAAAAGGATGAAATAATATGAGATGTAGTTGCTGATATGTTATCTTTAAATAAAACGTGTCTTATTTTATCCCTTAGATGAAAGTGTCCAGCGGGGGAGGCACAGCTGCAAGCCCTCAATTTTTTTTTTTAAATTAGTAGAATAAAATTCTGTGCCAGCAGGCAAGGCAGACAAATCCTTACAGCCCCAGGGTGTAAGCTGTTGGTGTGGCGGCAATAAATAAATAAATAAATAAATAAGCGGCCCTACCCACACCACTTATGTCTCTTATGTAAACAAGCTGCAGAGAGGACCTTGTTGAGATTTGTAAAATTAAATAACTATGCAGGCTGACTAAAGACAAGAGTACGGCTTTGCTTATCCTCCACCTGCCAGTTAACCACTGCGACAAACTCCGCTTTAACAACAGAACCAGTGTGAGTTCTGAAACAGTGAGTCCACCTCCGACTGGCCAATCCTGTGGATTCAATCTCCGGCTGCAATTAGCTCCAACTATTCATAGTTTTCAGTCACGTGACCCTTACAGAGCCCTGGAGGGCAAAACATTCCTCCAGCATGGCGGACAATAGTGGACAGTGGGTGGAATTGCCTTCATTCCCTCCTGTCCCAAGCCAGGAAGACTTAGATTGTGGAGGAACAAGTTCAGGGGAGATATGACGAGCTGGAAGGTTGCAGAGTTTTATTTCCTCCATCATCATGAGATGCACTTGTAGTGCTGTGCGCTACAGTGCTGTACTGTGCTGTGCTGTCTGTGCTGTGTCGTGTTGTGTTGTGCTGTATCATCAGCTCTTTTATATGTTATACAAACAGAGAGAATGCATGGTACATTAGCATATTGATATACATATCAGTCAATACATATGATTAGCCTGACCAACTGGCGTCCGGACGTCTTCTCCTTAGTCCGGGGATGTATAAACAATAGTCCATTGTTCTGGTTGTCCCCCCAGGGGCTCTCTGTCCGTATGTGAATGGTCCTCTGCTTCTTCCGGACCTTCTGAGTGTGAAGATGATTGTCCCTGTAGATTGTGGTGGGTCACCACAAGATCACCTTTCTAAAGAACCAAAACAAAGATATCTGGACAAACTACAAGATTTGGGGACTTGTGATCCGTATACAGCTCCTGCAGAATTATTTAAATCTCTGAAGTCAGCAACATCCCTCCCGGAGCTCAACTTTGGTGATGTGTATATATATCTATATATCTTATAGCATTTTGTTTTAAATTTTTTAATTTCAGATTACTCAAAAAAATAATTGCATTTACTTAAAATTTATTAGGCGATCAGTTTAAACATGTTTTGAGTTCTGTGAACTAATTTGGTTTTACAGTACAGTAACTGTAAGCACAATAACATTCTCATTAGAATTCAGTCATTGTTTATTATTTATTCTTAATTGCTGCTCTGCTCTCTCTCCTCCTAGGGTTGCCAGATCCTCATTGTGTTCACCTTTTGCACATTTTTGCACAATCATTGTAATAAAGATTATTGTCACTTCATTTATCGCTGCCTCTCGAGTCTGCTTTTGGGTCAAATGCTTGGAACCTGAACAAAAGGTAGGACAAAATTTATTGTAGTGGTTGTTCATTTATGCTCTTGTGTGTGTTTGTGTGCGTACACCCAGTTGTCTATTGCAGTTTTGAAATTAATATAATCTGTCAGAATAATGACAGTCTTCTGATTAATTTCCACTCTTTGGGCCCTATGCGGACTTTTCCGTTAGACTTTTCACTGTACACCTGTACACCAGTGTTTTTGTTAGTTTTTGTTTTGTCTATTTGTCTGTTTTTTATGCGCCATCAAATTACGAGTAGATAGTGTGCTCCCTATGCGCTGGCGGGGGGTGGGGGGGGCCTCATTTCAAAAAGGTGTGCAATGTAATATGCATTACTATTATAGTCCATGTCATGAGACAGTAAACAATAAGATGCTCAATAATAATGCATAAAAAAACAGCAATGAAATAATGCCACCCCCCACCCCCACCCCCCCCATGAGTAAAGTCACATCCCCTCTACTTCTGCAAGTGGGACTTTGGAAAAATAATTTTTTTAATGCAGCCAAATTTTGCCAGGAGTTACACATATGTTTGTCAATTTAAAAGGTATTTTTTTAACATAAATAACGATGTAGGTTGTTGTCTAACTGTTAAAGTATATAAGGTAAAATATGTAAATTGAAAAGACTACCAACACAGACTGACGTTACGTCATCAGTTTCAAGTGAGCCCACAGAAAAGTATCAAGTTGACACAATCAGTAGTCCTCTGGATTAGCTGACAAAACAGCAAAGGTGGGATAAAATGTATTGTGGTGGTGGCTGTACTGTATAAAGTGAAGCGGGGTTTTTGGTCTTCTTTGTCTGTTGGTTCAGATTCAGGGAATGTTTTTTGCAGAGTGATAAAATCTTGAAATCAGCTGCTGGTAAAGCTGCAGCAGCAGGAGTTATTAGTATGCCACTGTAAACTGTGATGTGTGGACATGCATTTTAAGGTCATTGTTATGTCTGTATATGGCGCCGAGGAGCCAGGTGTCGAGCTGAACACGTTTATTAATGAGGCACTATACCACACAGATGCAGCCGTCGGACAGAAGAGGTGGCAAAGAGACCGCCCCTCCTGTCCACTGCCCTCTTATAGCCATGGGTGGTGGCAGAACCAGAAGGCGGAGCCACCACCCGTACCTCACAAATAAAAGTCTAAACTATACACAACATTCTCCCCCACCCCATCACAAAAGCCAAAACCCACACACACAATTCGGACCCACCCCAATTTGGACCCAAGTCACACACTAAAATCAACTAAGCAGTGGCCTAACACAGTCACACCAAAATAACTAAACATAACATCAAATTAATCCCCATGAACATATATACATATCAAATCAGAAACCAACGATCAGAACAGAACACGCATAACTGATTCAAACATACATGCAACAGTCAACCTATATACAAAACGGCTGGAGGATAGATAAGCCCGTGGGCCTCCCTGGACCGTCCTTTCATCAGTCTGCCCCTGGAAGCAGCCTGCCTCCTGGGCCGCAGTAAGTCATCTTGGCACTAGTGCACCTCCTTTTCATCACCATTGAATATTTCACTCGTCCAGACCCACCACTCATAGTCTCCTCCTGGGCACGCCACAGCTGATTCAAGTGCCCCCACAAACCGTCCGACAGCTGGGGAGAAGCGTCCTCCTGTCTGGCCACAACACGCAGCCATTCCTGGTGTTCCTCCACCTGCTGTTTGGCCCGTAACTGCCGTGGTTTCACTACCCCCGAGCCCGAATCCAGTCTGCGGCTCCCAGAGGGGTTTTGTTTGGCTTGCAGTGTTTCTGCTTGGCACATCATTCTACCGTGACAGTCGGTCCTGCCCCAACCTCTTTTAACTTCGCTGCCACTATCACCATTGTGACCCCTTGTTCACCAGTACCTTCCAGCCGAAATCCGGGAACAGATGGAGCCAGCCTCTCGACGTCGCCCGTCGTCACAGGCGTCCCAGTGTACCACCCAGTACTCTCATCCAGGGCGACCTGAGCTCTGGCACAGGAACCCTCCTGTGATGACCCTGAGTGATATTGGTCTTGCTCACTCACCAGGGTGCCAGGCAGTTCCCCATCACACACTGCGCCGTCTACCATGCCCAGGATTGAACGGTCCTACGTCTCGGCTGATTTGCACTGAGACGTCAGTTTCAACGCTTCCACCATGGCCAGCTGTCCTCCTCCTCAATCACAAAGCAGTGCCGGGTCACTCTCAATTCTGATGTTTGGGGAAAAACATCTCATGGTTGTCCCATCCAGCACGGAGCCCACTGCTCCCATGTTGATCCATAAAACCACTTCCAGCCCATCCAGCTCCATCAAACAGTATGTGTGTCCGTCGATGCATGGGGACACAGCATGGACAACCGTGAGGGCGCGAGAGTCCTGTTTGTGCCATGGACCTCCTCGCTCAGATCTGTGGCATACCCTGGTGACATGAAGCAAGTGGCCACACGTGCCGCAGCACTCCGCTCTTGCCAAACAACCCTTAGCCTTGAAACGGTACTTCGTGGACCCACAGCCCTCACCTTTGAGCTTTCCTGGGGTGGACTTCGCATTCACAGCACTGGTGTCGTTCTCCACGCTTCCCATGCTGACCGGGTCCACTGCATAAGCGATCAGCGGTGATCCCAGATGTTGGTGTGACAAGCTCTCACTCTGTTCCTATGACAATTTGTCCGCAGCTTCCAGCAGTTGAGCTAACTCGATGGCAGTGGGCAGAACCAGTTCGCCCAAAAACATAAGCAGCTTTGACCAGATTGTAGTGTCATTGATATACGTATTCTGCCAACTGGTTGCAAATCATCGCTTTCTCCAATACTCCAAGCTGGCAACCGCCAACCAACAGCTCCCAGTCTGTCACGGACCGCTGAATAGACTCGCCCACCCGTCGGCAGCGCTGTCAAAACCAAATCTTGCCATCCATGACTTTTTCCAGTGAGCAAAAATAGCACGCCATTAGCTCAATCCCTTCATCAAAACTATCACAGTCACCCAGTGTGCTTAGAACACACTGTTCCTCCACTGCAAAATTGTGCACCAACAACTCACGTGCCCTCCACTTCTCCAGCTTCCAAGGTCCAGCGCCACCATGTATGTCCAGAAAACGGCACACCACCTCGGCCATGGGACCGGTGACTCGCCGAGGGGCTCCAAAACCAGCCAAATTATGCACGCTTCCATATCTTGTTCTAATCCACTTTTATCCTTGTTGCCAAATGTTATGTCTGTATATGGAGCCAAGGACGAGGCCAGGTGTCGAGCTGAACACATGTTCATTAATGAGGCACTATGCCACACAGATGCAGCCGTCGGGCAGAAGACGTGGCAAAGAGACCGTCCCTCCTGCCCACTGCCCTCTTATAGCCACGGGTGGTGGCGGAACCGGAAGGTCAAGCCACCACCACCCGTACCTCACAAATAAAAGTCTAAACTATACACAGCAGTCATTTAGCGGTTTTAAGATGCAACTGCTTCATGTTGTGACTGTGTTTTGTGTAGATCAAAGTTCTTAACTTTATTGGGTACCCTAATTCCGCCTTGGGTGCCAAAACGACCAGGGCCAGTCCTGAAAGTGTCATTGGGATTAAAGAGTCCACATGGAGCCAACACTAGATTTTATGAGTCAGCCCAGAAAAGTGTCAGTGACAGCTATCTACTGACAGGAAAAACTAAAACACTAAGAGGAAACTCATGCATGTATGAGAAGAACACGCATACTCCTTACAGATGGGAGTCTCCCAGGTTCACACACAGGACTTTCTTGCTGTGAGACAAGCAATAAATGAATAAAGCAAAGGCTGGGATAAAACTTTTCCTGGTCTTACAAAAGGCTTCAAGGAATGATAATTTTTCTTCCACCAGGGGTTGGCAAGTTTTACTACTAAAACAATGTGCTCACAAACACACTCAGACGACTAACAGAATGTGAACTTTAAAGGGATGACTTGCAGTATTGTTATAACCGGTCACTAACAGTCATGGTTATGTTTTGGGTGTTACATGAGCTCAGTGATCCAGACTACATGAAGGTGTAATCACCTGCCATAAATCACACAGCCCAGGTCAATGGGACCCTCGACTCTGTTCAAGGCCCACATTTCCATTTTAATTTTCTGCTCAGTGGAGTTGATGTATGAGGGGACACAGTGGATAACCAGGCTCTGTTCCCATTATTAAATGATGATGACCTTTCCTTTGGAGAACTATGAAATTAGACCCTCTCATATAAGGAGGACCGACGCTGTGTGTACTACACTGACGGTAGACTTTCCCCATGCAGTCCAGATAAATGTCAGACATAAGACGTGAGATTTACTATTCATTTCCCCAGTTTGCTTTGGAGATCATAGATACCTGGGAGGATGATTATGGGATAAAAAACATCAAATGACTTTGATGTTTAGTAAAGGTCATTAACCATAGGTTGTGCCATATCTCATAATTTATTAATAATTACTTTGTGGGCAGCTGTGGGTTTGTTCCACTCGGAGAATAAACTTCTGTAGAGTATGCATTGTATATCACAACATACTTGAGCTTCCAATGATTTCTCGTCGTCGGCCTCCGTCGGTCTATGATGACCATGGAAGAGAATCCTAAAACGTCTACTCTGCTGGAACAGCACCGCCTGTGGCTGAACAGGCCAATGCGCACCGGTGTTCTACCTTCCAGCGTTGGACGTTGGTAGGATTCAAGCCTGGGCAGGAAGATATGGAGGACAAGATGTTACCCATGCAGCATGTCCCCCCTCTCCACGTCACTGATGAATCCAAAGGAACAGCAGGGCTGCTATAGTTTGGCACCAGCGCCATCGCAGTTGCTGCCAGAACGATGTTGAGCACAACAGAGAACTGCCTTAGGGGCTTCGACTCCGGATTTTTCCTCAGGGTTGACTCCCGAAGCCTTTCCCGTGACCGGGTGTGCCGCAAGGCAGCGGAGGTTTGAAATCAGGGTTTACCTTCCCCTAGATGGGCTACCTTCCCAGGTTGACGAGCCACCATCTACCCGAAGCATCTGGTTTTAGAGCGCCAGAGATCCGCCCTCGCCCCTTCTCCTATTAGTAAAAGCAGTTCCGCCGGGCATAGAGACTAAACCACACGGGCAGGCTAGGAGTTGGACTTAGTTGTCAGAGGCTTTTCGAGACGCACGCCGTAAGGAGCATTTTATGAGCATGGGGAGCTTAACTCCAGTACCGCTCCTGGCTATGACAACCTTGGAACCAATGATTTCTAGAGGGCTTAAATTTCTATATGTCTTTTTTTCACAAAAATCAACCATGCATTTTGGTTCTTGCATGAATTTGTTACAGATCTTCTGAATATGACAAAATTTGCTTGGTCAAAAATATAAATACAGCAAGACTAATATTTAATTAAAACTCTCTTGCTCATTTTTCACCTCAATCAAGCACATTTGTAGCAGTCCACAAGCTTCTGGTTCTATCTTTGACCACTCTTCTTGACAGAATTGTCAGAACGTGGGTTGAGCTCATGACCTCGCCTTGTTTAGTAATTTATGTTGTCTTGTTACCAGGACATGAGTCTCAACTTACGTCCTCGCCTTTAGCTCGCTTTTGGGGATTTTCTGTATTTATCATTATTATTACTATTAGTATTATCACATTCTCCACCAGAGTGGTGACCTAGTTGATAGAGCATCCGCCCCACAACTGGGAAGTTGGGGATTTATGTCCCAGCTGGGTTATACCAAATACCATATAAAAATGGTACTTCCTGCCTTCTAGCTTGGTGCTCAGTGTAATAGAATGGGGGAAGGAGAAGTTGTTTGTGGCGGTGCCTTGCATGGCAGCGACCCCCTCTGATTCGAGATGTGATTAACATTGTAGATACACTGTAAAACCGAATTAGTTCACAGAACTCAAAACTTATATGGAAACTGATTACCTAATAAATTATAAGTAAATGCAATTTTTTTGTGTAATCTGAAATTTAAAAATTAAAAAAAAATGCTGAAAATGTATTTTTTAAGTACAGTTTACTAAAAAAAATCACTTCATTTACTTAAAATTTATGAGGTAATTGGCTTCCCCATAAGTTTTGAATCCTGTGAACCATTCAGTTTTACCATTCGGTTTTGGGTGCACGGTGGCTCAGTGGTTAGCACTGCGGCAGCACAGTTTACCCTTGGCCGGGGGATCGTGGGATCGTGAGTTCAATCCCAGCCCCCGACCAACAGTAGATCTGTGTGGAGTTTGCATGTTCTCCCCGTGTATGCGTGGGTTTACCCCGGGATTTCTCCGGTTTCCTCCCACATGCCAAAAACATGCAGGTTAGGTTAATTGGAGACTCTAAAGTGACCCTTGGTGTGAATGTGTGTGTGAATGGTTAAAAAGGGATGGCGCCGTATTGTGGCTGCTTCATCCATCCAGGTGGTGGATGACCTTTAATTTCTGTAAAGCGTCTTTAAGTGTCTATGATAAAGTGCTATATAAATCTGATGCATTGATTGATTGATTGATTACAGTATAGGAGAAATGTAATTTTATTCTACTGTACATAATTGGCTGTATGGACTGAATGACAATAGAGTTGGCTTCTTCTTGTCTTATGTATCTATGACTTGGCCATAGTTTCTGGTTTCATATTATCATTATTATTATTATTCCTGTCTTCGCCTTAGTCCATTATGATCATCCTTAGTATTATTATTATCATCATGGTTACCTCTTGTAGTTTATCCCTGTCATTATTTTGGTTTGGGCTTTTATTTTTACAGCGCCTTTTGTTTATTTCCGTTTTCACCTAGCTTATTTCGTGTCTAGTTAAGTTCTTAAATATTCCTGGCTGTTTATGATTTTGTTAATTATCTTTGCTTTATTTAAGGGACGCCGCCCCGTAGCTCGGGGCAATGCCTTTAAGTCATCTGGCATGATGCCACACTTCCATTTCTGTCAGCCTGTTCTTACGAGCCTGTCTTGTTTAATCTTGCTTTGTCAGTCTTTTCGTTTAGCTTTTTATTTCCAGCTCACGAGCTGCGCCTTTATTTTGCATTCTAATAAATCTTGCAAACTGCCAGTCCAGCATTTGGGTCTTACATCCTGTGCTCCGGGAGAGCACTACACTTTGAAAAGAATTGGTGCAGTTCAACTAAATTTGTTGGCTTTCTGGCGCAAGCTTGTTTCTTCAGCACAGTCCACATGTCCTTAGTGGGGTTGAAATGAAGTCTTTGGGAAGGTCAGTCTAAAACCGTAATTTTAGTCTGGTGCTCAGTGTGTAAAATGTGCCATTGTAGTTTTTTCAGTGTTCCTACCAGGAACAGGAAAGCCACATAGTACAGTGAATTCTTTAGTGCCACCTGTTACATCTCAATAACTGCAAGTCAAGAAGGAGCTGGTCTGAGCATTCTCACTTTATTGAACCAAGTTCACAAATTTATATATCCCCAGCCGTAGCCCACCTGACATCACTGTAACCTCACCCCAGCCAGGCTACGGCAAGCCCCAAGGCCCAATTCCCTTATATCAACCCCCCCCCCCCCACCAAGAAAGTCAAGAACACAAATGGCACATCCGAACAAGTAAAGTACCTATAAACACATATGAACACAGAACCCAACAATGCAGTCCACCTTTCACTTCTCTAGACACTAGAACCGTCCTCAACCATTCCCGTTACAAAGTCGTCCAAATATCTGGGTCTCCGATGTTCCGTAGCTGGGCGTCCCTCGTGAGGGCACACTGCCTCCAGCACTGTCTGTTCCGGCTGTGGCTCAGCGTCCACCCGGACCCTCCAGTCCCAACTATCATCAAAACAGTCCACAGTGGGGTCACTCGCCACCTCCGGTGGGGACCTCCTCAGCCTACCCGTATACCACCGGGACCCATCGTCCAGTTCAAAAGAATTAGGTCCTCTCCGTTCCACGATCATTCGTGGCCCAACCCACAGCCTTTGGAGCTTGTGGGTGCGGACGTGGTGCTTGATCCAGACCTGATCCACCATCCCAAGGCCGTGATCTCTCGCCCAATGTTTCCTGTTGAACCGTTCCTTCATTTTCCATTGGCGCCCAGTGACCCGGCGCCTCAGTGTCGAGTCTTCCCCCCCACTCCGTCCATGCCGGCCCCAGTCATCTCACCAGTAGCAGCAACTCACATTCCAACATCAGGGCAGCCGGGGAGCACCCTGTCATAGCATGCACCGACGCTCTATAGTGGAGTAGGGTGTTGTTCAGGGTGTCAGCAAATGTAAACCCGTCCGCTAAGTGGGCCCTTAGTCCATTCTTAAGAGTCCTGTTGATTCTCTCGACCCCCCTGTTAGCCTGCGGATGGTACACTACCGTCTTAATATGTTCGACCCCTCTGACTCTCAGGACTCCTTGAAAGCCCCAGAAATGAATTGCAGGCCATTGCCAGTGGTGATGGAGCTTGGGGTCCCCCACCTGGCAAACAACAATGCCAGGAACCCCGTGATCACCTCCGTTGTCACTGAGCCAGTCGGGAGCACCTCTGGCGAACAAATCATAGGCCATCATGAGAAACCTGCTACTGGGGGGGGGGGGGGGGAGCTGCGTGCAGTTCTCCGCAAATGTCCAACTCGACGTGTTCCCAGGGTCCAGTAGGGAACGTGACCAGTCGTAGGGGAGGGGGTGGTGGTCCTTCAGTCTTCCTGCTCTCCAAGCATGGCACAAAGTTCTTCACCATCGCCTCTATGTCCTTGTCAATTCTCGGCCACCAAACCGAATCCCTGCTGCATTATTTGACCTTGACCACCCCAGGTGCCCCTTATGCAGCATTTCCAGTACACGTCCTCTCAGAGTTGTAGGGATGACGACGTACTGCCCTCTAGCCACACACACATTGTTCCAGCAGCAGAGCTCATCCCTAAACCAATGAAATGGGGCCAGTTCACCCAGCGCTCCAATTGGCCAGCCCTCTCTGATCGCCCAGCATGGCCCTCTCATCACCTGGTCACTCTCCGAAACCTCCCTGAGTTCCTGAGGGGACACGATTTCTCGGAGTGCCCCGTGCAGAGCGTGGACCAGGTCCGCTTCATCTGGGTCTGTCGCCCCTAAGTCCGGCACCAGAGCGCATGTTGGTGCCCTAGATAGAAGGTCCGCCATGACACTTTCTCTGCCTGGTGTGTACCTTGTCTCAAAATTGTAGGCCCTCAGTCTCTCAGACCATCTGTGGATTCTCAGTGGCATGTGTCCCAACCCTGAGGTCTCGAGCAGAGTCGTGAGCACTCGGTGATCTGTTCTCAGCATGAAGTGTCACCCATAGAGGTAGACATGCCACCTCTGACAGGCCCAGACACAGGCCAGTGCCTCCCTTTCGCTCATGGCATACTTCTTTTCTGCCGCCGACAGAGACCTTGACACAAAAGCCACTGGACACTCCATACCATCCTGCACCTGTGACATAACTGTCCCCAGGGAGAAACCAGATTCATCACAAGTCACAATAGTGGAGCAGTTCGGATGAAAATGGGCCAAAACTGGTAGGGAGGTGAGCTGCCGCTTCAACTTTTCCACTGCCACAAAACAGGCCGGAGTCCAGTTCCAAGGTGCATCCTGCTTCAGCAGTACCTGGAGCAGCTCGATCGTTTCTGAGTACCACGGAATAAACTGTCCATAAAAGTTAACCATTCCCAGGAACGAAGAAATCTCAGCTGGCGAGGAGGGGTCTGTGAGTCGTAGCATCGCCTCCACATTCGAAACCAGCGGTTTCAGTCCGTCTCCGGACAGCCAGAACCCCACAAAGTCCACTGCATCCGCCGCAAAGACACACTTTTCGCTCTTCAACGTGACCCCATGATCCTGCAGCATTTCCAAAACCCTTTCCAGCCTCTCGTCGTGTTCCTCTCTCAATGCCCCATGCACCACAATGTCATCGAGGTACACGACAACCCCCTTCAGGCCAGCCAGCATGGTCGCCATGACCTGGGGCAGCAGTGGCTCAGGAGGTAGAGCAGGTCGTCCAATAACCGGATGGTTGGCTGTTCGAATCCCGCTCTCCCCAGATATCCTGCTGTTGTGTCCCTGGGCAAGACACTTTACCCCCAGTTGCTCCTGGTGGGTCTGGACAGCACCATGTTGGGCAGCTATGCCGCCATCAATGTGTGAATGTGTGTGTGAATGGGTGTATAGCACGATCTGTAAAGCGCTTTGGTCATCTAGAGATGAGAATAAAAGCGCTATAAAAGTGAATACCATTTTTCTGGAAACAGCTTGGCACCGAGTTCAACCTGAAGGGCATCCTGGTGTAGCGGAAAACCCCCATGTAGGTCTCGAACGCCGTCAGATTCCTGCTGTCTGGGTGTAGCGGCACCTGCAGGAAACCTTGACGTAGATTCAGTTTTGAGATGACCTTTGCCCTGCTGAACGCCGCCGTGCTCCTCCATAGCCAGCAGCGGATACTTGTCCAGGATGACCGCCTTGTTCACTACTCTAAGGTCGATGCACGATCTGATGCCCCCTCCTTTCTTTCTGGCCACCACCAGATTGGAAATTCATGGTGATGTGTCAGCCCTTTTGATGACCCCTGACTCCAGTAGTTTGGTCAGTTCAGCTGATACCTTGTCCCGCAGTGCCAGCGGGAGTCGTCTCAAAGGCTGTATTTTTGGCGTGATGGCCTCATTGACAAGAGGACGATGGTAAAACGCTTTGATGTGGCCCAGGCCCTCAAACAATGCAGGCCAGCGGAGGTGCCAGTCCGAGCCCACGGACAGTACTTTTAACCCTCCCGGGTCCATTATGGAGGAACCCAGCTCTCCCAGCAGGTCAACTCCCAACAGGTCGGTTCCCCGGCGCACCACCTGGAAGATAAAGCTGAGGACCCTTTTCGACCCGCAGGTTACCTCAAAGTCCTCTGTGCCCGCCATTTCAATTTCTGCATGTCCATAGCCGAATAGTCTCACTGCTCCATCTTTAAAACGTTTTGCGGGGAGCAGCCTCCGCAGTGTGGGCAGGCTCAGGATAGACTTCCCGGCCCCCAAATTCACCATGAGAGGCACATCAACTCCATCAAGCTGGAGCACGTACCACTTCAACGGGCCTTTCCTCATGTGTGCCGTGTGAACCTGGGCTGGGCTCCCGGGCCATCTCACCCATACTACTGCCCACTTTCTCGTCCACCTGTTCTTCCTTTTCTTTCTTGTCCCTCTACGTCATACTGTTAGTGCGCAAACCTCCACACTCGGCGGGAAATTGCTCGGCCTCTTGCTAACCTTAGCCGTTAGCTCCAGCTGGGCTACTGATTCTTCTCTTTTTATTAAGTCCAGCACTTCCTCCAGCGATGGTGGCTCTTTAGCTACTCTCAGCTTGGTCGTTAGCTATGTACAATTGGTGCCATGCGCTAGTTTGTCTCTTACTATGCCGTGTGTTCCTGCTCCGAAATTGCACTTCCATACTAAGCTAAGCAGCTCCAGTAGAAACAATTGCAGCGACTCTCCCTTCCGTTGCCGTTGCTCAAAGAACTCTCACCAACTGCCCGCGACCATGGAGGTGTTGCCAAACGTGCTGTTCATGGCCTTCAGACTGTTCTCCAGTGAGCTGCCCTGGCACAGCTCGAAGAAGATTTGTTGTCCCTCGGTGCCGAGACACTGAATCATTATACTCCTCTGTCTCTCTTGCTGACCGACCCCAGGTCCGCCGCTGTCAGATATATATCAAAGCTCTGCTTCCACTGAGCCCATGAAGTTGCCGGTGAGCCCAGGTGTTCCAGGAACACTGGCATCTGTCCCACGCATGTTGCCATTGTTCTCCTCATCGCCAAAATGTTACATCTCAATAACGGAGAGTCGAGAAGGAGCTGGTCTGAACATTCTCACTTTATTGAACCAAGTTCACAAATACATATATCCCCAGCTGTAGCCCGCCTGACATCACTCTAACCCCACCCTGGCCAGGCTACGGCAAGCCTCAAGGCCCAATTCCCTTATATCACACCACCGATATTAAATGTATCTGTTGCAAAGCCCCAAGAAAACATCACTATGTTGATCAACATGCTACTCAAGACAGCACTACACCAGCCTCACTCAACATGATAAAATCTGACCAAGAAAAGTTGACAACACATCCTAACCCCAGCACCAACAATGAATGGGACCAAAGGGGACTCAAAAATGTCAAAATAATGAAAGCACCAAGGTGCTGATGCCTCGATACCAGAGCCTTGGTGGAGGTATGCGTTCTGGGATTATCACCAAAATGTTATGGGTTCCTCTCTCCCCAGGACCACCTCTGGTAAAAATTTCATCCAAATTCATCCAGTAGTTTTGGAGTACACGCATGCGTAGTGAAAATAATCTGCAGTTCACATGCCTGTACTCTCGGTGGCAGCCAAGAGCCACCAAATTGATTTGAACAGCTGAAATCCAAACACAAAAGAAGAGCACTAGTGGCCCTTTTCCACTAGTACCTGTTTAGCCCGGTACAGCACAGCACAGCACAGTTCAGTTCAGTTCAGTCCGTTTGTGTTTCCATTACACTGGAGTACCACTTGATGTGGGTGGGATTTGTTACAGGGAGGTGGTGCAACCCTTCTGTGACGTAAAACAAGCGACCCAGGCAAAACACAAGATGGCAGGATATGAGGCGACTGCGGTCTTTGTTTTTTTGCCAGAGTAAAGGCAAAAGAGGAGAGCAAAAGGCTATAGGTGGCGAGACGGCACACTCTGGAAAAGTGCTGGAGCGTCTAGGAAGCCATATAGAGCAGTATAAAGTGGAAGCCATGAGGATACGAACTACATCACATATGAAGGTAAGCTGATGATTGCGAATGCTACTTTGTTTTAAGTCTGCTGTACTACATTGTAATGTCAGCAAGTTATCGCTTTTAGGTACTAAAATATGCATTCTGTGTGTGTGTGTTTCAGATGGCTTTCTTGTGGCAAAATTATCACTTCAAACCATGGGTCTGTGTCACCCCAGCTTCACGAACGTTCAGTGGTTACAGAGCTTCAGAACGTCTGTAGAAATGTTTAGCTTCCTGTGCAACAAATTGCTCTGATCTGTGTGAAAATCATGGAGAGGCTGCTGAGACAACATGGGATGTACCTGCTGCAGCCTGTGGTGTCCTGACAAAAAGTGATCAGCTGCCAGAACTTGATTGCCAGGTGCCATATTGTAGTTATGGGGTTATATTAGCCGTAAAATATACTGTATATTTCAACAGGTAAACAGTACTGAGTTAGGTATAATAAGATATATTTAACAATTATGATGCATTTTAAGTCAAAACAAACTGGATCTAGGATTAAAAGCAATTAAAATAACACAGTCACAAGGTTACATGGAGAAATACATGGCTTTAGTGGATATATACATGTACTGTATAAGTATATACTCTCTGCATCAACAATGAACTACAGTGGGGCAAAAAAGTATTTAGTCAGCCACCAATTGTGCAAGTTCTCCCACTTAAAAGATGAGAGAGGTCTCCAATTTTCATCATAGGTATACCTCAACTATGAGAGACCAAATGCGAAAAAAAAAATCCAGAAAATCACATTGAAGGATTTTTAATGAATTAATTGGTAAATTCCTCAGTAAAATAAGTATTTGGTCACCTACAAACAAGCAAGATTTCTGGCTCTCACAGACCTGTAACTTCTTCTTTAAGAGGCTCCTCTGTCCTCCACTCGTTACCTGTATTAATGGCACCTGTTTGAACTCATTATCAGTATAAAAGACACCTGTCCACAACCTCAAACAGTCAGACTCCAAACTCCACTATGGCCAAGACCAAAGTACTGTCAAAGAACACCAGAAACAAAATTGTAGACCTGCACCAGGCTGGGAAGACTGAATCTGCAATAGGTAAGCAGCTTGGTGTGAAGAAATCATCTGTGGGAGCAATTATTAGAAAATGGAAGACATACAAGACCACTGATAATCTCCCTCGATCTGGGGCTCCATGCAAGATCTCACCCTGTGGGGTCAAAATTATCATGAGAACAGTGAGCAAAAATCCCAGAACCACATGGGGGGACCTAGTGAATGACCTGCAGAGAGCTGGGACCAAAGTAACAAAGGCTACATCAGAAACCCACTACGCCGCCAGGGACTCAAATCCTGCAGTGCCAGATGTTTCCCCCTGCTTAAGCCAGTACATGTCCAGGCCCGTCTGAAGTTTGCTAGAGAGCATTTGGATGATCCAGAAGACGACTGGGAGAATCTCATATGGTCAGATGAAACCAAAATAGAACTTTTTGGTAAAAACTCAACTTGTCGTGTTTGGAGGAGAAAGAACACCATACCTACTGTGAAACATGGGGGTGGAAACATCATACTTTGGGGCTGTTTTTCTGCAAAGGGACCAGGACAACTGATCCGTGTAAAGGAAAGAATGAATGGGGCCATGTATTGTGAGATTTTGAGTGAAAACCTCCTTCCACCAGCAAGGGCATTGAAGATGAAACGTGGCTGGGTCTTTCAGCATGACAATGATCCCAAACACACCGCCTGGGCAATGAAGGAGTGGCTTCGTAAGAAGCATTTCAAGGTCCTGGAGTGGCCTATCCAGTCTCCAGATCTCAACCCCATAGAAAATCTTTGGAGGGAGTTGAAAGTCTGTGTTGCCCAGCGACAGCCCCAAAACATCACTGCTCTAGAGGAGATCTGCATGGAGGAATGGGCCAAAATACCAGCAACAGTGTGTGAAAACCTTGTGAAGACTTACAGAAAACGTTTGACCTCTGTCATTGCCAACAATGGGTATATAACAAAGTATTGAGATGAACTTTTGTTATTGACCAAATACTTATTTTACTGAGGAATTTACCAATTCATTAAAAATCCTTCAATGTGATTTTCTGGATTTTTTTTTTCTTATTTTGTCTCTCATAGTTGAGGTATACCTATGATGAAAATTGGAGACCTCTCTCACCTTTTAAGTGGGAGAACTTGCACCATTGGTGGCTGACTAAATACTTTTTTACCCCACTGTATACAAGTATTCATTTAGCAATAAACCTTTGTACTTTTTGCAGATCTGTCTCCACTTTTGTTTTTATGTGTGAAGGTTACCACCAAGTGACATAAATTAAATACTAAAAGATTGGAAAAGCTGTCTAAAAGCAATCCAGCAGTTTGAGAAATCGCTTTTGGTTTGGTGTAAGTCTGCCAACAGAATTATGAGCCATAAAGCAGTTTGTGTTAAAATGTTAAGTCCCATTAAACCCTAACTGAGGGGTGTCCAATCATGTGCCATGGAGGGCCAAGACCCTGCAGGTTCTCTCTTCTACCCAGTCTCTTGAGCAGATGTTTTCACTGACCAGCAGTCAGTGGAAGAAATTCAGTGGAATCTGCTGTTGAAGACACTGGTTGGAGGTAAAGCCTGCAGGGTCTTGGCCCTCCATGGCACATGATTGGACACCCCTGCCTTAACCCATTATTGGAAAATCCAGATGCTAATATGGCCCAGAATTCCTCCACATACTGGTACTATCACTAAAGTGTGCAGTGTCTTCTGCACTGGCACATCCAACAATACAGTCTTCAGTAAATAAAATAATTGTTTTTGGTTACTTTTTCTTAAAAATTAGCCATTATTTTCAAGGTCACTGATAAATGGTTTGTACTGTTGACTCTTTTCCCACAGGTGCCTTATCGGACAAAATAGAAAATCATGATGCAAACACATAAGTCACTAAATTGCTTATTAAAATCAGCAGCAAATTCCAGATTATTTAGAATGTGCAAAATTCAAGCTGTAAAAAAAAAACAAAACTTAGAATGGGTCACACATGCCGGCCACACTGCCTCACTGAGAAGCAGATGGGATGTGCCACTCAAGCTGGTCCCAGTTCAGCAGATCTTCAGCCTGCATCTCTGTAAATAGTGACGAAAGGTCCGGTTTGGGGTGGATCGTTTTCCTCTTGCCTAGACAAAAAGACAGAAAAGGGTGGTGGTTAATTAATGCAAGTTTAAAACATATTTAGGAAATACACTTGTTGCTAAAAGCCAGTGGTGGAATGTGACAAAAAAGTACTTTGTTGTATTTAACCACAATGATCATGTAGCTGCGCTTCAGTAAAGTAGATTTACAAGGGCTGGGTTACATTTAAAATCATTTTTTACTGTGGCCTCAGCAATCAGAATGAGTTGATACCTTCAGTTGAATGGAATCTAGTACTTTAACTGAGGGTGTGCACCCCCGAGTATGGAGTCGCTCAGTCAAAATATATAATTTTTATTAATAAAAGTTTAGCCACCGCTCTGTCACCGCTGTGTTGCCCTGGCTTCATGTGTGGGCGGTATTTTGTACTTGTATTGCTAAAATATAAAAGGAAGCACTACAATGGGTCTCAAACACTTGTAATGTGTCCTGTTATTATAGTATTGCATGAGTTTTTTGATGATAGACTATAAACTACACATATAAACTAAATTTTAATGGTGACTGAACAACTCCCATTCCCCAAAGTTCAAGATACACTATTATGAATATAACTCACAAAGGATCACACAAGTGATCTGACAAAAAATAAAAAAATAAAAAAGCGGTTTATTTTACAGTGGCTAATATTGGATGTGCCATTCATTTTCAGTTATTCAGTAATTAATATTCACACAATCAAATAAATCTCAGTTCAGTCCCTTTCACATTAAGTTGTGTGTATTTTCGTTATAGAATCCGACCAGCATCTGCTGTGAAACTGGCAACGTGTAGCAGTACACAGAATATGTTATGACTGGTAAGTTGCACATCCCGTTATTTTTTTATTAGTGGTGGACAAAGTACTCAAATCCTTTGCTTTTTAAGTTAAAGTATAGGTAAAGTGCCAAAATTAAAGTAGCATAATTTCCACTTAAGTACATACGCAGCACGAAAGTGCAACATGTAAAAAAAAAAACAAAACAAAACACCTTTTTAACCAGGATTACAACTAGCTTATTTCATCAGATGTTGTCAACACAAGTGCAAAATACAAGGATAGCACGAAGTTAGCATTGACGGCTAACTAGCTAGCTCATTGTCTGCACACAAGAGACAACGTTGCTGTCTGTTCAAAGTGAACTTTCCACTGCTGGGATAAATAACGTAAAAGATGCATAATATCGCATCACTCACCATACTCTAAATCCTAATATCACGGCTTTCAACTGCTGAAGTTGGGTGCTCCCACAGCCGTAAATTCATTTCTGGTAGCTCCATCTAGTTCCCTCTGGATTCATCAGCAAAAAGGTACAGAAAACTGCTGGATTTCTATGGGTCTGATTTCTGTGAAGCCATTCTGTCGTTGTTGTTTATACTGATGCTTGTTTGCTGGCTCACAGACGAATCTTTGTAAATGGTGGCTCGACATTCTGTAATTCAGCCTTAAAACATTGCTCTCATGACGTTACGCCTGGACCAATCAGTGGCCTGCAGTCTTTTGACGTTACATTTTCAGGTCAGTACAGCACGCTTGGAACCAGTCTGGAGTAGGTCCGAAAAATCGGGATCGAAACCGTTACAGTTCCTAATGGAAAAGCCTACAAAGCGTACCGAACCAAACAGAACAGGGCCAAACAGGTACTAGTGGAAAAGGGCCATAAATGGCAGATGCGATGGAGGTATGTGAATACAAGACAATCAAGACGAACAGGAGCTTTTGCTGTTTAGTGGCAGAGGAAGAAAACAGATTGGCAAAAAGACGGACATTTGTTCACCCAGTATTGGCAGATTGCTCAGTATTTCCCTGTGGCGGGAGTTTCCAGGTGCATGCCCAGTTCACTGCAACCATCTGCGGGCGAGGAATTTTGGGACTTGGAGTTTTTAGTGAGTTTTTAACGAGTTTTACCTCGTCCTTCCTCTGCAAAACTAAACAGCAAAAGCATTGTGAAAACAAATGATGTGAAGAATAAATGGTGTAGTTGCTGAATACTTTTTTTTTTTTTTCCCAGTAACTGCTATTTTATTATAGTTCACCTCCACGTGCTGTAAAAAAGTTGCACTGCCGCCTCTAGTGGCCCGGCATAGTTATTACAATACCTTTTCCCCCGGCTTCATTGACGTTAAATGTGAGTTAAATTTGTGTTTATTTCGAAAACAAAGCCTTATCTTGGAATTGTGGCAAATTAAAAGTTGAGAAAATATGGCAATACAATGATGCAAGCCTTTAGTTCCACTTAATTTTGATAGGGTGAGCTGAAACAGAGGGACGGACAGATGGAGAGATACGCGCGCGCACACGCGCGCACACACACACACACACACAGACACATTGACATGATTGAGACAAAACCCAAGTGCAGACACAGGCTCAAAATAAACACAATAATCTTTATTGAATGAGTGAGAGTGTGTGAGTGTGGGTGAATGTGTGAATAAGTAGATGAAGACGTGCAGAGTGGGGACAAGTCTGGCAGCCCTGTAAAGAGAAGACAGACAGAAATATGAGCTCTCTGAACACTGATTGAATGAGCAAATTAATTAATTAATCTTACGGCGCAGGAGGGTTGTAACAGCACCGAGGAGCGTCAGTTCTTCACCTGTTAACCAGAGTCCTGCTGACATAAAGTGGTGCTCATGCAGCATAAACAGTGCTGGTGCCTCAGAGAAGAAAGAGTTTAGTTTTGGGAATATGCACTTCTGCTGAGGAGAGGAGTGGAGCCACAGCTTGCAGATGGAAGTCCGGTCCACAGCCAGGAGAAGGAGGAAGTCCACCAAGAGGTAAGTCCACCTGTGCACAGGGAACAGAGAGAGAGGCAGGAGCAGAGGGGATTATTTCCAAAAGGTAGCTTACAGCAGAGTTGGGGAGATGAGACTGCCAGACGATGAATCGCCATCGTAGAGATGAGGGAGGCGAAACTTCCTTACAGAAGGAAGGGGAAGACTCAAGCACAGAGTACTTTACCCTGGAGGAGCGTAGACGTCTCTGTGCAGACTGCAGGGCACCAATCCTTATAAAGGCTGTGTTAATGAGAAGAGCGGGTGTGAGCGCAGCTGTGGAAGATAATTAGAGACAGAGCACACCCACCACGGATCACCACAGTAACCCCCCAAGGGATGCCTCTCGGTGGCCGGTTCAACCTGTCCGGGTGAGTCCGATGAAACTCCCTGATCAGTTGCGGATCCATGATGAAGGAGGATTGCACCCAGGACCTCATCTCCGGACCATACCCCTCCCAATCCACCAGATACTGGAGACCACGCCCCCTGTGTCGAACGTCCATAATATGGCTGACCTTGTACGCAGGACCACCATCAATCATCACCGGTGGGGGTGGAGGCTTGGGTGGGGGACACAGCAGGCTGGAGGAAAAAGGCTTCAACTGAGACACATGGAAAGTGGGACAGATACAAAGAAAGAGGGGAAGAGCCAGGCGGACAGTAACTGGGTTGACAATGTGAGTTATGGGATAAGGACCAATGAAACGCTGGGAGAGTTTCTTAGATTCTGCCTTCAAATTACTGTTTTTGGTAGACAACCATATCTTTTGTCCCACCTGGTAGGGCGGAGCCGGAGTCTTGCGGCGGTTGGCAATCTCAATGTTGCAATCCACCGTGTGATGAAGAGCGACCCTGATAGCCTTCCATAACTGGCGGCATCGTTTGATGTGTGCCTGGACCGATGGGACGGCGATCTCCACCTCCTTGTCCCGGAACGGGGGGGGGGGTTATAACCTAGGGACACCTTGAAAGGAGAGAGACCCATGGCAGAAGAAATGGCAGAATTATGTGCATACTCGATCCATGGCAAATATAAGCTCCAAGATGCAGAGTTGGATGCCGTGACACACCTCACAGCAGCTTCCAGTTCCTGGTTGGTACGCTCACATTGACCATTGCCCTGCAGGTGGTAGCCTGAGGATAAGCTAACCATAGCCCCAATGGCCTTGCAGAAAGAGGAAATAAATGTTGAAATAAATGAGGTGGAAATAAATTGAGGGCCTTGGTCCGAAACGATGTCCCCCGGGATCCCATGAAGGCGAACCACATGCAGGACGAAGAGATCAGCTGTTTCCTTGGCTGAAGGGAGCCCTCGCAGGGGAATGAAATGGGCTGCTTTCGAAAACCTGTCGACGATGGTGAGGATAACAGTGTGTTCTGCAGAGGTGGGAAGACCGGTTACAAAATCCAGGGCGATGTGAGACCAAGATCTACTGGGAATGGGGAGAGAATGCAGCAGGCCCGAGGGGGGGAAGAGAATGATTTACTGGTGGCACACTGGGGGCAGGCTCGAATGAACTCCTTGATGTCCTTGTGCAGTAATGGCCACCAGAAGGTCCTCTGCAGCTGGGTCATGGTGCAAGCCATCCCGGGGTGACACATGACCTTGGAGGAGTGCAACCAATTAATGACCTCACCACGGACCGAAGAAGGAACGTACATCCGACCCGCCGGACCCCGACCCAGGTTGGGCTCAGTTTCTTGCGCTCTCTTGACCCTCTCTTTAATGTCCCATGAGAGCATACCAACAATACAGGACAGAGGGACAATAGGATGCGGCTCCAGCACAGCCTTGTCAGAGGAAAATAGCCTAGAGAGCGGGTCAGGCTTGGTGTTTTTGGACCGCGGGTGGTAGGTGATTGTGAAATTGAACCTGCCGAAGAACAGGGACCAGCGGGCTTGTCTGGAGTTCAGTTGTTTAGCTGTTCTGAGGTACTCCAGGTTCTTATGGTTGGTCCAAACGACGAATGGCTGAGAAGCTCCCTCCAGCCAATGGCGCCACTCCTCCAAAGCCAGTTTGACAGCGAGCAGCTCCCGGTCCCCCACATCATAATTCTTCTCTGCTGGCGACAGGCGACGGGAGAAGAAGGCGCATGGGCAAACTTTATTGTCAGAAGGGGAACGCTGTAACAAAACCGCCCCCACCTCGAAATCCCAAGCATCCACCTCCACCAGAAACTGCAGGGAGGGGTCCACCTGTGCAAGGATTGGGGGGAGAGGAAAAGTCAGACTTTAACTTGGAGAATGCCGCCTCAGCCTCTTCGGACCAACTGAAAGGAACCTTGGTGGAGGTGAGCCGGGTGAGTGGTAGGGCAATAACACTGTAGTTTTGGATAAACCGCCAATTGAAATTAGCAAAACCCCAAAACTGCTGCAGCTGTTTGCGGGAGGAAGGGACAGGCCACTCCATGACAGCCTTTACCTTATCCGGGTCTGCTATTATGCTCTTGTGGGCACTGACAAACCCCAGGAAGGTGGTGGAAGTGGTGTGAAACTCACATTTCTCGGCCTTGACGTACAGTTGGTTCCCCAAGAGACGTTGAAGGACCTGCCTCACGTGCACCTGATGCTCCTCCAGAGAACGAGAGAAAATGGGGATATTATCAAGGTACACAAATACAAACGAGTCCAAAAAGTCCGTCAGCACATCATGAATGAGCCGCTGGAATACTGCTGGCGCGTTGGTTAAACCAAACGGCATTACCAGATACTCAAAGTGGCCACTAGGAATGCGGAACCCCGTCTTCCACTCATTCCCCTCCCTAATTAGGACCAGGTGGTATGCGTTGTGAAGATCCAGTTTAGTGGACATCGTGGCCCCCTGGAGAGAGTCGATGGCAAAGCTGATGAGAGGCAGAGAATATTTATCCTTCACAATGATATTATTGAACTCTCTAAAATCAATACAGGGTCTGAGTGGGCCATCCTTTTTACTCACAAAAAAAAAAAAAAACCAGCCCCCACCCCCGAGGAAGAGGGCCTGATAATACCTGAGCTTAAGGATTCCTTGATGTACTTGTCCATCGCCTCCTGGTCCGGGGCAGAGAGGCTATACAGCCGGCTGGTTGGTAATGGGGCCCCTGACAGGAGGTTGATGGCACAATCATAGGGGTGGTGGGGGAGTAGCGAGAGTGCCTTTGTTTTACTGAACACGGGAGCCAGGTCACTGTATTCAGGTGGAACTAAGGAGAGATTGGGCAAGTGAGCAGGAGGGGAACACAAGGGCGCAGAGGGAGAACAGGCAGCAGACTGTAAACATGCACTTAAACAAAAATTACTCCATGAAGTAATTCTCCCTGCCTGCCAATCAATAACAGAGTTATGAAGTTTAAGCCAAGGGTAACCCAGAATAACGGGGGAGGCAGACACAGATAGCACAAAAAAACTGATGTGTTCCTGCTGGTTATCTCACACCAACACCGACACAGGGGCAATCTGCTTAGCAACAATGACGAAGGGCACTTTTGAGAGGGTGATCAACTTCAACGGTGTCTTCAGATCGTAACAAGGAAGCCCCAGCTGGGTTGCCAGACTCTCCGAAATCAAGCTCTGTTCGGCACCTGAATCAATGAGAGCGTGAGTGGACATTTCAGTGTGATCATGTTGGAAGCAAATAGGTAACATAAGACGTGTAAGGGATTTAGCCTTTTCTACGTCCGTAAGTCCCCCTACAGTGACACACGGACTCCCCCTTTTAACTGACTGGGGCAAGAGGCAACCTCGTGTTCATCACTGGCGCAGTACAAACACAACCCGAGGTTGCAGCGACGTTGTCGTTCCGCCAGCGGCAACTTAGACCGGCCCATCACCATGGGCTCTTTGGCTTCAGGGAAATCAGAGGGAGGGAGGGCCAGCAAGGGGGACTGCGGGAAATAGCAAAGCTGAGCTGAGATGAATTGCCATCATAGAGATGAGGGAGGCGAAACTCCCTTACAGAAGGAAGGGGAAGACTCAAGCACAGAGTACTTTACCCAGGAGTGTAGACATCTCCATGCAGACTGCAAGGCACCAATCCTTATAAAGGCTGTGTTAATGAGAGGAACAGGTGTGGGTGCAGCTGTGGAAGGTAATTAGAGACAGAGCACACCCACCACAGATCACCACATGCATTAAATAATTACCGTATTGTGGTGAACACTCAATGGACCTGTTGGACCGGTTCTGTGACTCGCATTTCAGGTCAGAACAAAGGCAGGAAGCTTAGCCTTGTTATGCAAGGCTGGAGACTGTGGGGGGTCGATTAAAGGATGCGTGGGAGACAGTGGAAGTGATATCATGGAGGGAAATGCATTGTGATTGTCTTTATTATGCAAGGTGCTGAAATGCATTGTGACTGTCTTTATTATGCAAGGTGGTCTGTGGGACATGTGATCTATGAGGTGTGAAGTCCCTGATATTTAAAGGATGAGAGTTTACTGTTTCACTCTCTTTTTTTCTGCTTTGAAATGTGGAGATGTGAATAAAGCTGACTCTGAGAAAGAACGCTGCCTCGTCATTTTCACATCTTCCACACTGGTGACCCCGAGACATATCATGGAAGAAAGAAATTCCCCCGGGCCAGCCGCGTCAGGAGCCCCCAGCCAAGCAAATGCCGCTACAGCCCAGCTACCGGACCTCTGGCAGAACAATCCGCGCTCCTGGTTCAACGCAGTTGAGGCGCAGTTCAACCTCCAGGGGATATCGGTAGATGTCACAAAATTCTACCACGTAGTCGCAAAGCTGGACAACAACACGGCCCAGCATGTGGAGAGCCTGATCGACCAGCCGCCGGAGAGCGACAAATATGGCGCGTTGAAGGCTGCACTCATCCAGCAATTCACCCCCTCGGCGGAGGAGCGAGCAGAGAGGCTCCTGGCGCTGACGGAGGGGGAAAACGACATGCCCGCGAGCCTGATGGAGAAGTTGTTGAGGTTGAAAGACTCTGACGATGATCACTTCATTTTCACCGACCTCTTCCTCAGGACTCTACCGTCAGCAACGAGAGCGGTTCTGGCCAGTTCGCCACTGTTGGCCCTACGGGACTACCGCGCGCTGGGCCGAGAGGCGCAGCGGATTGTCAACGCCACCAAGCGGCGCGCAGCCACGGGTGCGCAGCCACGGCCGCTGCAGCGGAACTCGGCGCGACGACTGCAGACGACAGGAAGCCAGAGACAGCGGTGCCAGACTCACCAACGACGGCAGCGGCAAGGGCCAGAGAGCGTGGACCGGACGTCTTTTGTTTCTACCATCGACGCTTCGCAGAGAGGGCACGCAAGTGTGTACCGCCGTGCCAGTTTGGGTGTTCGGAAAACGCCAAGACCAGGGGTCGGTAGCAGCCGCAGCCCTCGGGGAAGAGAACAAGCTGCTCTACTTGTCGGACGCACGCTCCGGGAGGCAGTTCCTCGTCGACACAGGCTCCCAGTTGAGTTTCATCACACCTTCCTACACGGACAGACTGGCGGGTTCCCTGGTGACAGCGGCGAACGGCTCGGAGAGTAAGACCTTTGGTGAGAAGACTTTGCTTCTGTCTCTACACGGCCGTGCATATGAGTGGACTTTTGTTGTAGCAAAAGCAAATTTCAATATGCTGGGGGCTGATTTTTTGTGCTCACATGGGTTGTTGGTTGACCTCGCTAACAGGCGCCTGGTTAATGCACTTTCTCTTGATTCTGTCCCCTGTGCAGCGCGAGTGACCCCGCCTACAGCACAAGCCAACGTCACAACAGCAGGCGGTAAGTTCCACACACTGCTCACTCAGTTCCCAGCACTCACGGTCCCCACATTTTCGGCAACAGTTGCTAAGCACGGGGTGGAGCATTTTATTACCACTACCGGACCGCCCGTTTTTGCAAAAGCTCGGCGCTTGGATGCAGTTAAACTAACCATAGCGCGCGGGGAGTTCTCCAACCTGGAGAGGTTGGGCATTATCCGACGTTCAAACAGTCCGTGGGCTTCCCCCCTACATATGGTCCCGAAAGCAGACGGATCATGGCGCCCTTGCGGGGATTTTCGCAGGTTAAACAACGCTACAGCGCACGACCGCTACCCAATCCCACATATCCAAGATTTCTCGGTTCATTTGGCAGGGGTGCGCATTTTTTTTAAAATAGACTTGGTCCGCGGTTACCACCAAGTCCCAGTGCGCGCTGAGGACATACCCAAAACAGCGGTAATAACTCCGTTTGGTTTATTTGAGTTTTTACGCATGCCATTCGGACTTAAAGGGGCTGCTCAGACGTTCCAACGCATGATGGACGCGGTGCTTCACGATCTCCCTTTCGTGTTTGTCTACCTGGACGATATTTTAGTAGCCAGCGCGTCCGAAGATGAAGATGAAAAACACCTGGCCACGGTTTTCCGAAGGTTGGGAGATCACGGGTTGATAATCAACCCAGCGAAGTGTCAGTTTGGGGTGGCGCAGATCGATTTTTTAGGACACCGCGTCTCCCCCGAAGGAGCAGTCCCGCTGCCTGACAAAGTGCGTGCTGTGGCAGATTTTTCCCGGCCGCAGACAGTCAGGGCGTTGCAGGAGTTTTTGGGAATGGTGAATTTTTATAACCTTTTTCTCCCCCGCGCGGCGCAGCTCATGCAGCCGCTGTATGCTGCGCTCAAAAAAAAGAAGCTCGCGGATAAAATCGAGTGGTCCCCGGAGCGGGACCAAGCGTTCTCGGAGGTGAAAGCAGCCTTGGCAAAGGCTGCGTTGTTGGCACACCCAGACCCAACGGCCCGCATAGCGCTCATAACTGACGCGTCAGATGTGGCCATAGGGGCGGTCGTGGAGCAACACGTAGCCGGGGTTTGGCAGCCCCTCGCATTTTTCAGCAGGACCTTGTGCGATAGCGAATGTAAATGCAGCGCGTTCGACAAGGAGCTGCTGGCTCTCCATTTGGCCATCCGCCACTTTCAGTTCTGGCTGGAAGGACGCGCTTTCACCGCGTTCGTTGATCACACACCGCTAACATTCGCGATGGCCAAGGTCTCGGAACCGTGGTCAGGCCGGCAGCAAAGACAGCTGGCCGCGATATCAGAGTTTACCACTGATATTCAGCATGTGGTGGGCAAACTCAATGTAGTGGCAGATTGCCTCTCGCGCACTGTGGCGGCCCCAGTCAGCGTAGGGTTAGATTATGCAGCCATGGCCGCAGAGCAGGTTAATGACGTGGACGTGCGTGTGCTCCAGTCTGGACCAACAGGGTTAAGGCTGGAGAGCAGGGTGCTGCAAGACGGTATGCCCCCCCTAATCTGCGATGTCTCCACTGGACGGCCGCGTCCAGTAGTACCGGCCGCGTGGCGCCGCCGCGTTTTTGACTCGGTTCATTCTTTGGCGCACCCTGGAGTGCGCGCGTCGGTCAAAATGGTGGGAGAGAAATTTGTTTGGCCGAGCCTCCGCAAACAGGTCAAAGAGTGGGCAGCAGCCTGCACGGCGTGTCAACGAGCCAAAGTACACAGGCACACGAGAGCTCCTTTGGAACCGTTTCACATTCCGGCCAAGAGGTTCGATCACGCTCATGTGGACCTCGTTGGACCCCTCCCGCTGTCACAGGGGTGCACACATCTTCTGACAATGGTGGACCGCACCACGCGCTGGCCTGAAGTGGTCCCGCTGGCATCAACCACGGCCGAGGAAGTGGCGCGCGTGTTTTTAACAGCTTGGGTGGCGCGCTTCGGCGTTCCGTCGGACATTACGTCCGACAGAGGCCCTCAATTTGTTTCCGAGCTTTGGTCAACAATGGCCCGCAGCCTGGGTGTCACAATTCACCGCACAACCGCGTACAATCCGCAGGCTAACGGGTTATGCGAACGTTTTCATAGGTCATTGAAAGCGGCTCTCAGAGCGTCACTGACGGATACAAATTGGGTTGACAAGTTACCATGGGTGTTATTGGGATTGCGTTCTGCACCTAAAGAGGATCTAGAAGCCTCCCCAGCGGAGCTTGTGTTTGCGCAGCTACTCCGGCTGCCTGGGGAGTTTCTCCCAGATAACCCTGCGCCAAACGCCTCCCCGTCTCAGCTGTTGCGGAGTAACATAGAATCAAGCACGCTGCCCGGCCCCGCGCACCACAGTTTTCCGCACGTTTTTGTGCCTAAAACTTTGAAAAACGCAGAGTTTGTTTTTGTTAGACACGATGCGCATCGAACCCCACTGCGACCGCCTTATGACGGACCATTCAGAGTGCTAGAAACAGGGGACAAGCAGTTTTTGCTAGATTTGGGGGGTAGGAAAGATAAAATTGGCATAGACAGACTTAAACCTGCTTTTGCGGTGGCAGAGGAGGAAGTGCTGTTGGCAAAGGCCCTGCGGCGAGGTAGACCACCACGGAGGGTTTCACACAGTAATGTTTCCCAAAGTAATGTTTCCCCAGAACACCCGCAGAGACTGACAAAGGGTTTCCGCCCCCAGACGGCAAACCCCCAGCGGGACAGCGCCGCAGAGACGGTGAACCCCAGCTACAGCAGATTCGGCAGGAGGCTGAAGCCAATCCAGCATGTGGACTGATGTGTATTGATGCTATCACGGCATGCATGTGGTTATTTTCTTGTTGTTCTGTTTTTCTAAAATGCTGGGGGGGCTTGTGTGGTGAACACTCAATGGACCTGTTGGACCGGTTCTGTGACTCGCATTTCAGGTCAGAACAAAGGCAGGAAGTTTAGTCTTGTTATGCAAGGCTGGAGACTGTGGGGGGTCGATTAAAGGATGCGTGGGAGACAGTGGAAGTGATATCATGGAGGGAAATGCATTGTGACTGTCTTTATTATGCAAGGTGCTGAAATGCATTGTGACTGTCTTTATTATGCAAGGTGGTCTGTGGGACATGTGATCTATGAGGTGTGAAGTCCCTGATATTTAAAGGACGAGAGTTTACTGTTTCACTCTCTTTTTTTCTGCTTTGAAATGTGGAGATGTGAATAAAGCTGACTCTGAGAAAGAACGCTGCCTCGTCATTTTCACATCTTCCACAGTATGCCTCTAAGTTTCACCGAGGCATAATTAAATCAAATTAAAAGGAATACATTACAATGGGTCACAAATATTTGGAAAAGTGTCCCCGTTTATTGACTTGATGTCACTTGGTCCTGTTAGATATGATTTAATGCATTGTTTAGGAGTTGTGTGTCTGTTAGTTACTACAGAAATGGCCATATGTTGTTAAATATTAACATAAAAATGATTTAATTGATTTTGAGGGAGGGCACTTCGTGGGCTTTTGGTGTCCCATAAAAATGATTTCATTCATTATTTGGGTGTTTGGTGCCTGTCCTGTTTGGTCCTGTTCATTGCTGTTCATTATTCAGTCAAACTGAGCACCTCTGAAAAATATTTTCCACAATCATATACAGTTGAAAATAAAACAGTATACAGGCATAAACGCATACAGGAGAGAAATAGATTTTAACTCACCGGTTACAGTGTCTTTACATGGATCTGGATAAATTCTTCATTTCATCAAATCAAGATGTCCATCCATCTTCTACCGCTTAATCCTTTTTTCGGGTTGCGGGAGGATGGAGCCTATCCTAGCATCTTTTGGGCTAGAGGCAGGGTACACCCTGGACAGATCGTCAGTCCAGCACAGAAAGACAAACAACCATTCACTCTCACATTCATACCTAAGGACAATTTAGAATTCCTGGTTGATGCCAGTTAACCTAACCTACATGTCCTACAGTGGGAACCCATTTTTTCCTTCTGTGGACGTCTGACAGGATTCTGACTACATGTTACACAATAATATACATATAAAATAAGATACATTTATTATCAAAATGTCTGAATCATTTCTTCTCTTTCTGAGGAAGCTCCGCCTCCCTTGCCTCTTCCTATGAGCTGCCAATGACAGTCAAAGATTGATGTACCATCAAAATTATTTTGAAAACATTATTTTCAGGTGAAAATCTCACGTAGTGTTGCTTTAATACAATGCATTCTTCTCCATGATTCTGGGTTGACTTTTGACCATCCTAACCAAATGTCTCTCAGCAGCATATGTGTGGTGTAGTGTGTGGGTGATGCCGTACCCACCCACTGGCGTGATGTCAGGCAGGCACGGCCCACTGTGTATATAGTTCTGTGTGTGTCTAATGAAAGTTGGTTTGCTGTTCAGTTCAGCACAGCTCCTGTCTCATTACTCATACATAACATATTGGCGACGAGGAAAATTATGGCAGCGTATGGGCTACCTCAACTCCTAGTGCTGTTTCTGGAGTACACGGGAGAGCTGGTGATCCTGTGGCAGAAGTGGAGGGCCATGTTTGAGGGTTACATCGGGGCGCTGGGCCTAGGTGGACTCGATGGGAGAAGACGATGAGCGCTCCTGGCCCATCATCTCGGTGGGGAGGGCCGAAGAATTCTCGGTCCGTTGTGAGAGACGGAGCGTTATGAGGATGCTGTCGAGCGGTTGGCTGATTTTTTTCGCTGGGCAGATGAGGACTATGATGCTGTGGGTGGCAGGAGTGTTTGCCCCAAATGAGGCTAAGCTAATTAGCTGGGAGAAGCTAATGGTACAGTCAGTGTCTATGGATGGGCTAACCACGACGCTAACTGCACATTGAAAGAGGGCTCCAAGCTATCAGCTGGGCATCGAGGCGAGACCAGGGGAGTCCCCGGTCACTGAAGACGGTGAGCCAGCCGCGAAGCGCAGAAAGGTGGAGGACCAGAGCGCTGATGAGTTGGGCGGCACGGTGTGCAACGACAGCGGAAAGGGAGAACAGCGGGAGTCATCCCCGCAGCTGGAGGCTAGGCAGTGAGAGAGCGGGACCATGGAGGCTGAGACCCCAGGGAAGAGGAGCAACAGCCAGGTGTGGAGACAATGCAGTGGAGCACCTGGGACGAGGATGCCAAGAGCAGCGATGAAACACCCAGGTTGTAGAGTGACTCCAACGAGAGTGACTCCGATGAGAGTAACTCCAACGAGAGTGACGCTGAGAGCCCCGAGGGAGAGCAGCTGCAGCCAGACATGGAGTCGATGTAACAGAGCGCCTGGAACAAGGGTGCTGAGAGCAGCGACAAGACACATGGGTCTGGGAGTGACGCTGGCAACAGCGAAGCTGTGAGCTCCGGGAGAGAGCATGCTATGGCTATCATTCCTCGGGCAATGGAGATCAACAGAGGTGGGGGTGGACACATTGTTTACACACGCGAACAGCTGATTGCGCTGAGGAGGCCGTTGCCTGGAGTGCTGCGGCTGGCAGTGAAGCCCCTCATCCCGGATGAGCTGAAAAGGAGGCACCGCAGGCGAAGGGCCGGAGCGAAGGTGAGGAGGAGGAGGAGGAGGAAGCATAAGCCGGCTGTACCGATGGTCATCACCGGGAACGTGCGATCGGTGGGAAATAAAACAGACGAGCTTACAGCGCTGGTCAGGATGCAAAAGGAGTATCGTGAGTGTAGTTTCATGTGTTTTACGGAAACGTGGTTACACTCACAGATCCCGGATGTAAACGTAGCGATATCTGGCTTCAAGACTATACGGGGGGACAGAGACGTGAAAAACAGCAGGAAAAAGAGAGGAGAAGTGGCACTTCTTGTTAATGAAAGGTGGTGTCATCCTGGACACATTTATGTGAAGGAAAAGTGCTGCAGCCCAGACATTGAACTGCTGGCTGTTAGTATGAGACCTTATTATATGCCGTGAGAAATGAAGTGCGATTTAATTGTTATCGTCTATGTCCCTCCGTCAGCTGACGCAGCGGTGGCATGTGACGTCATCAGCTCCACTGCGGCCACGTTACTGGAGAAGCACCCAGATGCATTCATGGCCATCACAGGTGATTTTAACCATGTCTCAGTAGGAAAATCATTACCAAACTTTCACCAGTTTGTTGACTGTCCCACCAGAGAGAACAAAACACTGGATTTACTGTATGCCAATGTCAGAGATGCATATAGTGCCACAGCTCTACCCCCCATTGGTAAATCAGATCACTGCATGGTCATGTTAACACCCAAGTATGTCCCCCTTGTGCAAAGGCAACCTGCTTATACACAGACTGTGAGGAGGTGGGCACAGGAGGCTGCTGATGCACTGCAGGACTGCTTCGAGACGACGGACTGGAGCGTACTCTGTGAACCACATGGGGTGGACATAGACAATATGACCGACTGCATCACAGAATACATTAGATTCTGTGAAGACATGACCATGCCAGCTCAGACTGTACACTGCTTCTCCAACAACAGACCATGGGTCACCAGTGACCTGAAAGCACTTCTGAACAAAAGGAAGAGAGCTTTTAGGGCTGGAGACAAGGAGAAGCTGAGGGGAGTGCAGCATGAGCTGAGAGAGATGCTGAGGAGGTGCAAGGACAATTATAGGAGGAAGTTGGAAGAGAAACTCAGGCAAAATAACACTAAAGATGTGTGGGAGGGAATGAAACAAATAACTGGGTGCAAGGGGAGAGCTGAGGAACTGAATCTGTTTTTTAATAGGTTCAACTCAGAGTCTGTCACCTGAGCAACACAACCAGACCCCCACGCACCCCTCCCCACCCACCCTCCTGTGCAGGACCTCTCTCCATCTCCCCCCTCCTCCTCCTCAGGGGGCACCAGAACCCTCCCTCACTTCACGGTGACTACAGATCAGGTGGAGAAACAGCTGGAGAGACTCCGTCAGCTGAAGGCTTCGGGCCCTGATGGCATCTCCGCAAGGACCCTGAGGACCTGTGCCAACCAATTAGCTCCGGTACTGAAACACCTGTACAACTTGAGCCTGAGTCTGGAGAGAGTACCGGTGCTGTGGAAGACATCCTGCCTGGTTCCTGTCCCCAAGAAGGCATCTCCAACGGATCTGAATGACTACCGACCAGTTGCCCTCACATCTCATGTGATGAAGGTCCTGGAGAGACTGGTCTTAGCCCACCTGAGGCCGCAGGTGAAGACGTGGCTGGACCCTCTGCAGTTTGCATATCAGCCCCATTTAGGAGTTGAAGATGCTGTCATCTACCTGCTGCAACGAGCCCATCTGCACCTGGATGGTGGAGGAGATACTGTGAGAATCACTTTTTTTGATTTCTCCAGTGCCTTTAACACCATACAGCCACTGCTGCTGGGTGAGAAGCTGCAGGTGATGGGGGTTGACAGCTCTGTGATCTCCTGGATTACTGACTACATGACAGGCAGGCCACAGTTTGTCTGGCTGGGCAATGTCTTGTCTGGAGTGGTGGCTAGTGATACGGGAGCTCCACAGGAGACTGTGCTCTCTCCTTTTCTTTTTACCTTATACACCACTGACTTTCAGTACAACACTGAATCATGCCACCTGCAAAAATTCTCTGATGACTCAGCTGTTGTGGGGTGTATAAGAGGAGGAGAGGAGGGGGAGTACAGGGCACTGGTGGACAGATTTGTGGAGTGGACAGAGCAGAATCACCTGAGGTTGAATGTCAGCAAGACCAGAGAGATGGTGATTGACTTCAGGAAGAGGAAGGCTCCTTCTCAGCCACTGTAGATTAGGGGGGAGGATGTGGGAGTGGTTGAGGACTACAAATATCTGGGTGTCAGGATCAGCAGCGGGTTGGACTGAAGATCCAACACCGATGCTGCGCACAAGAAGGGGATGAGCAGACTCTACTTCCTGAGAAATCTGAGATCCTTCAACGTGTGCAGCAGGATGCTGGAGCTTTTCTACCAGACTGTTGTCGCCAGCGCCATCTTCTTTGTTGCTGTCTGTTGGGATAGCAGTATCAGGGCCAGAGATACCAACAGACTTGACAAATTTATCAAGAGGGCTGGCTCTGTAATTGGTCTCAGACCAGAAACCTTTGAGACAGTGGTGGAGAGGAGAACACTAAATAAACTGCGATCCATCATGGACAATCCTGATCACCCCCTCCGCCACACACTAGATAGACAGCGAAGCACTTTCTCCAGTAGACTACTACAGCTTCGTTGTTGAACGGCCAGGTACAGGAAATCTTTCCTGCCACATGCAATTTCACTGTACAATAACTCACTATGATGTTGTATTCCAGCATAGCTATGCTGCCACACTGCACCTTACAGACTAACTGATACATCATTTTTTCACTCTGCTCCTGATAGTCCTTCTTTGTGCAATGGGATGATTCATGTGTTTATATGGGTCATCATATATTAAGATATGATGTATAGGTTTTATAGTCGTGTTAGTTTTTACTTTCCATGGGTAATCCCTTTGTCTGTCATGTGTGTGTTTCTGTTGTTTGGTTGTCAACTGTCATGCTGCTGTTACACTGTAATTTCCCAGTTTGGGATCAATAAAGTACATCTATCTATCTATCTATCTATCTATCTATCTATCTATCTATCTATCTATCTATCTATCGATCAATCAATCGATCGATGTTGCCCTGCTCTGTGGCCCAGTTTCCAAAGGGAGGGGATCATGCTCTGCTTCAGTATGTTACAGTACATGTTGGAATTAATGGTTCCCTCAATGAACTGTAACTCCCCAGTGCTGACAGCACTCATGCAGCCCCAAACCAAGACACTCCCACCACCATGCTTGACTGTAGGCAAGATACACTTGGCTTTGTACTCCTCACCTGGTTGCCACCACACACGCTTGACACCATCTGGTTTCATCAGACCACAGGACATGGTTCCAGTAATCCATATCCTTAGTCTGCTTGTCTTCAGCAAACTGTTTGTGGGCTTTCTTGTGCATCATCTTTAAAAGGGACTTCCTTCTGGGACGGCAGCCATGCAGACCAATTTGATGCAGTGTGCAGCGTATGGTCTGAGCACTGACAGACTGACCCCCCACCCATTCAACCTCTGCAGCAATGCTGGCAGCACTCATACGTTCATTTTCAAAAGACAACCTCTGGATATGATGCTGAGCACGTGCACTCAACTTCTTTGTCGATCATGGTAAGGCCTGTTCTGAGTGGAACCTGTCCTGTTAAACCACTGTATAGTCTTGGAAAGTGTGCTGCAGCTCAGTTTCAGGGTGTTGGCAATCTTCTTATAGCCTAGGCCATCATTATGTAGAGCAACAATTCTTTTTTTCTGATCCTCAGAGAGTTCTTTGGCATGGGATGCCATGTTGAACTTCCAGTGACCAGTATGAGATTGAGATTGAGAGCGATAACACCAAATTTAACACACCTGCTCACCATTCACACCTGGGACCTTGTAACACTAACGAGTCACATAACAATGGGGAGTAAAAATGGCTAATTGGGCACAATTTGGACATTTTCACTTAGGGGTGTACTCACTTTTGTTGCCAGCGGTTTAGACATTAATGGCTGTGTCTTGAGTTATTTTGAGGGTACAGCAAACTTACACTGTTATACAAGCTGTACACTGACTACTTTACATTGTATCAAAGTGTCATATCTTCAGTGTTGTCCCATGAAAAGATATAATAAAATATTTACAAAAATGTGAGGGGTGTACTCACTTTTGTGAGATACTGTACATAACAATATGGAGACAAATTTTAACTGTATACTTAAAATAAGTATAATGTTAGTAGTAATACACTGCTAAAAATCACCAGGTTTTCACAGTAAATTTTCACAGTAAACTACTGTAATCACACTTTTGTGATGCATGATGGGTAATTATTTGGGTTATTACAGTAAACTACTGTGAATTCAAATTTACGTGGCTTCCTAATGTGATCACGCAGCATTGTGGTCATTACTCCTTTGAAATTGCTGACACAGGGGAAGGTGGACCTGAACTCTTCCTCTTTACTCTGGTTAAATAAGGAGATTGGTGTCACTTACAGTATTTCACAAAAATGAGTACACCCTTCACATTTTTGTAAATATTTTATTATATCTTTTCATGAGACAACACTGAAGATATGACACTTTGATACAATGTAAAGTAGTCAGTGTACAGCTTGTATAACAGTGTAAATTTGCTGTCCCCTCAAAATAACTCAACACACAGCCATTAATGTCTAAACCGTTGGCAACAAAAGTGAGTACACCCCTAAGTGAAAATGTCCAAATTGTCAATATTTTATGTGGCCACCATTATTTTCCAGCACTGCCTTAACTCTCTTGGGCATGGAGTTCACTAGAGCTTCACAGGTTGCCACTGGAATCCTCTTCCACTCCTCCATGATGACATTATGGTGCTGGAGACCTTGCACTCCTCCACCTTCCATTTGAGGATGCCCCACAGATGCTCAATAGGGTTTAGGTCTGGAGAAATGCTTGGCCAGTCCATCACTTTTACCCTGTTTCTTTAGCAAGGCAGTGGCCATCTTGGAGGTGTGTTTGGGGAGGCTATCATGTTGGAATACTGCCCTGCGGCCCAGTTTCGGGAGGGAAGGGCTCATGCTCTGCTTCAGTATGTCACAGTACATGTTGGCATTCATGGCTCCCTCAGTAAACTGTAGCTCTCCAGTGCCGGCAGCACTCATGCAGCCCCAAACCACAACACTCCCACCACCATGCTTGACTGTAGGCAAGACACACTTGTCTTTGTACTCCTCACCTGGTTGCCACCACACACGCTTGGCACCATCTGAATCAAATAAGTTTATCTTGGATTCATCAGACCACAGGACATGGTTCCAGCAATCCATGTCCTTAGTCTGCTTGTCTACAGCAAACTGTTTGTGGGCTTTCTTGTGCATTATCTTTAAAAGGGGCTTTTTCATGGGACAGCAGCCATACAGACAGATTTGATGCAGTGTGCAGCGTATGGTCTGAGCACTGACAAGCTGACCCCCCACCCCTTCAACCTCTGCAGCAATGCTGGCAGCACTCATACGTCTATTTTAAAAAGACAACCTCTGGATATGACACTGAGCACGTGCACTTAACTTCTTTGGTTGACCATGGTGAAGCCTGTTCTAAATGGAACCTGTCCTGTTAAACCACTGTATGGTCTTGGCCACCATGCTGCAGCTCAGTTTCAGGGTGTTTGAATCTTCTTATAGCCTAGGCCATCTTTATGTCGAGCAACAATTCTTTTTTTCAGATCCTCAGAGAGTTCTTTGCCATAGGTGCCATGTTGAACTTCCAGTGACCAGTATGAGAGAGTGTGAGAGCGATAACACCAAATTTAACACACCTGCTCCCCATTCACACCTGAGACCTTGCAACACTAATGAGTCACATGACACCGGGGAGGGAAAATGACTAATTGGGCACAATTTGGACATTTTCACTTAGGGGTGTACTCACTTTTGTTGCCACTGGTTTAAACATTAATGGCTGTGTGTTGAGTTAATTTGAGGGGACAGCTAATTTACACTGTTATACAAGCTGTACACTGACTACATTGTATCAAAGTGTCATATCTTCAGTGTTGTCCCATGAAAAGATATAATAAAATATTTACAAAAATGTGAGGGGTGTACTCACTTTTGTGAGATACTGTAACTAAGGTATGTGTAGTTATTTCAGTATAGATATATGTAATATATTTCCATGAATGTGTACATTTCAAATATGGGTTTATAGTAACGTAATATTATATAAAGAACAACCGACCTGCTCACAATATGATTTAGTTAATTATATCAACTAGCAAGCTAACATTAACATTGTAGTTTATAAAGGGAATTATGAAAATAATGTTAACATTAGTAGCGTTAAAAGCTTTTAAAACATTTGGACAGCACTAATGCTAGTTAATGTAGGACACTAAGTTTCATACAGAGTACGGTAGGTGATTGCAATATGACAGTGGTTGGTGACAGTTATTTTTAGCATTTTTAAATACCGTATTTTTTGGACTATAAGGCGCACTTAAAATCCTTTAATTTTCTCAAAAATCGACAGTGCGTTTTATAATCCAGTGCGCCTTATGTATTAATTCTGGTTGTGCTTACTGACCTCGAACCAATTTTATGTGGTACACGGTGCTCAAAAATCTGTCAAAAATGTTTTAGTACGACTTTGGTAAGCTACGAAGCTTGATGGATTGTCGGAGCATTACGGTAAGCAGGAGCCTCGCGGAGTAATATGTGCTTCAACATAATGGCCGGATGGCTTTTTCTACAAATCTCCATCCCTATTGATCTGCCACTCCATGCGCGCCCATCTCACCGATACTGTCAAAACCCAAGTGAAGCAAACTAATTCGGAGCTTGCCATCATTCCTGGTGTATTGACCAAAGAACTCCAACCGCTATATTGGTGTCAACAGGTCGTTCAAAGTTAAATTGCTAGCGAGTTACGCCACTATCTGCCAATGGATCGTGGATCGAAACTGCTCCTGTTTAGCTGTAATTAATATTCAAAAATGATATTTTCGGGACGAAAGAATTCAAGCGTCCTGGCATTTGTTTGCATTGTTTACTTCTCGGGGCTGCCGCAGGAGAGCGAGCCGTATCGATTACTGAGCGAGTATCCTGGCGATGTAAACAGCCACGGACTAAAAACGTTCCGCCTGCTCGTGGAACAGGTCATTCACACTCGCAGACAATCGCGCTATATGTATCTATAATGACTATAGATAGGATTTTCTTTCCATGCACACAAAAAAAAAAAAAAAAAAAATTCCCAGATCTGACTACCTCACGAGGTAGTCGATACCCAAAAGCCGATGGTGTATAGAACACGTATATTAGGATTTGGCCCTGCGATGGACTGGCGATCTGTCCAGGGTGTACCCTGCCTCTTGCCCAAAGATGCTGGGATAGGCTCCAGCCCCCCCGCGACCCGAAAGGATTAAGCGGTAGAAGATGGATGGATGGATGGATATTAGGATTTGTATGTGAAATTTCGGCATCGAAACTGCTCCCGTTTAGCTGTAAAAGGGAGCAGTAAATACGGCTGTAAATATGTATTTACCGAGCGACTACCGAACAAGTATTCTGGCCAATATGGCGATGTAAACAGCCACGGACTAAAAACGTTCTGCCTGCTCATGGAACAGGTCATTCACACTCGCAGACAATCGCGCTATATGCGTCTATAATGACTATAGATAGGATTTTCTTTCCATGCACACAAAAAAATTTTTTTTTCCCAGCTCCGACTACCTCGCTTTAATGCGCCTTATAATCCGGTGCGCCTTATGTATGAAATTAGACCATCAAATGGACCATTCATTGATAGTGCGCCTTATAATCCGGTGCGCCTTATAGTCCCAAAAATACAGTAATCTAAAACTAGCCATCCGGGTAGCTAGAAAACATAGTGTGACATTAACATTGTGCTGTACTTTAGCTACAGAAGATTAATGCTTAAGTTTAATGTCAAGCTGTGAGATTGGTCATTTAAGGATGGTAATACTAGGGTTGCCACCCGTCCTGTAAAATATAGTATCGTCCTGTTTTTTACACTAAGATAAGATAAGATAAGATAAGATAAGATAAGATAAGCCTTTATTAGTCCCACAACGGGGAAATTCCAGGATCTGTATTGAATCAATAAAGGATGTGGTTTATCCTGTATTTACTAGGCGCAGCATCTCATCTGCATTCTGCATGTTGCCCTCATACTCAGTAGTTGTTGGTTGATTTGTTTACTTTTATGCACTGCATGTGAAGCATGATGAAACAGGGCTAGAGCAGATTTCACTGCATTTCTCAATGAAGCAGTCCCATACATTGAGAAATCATCTGACTTTTGAGAGAACAACTGCTGCTCTCCCTGCAGCCTTTCTCTCTGCACCATGGTGTGCTTGCCTTCAATGATTCTGAGAGGCTCACTGATAAGCTCAACCTCTTTGGGAAGGTGAACATGGATGAACTATATGATGAATGTGTTATGTCTGGAAAACGTGGAAGGACTAACAGAGAGTGGAGTTTGCTGAGAACACAAACTTTATTACAAAACTCTATGGTGGTACAGAGTATGTTGGAGTATGTTGATTGGGAGGTCGAACACCAAAGAGAGAGCCCAAAGAGGCTGTAAACTGGCCGTCCCTTACATTTATATGTTCGGCGTGATGATGTTACTGAGCGGCCGCGTCATCACGCTGACACTGACCACACTTGTGGTTTCAGAACACCACATTCATCCCCCCCCCCCCATTTGGAAAACAGAAAAACACTATCAATTAGCGCTCCCCAGTTTGGTAGTTGTAAAACCTCAAAACTAGCTAGAGCCAACGGGTGGACAAGGGTGAGCTCTTGATTACTCTCAACTTTACAGAGGCCTGTTCAGAAGTGACAAGAAATACTGTATGTTATGTCCACAAACCTGGCAGTAAAGAGACGGACTAGGATGCTGCACTGGAACTGGACTTTATTATAGAGCTGGTCAACGGTACACTACAGACACCGTTACTGCACCGAGTCGCCAGGGCAAGATTTAGATTTATAATTTTTTTAGATTTCCATCCATCCATCCATCCATCTTCTACCACTTTTCCGGAGGTCCAGGTCGCGGAGGCAGCAGTTCAAGCAGAGAAGCCCAGACTTCCCTCTCCCCAGCCACCTGCTCCAGCTCTTCAGAGAGGATACCAAGGCGTTCCCAGACCAGCTGGGAGACATAGTTTCTCCACCGAGTCCTGGGTCTGCCCCGGGGTCTCCTCCCAGTGGGACGTACCCGAAACACCTCAAGTGGGAGGCGTCCAGGAGGCATCCTAATCAGATGCCCATACCACCTCAACTGACTCCTTTCAATGTGGAGGAGCAGTGGTTCTACTCTGAGCCTCTCCCGGATAACTGAGCTCCTCACTCTATCTCTGAGGGTGAGTCCAGCAATCCTACGGAGAAAGCTCATTTCAGCCGCTTGTATCCGCGATCTTGTTCTTTCGGTCGTTACCCAAAGCTCGTTTTTTAGATTTAGATTCCTTTATTAGTCCTACAATGGGGAAATCACAGGGCATCCACATAAATGGATGAGGCAGCCACTGGTGTGGTGCCCAACCCTTTCACCATTCACACACACGTTCACACCTGGGGCCACTTTAGAGTCTCCAATTAACCTAACTTCCATGTTTTTGGCATGTGGGAGGAAACCGGACAAATTCCGGTGTAAACCCACACAGACACGGGGAGAACATGCAAACTCCACACAGATCACTGTTGGTCAGGGGCTGGGATCAAACCCAGGATCCCCCCTGGCAAAGGGTGAGTTGCTGTGCTGCTGCAGTGCTAACCACTGCGCCACCATGCTGCCCAAGAGAGCCCTGTAATGGCGGACTCCCCCATATATATGCCAGCATGATGACGTCACCAGCCGGCTGTGTCATCACGCCGCATATTGCACCAAATCCCATCATAACATTCTTCCCCCCTTTGCAAAGCACAAAACACATCTAATTAAGACCCTCCCCAAAGTGATATACTAGAAACCCCAACAAACACTAAAACTGTCATGAACCTGGGTTTGGTGTCCCAAACCCAGGTCTGACCCTGTGGCTATTTTGGCCTGTTTCACTATTTGTTTTCCATCAGGTGCTTCAGGGAGCCCTTTGGGTCCTCGCTCCCTGACAGCTCGGGCACACCTCCTCTTCCTGTCAGTATCACCAGCTGTTCCTTATTATTGGTGTCTCACACACATACACACACACCTCATTCACTCCCATTCGCATGCTCTGACACTCACTTATGCACACCTGGGTTCTACTGATCCAGCTCACACTCTTCCACACGGGCGGTCTCTTCCCTCATTAGTATGATCGTTACTTAAGCCCTGTTTGAGGGAGAAGAGATCGTCGGAGCATTGCCTTATACACAGCAGCGTGTTCCTTTGTGTATGCAAGCTGTCATTCTCTACGGTTACTTTCAGCCTGACTAAATTAGGCTTCTCTTTCGCTACGTGACTGTTGTTAGTTAGTTTGTGTGAGCGGCTGTTCCTGCCTCATTCTCATCCACCGGACTGCACGGACAGCCCCGAATCACTCCAGCTGTAAGTTTATGTTTGCCTTTCTCCTCGTGCCGACAGCAGTTCTGCGGCACTAGGCATTCCCTCCCTCGGGCTGCTGAACATCCAGGTGGCATCCTTGTATGTCTGGTGGCCTCAAGTTCAATCATATCAACGCTCTATTGCGTGACTGTTTGCTGGACTATATTGGGGTTTATGTTTAATAAAATGCACGAAACTACTTCTGCGTGTGGATTTTCCATTCCTCCCTCTGTGCGCTGCATAATGGTGCACAAGGGGTCATAACATAAAACATTCAACATACATTAAAACAACAACCAAAACCTAAAACTAGGGTCCGTGGGTAGACTGCCACCGGACCCAGCAAGGCTAAGCGGAGTATTCTGCCACTTTTTTTTTTTCAGCCGTGCTCCTAACTAAACAGTCCTTTTTTTTTTACAGTCTTCCACAGGAGGAAGAGTTCTGCCTGAGGGGTTTTGTGCCGGGCCTGTGGCAGCCTCCTCCTTGGAGCTTTGAAGCGGGCCCATGGCGGCCTCATCTCTGGAGCTTTGAAGCGGGCCCGTGGCGGCCGCCTTCCTGAAGCTGTCAGACCCCCGGGGCCAATCTTCATGATGCTGGGACCTGGGTCCCACACTGCGGTAGCTGACTCCCGCGGGGCCTCGCCATCTGGAGCCACCACCCGGACACGCGGTAGTAGGTTTGCGTGCCGAACTGAACCATCTGTCAGCCGAAAGGACGTTGTTCTCAGCTTCACCATGATCCTCAGCGGCGCCCGTTGTTTCACTGGCTGCAGCCTGGACAGTCGCCATCCCGGACTCTCTCGCTGGTGTGAACCCAAACCCAGTCCTTGACTTGGAGCGGCGCCTTGTTGGTTTTATGAGTTGGTGTTGTGCTCCCGGTGGCTCTGCGTGCTTGTTTGGCTTGGGATCTCCGTTGTGCTGCGGCGGTTCTGTAGTCACTGTGTTCGATGCGGACCCTTCACCCGTTGTCTCCTTCGTCGTTTGAGGCTCATCGTGTGTACGGAAGGTGTCCGGTGCCTCTCCAGTGTCACTCGTTGAAATGGACTCTTCACCCATCAGTTCAGTTGTAAGCTCCATAGCTTGTTGAGCAAGGGTACGGAAGCAGTCTGGCTCCTCCTCTCTTCCGTCTGAAGTACTCCGCTGTGCCACGTCTTGCATTGTGTTTGTGCCCATCTGCTGTTGCTGCGCTTCGGGGATCTCTGCATGTTTGGGCTGTCCCTCCGGGCGGCTCTCCTCCTGTGAGCGTGGAGTGGATGCTTTGGTGTCGGTGCCGTTCCCAATGGGCACGGGCTCCCTCTCCTCCTGAGCACACGGGGTGGATGGAGCATTGTCGGTGTTGTTCTGCATTACCTCATCAGCATTGATCTCGATAGACCCAGGCTCCCCCTCCTTCTGCTTCAGTCCTGGCTGTGGGAGGAACGGAGGCAAGTCCAGTCTCTGTTCTTTCTCCATGTCGTCTTCACCATCCGTGCCGTATCCACTCTCTGTGTTGTGCATTTTGGCTAGCATGTCACAAATTAGCTCTCCAGTGTTCTGTTGTCCCGCCAGTTGCAGCGCCATCTGGACCGTTACCTCTAGCTGAAATGCCAATTCCAGTGCCTCCGACCTCAGCAAGAAGCATGCCATCAATGGCAGGTTCCTCCGCAGCACCCTCACCGTCTCTGTCACCGTCCGGTCGCCCGGCCCGTCCTCCAGTATGGCCCGTATCTCCAAATTTGCTTCAACTGCACCACTTAAACTGCAGCATTATTATTCTGTCCTCCACATGAACAAACCCGCACGTGCCAGCCAGACAGCGAAGAGCATCCATATACCGTATAAACGACTCATCCTTCCACTGTCAGCGCTGGTAGAACATGGACCTCCAGGCCATTACATTCTCTGGGACGTCGAAGTGTTTGGCTAGCAGACCGACTAACACGTCGTAGTCGTCGTGGGGTGAAGTGCAGCGGCTAGCTAGCAGCCCGGCCGCCTTGGCACGCGAAACTGGTGGTCTTACTGCGCCGTAAAGACGAATGCCCTCCACGCCCAGATAGTAATGCAATAGAGCTGACTTCCATACCTCTTTCATCTCGTCCAGGCCAAACGGTGATAAGTAGGTGGTGAAAGCATCAAACCAGCGCACCCACGGGACTGGCGGCTCGCTGGGCTTTTCCAGAAATGGTTGTGGTGGCTCCGTGCATACCTCCATGGTTTATCCTCCGTCGCCAAATGTTATGTCCACAAACCTGGCAGTAAAGATGTAAACGAGGATGCTGCACTGGAATTGGACTTTATTAAAGTGGTCAATGGTACACTACACACGCTGTTACTGCACTGAGTCGCCAGGGCAAGAGAGCTCTGTAATGGCGGACTCCCCCATATATATGCTGGTGTGATGACGTCACCAGCCAGCTGCGTCATCACACTGCATATTGCACCAAATCCCATCATAACACTGTACACTTGGAAAAAGACGTAACACAGTAAGAATGCAAGAAGGTTGTGGACTGTTTTACCATGGTTGTACTCGACACAAATAGAAGAAAAATATTGATAAACAAGTTGACCAGTTCTAATGCTAAATAAATTATTTGCACACCCAGATTTTTGAGGGGGTTCTTTCGTTTGTAGTAAAAAGGAACGTTTTGTCTTTCAAGCTTGAAAGTTATAAACATTGTCAAAGAAGCACTTCAAACTTTGGCCTACGGATACTATGTTAATACTTTATTTAAACAATGTATAAATTATGATAAACCACAGCCAGCACCCCACACATCACATTGGGGCAGGGTGGTGGCGGTGATGGGGGTGGGGGTGGGGGTCTTTATTTTTCTGCATTGAAAGTGGCAACCCTAGGTAATAACCGTTCTTGGATTCTGTAGGTTAAAACATTTTAAGATGTGATAAACTTGCTGCTTGTTGGATATGTAGTTGCAATATAAAAGGCAGTGTCTTAGCAATGACCACTAGTTTAATCAGGGATTATTAACTAAATCTGTGGTCAGTGCTTGTTGCACACCTCACCCCTACAGCCATCCTTCACCACCGCTGCCTCTTGTTAAAATGATCTGCTCATGCCTCCCCACCACTAATATATTTACTTTGTATTTGTGCTTTATTAATCGTGGAGGGAAATTTAAGCCCATCCACACTGCGGTGTGAGTCCCATCACCATTCACACACACGCTCACACCTAGGACCACTTTAGAGTCTCCAATTGACCTAACTTGCATCTTTTTGGAATGTGGGAGGAAACCGAGCACCCGGATTAAACCCGCACAAACATGGGGCGAACATGCAAACTCCATATAGATAGGCCGTGTTAACTGGTGGATTTGAACCCACAACCTTTTTACTGTGAGGCAATAGTGTTAACCACTATACCACCATGCTTTATACTGTATATATTAACATATTTAGAAGAAAAAAAATCAACTTGTTCATAAAATCACAAATGTACTGAAAGCGTATCAAATGTGCATGAAATGCCTTGCACAAGTGAAATCAAAGTTAAAAAAAAAGACTTGAAGAAAATTGTTTTCTCAGTCTAAATTTGCTCTCAGTTAGCATCATGTGCCATCAGGCATGTGCACTTGGCTCATTCCCTCCTTGACTGTATTGAGTAGCAGACATTAAATATCTTATTGCAGACTTATTATATGCCAGTAGAAGAAAGCATTCATCTACAGCCATGTGAAAAAATTAGGACACCGTGTATAAGCCTGTGAGTTTTTTTTTTTAACATATTTGGACATATGGATATTTAATATCAATGTTAAAAATACTGGGAGATTCATGTAATACAACTAAACAATTAAAAATGAATTAAAGACTTTTTAAAATTTTCTGTAAAATGTAGTTCTAAACAAATAGTGAGGAATAAATTAGGGCACCCCCCATCGTTTTGAGGAGACTCCCACATTCATTCCCACTTAAAATGGCTAAAATAAATGTTAAAAAATGCAAATTAAAACAAAAACAAGGTTAGACATAGATATGTGAACATTCCTTAATAAAGAACTGAATATTTAATGGAGTGTCCTAATTTTTTCACATGACTGTAAGACAGGGGTCTGCAATCTGTACTGTGAAAAGAACAATTTTAAGTAGATTTTGTCCCAGAAAAATCTGCATGGAGCCGCTGATCCTATTTTCTTTTTATGCAGTGTCATGCTATTGTCTTAGAAATAAGCTTTTACTCATAAATCTGCATTTTTTTCCTCAAAAATTGCAATTTTTTTTCTGAAAAAATTCTGAAAAGGTTGATTTTTCTTATATTATTTTTGCCTTCTGATTTATTACATATTCTTGCATTTTTTGTCATAAGTTTGCTACTACTAATACTTGTAAATGTAAGAATTTTTTCTCATTTTTTCATTTTTGTAGATTTGCTACGTTTTTCTTCTAAATCAAAAATGTGAGAGAAAGACTTCACAATTCTACATTTGCAGTTTTTCTCATAAACGTACAACAAATACTACTGCACCTAATGGTAACACAGGGTTACAAAAATAAATTTTTTGTAAGTTGTCTGTGTTTTTTCAACTGATTTAAGACAATTTTGCACCACTGTATCCGAAAATGACATCATTTCTCTCGATCAGGTGCTAAGTAAAAATCTGTACTTAGTACTGTGCATGTACTTACCTTTACATAAAGGTAAGTACATGTAAATTGAATGTTACATTATCATTGTTCAAAATTCAGAGAATTTCAGGACATAAAAAATAATTTTGCATCATATAAAGCAAAAATACCCGTACATGTAAACAAAAACGTATAAAACAACATGTGGCCATAATTCAAAAAGTTGACCTGATTGAGCAAAACCAATGTGATTTTTAGATTCAGTGCATCAAAATTGTCCTAAATCAGCTAAAAAAACTTAGACAATAAATTTGGTGTTGATCAGTGTAATGAGTTAGTAATGCTGGTATCAATAATAACAAATACTACTACTAACAATAACAACAACAACAACAATAATAATAATAATGGTGATGATGATGATATTAATAACAAATAATATAGCAACTTTTCAAGATTGTCTCCTGTATATGTAAGTGATTCTTCTGTATTTCTGTTGTCTTCTCATTCTTTGCCCACAGAAAAAGACAAGAGAAGAATATTGAACTGACACTTATGTCATGGCAAATTAAGCTTGACAGCTCATGTGCACGACGCAACAGCACAGGAAAGTAACCACACCAAGGGGCACATTTGTAAGGTTTATTAAATTGCAAAACAAGTGCACAGCTGAAGAAACAGTCACTCGCCAGAGGAACCACCCTGTGGAGAGAAGATGAGGGCTGTGTGCGGAGGAACAGAGTAAGGGGAAATGGGCGAGCCAAACTGCCATTTACTTGGGAATCCAGGGAGAACCGGCAGTGACCCACCGTAGAATAGACAAACCAGTAGGGTGTGGGGAATGAGCTGATGGTGCCTGACCGGGTGGAGATAGGAAGCTGAAGGAACGGTGAGATGTGGCAGGAGAGCGCACGCAGTCCTGAAGACACACCCGCACGGTGGCAGCAACCTGAGGAGAAAGGAACAACAAGGTAAGACAGCGTGTCTAATCTTGTCTAATAATACTTGATTGTCTTGAAACTCAGGCAGTATACCCAGACGAGCCAGCGTTGAATGTGCGGAGAGAGCCTCCTTAAGTACGCTGGCTGATGAGTGGACACAAGTGCGTCTTCTGCCTCAGGTGCAGTGATGAATTGATGAAGGTGAGGCAGGATGGGAGGGGCGCGCTCTCGCTGCCCATGACAACTTATCATTTTAAATATAACAAATATTGAAAATCTCTATACTCAGTCATTGTCTTGCTCACTGAAAGTACCAATATAAACAATTACATTACACTGAAGTATTTCAGAACTTGATGGGAAGGTTAAAACTAGTCGCTGGGAATGCATCACTTATAATATTACATATACTTTAAAGTCTGCAGTTATGATTTATAAAACTTACAAACATGTTTACAATCTAATTCAAATTAGACACATTTAAAAAAAACGGAGTGCAAAAACAGAGAAAAACAAACAGGAGAAATTAAGTTGAGGGGTCTGTGAATAATTTACGGGCTGATATATGGATAAACATGCATGATAAGAGAACATTTTACTTTTTTTTATAAATATTGCTCAGGTTTTTAAAACAGTGTTGACTAGCCTACAGGGGCATGAAAGAGTCTAATTCTATGGACATTTTTGTCAAGTTTTGCATGTTTAACATTTAAAAAAGACAACAGATGCTTAGGCCCCAGTTTTATAGCCTTTACGTATTTTGTGTAAAGCTTTACAAAACATTTGCAAGTGAACAATCTGATTTTTTTCTACTTTTTCATCCAAAAAAATTCAAATGTTTAGTTTACCTTGGCTATGGGCGCACGAAGGTTGTTGATTTCACACGCTGCCAAGTCTCAGACCCAGCCGCTTACAAACTGGTTGTAAGCTTCTAGACCTTTGTAGGAGCTTAACTGTTTCAGAGTGTAAGCACTGGTACTGTACCGTAAAAAATTAACAGTGTCTGGATAGGGGATGCTAGCCCACTTCTCCATGCCCCTTGATCAGTTTTGCTTTGGAATGAGATAGGGGGCCTGCTTCTCAATTAAAACTAATTTGTCATACAAGTCTGCTGTCATTGTAAAGAGTTTCATAATATTTTTTTTCACATTTTTTGCTCCATTTAACTCCTTACTTATCCCCCCAACATGACTGCTGACCTTATTTGACCTTGTCGGAAGTCACGTGAACTATACCCGAGTCAAAAACTATACCCGATTCACTGGGCATGACCGGTCTGAATTAGTGTAAATTTATTTTCACCATCACAACTTAATACATCCTGAGTTATGTAAAAATAAAAGCTCTCTATAGCAATTCAATTTTCAAAATGGTTGTTTCTGTTAAGTACTTTTATTGTGAAGCACCATCAACCAGATATACTTGTCTGAAATCAGCAACCTACAGCCATGTAAATGAAAAAGAAAAAAATAGTAAAAGGAGTTCAAATGAGGGAAAAGAGAGGAGAGACTATTCTTTGACAGTGATGTAGTGATAAGCCTTTGATTTTAAGGATGTTTTCAATTTTTTCTCTGCAGCATAACTGCTAGCTTGATACCTGATGTTGTTAATGGGGTTTAGGGAAAACAGTGAGTTATATGTGCAGACTATCAAAGCCATGCATTTTTTATTTATAAAGGTATAACATTTAGTCAGGGTTGCCAACTTTCAGCTACCAGTTGGAGTGAGATTCCGATATGGCAGACGTGAACCAGGCTGACACTGTGGCAATTGGGAGGTTTTTTAATTATAAAATCATCTGATTAATCACACTCTTTCCACAGCCCTGTAAAAGAGCAATTAAACATATGACAAAATCATAAAAGTGACATTGACTGTGGTTGCAGATCATGGTGATTATATCCTTAATTTTAACAAGAGGTAAAATAATTAATAATAAACAAGCAAACATCTCTTTCATTCCTTCATGTTGGGTGTATAAGAGAAGGAGAGGAGGGGGAGTACAGGGCACTGGTAGACAGATTTGTGGAGTGGACCGAGCAGAATCACCTAAGGCTGAACATCAGCAAGACCAGAGAGATGGTGATTGACTTCAGGAAGATGAGGACGCCTTCACAGTCACTGCAGAGTAGTAATGGGGAGGATGTGGAGGTAAAGGAGGACTATGAATACCTGGGTGTCATGATCAGCAACAGACTTGACTGGAAATCTAACACCGATGCTGCGTACAAGAAAGGGATGAGTAGACTGCACTTCCTGAGGAAGCTGAGATCTGTCAATGTGTGCAACAGGATGCTGGAGCTTTTCTACCAGGCAGTTGTCACCAGCGCCATCTTCTTTGCTGCTGTCCGTTGGGGTAGCAGTATCAGAGCCAGCGACACACACAGACTTGACAAGTTTATCAAGAGGGCTGGCTCTGTAATTGGTCTCAGGCCAGAGACCTTTGAGACTGTGGTGGAGAGGAGGACACTAAACAAACTGTGATCCATCATGGACAATCCTGATCACCCCCTCCACCAGACACTGGATAGACAGCGGAGTACTTTCTCCAGTAGACTGCGACAACTTTTCTGCCGAACAGTTAGGTACAGGAAATCTTTCCTGCCACATGCCATTTCACTGTACAATAACTCACTGTGATGTTGAATTCTGGTCATAACTATGCTGCCATACTGCACCTTGCAGTCTAATTGGTACCTCACATTTCACCCTGCACTTGATAGTCCTCCATTGTGCAGCAGGTATGATACATGTATCTATATGGGTCATCATCTATTCATCTACGATGTATATAAGTTATTTAGGCAGTTTTACTTTCCATGGGTAATCTCTTTGCCTATTATGCTGTGTGTGTTTCTGTCGTTTTGATCATCTACTGTCATGCTGCTGTATGTAAACACAGTAAACTTCAGCACTGGACAATGTTTAATTTTTTGGTTTATGAAATTACAATAGGCCTGTTCTATTATGCTTGTTTACTACACACCGCAGCGATATGATACCGCACTGTTGGTTATATTGCTTAATAATTATGAACCTTGTCAGTAAACTGTAAGGGAGAAGAGAGGAGGAAAAAAGAATGAAAACCAACCTGAAAGATTCAATAAACCATGATGCTGATTTAAGGTGGAATCACCCAGCCCCAGTATACTGTATGGTCAATACAATTATGACAGTCTTGTTATGGTCATGTAGTCATATAATGTAGTCTTATTGTTTTTGCTACCATTTCTCTGTCTGTTAGCAAGATCACACAAAAATTCCTTGATGGATTTGGATGACATTTTCATCAGAGGTGGCCCCTGGCCCAAAGATGAACTCATTAGATGTTGGAGGTGATCTGTGAGCGCATACCTCCACCAAGGCCCTATTTCGCAATGTACAGATGGATGGAGAATGGATGGACAAAGGGATGGAGAGGAGGACAAAGAAAGGGAGGGACGGAGCCTTGGTGGAGGTATGCACTCTCTGAGTGCCCTCTACTTTCTAATTACCTTAATTTGCACCAAATCAGTGTTTAAAGTATTAATCAGAAAGTTGTTTAGTATTCTTTTTGTTTGATTCCAAAACAAATAAAGATTATGTAAAACTTATCAGACATCCAATCCACTAGTTATCAAACTGAGAATCCAAAGGAGAGGTGAAGGATACAGATTTATATTGTATTAATAGATCTGAATCAGGATTGTTTTGAGGAAACACAAAAAGGATGAAAAGTAGCTGCTTCTAAATAAAAGCGTCATCTATAATTTATTAAAAATATCAGGAACTGAAGCTGTCTGATCATCGTTGAAAGTAGGAGATGGATGACATTTTTCAGATTTAAACAATTTTTGAATGTGCTGATAATTAAAAACGATGCAAAAAACTTAGATATTCAGATAGAGCCTTTATTTTTCAGCACAAAACATCTAGTAATATATTTGTAATGCTTTTATTATTTTGTGAATGAACTTATACATAAACTTGAGTTTTTTCACTGTTGTATGAATTCATTAATGCCACATAATATTCAGCGTTACATACAGTGGGGAAAATAAGTATTGAACACATCAACATTTTTCTCATTAAACATTCTGATGGAGCCATTGACCTGAGATTTTCACTAGATATCAGTAGCAAACAACCCAAGTAATCTATACATGCAAAGAAAGCAAGGCAACTGTGTTCATAAAGCAAGTTATATTTAATAAAGTGGAGAACGTGTTTTTAAGGTACTAGTGCATTGCCCGTAGAACACAAGTATTCCTGTCTGAAACAGGTATCCCAACTAGATTTTTGATTTCTTTTATTAACCCCACTATGGCGAAATTACAGGGCATCCACATGTGTGGATGAAGCAGGTGCGGCGCCCAACCCTTTCACCATTCACATTCACACCTGGGGCCACATTAGCGTCTCCAATTAACCTAACTTACATGTTTTTGGCCTGTGGGAGGAAATCGGAGAAATCCCGGAGTAAACCCACGCAGACATGGGGAGAAAATGCAAACTCCACACAGATCACTGTTGGTCGGGGGCTGGGATTGAACCCAGGATCCCCCGGCCAAGGGTGAGTTGCTGTGCTGCCACAGTGCTAACCACTCCGCCACCGCGCTGCCCAGGCTTTACAGGCCCAAATGTAGGCTGTGTTGGAAAGCGGAATACAAAGCGGTGTAGGCTATATGTCGGCAATCACATGTTAGACTTTGCCAAATATAAAAGGGAGTAAATGGCACTAAGATTTATTTGATTGTGTGAATATTAATTACAGAATACCTATACTGAAAATGAATGGCACATCCAATATTCAATTCAACAAATCCCTTGTTTATTTGTTTGATCTTTTATCACTTATATTCAAGATAATAGTGTATCTTGCACTTTGGAGAATGGGAGTTGTTCAGTCACCATAATAATTATTTTAGTTTATCACTGTTCAGTGATAGAGTTAAGTGTAATATTGAATTTCTTCTGTGTATCGTCAATAAACTCATGCAGTATAACAGGGCAAGTTTACAAATATTTGAGACCCATGTGTTATGTCTGGAAACTGGAGAGACTCACAGAGAGTGGTGCTGACTTGGAACATGAACTTTATTACACAAGCTAAATAGTATACAGTACAGGTCTGCTACTGTGGAGAGCCGAAAGATGGCCGACTCTCCCCTAATGACCCTGATGGCTGCATCACCACACCGGCGCTCATTAACCCCTGTAGTGCCACACAGCATTAAACCCCCCCCCCCCTTCCCCGGAAAAACAAAGAACAATATGCACAGACTAATTAATCCTCCCCAATTTGGTACCACATTAAACACAACTAGCTATGGCTAGTGGGTGGACCACCATGTAGCCCAACGGGGCTGAGTGGGTTGTTCTGCCATTTTCAGCTGACAGTCACACCCCTAGCTAAACAGTCCTCTTTTTTTTCTTCTGAGGAGGGCAGTCTAGTTGGAGGGGCCCTGAGGCGAGGTTTTGGTGGACTGGAGGCGCCAGTTGCAGCAGGCCTGGATGCCATCCCCCTGGAGCCACAGCACGCTCATCAACAGTGTCCCAGCCTGGATCCCACACCAGCTGGGTTGACTCCAACGCTGCGTCTTGATCCGCGGCAGCTGCTCTCACCTTCCGCAGATGGCTGGCTTGCCGTCTCGATCCATCCACCAACTGAACAGTGGCTGGTCTCAGCTGCGTGGCAAACTTCATAGGAGTCGGTGGTGGGGACAATGTTAAGGCCGACTGTGGAGCCAATCGCTTGGTTCTGCGGACCTGAACCTAGTTCATCACTGTGAGTGGTGCTCTGCTCGGCTGCATTCTGCATCGTGGTTGTGATGTTATGACTCTCACGTCTGCTGCGGGGCATCCACCAGGTTCTGGTGGTTCTGCTACATCCTGTTGGGTCACAGACTCTTCATCCTGTGTCTCAGCGGCGGCTACTGGAGGCTGATGCCAGTCATAGATTTGGAAGACGTCTGGTGGTTCTATTGCGTTCTGTTCGGTTGCGGACTCTTCATCCAGCATCTCAGCAGCGGCTCTTGCAGGTTGGTGCTGTGCATGGATTCGGAAGCAGTCCGGTTCCTTCTCTTACCTGGTGCTGGTTGAGGTCGGGGTGATGTGTCGCTGTTGTCGGTAACAGGACGCACGCCAGGCCATCTTCGGTCACCGGGGTCCCCTTTCTCCATGAACTTCTCCTGCGGCTCTACAGACGCTGTCTGGAGCTCATGCCGGGCAAGGATCGGAGGTGAGTCTGGTTTGTTCTCCCTTTCTCCCGGGAAGTCTGGTCATGGCGATATGCCGCTATCGTCATTATCAGAATCTGCGTTGGGTTGTTGTGTTCCGGGGGGGTTCCCAATAGATGTGGGCTCCCTCTCCTGCAGCTCTGCAGTGGCTCCTTGAGGCTCACGCTGGGCAAGGAACTGAGGCGAGTCCAGTCGCTGCGCTCCCTCCGTGTTGTGTTCATTCTCTGTGTTGTATTCACCCTCTGTGCTGTATTTTCCCATTAGCTTGGCACTGATTAGCTCGTCTGCTAAGGGCCGAAGGCGCACATGCTCGCTAAGACTTGGACCTCCAAGACATAATGTTGAGTTGACTCACCCACCATTTGTTTGCGCCTGAAGAAAGCCACTCTTTGGGCCATAACGTTGGTCCAGCCGTAGTAATATCTCTTTATCAGAATCACACATTTGCCAAATGAGTCTGCTTGTCCCAGGGTACACAGCAGTGCTGTCCTTCTTCGCCTAGACCGAGAACCAGTACGCTCTTTAGCTTCTTGTCGTCAGCGTCAGTCAGGCCAGGTGTGTCAACATAATCCTTAAAAGTGTTGAACCAGTGGTACCACGAGACAGGCAGCTCACCTGGGGTTTCCAGAAACGATCGTAGTGACCCCAAGCACGCTTCTATGGTTTTACACTCATCGCCAAATGTTATGTCTGGAAACTGGAGAGACTCACAGAGAGGGGTTTTGACTTGGAACACAAACTTTATTACACAAGCTAAATAGTATACAGTACAGGTCTGCTACTGTGGAAAGCCAACCAAGAAAGAGGCCGAAAGATGGCCGACTCTCCCCTAATAACCGCCCGGCGTGATCACGTCACCCTGATGGCTGTGTCACCACACCGACGCTCATTAACCCCTGTAGTGCCACACTACACCATGGTAGTTCATCATTTTATATTTTAGCAATATATTGTTATTAAAAGGTTTTTTTTTAAAACTGTAATCAACCAAATTAACTACAAAACACCCAACATTATTATACACAGCAGAAAGACCAATTTGACTGCAACCGTTGCATCAGTGTTACCCATTTGTCAGTAAATACAGTATTTAACTAAAAATGATTTATTTTATTTGGGCATTTTTGTGTCCTGCGTTTAGTCATTAAGTCATTCTGGCCATTCCTCTCCACAATCATGGCGGTATTATTATTAAGTTTTTAATTTTTAGATACTCATGCGGGGGGGCAGGGGGGACTTGCGGTCCTGCCAAGTATGATGGTGCCACATGGGTGAAGCAGAAGCAGAGACTCCTGTCTACCCTGTGAAGGGCTGTGGTCTGCCTGGTGGGGCCGCTGCTTCTCCCGGCATGTTCTGTGTTAGATACACTGGTGTTCTTTGTCAGACCCGGGTCCCCGCTGATGCTCCGCCCAGTCTGCCAACGTGTCTCATGTTCTCCACATATACTGAATTACAGACGTGGACAAAATTGTTGGTACCCCTCTGTTAATGAAAGAAAAACCCACAATGGTCACAGAAATAACTTGAATCTGACAAAAGTGGTAATAAATAAAAATTCTATGAAAATTAACCAATGAAAATCAGACAATGCTTTTGAATCGTGGTTCAACAGAATTATTTTAAAAAACAAACTCATGAAACAGGCCTGTTTTCATGGCTGCGCTCACCCGGCGCTACACGCTCTCGGAATGTGAGAGAGCGGAGAGGCTCCTGGCATGGACCGAGTTAGGAGATGGGTCGGCCGTAGACCTGATGGAGAAGATGCTGGCGTTAATGGGCACGGATGACGGGCACTTTCTGTTTGCCCACCTTTTCCTCCGGAACCTTCCAACAGTGGCGAGAGCGGTTCTGGCCAATTCGCCGTTGCTGGCCGCGCGGGACTACCGTGCGCTAGCCCAGGAGGCGGACCGGATCATCCCCACCACCAGGGCGATCACAGTCAACGCGGCAGCGGCGGAGCCCAGCGAGACGACCAGAGGAGGTGAGGAGCCACCGACGGTAGCAGCAGTGGGGGCCAAGGAGCGCCAGAGAGACATGCTCTGTTTCTACCACCGCCGCTTCAGAGAGAACGCACGCAGATGTGCGCCACCGTGCCAATTCAAGCGCTCAGGAAAACGCCGACGCCGGCGGTCGATAGCAGCTGCGACCCTCGGTGAAGAGAACAAACTGCTCTACTTGACGGACGTGCGCTTGGGGAGGCGTTTCCTCGTGGACACCGGAGCCCAGAAGAGCTTCATCCTGCCAACCTACGCCGACCGGCTGGCAGGACCTAGCGGCCCCGTGATGTTGGCAGCAAACGGCTCGGAAATTAAGACCTTTGGTGAGAGGACACTGATCTTATCTCTGCACGGCCGCACATACGAGTGGACTTTTGTCATAGCAGCACTGAATTACCATATCCTGGGGGCTGATTTTCTGTGTGCACATGGTTTACTGGTTGATGTTGCTAACAAGTGCCTGGTTAATGCACTGTCCTTTGACTCTCTCCCCTGTATAGCTCGAGTGACCCAGCCAACAGCACAGGCCAATGTCACAGCTCCAGGCGGTAAGTTCCACGCACTGCTCACTCAGTTCCCAGCACTCACGGTCCCGATGTTTTCGGCGGCCATCACTAAACACGGGGTGGAGCACTTTATCACCACCTCCGGGCCGCCCGTTTTTGCAAGACCTCGGCGCTTGGACGCAGCTAAACTGGCCATAGCGCGCAAGGAGTTCGCCAACCTGGAAAGGTTGGGCATCATCAGGCGTTCAAACAGCCCATGGGCATCCCCACTACACATGGTCCCTAAGGCTGAGGGATCGTGGCGACCGTGCGGTGATTTCCGCAGGTTGAACAACGCCACAGCACACGACCGCTACCCGATTCCCCACATACAGGATTTTTCCGTCCACCTCTCCGGAGCACGCATTTTTTCCAAAATAGACCTGGTCCACGGTTACCATCAAGTCCCAGTGCACGCTGAGGACGTACCCAAAACAGCGGTAATAACTCCATTCGGTTTATTCGAGTTCCTGCGCATGCCATTCGGGTTAAAAGGTGTGGCACAGACGTTCCAGCGCATGATGGATGCAGTGCTGCACGATTTCCCGTTCGTGTTCGTCTACCTGGACGATATCCTGGTAGCCAGTGCGTCCGAAGACAAACAACAAACCCACCTCAGGACGGTTTTCCGGAGGTTGGAGGAGCACGGGTAATAATCAACCCAGCGAAATGCCAGTTTGGCGTGACGCAGATTGATTTTTTGGGGCACCGTGTCTCTCCGGAAGGAGCGATCCCGCTGCCTGACAAAGTGCGCGCCGTGGCGGATTTTCCCCGGCCTCAGACGATCAGGGCGCTGCAGGAATTTTTGGGGATGGTGAATTTTTATAACCGTTTCCTTCCCCGTGCGGCACAGCTCATGCAACCATTGTACACCGCGCTCAAGAGACAGAAACCCGCAGATAGGGTCGAATGGACCCCGGAGCGAGAGCGGGCGTTCTTGGAAGTTAAAGCAGCCCTGGCAAACGCCGCACTGCTGGCGCATCCAGACCTGGCGGCCCGGATAGCGCTCACCACCGACGCTTCAGACGTGGCCATAGGGGCTGTCGTAGAGCAGCGCGTCGCCGGGGCTTGGCAGCCGCTTGCTTTTTTCAGCAGAACTTTGTGCGACAGCGAACGTAAATACAGTGCGTTCAACAGAGAGTTGCTGGCTCTCCACGTGGCCATACGCCACTTCCAGTTCTGGCTGGAAGGGCGCAGTTTCACCGCGTTCGTGGATCACAAGCCACTAATGTTCGCGATGGCCAAGGTTTCAGAACTGTGGTCGGGCCGGCAGCAGAGACAGCTGGCCGCGATCTCAGAGTTTACTACCGATATTCAGCATGTGTTGGGTAAACTGAATGTGGTGGCGGACTGCCTCTCGCGCGCCTTGGTGGCCCCGGTCTATGTGGGGATAGATTACGCAGCCATGGCCGTGGAGCAGATTAGCGATGCAGACGTGCGTGCGCTCCAGTCTGGACCAACAGGGTTAAGGCTGGAGAGCAGGGTGCTGCAAGATGGCATGCCCCCCCCCCCCAATCTGCAATGTCTCCACGGGGCGCCTGCGTCCGGTGGTCCCGGTCGCGTGGCGCCGCCTCGTGTTTGAGTCGGTTCACACTCTGGCGCACCCAGGAGTGTGCGCGTCGGTCAGAATGGTGGGAGAGAAGTTCGTGTGGCCGAGCCTACGCAAACAAGTAAAAGAGTGGGCTGCAGCCTGCGTGGCGTGCCAACGAGCCAAGGTACACAGACACACGAAGACTCCCTTGGAGCCGTTTCGGGTTCCGGCTAAGAGGTTTGACCATGTTCACGTGGACCTCGTGGGCCCCGTCCCGCCATCACAGGGGTGCACACACCTCCTGACAGTGATGGACCGCACCACGCGCTGGCCAGAAGCAGTCCCACTGGCGGCAACCACGTCTGCGGACGTAGCACGTGCTTTTTTAACAGCATGGGTGGCGCGTTTGGAGTCCCGTCGGACATTACGTCCGACAGGGGCCCTCAATTTGTTTCCGAACTCTGGTCCACGATGGCCCGCAGCCTGGGTGTTACAATTCATCGCACAACCGCGTACAACCCACAGGCCAACGGGTTATGCGAGCGTTTTCATAGATCACTGAAAGCAGCACTCAGGGCTTCACTGACGGATGCAAATTGGGTACACAGGTTGCCGTGGGTCTTATTGGGGTTGCGCTCCGCGCCGAAAGAGGATCTGGAAGCTTCCCCGGCAGAGCTGGTTTTTGTGCAGCCCCTACGGTTTGTTTAGCGATGGCCGCCGAAAACGTTGGGACCGTGAGTGCTGGGAACTGAGTGAGCAGTGCGTGGAACTTACCGCCTGGAGCTGTGACGTTGGCCTGTGCTGTTGGCTGGATCACTCAAGCTACACAGGGGAGACAGTCAAAGGGCAGTGCATTAACCAGGCACCTGTTAGCAACATCAACCAGTAAACCATGTGCACACAGAAAATCAGCCCCCAGGATATGGTAATTCAGTGCTGCTATGACAAAAGTCCACTCATATGTGCGGCCGTGCAGAGATAAGATCAGTGTCCTCTCACCAAAGGTCTTAATTTCCGAGCCGTTTGCTGCCAACATCCCGGGGCCGCTAGGTCCTGCCAGCCGGTCGGCGTAGGTCAGCAGGATGAAGCTCTTCTGGGCTCCGGTGTCCACGAGGAAACGCCTCCCCGAGCGTGCATCCTTCAAGTAGAGTAGTTTGTTCTCTTCACCGAGGGTCGCAGCTGCTATCGACCGCCGGCCTTGGCATTTTCCCGAGCGCTTGAATTGGCACGGTGGCGCACATCTGCGTGCGTTCTCTCTGAAGCGGTGGTGGTAGAAACAGAGCGTGTCTCTCTGGCGCTCCTTGGCCCCCACTGCTGCTACCGTTGGTGGCTCCTCGCCTCCTCTGGTCGTCTCGCTGGGCTCCGCCGCTGCCGTGTTGACTGTGATCACTCTGGTGGTGAGGATGATCCAGTCCGCCTCCTGGGCTAGCTCACGGTAGTCCCGCGCGGCCAGCAACGGCGAATTGGCCAGAACCGCTCTCGCCACTGTTGGAAGGTTCCGGAGGAAAAGGTGGGCAAACAGAAAGTGCCCGTTGTCCGTGCCCATTAACGCCAGCATCTTCTCCATCAGGTCTACGGCCGACCCATCTCCTAACTCGGTCCGCGCCAGGAGCCTCTCCGCTCTCTCACATTCCGAGAGCGTGTAGCGCCAGGTGAGCGCAGCCTTGAGCGCCTCATATTTGTTGCTGGCTGGTGGCTGATCGAGCAGGCTCGCTACCTGCTGGGCTGTGCGGGAGTCCAGCGCTGCTACCACATGGTAGAACATGGTGTCGTCTGCTGTTACTCCCCGGAGGGCGAACTGGGCCTCGGTGTGGTGGAACCAAGAGTGCGGGTTGTGCTGCCAGAAATCCGGTAGCTTGACTGAAACTGCACACGCGTTGCTGGGGGTTCCAGTCCTGGCTGTCTGTGGAATGGCTGCTGCGTCTCTGGGGCTTCCTGACCGGGCCGGCTCCGGGGTTCTCGCCTCGTGTTCCATAATACGTCTTGGGTCACCAGTGTGGAGTGTGTAAATGAAGAGGCAGCTTCATGTCAGACGATTTATTACACACTCACATCTCACAAGCACAGAACAGACTGACTGGTTACAGCAAGCACTCCTCTCTATATATCGAGTCACCTTCACAAGCTTCAAGGCACCTTCTCCTACACAGCATGATATTTACACTACACTTCATTCAACCCCCTCTCACCCTCTTGGGCATTGTTCTCCCATGTGTATTCATTGTCTCTGTCTGAGGTGCGAAATAACCTAACCTCCATAACGTCATGATTTAACTTTATCCATCCATCCATCCATCCATCATCCATCCATCTTCTATTGCTTAATCCTTTTCGGATTGGCAGGGTTTGGGGGGGGGGGGGGGGTTCAAGAGGCACGAGTGCATGCAGGACAGATACAATTTTATCAGTAACTTTAATTCTAATATGATAAAACACTGAATACCTTTTAAATTCATTTGCATTTTCAGTTTTAATTGTGAAACTTTTGACTTTGCAGGAACTAATCCCCCCCCCCCCCCCCAACGGAAGGTTTGCATGTAAATGTGGCCCTCGGAAAGTGAGGAAAAAATTTTTGTGGCCCTCACTACCACCAAAGTTGCCCATCCCTAAGCCATGACAAAATCTGAAGGTGTTCCTTTACTGCCATCTTGTGTTTTTATGGGCTTAGTACAGTCCTTTGCGGTTCTGTAGCCTGATTGGTTCAAACATCATAGGCGTTTCCCATTGGTTCACTGTGTTGGCGTCATCGCGCAGTTATTTGAATGACGGAAGAAGCAGCGTCAAGAAACCAAACGGCTCCAAGGTAAATTTTGACTTCTGTTAGTTAATCAACTTCTTTTCCCCTTTTACTAAACGCAGCACGCATTAATGTAGTTATTGTGTGCTAGACAAGTCTTAAAAAATAAAAACTCAGTTCGAGTCCGCGTCTCATATATGGTCCACCTGAAGAGACAACTGCAGATACCTGAAAGTGCATTTTAATGTTTTCTTGGTAAACACTATACATATTGCTAATAATGCCCAAGGTTTTTTGATAATATTTAGGAGTGATGCACTTAGAATAATAAAGGGTTGGTCTGACCAGTTGCATTTCTACATCACATGTAGTTACATCTCAGCCAAAGTGGTGCAGTAAAGCATATCCAAAAATGACCTTTTTCTGTTTGTGTAATAATCTTTATTTCTGTAACACGGTGCACATGGGAACTTTCTCTTGGGCAGGTTTATATTGAAATAACATGAAAGTGAAGACGTTGTAAATTTGTAGGCAAAAGTTCCTTGAAAGATGATGTACAAAATCAAATTTGTGAGTGAAATGTTTGCTTCTAGAATTATGGAACCTCAGCCCTAAAATTATTTGATTAAATTATATGCTTATGCATATGAAATTAAATAAATGCAGGTTCATCATGTTGCAGATTTAGCACAAAAGGCTCTCAATTCCATCTCTGGATTCACTACTACTGTTGTCTTTAGATTGTGATCCAGATTGTATATTTTTTTTAATTAAACAGGAGCAGCTTTTCTTGCTTAAAACTATTCATAAGAGATATACAGGGGTGTGGAAAAAGCGTTTGCCCCCTTCCTGATTTCTCTTTTTTTTTCGTATGTTTGTCACACTTAAATGTTTCAGATCATCAAACAAATTTAAATATTAGACAAAGATAACACAAGTAAAGATAAGATAAGATAAGCCTTTATTAGTCCCACAATAGGGAAATTCCAGGATTGCAACAGCACAGGGATAGCAACACTCAGAGCAACAATCAGAAGGCAAGAAAAAACAAGAGCAGCGAGTATACATATGTACACATAAACATAAATATATAGACACACGGTGCGGAACATTGTAGCTAGATGGAATAAATATATGAATATATAAACACACACATAGTGCAGAGCATTGTAGCTAGATGGAATAAATATGTAAATAAATATATAAACACAGTGTGGAGCATTGTCGCTAGATGGAATAAATATATAAATATAAAAACACACACAGTGGGGAACATTGTAGCTAGATGGAATGAAACAGCATAACCGTCTACTAACACAAGTAAACACAAACCACTGCACGGTGGCGCAGTGGTGTAGCACTGTGGCAGCACAGTTTTACCCTCGGCCGGGGGACCATGGGGATCATGAGATCGTGGGTTCGATCCCAGCCCCCGACCAACAGTGAGCTGTGTGGAGTTTGCATGTTCTCCCCGTGTTGCGCGGGTTTACTCCGGGATTTCTCCGGTTTCCTCCCGCACACCAAAAAAAAAAACCATGTAGGTTTAGGGCGCTCGCGCACGCAGCGACCAGCAGCCGGTGGCTTGTCACCAGACTGCAAACCAAGTCTACCTACGGGTACAAATAAGTAACAAAAAAAAAAAATGCAGTTTTTAAATGAAGGTGTTTATTATTAAGGGGAAAAAAAATCCAAACCTACATGGCCCTGTGTGAAAAAGTGATTGTCCCCTAAACCTAATAACTGGTTGGGCCACCCTTAGCAGCAACAGCTGCAATCAAGTGTTTGTGATAACTGGCAATGAATCTTTTACAGTGCTGTGGAGGAATTTTGGCCCACTCATCTTTGCAGAATTGTTGTAATTCAGCCACACTGGAGGCTTTTCGAGCATGAACCGTCTTTTTAAGGTCATGCCACAGCATCTTAATTGGATTCAGGTCAGGACTTTGACTAGGCCACTCCAAAGTCTTCATTTTGTTTTTCTTAAGCCATTCAGAGGTGGACTTGCTGGTGTGTTTTGAATCATTGTCCTGCTGCAGAACCCAAGTGCACTTCAGCTTGAGGTCACAAACAGATGGCCTGACATTCTCCTTCAGGATTTTTTGGTAGACAGCAGAATTCATGGTTCCATTTACCACAGCAAGTCTTCCAGGTCCTGAAGCAGCAAAACATCCCCAGACCGTCACACTACCACCACCATGTTTTACTGTTGGTATGATGTTCCTTTTCTGAAATGCTGTGTTACTTTTATGTCAGATGTAATGGGACACACACCTTCTAAAAAGTTGAGTTTTTGTCTCATCATTATTTTCCCAAAAGTCTTGGGGATCATCAAGATGTTTTCTGGCAAAACTGAGACGAGCCTCTATGTTCTTTTTGGTCAGCAGTGGTTTTCGTCTTGGAACTCTGCCATGCAGGCCATTTTTCTTTCTTATGGTGGTGTCATGAACACTGACCTTAACTGAGGCAAGTGAGGCCTGCAGTTCTTTGGATGTTGTTGTGGGGTCTTTTGTGACCTCTTGGATGAGTTGTTGCTGTGCTCTTGGGGTAATTTTGGTGGTGGCATCAGCCATCACTTTTGGAGTGGTCTGCTGGGGCAGTGGCATTACTGCAGCCGATAGGAAGAGACTGAACAAACTGATTAAGAAAGCTAGCTCTGTCCTGGGGCAGCGCCTTGATCCGATGGAGGAGATAGGAGAGAGAAGGACGGTGGCTAAACTGTCATCTCTGCTGGAGTCCGAGTTCCACCCTATGCAGGACATACTGGATGCACTGAGGAGCTCATTTAGCAGCAGACTACATCATCCCAGGTGCACAACCGAGAGGTTTCGTAGGTCCTTCCTACCAACGGCTGTCAGACTGTACAACCTAAGCAGGGCTGCTCGCAGAGATAGCAAAAAGACGTAACAAACTAATAGTTTTTTGAATGCAAAAGATGCAATAGACTTACACAATGGTCCCCTCCGGCATACAACTAGGAACATACCGGTCGCTATGGAGGGTGAGAATATGTATGGGCACATAATCATACCATGTAGGATAACTAAGTAGACGGTTATGCTGTTTCATTCCATCTAGCAACAATGCTCTGCACTGTGTGTGTTTATATATTTGCATATTTATTCCATCTAGCTACAATGCTCAGCACTGGGTGTGTTTATATATTTATATATCTACATATTATTCCATCTAGCTACATTGCTCCGCACTGTGTGTGTTTATATACTTGCATATTTATTCCACCTAGCTGCAATGCTCCGTACTGTGGGTGTTTATATATTTACATATTTATTCCATCTAGCTACAATGCTCTGCACTGTGTGTTCATATATTCATATATTTATTCCATCCAGCTACAATGCTCTGCACTGTGTGTCTGTGTGTGTGTGTATATATATATATTTTATAGTAATACGTACATATGTTTATTAGCTGCTCTTGCTTGCTTGTTTTTTTTCTTGCCTTCTGATTGTTGCTCTGAGTGTTGCTATCCCTGTGCTGTTGCAATCCTGGAATTTCCCCGTTGTGGGACTAATAAAGGCTTATCTTATCTTATATATTTATAGTTTTTTTTAGAGATCTCACCACCACCCAGACAGCAGGAAAACCCTCCATTATTTTGAAATCCGAATGTTGGCACGTTTAGTTTGTCTGAAGGCTGCTGATGGATTAAAGTCATTGACTTGGTGAATTTCGGTCATCTTAACTTGTCAGGTACATAATAGGGAACATAACTGCACGGTGGCGCAGTGGTTTAGCACTGTGGCAGCACAGTTTTACCCTCGGCCGGGGGACCACGGGGATCATGAGATCGTGGGTTCGATCCCAGCCCCCGACCAACAGTGAGCTGTGTGGAGTTTGCATGTTCTCCCCGTGTTGCGCGGGTTTACTCCGGGATTTCTCCGGTTTCCTCCCGCATACCAAAACATGTAGGTTTAGGGCGCTCGCGCACGCAGCGACCAGCAGCCGGTGGCTTGTCACCAGACTGCAAACCATGTCTACCTACGGGTACAAATAAGTAACAAAAAAAAAAAAAAAAAAAAAAAAACTTAATATTGTAGTGGCTGGTGAAATACATCCTCATCAATTCATCAGTCACTCTTGCCTTTCCCTTCATATGAAGCTGGCTGCATATGAATTCTAAGCACATCTCTTAGCGAAGCGACTCTTCCATTATTGCTCCCATTTTCAGCGGTTTAAAACTATGATAAATGTCAGTGCTTATATACCTCTTCTGATTTTTTCCCACGTTTAAAGTACTTTAATAAACTCATGTTTCTGTCGAACAGTTACGCTAGCAGGACTCCGTCTGGTGACTACTGGAAAGCTTGCATGGGCGGGGCACTTCTAAACTCCGTGCGGATGATGGCCACGCACATTGTTCGTGTGCGCGCTTGCGGAAAGTCATTGCTTCATGTATCCATCCATCCATCTTCTACCGCTTTTCCGGAGATCCGGGTCGCGGAGGCAGCAGTTCAAGCAGAGCAAATATATGCTTCATATATTTTTCTTAAATTCATATCTCCTCATAAGCACGGCGGTAATTTTTCTGGCGAGGCAGGCCGCCACCCAGAAATGTTACCAGAGGACACACTGGTTTAGGTTGTTGAGCAGTGTGGTGTCACTTGCACAGGTCTGAGGTGGAGGTTTGTAGCTGGTGAGGGTCTGTATGCCACGCCAGAGGGAATGTGCATCTCTGGTGTTGCTGAAGTGTCTAGATATTTTCTTGCTGTACTGTCATTTTGCCTCCTTGATGCTACGGGACAGGTTGGCCCTAGCTGTTTTTAGTCCTGCAGTGTCGCCGGCCCTGAAGGCTGCGTCCCGAGCCCTCAGGAGCCTGTGGACCTCTGCTATCATCCATGGCTTCTGGTTAACACGAACAGTGATGGTTTTGCGGTGAACGACATCATCAATGCATTTCGCTATATATGCTACAACAACCTAAGTGTACTCCTCTAGTTTTGTGTGTCCATTGTGAGTGGCTGCGTGCTTCAAAGTGTCCCAGTCTGTAGTGCTGAAGCAGTCTTTCAGAGCATCAGAGGCTTCCTCTGGCCACATATGTACTGGGTTTGTATGCCGGCCTTAACAGGATGGTGACATGATCAGAGAGACCCAGGTGGGGAAGGGGGAGGCTCTGTATGCTTTCTTGTGAGTTGTGTACACCAGGTCCAGCAAATTGTCTCCTCTTGTTGGAAAGTCTACGTGTTGGTGTAGGTTTGGTAGGAGGGGCTTTAAATCTGCATGGTTGAAGTCTCCTGCTGTGATGAGGAATCCGTCTGGATGTGCTGTTTGTGTCTCACTGATGGCCTGATAGAGTTCTTTTAGTGCTTCACTCCTCTCGCCAGTGCCAGTGGGCGGGGTGTACACGGCGGCTGATAAGATGATGAACATTCTCTCGGAATGTAAAAGGGTCAGCACTTGATGATCATTAACTCCACCAATGGAGAAGAGTGCTTGTGTACAACACTTGCATCTCTGCATCAGGCGTTGCTGATGTACACACACATATGCCTCCACCACAGGCTTTCTCTCCTTCTGTGAGCCCTCTGTCGCTGCGGTCGCATTTTAACCCAGCTAACTGAATGGCAGTGTCTGGTATATTGTCATTTAACCACATTTCCGTAAAGATAAAAACACGGCAGTTCCGCACATCACGTTGCGTAGTTCTCAGAAGCTGTATGTGGTCTAGTTTGTTGTCTAGTGAGTGTACATTGGCCAGAATGAGGGAATGAATTGGGAGTCTGTGCAGGCTACTGGTTAGCTTCATTCGGATACCTAAGATAAGATAAGATAAGCCTTTATTAGTCCCACAATGGGGAAATTCCAGGATTGCAACAGCACAGGGATAGCAACACTCAGAGCAACAATCAGAAGGCAAGAAAAAAAAAAAAGGCAAGCAAGCAAGAGCAGCTAATATACATATGTACATATTACTATAAATATATATATATATATATATATACACACAGACACACAGTGTAGAGCATTGTAGCTGGATGGGATAAATATATGAGTATATAAACACACAGTACGGAGCATTGCAGCTAGATGGAATAAATATGTAAATATATAAACACACAGTGCGGAGCAATGTAGCTAGATGGAATAATATGTAGATATATAAACACACAGTACGGAGCATTGCAGCTAGGTGGAAAAAATATGTAAATATATAAACACACAGTGCGGAGCAATGTAGCTAGATGGAATAATATGTAGATATATAAACACAGTGCGGAGCATTGTAGCTAGATGGAATGAATATATAGATATATAAATATAAACATAAACATAAACACACCCAGTGCGGAGCATTGTAGCTAGATGGAATAAATATATAAATGTATAAACACACAGTGCAGAGCATTGTTGCTAGATGGGATGAAACAGCACAACCGTCTACTTAGTTATCCTACATGGTATGATTATGTGCCCATACATATTCTCACCCTCCGTAGCTACCGGTATTTTCCTAGTTGTATGCCGGAGGGGACCATTATGTAAGTCTATTGCATCTTTTGCATTCAAAAGGGCTGCACGGTGGCGCAGTGGTTTAACACTGTAGCAGCACAGTTTTACCCTCGGCCGGGGGATCGCGGGGATCATGAGATCGTGGGTTCGATCCCAGCCCCCGACCAACAGTGAGCTGTGTGGAGTTTGCATGTTCTCCCCGTGTTGCGTGGGTTTACTCCGGGATTTCTCCGGTTTCCTCCCACATACCAAAAACATGTAGGTGTAGGGCGCATGCAGCGACCGGCAGCCGGTGGCTTGTCACCAGACTGCAAACCAAATCTACCTACGGGTACAAATAAGTAACAAAAAAAAAAAAAAACAAACAAACAAAAAACTATTAGGTTGTTACGTCTTTTTGCTATCTCTGCGAGCAGCCCTGCTTAGGTTGTACAGTCTGACAGCCGTTGGTAGGAAGGACCTGTGAAACCTCTCGGTTGTGCACCTGGGATGATGTAGTCTGCTGCTAAATGAGCTCCTCAGTACATTCAGTATGTCCTGCATAGGGTGGAACTCGGACTCCAGCAGAGATGACAGTTTAGCCACCGTCCTTCTCTCTCCTATCTCCTCCACCGGATCAAGGCGCTGCCCCAGGACGGAGCTAGCTTTCTTGATCAGTTTGTTCAGTCTCTTCCTATCGGCTGCAGTAATACCACTGCCCCAGCAGACCACTCCAAAAGTGATGGCTGATGCCACCACCGTGTCATAGAATGTCTTCAGCAGCGCCCCTTGTACACCAAAAGACCTGAGTCTCCTCAGTAGGAACAGCCTGCGCTGTCCCTTCTTGTAGAGTGCGTCAGTATTGTGTGACCAGTCTAGTTTATTGTTTAGATGAACACCCAGGTACTTGTAGGATGTCACCATCTCAATGTCTGTTCCCTGTATATTTACTGGTGCTGTGAGGGGTTGTCCTTGCCTGCGGCAGTCAACCACCAGCTCCTTAGTTTTCCTCGCGTTGATCTGGAGGCAGTTCCGATGGCACCAGTCCACGAAGTCCTGGATAAGCCCTCTGTACTCAGCTTCATCTCCATTGGAGATGAGGCCAACGATCGCAGAGTCATCAGAGAACTTCTGTAGATGGCAGTGTGTTGTGTTGTGTGAGAAGTCTGCAGTATAAAGAGTGAACAGGAAGGGAGCCAACACCGTTCCCTGGGGGGCCCCCGTGCTACTGATGATCGTGTCGGACACACAGTCCCGGGTTCTCACAAACTGAGGCCGGTTCGTGAGGTAGTCCAGGATCCATGATGACAGGTGCTGGTCCACCCCTGCGCGCAGCAGCTTGTCCTTCAGGATCATCGGTTGGATGGTGTTGAAAGCACTGGAGAAGTCAAAGAACATGATCCTCACCACATTCCTGGGCTTCTCCAGGTGGGACAGAGAATGGTGAAGGAGGAAGATCACCGCATCCTCCACCCCAATGCCATGCTGGTAGGCGAACTGGAGTGGATCCATCGCTGGTTCCACCAGGGGGCGGAGGTGAGCAAGGAGCAGTCTCTCCAGGGTCTTCATCAAGTGGGACGTCAAGGCCACCGGTCTGTAGCTGTTCAGGTCTTTGGGGTGGGAAGTTTTTGGTACAGGTACCACACAAGATGTTTTCCACAGCTGTGGTACCCTCCCCAGCTTCAGGCTCAGGTTGAAGATGTACGTTTTGAAGATCCACGTTTACCTCTCTTTTGTCGCCGCTCACACCATCTATGGCATCTCCATTTGAAATGAGACACGACAGTCGAGCCTGGGGGTGTGAAGGACTGGTGGAGAATACCCAGGCCACGGAGATTCTCTGTAACACTCTGGTCCAGGACGTAATGTTTGGTCATGTTCCTTATCCCCATGAGGTTGTGGCAACTGTAGCTTGTGCGCAGCTTCATATCTGTACATTAAGCACATGAATATACACTTAAGCATAATTTAAACAACACTAAGTGGCACAAAACACAAAGAGAGATGAGAGGCCGCTCCATGTTCATGCGCCACCTAGCGTGTACCAGAAACTCTGTTTCAGTCTGGTTTTTTTGTTTTAATTGTCCGGTATCTTTTTCCAGAGGGGAGGGAGGAAAACAGTGAATGTCCGGGGTGAGTAGGGTCCACGGAGATGCTCCTGGCCTTTTTTTGAAGTCTACCAGAATAAATGTTTTCAAGACGGAGTAGTATGGTGCCAATAATTTTTTCTGCCACCCTCACCACCCACTGCAGGTCCTTCCTGTCCTCTGCGGTGCAGCTTCTAAACCACACTGTACAGCAGTAGGTCAGGAGGCTCTCGATGGCTGCTCGATAGAAATTCAGCAGCAGGTGATGAGGGAGGTGAGCTTGCCTTAACTTCCTGAGGAAGTAAAGTCTCTGTTGTGTCTTCCCCCACCTGATAAGAGATGTTAATGGACCAGGTGAGGTCGGCTGAGATGTGAACACCAAGAAACTTAAAGCTCCCTACTCTCTCTACTACCTCTCCATTAATGCAAAGGACAGAGGGCTCAGTGTGTTTGGATTTCCTGAAATCCACAATCAGTTCCTTGGTTGTTGTAATGTTCAAGTCCATATTAATCCTGACACACCAGTCAGACAGATGCTGGACCTCCTTCCTGTAGGCTGACTCATTGTTGTCTGTTATCAGTCCTACTATGGTGGTGTCATCAGCAAATTTAACAGTGGTGTTCCTAGAGTGGATGGGGGAAGATGTAGTGATGAACTGTGTTAACCGACGATGGTTTTCCAAAGTGTTCTTGAGCCCACGTGGTAATATCCTTTACAGAATGATGCCATTTTTTTAATGCAGTGCCATCTGAGGGATCAAAGGTCACTGGCATTCACTGTTGGTTTTCAGCTTTGTCACTTATGTGCAGAAATTTCTCTAGATTCTCTGAATCTTTTGATGATATTATGGACTGTAGATGATGAAATCCTGAAATTCCTTGCAGTTGTACATATGTTCAGAAATATTGTTCTTAAACTTTTGGACTATTTACCCACAGAGTTGTTCACGAAGTTGTGACCTTCATGGTGAATGATTGAGCCTTTTGGGGATACTCCTTTTATACCCAATCATGACACTCACCTGTTTCCAATTAACCTGTTCACCTGTGGAATGTTCCAAAAAGGTGCTTTTTGAGCATTCCTCTACTTTCCCAGTCTTTTCTTGCACCTGTCCCAGCTTTTTTGGAACATGTCACAGGCACCAAATTCAGAATGAGAGCATATGTGACCCGTGCTGTCAAAATGAGTCACTTTGAGGAAATTATCAAAACTGAGGTAATGTTTATTTTTCCATATTCTGTATTGAAAGACCTTCAAAATGATATTTAATTTGTAGCAAGTGTGCAAAAACGGACCCGGAAAAAGCCGATATGTTTATATTTTGGCTAGGTTGAAAACTCGCATTCGATCGGTCGGGAGTTACGTCTTCCACCAAAACATATGTATTTTTAGAAAGTTCGATTTCTAAGCTTTACAATGATGCCAGGCACTCATGGGGGTTTTCCCAGGACTAGCAAACAAAGAAAGAGTCATGATTTATGACTTCTCGTGCCTGTACCTTGTAATGACGTGGTGCGCATTCCGACTCATTTTGCCAGCACGGGTCACATATTTGCAATAGAACATTAAAGTTTATCAGTTTGAACAATAAATATCTCATCTTTGTAGTGTATTCAGTTGAATATAGGTTGAAAATGATACAATACAACCGGAATTGGGGTTGTATTTGGTGGGAAACCTGAACTAGCTGCACAGAAATATAATGAAATAATTATTTGAAATACCAGAGTTTTAAATAATTTTTGTCATTTGCAGGAAAACTTTGAGGAAACTTAACTGTTCATCTTCGGAGTACTTGCATTGGGCTGGAGTGATGGAACAGGTAGCTGTCGCCTAGTGAGTGAAATGATGGTCGTCAGAAGGTGTAGACAGGTGGAGGGGAGGAGTGTGGGGGGGATCACCTTTCTTTCAACATTACACTACAAGTAGTAGCAGCTCGTCTTATCATTTGAGACAGACACCACAAAGAGTTGTGCTCTAAAAAAGCTACTGTGTTAAGAATAGGCATGCATTCATGGACTTCACATTATGTACATTCAGCAAATAGAACATATGTTTATTTGTGGACCCACGAGCAGTTTAAGGTAGAGTTGTGACCTCTGATTTTAATTTAATTTTGCTGCACTGTGACTGATTGCTCCTGTTTGTGTGTTACAGCTGGAGCAGGTGGAGTGGGACGAGGTGAATAAAATCCTGCAGCATCATGGATTCAAGCCGGTGTTTTTTGCCGATCCTGTTGAGAATAAGAATCTTTCAGGTAAGGGTCTAGAAATTTATTCTCAGAATTATAATATCTGAATAACTGGAATGTACTTCACCATGTTTGTGGGGATGAACAGTATAAACATGGCTTGTTAGTGATGCCGCTGCGCCTGTGTTCAGATTTGGTCCTGCTGGACAAGAAGTCAGCTGCAGAGGTGAGGGCGACTCTGAGAACGATGCTGTCGGACTCTGAGAGAAGACAGGACCTCATTCAGGAGCTTGTCAAGTCCAACAACCAGCTCAGGTAAGTCTACCACAAAAAAACTTGTATGATTCACTAAAACCTTAAAGTCAGAGCAGCAACACTGTCTTCAGTGTCTTAATTATCTCTGCATTTCCAGCACTGACACCAGGTACAGTGCTTTACACAAGGATCTCCCTGTCTTATAATTCTGTTATGTTAATGCTATGATTACTCTTGAGAGATGTGAAAATAGTCATGCAGAGAACTGGAAAATATTTGGAAGAAAAGCCTGGGTAGTGCTTTAGGTGTCAGTGAGTTGGCCAGGTTATTGATGTACAGCTGCAACAAATGAGCTAAAAACTCCAGAAAAAAGTGTGGAGGAAAATCATATCACTGCATATTAATTAGCACAGATACACCATTCATCAGCCACATTAATTTATGATTCTGAAATTATACTGATGTTCAGGGCTATACAGGGACTTTTGCACTGCTTGCAGATTTGTGAATTTGAATGTAATGTTTTCCACAAGTAGATCACATGACTTTATTTTTGGGTCCCTCCTGCTGGAATGTGGAGTCATTCAGACTGAAGTGGAACCAGGCAGGAACGGTTGTTTCATGCGTGTGTGGTATATGTTACTGTTGGCGGTGAATAATGCATATACAGTTTTGTGGGGACCACCTGTCGTCCTGTCATTTAATCCCCTCATATCAGATGAGTATGACAGGGGACGTAATTGAAATGAACAGACTGGTCAAGTTTTTTTTTTCTACTGCGTGGGGACCATAGGCTGTAAATGACGGTAGATGATGCTGCATCGCTTGCATCCACTGTACCAAAGTGAAGCTCAAGTTCCTACATTTTGTGCACAGCTATTGTGCATTTGTGACATCATCTTGGAGTGACTGTGAAGTTTGTGCCCTAACGACTGCCCATTATGTCTTTGTGGCAGCCCTACTCAGTCAGTAGGGGTGGGAATCACCAGAGGCTGCACAATACAATATTATCATGATACTTGGGCTGCGATGCAATATTATCACAATCTAGCAATACACAGAGTATTGCAATTTTCAGTGTTTCCTCAGGCTTAAAGACCTTGGCACAGTGGCAACATATTTTTCCGGGGGGGTGGGGGGTGGCACATGACGCTATTGTAACCGGAATATGTTAATTTTATACTATTTATTTCTTTTTTTAATTTTGCACAGTAACTTTGCATATGGAACTTACCATTTTAAGTACTGTACAACCAAGGCTTTAGTGTTGGAATATTGGGCCAGTTGGGACCCACCCAGATGTCCTGTGTTTGGACTTTTTAGTGGTGTCATCCTTCTCTCCTGGACCCTCTGCCTGAACACTTTCCTCTCCTTGGCTCCTCTCTTCTGTCTCATCTTGCCCTCTCTGAGCTCAGTCTAATTCAGGTTCTCTCTCTGTCTATGGTGGTATACAAACAGGTTAGAAAATATCAAGTGTCATGTGTTGTCCTGCAGGATTTTTTTTAAAATTTATCTAAATTTGCAACCATTTTCCTTAAATTTGCTATTTCCTCTTGTAAAAGTGACTTTTCTTGTACATTTGAGACTTTATTATAAGTTTATTGATTATTTTATGGCTAATTTTTAAAATAAAATTACTGTTTTATTAATAAATTTGAAACAAACAGTGGTATTTTTTTAAATTTTTTTCTTATAACAATTTACACTTTTGACCATTGCTTTGCAATCAGAACAGAACAATAACTTAACTCTGATTTCAAAGAAAACAAATTAATAAAATTGTACTTAATGAAATAAATTAACTTAAATGACCAAAGATGCAGTTATTTCTGTTACAATATTTCTATACGTTTATAGTTTTTTAGAAATCTCCTCAGCACCCAGACAGCAGGAAAAACCTCCCTTATTTTTTGAAATCCAAATGTTGGAACGTTTATTTTGCCTGAAGGCTGCTGATGGATTAAAGTCATTGACTTCGTGAATTTCGGTCATCTTTTTTTTTTTCCACAATATCTTTATTGAACCTTTTTTTTTTTTTTTTTTTTTAACAAACATGAAACAAACAATCAAACACTAACACTAAAGTACTACAAAAAAAAAAAATGCACTAAAAACACCAACAACCACCAACAAAATCAAATCTTCAACAATGCTCCTCTGTTTAGTCTAGACAATCCAATACATAAGTATACATATTATGTTCACCAGTTTGGAATTTACAAGGTCCACACACATCATTCACCTTCTTCTTCAAGAGTTATGTTTAAATTTTTTACATAATCAATAAAAGGTCTCCATATATTCTCAAACACAATTTCCTTTGATTTCAGTATATATGTTATTCTTTCTAATGGAAGGTTTGTTAACATCTGTCTTAACCACTGAGTCACATCTGGTCTATGAGTCTTTTTCCATAATAGTGCAATACATTTTTTGGCATTAAGCAAACTGAGGTCTATGAATGTTCTTTCACTTTTATTAAAATTATGCTTTTCTGGGTACAGACCCAACAAAAACAGTTTAGGATTCAATATGATTTGTTTTGAGATTATTTTTTCAATTGTTACCCTCACCTCTTCCCAAAACATTCTTATTAATCTACATTCCCATAAACAATGAAATAGGGTTCCTTTACTTTCCATGCATTTTGTGCATGTATCTGGTATATTTTTGTTATATCTATTTAACTCCTCCGGTGTAACATACATCCGCATTAACCATTTGAAATGTATCAATTTAAGGCGTGCATTTATTGATTTGGTTTGAGCTTCTGTACAAGCCAATTCCCATTGTTCCTCTGAAATTTCAGTTTGCAGATCTTCTTTCCAGTAGTTTAATCTTTTCAGTGAATTTTCACTTGAAGATAGTGTCAATGAGTTATAAAACTCTGAAATAATACCCTTTCTTTTACTATCTTTCATCATCATTTTTTTCAAGGATGAATAAATAGGTCGAGTGAGAGCTTTATTTTGATTTGATCGAATAAAGTTTCTAAGTTGAAGATATTTAAAAAAATGTGTTCTATTGAGATTAAATTTGATCCTCAGCTCTTCAAAAGACATTATGTTATCTGCACATGGCAAATATAAATCCTGAATCTTTTGTATCCCTTTTAAATTCCATACTTTAAATACAGCGTCCGCTCTCCCTGGTTTAAAATATTGATTACCCCATATTGGACTAAATTGTGACAATAACTGTGGTTCTTTTAAATAGTTTTTAGCTTCACACCATATTTTGATCATATGCTTTACAAATGGATTTTTAACTTGTTTTTGTAATTTTTTTGCCGAATCTGAGTATATGAATATGGGAAGAGGTAAAGGTAAATTGTATGATTCCATTTCAGTCCAGTGAGGGAGATCATTTGATGAAAAATAATATGTCATAGACCTCAGTTGTGCCGACCAATAATACAACATAAAATTTGGACATTTCAGACCTCCACGATCAAATGGTAAATATAATAAAGACAAACGTAATCTAGCCCTCCTGTTGTTCCATATAAATTCCACTAACTTTTTTTTTATTCTTGAGAATAGATCTAAAGGTGGTGATAAGGGAATGTATTGAAATAAATAAAGTATTTTAGGTAAAATATTACTTTTAAGTATATTGATTCTCCCGATCATCGACATTGGTAGTGACATCCATCTCTGAGTTAACTCATTGATATCTGACATTAAGGCTTCATAGTTGACGCTGGCGACTGATTCTAGCTTAGGCACAATTTGGATTCCTAAATATTTAAACTGATTTACAACATTGAATTGATTTACCTCAGGGGCTGGGTAATTTCTCTGGGTCTCATTTAGCATTAATATTGAAGATTTAGTTTTATTTATTTTATATCCTGATATTTCCCCCAAATTCTTTATTAAATTCAACAAGGTTGGAATTGATTTTTTTAGATTCGACATAAACAAAATTATGTCATCGGCGTACAGGGAGATTTTATGTTCTGTTGGTCCAACTTTAATTCCATATATTTGTGAATGTAAACGTATCGCTATCGCTAAAGGTTCAATTGCCATAGTAAACAGTAAAGGTGAAAGTGGACAGCCTTGTCGACATCCTCTATTGATTTTTATTGGTTTTGAAATATTGTTATTTGTTAGGATTTCTGCTGTAGCATTATTGTATATTATTTGAACCCATTTTATGAAATTATTTCCAAGTCCAAACCTTTGTAGGACTTCAAAAAGAAAGGGCCATTCAACTCTATCAAAGGCCTTTTCGGCGTCCAGTGATAGGAGAGCTGTATCCGGTGCTTCTTTATTAAAATAAATAATATTAAATAGTCTTCTTACATTATGGAAGCCTTGTCTACCCTTTATAAAGCCATTCTGATCTCGATTAATAATATTTGGTAAAATTTCTTGTATTCGTCTTGCTAAAATTTTACAGATTATCTTAAGGTCGGCGTTTAATAGGCTTATTGGTCTCATATTTTCACATTTATTAGAGGGCTTACCTGGTTTTGGCAGCAGTATAATTAAGGCATTATTTATGTATGATGGTAAATTATTATTTTGAAATGCTTCTAAAACCATTTCCAAAAAAGGTTTTATTAATTTATTCTTAAATTTTTTATAAAGGTCAACTGGAAGACCATCTGGTCCTGCACTTTTTCCTGATTTCATATTATCAATGGCTAGCCCAACTTCTTCTTGACTAATTTTAGACTCCAATATCTCCCTGTTTTCATTTGGAATACACGGTATAGATAGTTCGTTCAAAAACCCATTTAGTTTTGTTAAATCAGGTTCATTTTTGGTATCATATAATTTTTCATAGTAATCTCTAAAGGCTCTATTAATTTCTAAAGGATCTATAACTACCTGTCCATTACTTATAATACTGGTAATTGGTGTTTTAATTTCTAATTGTTTAATCTGCCATGCTAATAATTTTCCTGATTTTTCACCTTGTTCATAAAAAGATTGTTTCAATCTTAGAAGACTCGAGGCAGCTCTATTCGCTGATTTTTTGTCGTATTCAGCTCTCAAAATCAGTAATTCATTCTCCAACCTTGGGTCACTTCCTGCATACACTTTTTCCTGAAGACTTTTTATTTTATGTTCCAATTTAGCTCTCTCCTCTCGAGTCTTCTTAGATTTTGATCCTGTATAACTAATAATATGTCCCCTAATAAAAGCTTTGAAAGCCTCCCACTTTACACATGCTGATGTTTGTGTAGTATTGATGTCAAAGAACTCGTCTATCTGTTTTTCTATATACTTGACAAATTCCTCATCCTGAAGCCATTTATGCTGAAATTGCCATCTACCTGATTCCTTTGTCAATTTTTTATCTACATATATTAGACAACAGGGTGCATGATCAGAGATCACGATGTTATCATAAAAGCAGTTTTGAATCTTGGACCTTAATTCTGTGGAAATCAAAAAATAATCAATACGTGAGAATGTCTTGTAGGTACTGGAATAACAAGAATAGGCTTTAACTTGTGGTTTCATTTCTCTCCATATATCTAACAATCTCAATTCTTTCATAAAATGATTAATAGTCATCCTACATCCAATGTGCGTACAATCCAGTCCTGTTGATCTATCTATACCTGGATTCAATGTACAATTAAAATCCCCTGCTATTATATGTTGCCCTGTAAGTGATGATAAGATAAGAAATAAATTAGCAAAGAACTTCTGATCATCTATATTGGGACCATATAAGTTCACAAGATTTATATTTTCTAATAGCAAAGAACCTTGAATGATTACATATCTTCCAAATTTGTCTCCAATTACATTTTTCACTTGAAAAGGAACTGATTTATGTATGAGAGTCATAACTCCCCTGGCTCGGGATGAAAATGAAGAGGTGAATACACTTCCTTGCCATCTACTCCTAATTCTTTTAACATCCTCCTCTATTAGATGAGTTTCTTGTAAAAACACAATTTTTGAACCCATGTCTTTTATTTTATTCATAACTTGTTTAAGTTTTTTTAAATTTTGTAGACCTCTGCAATTCCATGAAGTTAAATTAAGATTAACACTTTGGTTTATGATCAATAGAGAGTTTGGGATTACCTTGCAGTGTAAACATGCTCATACAGAGAAGCAAAAACATGAGTGGTTGAACATTCATCCTACAAACTACACACAAACAAATTTCCCCTTCCCACACTTGTGGCAAACCCCCCAAAATCAAAAGAAAAATTCTGTCTCCCGATATAGCCATCGACCGTTCCACACCCACGGGGAACAGCCTAAGCCACTCCTTCTTCATCCTCCCAATCACCCTAACTCTACTGCTTTTAATGACGTAACATTAACTCTCCTCTGTAGTTTTCCAACTTAACTCCAAAATTTTTAACAACTTTGTACATCATAGTTTTTTTTGTTTGTTTTGTTTTTGTTTTGTTTTTTTAATATATAATACAATCTATATTTTGTAAACTTACTATTTACTTCAAGTCAGTCAGATGCCTGTGCAAATGCTTAATTATTCTACCTTATATTTTGTTCATGCTTAGCTCCCACCAGTCTCTTCTTCTTCTTTGATCTTCTTGATGAACTCCTGCGCCTCCTCTGGGGTCTTGAAGATGTGGGTTCTGCCCTCATACGTGGTCAGCAGTCTCGCAGGATAGATTACACCATGACGAATCCCAAGGTTGCGCAGCTCCTTACGTATGGGATCAAACTGCTTCCTCAATTGCTGGATTCCTGTGGCCAAATCTGGGTAGAACCGCACCTGCTGGTCCTGGTGTTTAATCTCTCCTTTAGCTCGTGCAGCGTTGAAGATCTTCATCCTGTCTCTGTTGCTAAGAAACTTCATAATTAAGGTCCTCGGCGGTCCCTTATCTCTCCGTGGGCCAATACGATGTGCATTTTCCAGAACCACTGCTGATTGCAATTCCTCGCTGCCCAGCACCTCCGGAATCCACTTTTCCAGAAAGGAACATACGTCCCGACCTTCTGATTCCTCTGGAAGACCCACCAGCCTCAAGTTATTCTGTCTCGACCGAGATTCCAAATCCAAAATATTATTTTCCAGAGATTTATTTTTTTTTTCCAAAATGCGCACCTTTAATTGAAGACGGGTGACGTCATCTTCAGCACTAGCGAGACGGAGCTCCATCTGCGCCGTTCGTTCTACACAGTCACCCAATTCCTTTCTTATTCCTTCCAACGCTGTCATAATCCCATCAAATCTAGAGGAAAAGTCCGCTCTCATTGAACTCATGGCAGCCATCAGCGCATCTGCGCCTCCCCCCGCAGACATCGCACCGTTGCCAGCCTCCTCCGCCATATATGGAGTTTTATTTGCTGCGTCACAGACCTGAAAGTCCGTTAATTTGGACTGTTTCGGCGGCTTGCTTTTTCCTTTGCCTGGTTTTCCAGCCTTAGGCTTCGCCGACATATCCTCGCTCAAACGCTGGGATACGTTCTGTCCCAAATGAGAGAGTTATTTGCCAATTTTTTTTCTCCAGGAGCAGAGCAGAGCGAGACACGTCCGTCCTACGTGGCAGCCATAACCGGAAGTGAATTTCGGTCATCTTAACTTTCCAGGTACAATATAATGAACATAAATTAGTTAATTAATATTAACCAAGGCAAAGGTAAAAACAATTCCTTTTCATTCTTCTCTGAAATAAGAAAAACAAAAAATTAATGATTAAAAAGAAGACAAAATGAATCAACTCGAGCTCTTAACCACACCTGCTGGCTAAGCGACTCTTCCATTATTGCTCCCATTACTAGTGGGTTAAAACCATGATAAATGCCTCCACTGTTTACATACCTCTTCTGATTTTTTTTTTTTTTTTTTCGCATTTAAAGGACTTTAATAAGCTCATGTTTCTCTCGGATAGTGACGCTAGCGAGGCACTCTGCCTGGCAACTGAAGTGCGGTCACGCGGGTGCGGTGCTTCTGAACTCCGTGCGGATGACGGTCACACACGTTATTCGTGTGCGCACTTGCGGACTGTCATTCCTTCATATTATTTTTTTAATTTTATATTTCCTCATAGGAATGGCGGGAAATTTACCACTGCCACCAGGAAATGTTACCAGAGGAAACCCTGGATTTTCCCATCCTGATCTCTGTCTTCTTCAGCTCTTGGCTAGATCTCAGGAGTCACTCCTTTGCTGTGCTGACCTAACAAGACAGTGAACATTTCACACCATTTTTATTATCCCCAGCTGGTCGAAGCACAAAGGGGAAGTATGTTATTGGGCAATCCATCCGTCTGTCCGACATTTGTGAAATCAACTTCTCCTACAGTTTTGTTCCAAATGTTTTGAAACTTGGTACCAGGGTTTGATATATGCCCATGATGTGTATATTGCAATTTGACTCTCATCAGATGACCTTGAGGTCAAAGGTTAGAGGTCAGATTTTCGCTAAATCTTGTAAATGCAATAATTACTGGAAAAAAATGATGTAGGCTTTTCAAATTGATACATTTAAGATTCAAAGATTTTATTGTCAATACTGCTATACATGCAGGACATACAGGAGAATTGAAATGACGTTTCTCTTTTCATTGGTGTGTATTTCATAAAAAAAGAAAAGGAATAAGGCTGGAAAAAAGAAAAGCAAACAGCAACAGCAGCAGTCTATGTACAGTAATGCAACCCGTGGTGCCAATGGCAGCCAGAAGGAACCTGATCTCCATAGAGATAAACGATTAGCTATAATAAATAATAAACCCAGCAATCCTGTATACAGACAGCTAGAGATGAATACCCGTAGTTGCATTTCAGTGGTGGTAGTGTAGGTGCAGATAGTGACAGATATGATTGCATGTGGTCAGTATTGCAGTGACAGACAGACAGCAGCAGATATAGCATTTGTGCAAATGGTTGCGGTTATTGTGCAGAGACATGCAACAGCAAAAGTACAACAAACAACAGTATTACTGTTGGTGTGCCAGTCTTTCTGTGCCAACAGCTGAGGTAGTTATTGTGCAGGTTATTATGTTACTGTCCGGGGGGGGGAGGGTGAGCATGTTAAATTAATAAATTAAGTGAAGCATACAGCACATCAGAAAAAATAATGTCACGTAACATAAGCTTAAATAATCAGATGTTGCTGTTTTGTGGCTCATTAGTGTTTTTAACTATTGAAACCAGGCTTGACATTAACACCCGTCAGCCTGCCACTGGCAGGTTGATTCCACCGATGGCGGGTAAGACAGCAATTCCCACTAGCTGCTTTAGCGGGTGTAGTTTTCTTAAGCGACATCTAAATAATAAGCCTATTGCAGTGTGAGACTATGAAACTACAGCTCCCATAAGCACTATCTGCGCACACACAGTGTGTTCTCATTGGTCCACTGTCGGCAGCAGCAGCCCTGGTACACACAGGACGGAGTCCGTGCTCAGCGTGCTGGGTACAGGTGAAGGCGCAGATGGTCTGCTCTGTGGTTTGGTTCATTTTATAGCCAGTCTGGTGAAACGCCGATGAACAGACAGCAGCCGCTCTCAGATCATGGATAACTGCCCCTGTTTTTTTTTCTGGTGAAAACAGGTAGTGTAGATTTACATTAAATCCATCAGCAACTACTAATTACGTCATGCAACCCTGAAGGGGTGTCCCAGATCATAGGTCATTTTCAGTCCCCACCCCTTGGCCTTTGATTTCAAGGACCAAGGGGTGGGGGTAGGCAAAGGGCAAGAGGTACAAATGACAATTGGGACGGATCCCAAATCTACCTGTACGGCACTCTCATATTACAAATATGTTTCTTGACTGTTTTACAGTATTTACTGCTGTTAATAATTAAACAGTGTTTCTCTTGCTAATTTTTATGTACTGTATGTATAAGGATCATTTATATTTAAAAAGGTTGTAAATTTAGTTTAGTAAGTACGATTCATCATGCAACAGTCAAATTTGATCATGTTAAACATAATTTTCCAACCACAATATTGTGACTAATGAAAAGGCTGAGTGGTTTATAACTTTGGAAAATCACTAGCTACAGTGGCCGGTGAGCACAAAAGTTAATGTTAAGTCCTGACTAAAACGCTACATAATTCAAGCACAAAGCTTACTTTGAACTGTTTCTGACTTCACTCAGCTTCTAGCGAAACTGAGAAAAAAATCCAGGCTGAGCCATGCGCTGAATCCTGGGATATGTTAGGGCCACAAGGATACTCTCCATGCGTCCTTCATTTTTGGAGTTTTGAAGGCTGCATTTGTGGGCCGCATGTGAAGGAGCCCAAAGAGGGGGACAGCCTTCGACGCAACGCAGTGACATATCTGGCCTGAAAATACGCACGCAGAGCCTGAATTGAGACACAGCCAAAATCTCAACAACAAAGAAAGCTAGGGTCACCAAACCTCGTACACAGGTTCACTCAGAGACCATAACCTCTGACTACCGGTTTGGGGTCAAAAGGTCAAAGGTCAAGGTTGGCAGTCCTTATGATCTCTCTAGGGTCACCATACTTGCTACACAGGATCCTGACCTACAACTGTAGGTTTTATACTTTGTTGTATGTTCATGGATGATGGGTTTATCATAATCTAGTTCTGCCACAGTAATTGAAAAATTGAAAACTGCTCTCTGTTGGTAAGTATTAGGATCTTCAAAGAAAAAGGAGGTGGGGGATATTGCACTTTCCTCAGAGTGCTCTTGTTACTCTGGGGCCTAAATAGGTAAGTGTGTATTTGCAGCATTTATTAATAATTTTTAACAAGGTGTCACAATATTGATGTCTCTGAATCAATACAGTATCACCGCCAAAAAGCATTGCAGTATTATGCTGTATTGATTTATTTTCACCCACTCCTATCAGTCACCACCACACCCTTTTTAAATAGCATCAAATAACTAATTAAACCAGTCTGATCCATAAAACGAACACTTGAACATACAGTAAGGAGAACTAACTTTAAGGACAGGTCTTACTTTTAGTTTTCCGTTTGGCAGAATCTGCACACAATAATGAGGGGGAAGGAGGGCTTATTGTCATATTGCAGCCAGCCCTGAGAGTGACTGAGATGCACATGAAGCTTGGTTACGTGAATTACATCGGGGGTCACCAACTGGCGGACTCCAGTCCGGATCCGGACCCCGAGACTCCTTCGTCTGGACCCTGAAGCCTTTTGATACAATTTGGTGAAAAGGGAGACTGTTTTATTTTGGTGGGGAAAAAAGCGGAAGTTAACTGCTGCATCTGCAACCGTCCGACAGGGAGGAGGCTGGGGAGGAGGACCGACTTGTTGGACCTTTTGCAGTTTTAGGTGGTGACTCCTGAATTACACTGATAAATGTATGATTTCTGCATACACAGACTCCACCATGGAGAGGAATGCATCAATCCCTTATCAGTTTCCATTCAGTATCGGCAGATATCGTAGCCAAGATATCGTATCGGCTTAGAGGTTAAAAAAAAAAAAAAAGCCGGATCAGTGCATCCTTAACCATGAAACAGGAAAATATTTAACTTAAGACATGAATAAAACAAAATTTGTCAACAGTTTGGATTGTGGAAGGTCAAATGTCTGTCATTATTGTAGTATAACCCTAATGACAATACCTCAGACTTGACCAATTCAATTCAACTTTATTTATATAGTGCCATTTCACAACAGTCATCTCATAGCACTTTTAACTGTAGAGGAAACCCCCACAATTGCAGAAAGACCCCAGCAATCAGGCGATCCCCTGTGAGCAAGTGCTTGGCGACAGTGGAGAGGAAAAACTCCCTTTTAACAGGAAGAAACCTCCAGCAGAACCAGGCTCAGGGAGGGGCAGTCATCTGCTGCGACTGGCTGGGGGGTGAGGGGATAGAGAAGATGAAAAGAACAGATATGTAGAGAGCAAACAGCACGATGGGGACTCTGTCTATGGGAGAGAACAAACAGATGTTAATGACCAGCAAAGAAAAAAAATATTTCATTGAGAGTGAAGAAAGGAGTGAAGCCCAGTGCATTATTGGAGGTCCTCTGGCTGTCTAAACCTATTAGCAGCATAACTAAGGGAGGGTTCAGAAATCATCGGTTCAGAGACACATGATCCCTCCCTAATTGTAGGCTATATCAAAAAGGAAGGTTTTAACCCTATTCTTAAAAACAGAGATCGAGTCTGACTCCCAAATCCAGATGGGCAGCTGGTTCCACAGGAGAGGAGCTTGATAACTGAAGGCTCTGCCTCCCATTGTACTTTTGGAGATTCTAGGTATTACAAGTAATCCAGCATTTTGGGAACATAGTGCTCTGTTAGGATAGTACGGTAGTATCAGATCTTTTAAATAAAAAGGGGCCTGATAGTTTATAGCTTTGAAAGTGAGAAGAAGGATTTTAAACTTAATTCTAAACTCTATGGGAAGCGAGTGAAGGGATGCCAGAACCGGAGAGATATGATCTCTCTTTCTAGTACCTGTTAATGTACTAGACCACGAAATAGTCAGGTGAGCTATTGATTACGATTCAAATCACTGCTCTTAGAGGAAGTTAGTCCAAATGATGTTTTGCATAATCTACTTTCCTATGTTAATCATTAGGGAGGAGGTTCAGGAGCACATGTGTAGAGCAGCCCAGCAGTCCCAGAGGGCCATAGAACTGGAGGGGCTGCTGGACAAGGTGAAGAACAGAGTCCAGGACCTGGAGGACTGCTACTTCGGCAAGGCTGTCCAACAGCACAGTCACACACAGCAAATGCTACAAGAGAAGCAAGAAGCAGAGGTGGGCCATGTATTTGATGATGTATTGGTAGCTGTCAGCATGACAGTTTTTACCTCGTTGTTGTGCTTGTAGGTGTTGCCAGGTTGTTTCATTAATGTTCCTGCTGACCTTTCCTAGCTTGTGTGGCCCACTGCCTAGAGCAGGGGTCACCAACAAAACAAATAAAACAAATATGATCATATATCAAGAATAAAGCTCATTCTACCCTAAAGACATTCTTAAGAAATGAAGTACCTCATTATAGTCTCAATTACTGAAAACTAAGCTGCACTGACAACACAGTCAAACTGCTGAGTTGTTTTACTCTTGATAATAAATCTCATGTTCCTTATGGTGTATAAGATGTAAACATTTGCAGAAGTGTGTAATAGTCACTCGCTGTTTGAGATTGCAAAATTAAAATAAAAAAACCTCTCCTGTAAAATGTTTTTAGAAACGATGTGAGGTTCTGGAGCAGAAACTGTCTGAACAGAAGGAGGAGGTGGCTCAGCTTCACAGGAAACTCTATTTCACCGTCAAAGAAGAAGAGCAGCGGCAGGCTAAGCAGAGCCGCATGTTCCAGACCATCTGCAAGAAAGTGAGCCAGCAGAGCTCTGTTGCAGATCAGCAGTAAGAACAAATACAATAATCCACAGATAACAAGTGAAACGCAGCAAGGGCAAAGTTTGTAAAGCACACAGCGGCGTCATTTATATGGGCAGGAGTTATTGTGTGTAGGGGCCCCTTTACACAGCATTGAGATTGTTGAGAGGTTGGGCCAATTTTTGATCTTTGGGATCCTTTGAGAGATCCTTGTGTGTTTTGGACTGAGTCAAAACTTTGAGGAGGCCATGGCAACTTTGGAGATCATTGAGGATCATTGATACATCAAAAATCAGCCAGATCTCTCAACGATCTCTCAATAATCACCACACCTGTGCAAAGGGGGTATAAGAGTTTTTTGAAAGTACTGTAAATCAGAAGAGAACAACGAGCACAAGTGTGTTGAGTCTATTGTTGTGTCTGCAGGGTGCTGGATGTGATCGACTTCTATGAAACTAAAATGAATCAGTTACTGGATGAATTCAGGTAAAACTAAAGGACTTCGAGCAAATGTTGGACTTGATAGTTATCGCTGTCTAATGTCCATTTGAAACCTTTGTTTAAAGGGCCTATATCATGCTATTTTAAGCCTTTCAGAGTAAACTATATGCATGTATGTGATAATATATTGCCTTTGGTACATGGAGAATGAATTTCTTATGAAATATGAGTTATTTTCACGAGCTACTTTTCCAACCCAGAAGTAAGATGCCTCGATCTCTGAGGCTCCGCCTCTCCTTCTTGTGGCTGCCACCCATTTCATGACGTAACCCCTGAGCCGGCTGCTGCAGCGTGTCGCTGGGTTCCGCCCACAAAAACTTAGAAGACATTGTCTTATGTAAAAAAGCAAACAGTTGATGTCACTGAGCAGATTAGGTGCGAGAGGAACTACTTCTTCACAGCGTCAATGCTAAAGTGAAAGAGTTTTGCCGATTACCGCTCTGTTAGCTGCGCGGAGAAAGTGGGTGTGTGCGTTAGCCTGGGGGCGGTGCTGGCAGCACAGGCACTTCCTGGAGTGGGCGGCTCACCCACGTTCATACGTATGAACGTGGGGACCCAGTCATTATCAGGGACAGGGCGGAGCAGCAGCTCAGAGAGCAGGGTTGAGGAGGAATACTCAGAGATGCGTGAATGGAGCAAAATACCACTTTGGGGGTGTTTTTGGTGAGGAATTAACATTATAACATGCTTAAAAGCTCAAAAAAGTCGATTTTGCATGATATAGGCCCTTTAAATAATTCAGGAGATAGTGACAAGACATAAGGGATAAGGACTTCTACTTACGTAGGGCTTTTTCTAGTCACAAAGACCACTCAAAGTGCTTAACTAGTAGCTACACTAACCCTCTATTCTAAGGACCTACCAGAAACAGATACTTAGGGATAATTTAGAGTCACCAGTTAACCTAACATGCATGTCTTTCGAGTAAACCCACACAGCACAGGGAGAACATGTAAACTCCACACAGCATCCTGGGGGGTTCAAACTTGGAACCTTCTAGCTGTGAGACAACAGTGTGCCCGGATAGCCCCCAGCTTTTAATTCATTGGTCACCAGGATATGAAAAACTGTACGTATAATCGATCGTGTATAGCAGGGGTCACCAACTAAAACTGCAAAAGGTCCAATAAGTCGGTCCTCCTCCCCAACTGAGGCCTGAACTAGGTGTGGGAATCTTTAGGCACCTCATGATTCAATTATGATTCAGAACTCCGGCTTGATTCTAAAACCATTTTCCTCAATGCATCTTGACACGGTTTTTTTCTATTCAAGGTTTTCTCTCCCACTGTATGACAACTTGGCCCTTTTAAAGCAAAGTATTTGCAATGACCCATGAATTTACTCCCAGCATCTTTTATTAAAACAAATGGAAGAGAAATCTGACACATGGTGGGCAGTGGTGGCCTAATGGTTAGGGATGTGGACTGGTGAGCGGAGGGTTGTGGGTTTGATCCCTGGACCAGCAGGATTAGATCTGGGTGGGACAGATAACATAGCAGTGTTTGCCCCACCCTCCATAACCCCACTGTGGTGCCCTTGAGCAAGGCCGAGCTGCTCAGTGGCCACAGGTCAGTCTGTGGTTGTACTGGGCAGCTTCCTGCTGTGAATGTGTAACTGTGTGAATGAACAGGGCGTCCTTGAAGAAGAGGTTGCCTCTCAATGGAACTACCCTGTATAAATAAAGGTTAAATTAAAAAAATTAAATAAAAACATGGACAAATTTATTGCAAAATGTGCTTTTAAGAATTGACATTCTTTCAGAAGACCACAGCTGTCTCCAGACAGGCCAGTATCATTTAACTTGCTTTTACACATTATTTTATTAAGCTCATGTTTTAGCTGGTTTTAGCTCTAGATTAATTTTTAAACCCAAAAAATATTAAAATGAACTCTGTTCAATTTCAAACAAAACGTACTATAAAATTTTATAATACAGGAGAACACTAAATGTGTTTGTTGACTCCAAATAAATAGGTCTAAAGTCTACAACTAAAATTCTAAAAATGTTTTACAGGAGAGCACAAACTAAATTGTATTGCATTTAACAAAAGATTAATATCTAATAAACTAAATTTCACAAAAAGTCCACCTCTATATACAATATTTTCAGTGCAGAAAAAACTGTTTCAAACTAAGACAAAAAAACAGACACAAAATACAATTCCACACGATGGAATTCCTCGACATTTTTTTATCCCAACAGTAAACTCTGTTGATTGGAGCTGTAACTCCTGGTTACAGGGAGACGGGAGGTGGAACTTTTTATGTTCAGTAACACACGGAGCTTTTACAGAGTTTTTACGTACTGGCCGTGTGTGTGTGTGTGTTTGTGTGTGTGTGTGTGTGTGTGTGTGTGTGTGTGTGTGTGTGTGTGTGTGTGGAGGGGTGGGTGCGCCCCCAGCGAACCTGTCTGATTTTGCAAACTGCTTTCTGGAGCGGTTGGAGCTGCAGAGTCTCTGCAGAGTGGCATTTGTGGTACAGCGAAGAGGGCAGTCTGCAGCAGGACTCAGGAGGAGAGCAGCCAAGGGCTCGTGCCGTGCCATAATCTGTCGGATGGTTGCCGATGCAGCAGTTCACTTTCACTTTTTTCCCCACCAAAATAAAACCGTCTCCCTTTTCCCCCAATTGTATCAAAAGGCTTCTGGGTCCGGATGGAGGACTCTCAGGGTCGGAGTCCGCCAGTTGGTGACCCCTGGTATATAGGATCTAATGACATGTTAAAAATATTTGGAAATTTTGCCCTAAAATAAAATTTTAAAAGCCCTTTCCTGGTAGGATTTTTTTCTGTGTATGGACACAGTTTACTCACATTATAGCTCCTCCTCCCATAGCACTGACCAAATGTTATTTGTGTTCAGATCCATTTGATGTATGTGCTACTATATCACTAAGGCTTCATCTCTATGCATGCAGTAGTGCATCAGCATGGATTGGTATTGCTTACATATTTCAGCAAAACACTACCAGTCAACATTGTAAACATACTGAACAACACGGTTCTTTATTAAAGAGTCCACGGATTAAATTTACATCTGTCTGCCATTAAAATTATCTGTGTTAACATGTTGGTCTATATCAAACACGGTAAAGCCTGGGGCAAGCACATAAAGGAAAATCTTTCACTGTAGCTCACTGTAGAAACAGCATTGTTATACGAGTTTGGTTTTTGTGGGGAGATTGTTCTTCACATTCTTTGTGGGCTTACTTCTTTTGACAGTTCAAACACGTCGTATGTCAGTGTCCTGTATGGCAATCTAAACTCTTGCCTCTAGTGTTAATGCAAATACATATTTATGGTAGGAGAAACATAGTTCTGTGCTACTTCTCTACATTACAAAGAAAATATAGGGTCACAAATCACCAAATTCAGTTCATTTGGAAACAGGTTTGTTTAGCTTGGATTTAAAGGTAAGAAGAAATTTGTGTTCACAAATCTTTGAACATGGCTTGTGTGGGCCAAATTTCAAGTAGTGAAAAGAAAGATTACTGGGTTTTGTATAAATAACTTCACAGAATTACAGAATAAAACATCACAGAATTACAGAATAAAACATAAATCAGACATGTATTGGATATATAAAACAACCACCCCCTTCAAAATGATCTCATTTTGTTGCTTTGCTGCCTGAAATAAAGACAAACATATTTTTTTTTCTTTTATCCAGCTGTGTTTATTCAGTGCAGCATAGAACATCTGCAAGTGAAAGATATAATAGCAACAGGTCAGAGAAAAAAATCAACGAGTTGGACAAAGGACTACCCCTTTGTAAAAATTATTTGCAAACTCAATTACATGTAGCTAATCATCATCTCAGTGGCACATACTGAGTAAGCCATTTCACTTCCACCGGTGGTCAGTTGCGGTCATTTTGATTGGCTCAACACAAAAAGAGCTATTGCTAGGGCATTTCAGTCCTCAGTCATACAACTGAAGTAAGCAGTCAACTATAGGTGGCAATGCACTGTCTAAAGATCTTTGGGATAAAGTTGTGTATGGGCACAAGTCAGGAGATGGATACATAAACATTTCAAAGGCTTTATAAATCCCTAGAAGCACAGGGTACATCCCTTCAAACTGGATAAAACGGCAAGGAGGAAACTGGCCAGACAGGCTACCAAGAGGCCCACAGCATCTCTGAAGCACTTGCAGGAAATTATGAAGAAGCGTAATCATTGTTTCCATGTGACAACAGTATCACAAATTCTCCACAAATGTGGTATGTATGAGAGGGTTGTAAGTAAAAAAAAAAAAAAAAAAAAGCTACTCCTCAAAAAAGCCACATGCAGCTTTGCCAAGACATTCATTCATTCATTCATCTTCTTCCGCTTAACCCTTTTCAGGTCGCGGGGGGCTGGAGCATATCCCATTCCAAGTTGAAAAGGGGTTATGGTCAGATAAGACTAAAATTGAACTATCTGGCCTCAACTCCAAGTGATGTGTAGTGGAAAACAAGTACAACTCACTATCCAAATCACACTATTCCTACAGTAAAGCATGGAGGTGGTAATATCCTGTTGTGGGGCTGTTTCTCTGCAGATGGACTAAAGCACTTGGTAGGGGAGAAACGATAGCTCTGTACACTCTGGACTGCAAGGTGCTGTTCGTGTTTTATCGTCACACTCAACCTGGAGTGTCGGCCAGAACACTACTTAAAGCCTGGATGCATTCACTGCCATTACTGCCATGTATTTGGTGCAGGAACAATCACAAGATCAAAAATGAGGATCAATCACTGATCAAAAAAGCTAGCTCTGTCCTGGGGCGGCACCTCGATCCAGTGGAGGAGATAGGAGAAAGAAGAATGGTGGCTAAGCTGTCATCTACAGTATGCTGGAGTCCGAGTCCCACCCCATTAAGGACACGCTGAATCCACTGAGGAGCTCATTTAGCAGTAGGCTGTACCATCCTAGGTGCGCAACTGAGAGGTTTCGAAGGTCCTTCCTACTGATGGCTATCAGACTTTATAACCTAACCAGGGCTGCTCGTAGAGGTCGTATTGAATGCACAAAATGTAACAAACTTGCACAATAATGGTCACCTACATTATACAACTAGGACAACATCAGTTGCTACAGAGGGTGACAGCTAGGCTGATTCAAATACGAAATTTACTGTATGGATACATATTCATACTACGCGGGGTAACTGAATAGACAGTTACGCTGTTTATTCCATCTAGCTACAATGCTCCGCACTGTGTATATTTATGTGTACATATGCTGTATATTCACTGCTCTTATTATCTTTTCTTCTGAATTATTGCTCTGAGTGTTGCTATCCCTGTGCTGTTGCAATCCTGGAATTTCCCCACTGTGGGACTAATGAAGGCTTATCTTACCTTATCTTATCAGGAGATGGAGGGTTGCTTCCACAACTGCTGCTTTATTGCTGTCTTCAAACAGGGCAGTGTGCATGTATAATCACTGCTATACATGTAAGGCACGAATAGGCGTGTGATACAGCAGTGGGCATGCGCAGGTGTGCGTGTGTGTGGGGGCGCGGTTATATGTGGTTTTTTGTCATAGACACACACTGGCTTAACACAGTCCCCCGTTTATCTGTCTGAACTCGAATAAGGCTTAACTTGCTCTCACTTCACTCATGAACTTAACTTATCAGCATTCGGACAGGTCTCTTCATGCTGCAGGCAGAAACACACAGAAAAAGTTCTCCCTGATGACGTCACTGTCGCGATACCCCAGTTCACTGCCTGAGCTAAAATACAGACCAACTAGTGATAGCAAACCAACTGTATAAGTAGTAAATGGCTATGGCTTAGGGCCTTTTGTACAGAAGCCCCCAAATGTATGCAGTACATTTGCACCAAACAAAAGGCACTCTATACTTAGCCCATGCTATAAGAGATTGTCCATTGTCCTGATCCGGCAGGGCTGGCAAGATCACCAGCCAGGCAACAGGTCTAGTGTAAGTTCTGTCTTTTACCTGCACATCAGCAGACCTGATATGTCCGTCAGGACTGGGATGAACTCTCAGGATGCGCCTGATGGGCCAGGAGGCCCTCAGGAGCTGGGGGTCCGCAATCATGACCACCGAACCTTCTGTGACATCTGCTGGAGATGACTGCCACTTCTGCCAAGTCTGTAGTCCAGTTAGGTACAGCTGAATGAAGCGGGCCCAAAACTGGCCAGAAAGCACTTGAGTGTGCTTCCACCACCAGCGACTCAGGAATTTCTTCTTTGGAATAGACGACTTGGGGGAGTGACCTGTCTGGCCGCCCCATCAACAGGCAATTTGGAGTCACAGGATTTGGATCGCTTATGTCGGATGGAACGTAGCCCAGTGGCTTGGAGTTGAGGATTCCCTCCACCTCCACCAGCACTGTGCGAAGGGCTTCTTCTTAAAGGGGTTGTGCTCCAACTGTAGTGTAGAGCGCTGCCTTCATGGAGCGAATTTCACGATCCCCCACCTCTTCTTCAAACGACGTCCCACCTTGACCTCAAATGGCCCGAAGCAGTCTATGCCTGTAGAGTAAAAGGTTGGCTTAAAGAGGCAAGCTGGTGGCAGGTCAGACATGATGGGTACAGCAGATTTCGCTCTCCCATCTACAACATTCAGCGCAGGTTCTCTGAAAACGACGGACTGCTACTCTACCTCACAGGATCCAATAGGCATGCCTGAGTTCAGCAAAAACCCGCTCTGATCCTGGATGACTCAGACATCCATCAGAATCCTGGATGAGAAGGCGAGTGACGGAATGAGTGGGTTCTAGAACTAGTGGGTGTAGACTGGCGTGAGCTAGGTCTTTGGCTCGGCGAAGCTGACCACCAACTCGGATGAGCTCTCCGGATTCGTCCAACTGTGGAGATAGGGTTATGAAACGACTACTGTGTGACACAGGTTTCCCGCCTTTAAAGAGGTGTAACTCCTCAGGAAAACTGTCCTGCTGGGCTCTCTTGAAGTGGAGCATCTCTACTTGGTGATAGTTCTCTGCAGTGGAATGGTCATCCTTAGCAGCCGCCCTGTGTAGCTCCTGGACTGTAGCTTCCAGCAGCTCTTTTCGTGTATTGTACTGATACACATCTGACATTGCTGGTCTCTCAGCTGTGGATGATGCATCGCAGAAGGTTTTTTTTCCGAAGTTCAGTTGAGTCTGGAGTGTCTCCCAGGCTGCTGACCAGCTCCGATGGCCACTGGTTAGGGTCCATAAGTAAGAAGGGGGGTCCTTGACTCCACCGATTGGGCCTTGCCAGGTCCTGCAAGGTTTTACCATGAGTTACATGATCCGCAGGGTTCTGGGCTGAATCGATGTAACGCCATACGTGGCCTTATGTCAGTTCTTGTATCTCTGCTACATGGGTGTCAAAGAAGACTTTAAATCTGCAGGACTCCAACTGCAGCCAAGCCAGTACTGTCATAGAGTTGGTCCACATGACTGTCTTCTTGGTATCTAAGGTAAGTCCGTTCTCAAGGAGCTTGGAGAGTTGCGCTCCTGTGAGGGCTGCACACAACTCCAATCTGGGCACAGAGTGCAAGCGTTTGGGGGCCACTCTGGAGCGGGTCATCACGAAGGCCAGGTGTGTCCTACCATCTTCTCTCACCATTCTCAAATATGCCACGGCTCCATAAGCCTGCTCAGAGGCATCACAGAATATGTGCAGCTTTCGTTCCTTTGTGGGGGAAGTGGCATCTTTAGGTAAGTATGGGCAAGGGAGGAGTATTTGAGAGAGAAACTGGAGTTCTTGTTCCCAATCTCTCCACTGCTGCAGTAGATCAGGTGGCAATTGGGGATCATCCCACCCTCTGTGCTTGTCCCACAGTTTTCTTACTAACATTTTGGCTCTCGTGGTGTAGGGCAAAATGAAACCTAAGGGGTGGTACTGGGTAGCGAGGACCTTGTAAATGGTGCGCATTGTCAACACACTGTACTGGACTGGGCGACATTTGTATATGAGGGTGTCTCTGGAGAAGTGCCAACTAAGGCTCAGGGTTGACTCAGGGCTTTCTGTTCTATCTTGTGTGAGCCAGAGTTCAGCACTGTTGGAACGAGCCTCTTCAGGAAGGTGACTAATGACGTCTGGTTCATTGCTGGCGCACTGGCGTACAACAAATCCAGCGGAGGACAGGACAGCTATTAGTTTGTCCATTAGTTTTCTCGCTTCTGTGGCAGGTGGTAGGCTCTGGAGGCAATTATCAACATAAAAACACTTTTCAATGGATGTCCTCAGCTCTTCACTAGACTGACTGTCCTTTGCGTGGCATTGCAGGGTGAACAGCATGGGCTGCACGTAGTTCCAAAGGGGAGGACCTGCCATTCACAGACTGCAGCTGGTTGATCTGAATGGAGGTCGTGCCACACAAAGTGCAGGAGGGGTCGGTCCTCTGGAAGTAGGCAGACTTGGTGAAACATGTCTTTCATGTCTCTGCTCACAGCTACTGCATGCTCCTGGAATCTGAGGAGGACTCCCAGCAAGGAGGCTGCCAGGTAGGAGGCACTCGTTAAGGTTCTGGCCTCTGTACTGAAAGGAGCAATTGAACACAAGCCAATGCTTGCCATTGTGGTTTACTAGATTATTGGGGATGTACCAAGCCTCAGTACCTTCCTTCACTTTAGAGGGTTCGAGTTTGACGATGGACCCCATCTGGACTAACTTCTCAATCTGTCTTGTAGATCTGTGCTCTCTCAGGGTCTCTTTGGAGCCTCTTCTCCATGACTTCTCAGACTCAGGATGACAGCATCGGGAGTAGCCTGCAGGTGCGGCATGTCAAGGCGGGCGCAGCAGAGGAGTGGCATAGTGAAGTATACCATCAACATCCATGCGAGTTGTCTTGTTTTCGAGGAGGCCAACTGCCAAGTTGTCTTGCTTGGAGTATGTCACCACTTTGTCCTTTCTGAGAGGAATAGTATCAGCCTGCCAGAGCTTCTTGACATGCTGCATCAGTTCATTCACCAGTGGCGGGAGTGAGGTGAACAGACATTGCTGTGACTGGTTCGGTTGGCAAACAGCACTGGAGGGGCCCTGCACTGTCCATCCTAGCTGGGTGTGGATCACAGCCGGGCCTCCAGGAGCCTAACTTTGAGGTTAGGTGAGGATGGTCACTACCTATGAGCACCAGGGGCCTAACTTTCTTGAATGGCTGGAGCGGGAGCCCACTCAGGTGTTTGTGCTTTCTCTGGAGTGACTCGATTGGGTAAGTATGGTCTGCTAAATCAATACAAGCTGCTGTGAAGGCATCATGGATGCAGAAATGAGTCTTGGGTCAAGCTTTCGGGGAGATAGAGAAGGAGACATGGGTGCCCTTTAGTGTTTGCACATCTTGGCATATTGTGCATAAGGGCAGGTCTTCGGGGTTCCCTTGTAGTCCCAGTCTTTGGGCTGCAGCAGGCAGTAACATGGTCCTCTCTGACCCATCATCCAATACTGCATAGGTATCTAGCGTTTGACCACCATGATGGAGTAGAACAGGGACCACTTTCAGCAGGACACGATTGCCATCTGTTGGCCGGTTGAGGTACAGTACACCTGTTGAGTTGTCACTTACTGTACATTCTGAGATGCTAGTAGCTGTATTGCCCTCCCTCTCGGTCCTGCGTTGACATCATGGAGGACTCGTAAATGGCAACCTTTACACAGATTACAGGGTTTCTTCAGGTAGCATTGTGTAGCTTGGTGTGAGCGGGCACAGCGCCAGCATCTTTTATTAGTCTTTATCCATTTGGTTATTTGGTCCTTAGTGAGTCTTCTTATGGTTGCACACTGGTTGAGGTTGGTTGAGGTGTTGACTTGGGTTTGGTGGAGGGCTGGCTTGGTGACTTAATCTTTTTATATGTGTCAGCACCATGCAGCACTGCGATGGAGCGCTTTCCTGAATGTGTCTCAGGCTTGTCTCGTAACCCCCTTCCTGTGTGACAGCTGTCCATTGAAGTTGTGACTCCAGAATTCATATTTCAACCAGGCAGCAAGATCACGGAGGGTGTAGTTGGGCCCAGAATGATTAAACATACATCTGCAGAAATCTGCACATTGCTCTGGGGGTAACTTGCTGAGGAGGCGAGCCACATGGGATCCACACTGCACTTCTCCCTCAGGGCCTAGTGTCTTAAGCATTCCCACCAGTGACTGAATCTGCAGGGAGAACATATCAAAGGCGACCACATCCCCTCGTCTGGTGAGTCCATAACTGTAGCAATCCTCTTGAGAGCTAGCTGATGGGGTTGGCCAAGCTTCTCACTTAAGGCTTTCATGGTGTCTGTGTAGGGGCAATTGGGGAAGGGGGAGGGGAATGAAGGTAGAATTAAGGGGAATAAAGGTAGGCATCCACTGCTAATTTGACTTCCTCCAAGTGTAGGGCGTCTCTTAGAACTTGATACTTAAACAGTTCAGTACTAGCGGGGGCAATAAGTTCTCTAGGGCAATCTTGAAGTGAGCAAACTCACCAGGGTCTCGATGTGAGAGGTTAGGGATGGTTGGACGTGGACCACGGTACGTTGTCTCCATACTGACACTCTGATAGGCTGGTTGAGAATGTAATGGGGGTGCCCTGGATGAATAGGGATAGTGCTGAGGAGGTGATGGGTGCTCTGATAGCCCATAACGAACTTGGATGGGGTTTGATTGCACCTCATAGGGTGTGGAATTGAACTGTGGTGGAGGAGGGGCCAAACTCGACCAGGCTGGATTGGGTGCCGAGATGTTCATGGGTGCCTGTCCACTTCTGGAGTGATGAAGGCTTGGGGGCTCGGGCAGTTCAGTGAGTGAGTGAGGTTGGTTGGCTGCTAGAGTTTCCTTCTTTAGGACCTGAAGCTCAGTCATCATCTGTTCAAGCCATTCTAGGAATGGCTGGCTGCTCTGCTGCAGTTCCTTATCACTTTCAGTTGGCCAAGGTGGTGGCTAGCGGCCAGTCTTCTTGTGCTTGGTTATTAACTGTATTAGAAGGGTTAGACCGTACCTCTTGTGCTGCCTGGAGTTTGTAAGCACTGGTTATTAGCTGCAGCATGTCTGTTTGAAGCGCTCGTAAGTCAGCCAGACCAGCAGCCATGCACTGCTGTCACTGCTGGAGTAGTAGTCGTTCATGCTGGATTTCTTCTATCTCTGCTCCCAGGGCTGTAGTTTGCTGGGTTATGCGAGGGGTGAGAGGACTCTGCAACCTTTCCTGGAGTCTATCTGAAGGCAGCTGTGCGGCTAACTGCTCCTTGTAGCTATGCAGTGGGCCTGAAGCTGAATAGCGGGTGTCTGTCTCTGGGAGGATTTCAGTCCTGCTTAGCTGCGTGGGTGTTGGGGTGCCATATGAAGCTGGACGAGGAGTCATCTTATCTGTTTTCCTCCTGTAGCATCCTCATTTCTCTGTGTGGTGCAGGCCTGTGAGTGCTCCGACTGACTGGATTGAGTTCATAGCACAGGGTTACAAAAATAATTTTTTTGTATGTTGTCTGTGTTTTTTCAACTGATTTAAGACAATTTTGCACCTCTGAATCCGAAAATGACATTCATTTCTCTCGATCAGGTGCTAAGTAAAAACCTACTTACTTACTTACTTACTTAGTACTGTGCATGTACTTACCTTTATATAAAGGTAAGTACATGTAAATTTAATGTTACGTCATCATTGTTCAAAATTCAGAGAATTTCAAGACATAAAAAAGAATTTTGCATCATCCATCCATCTTCTTCCGCTTAATCCTTTTCAGGTCACGGGGGGGGGGGGGGGGGGCTGGAGCCTATCCCAGCATTTTTGGGCGAGAGGCAGGGTACACCCTGGACAGATCGCCAGTCCATTGCAGGGCCAACACAGAGAGACAGACAACCAATCACTCTCACATCCACATCCAAGGACAATTTAGAATCTCCAGTTTGATGCCAATTAACCTAACATGCATGTTTTTGGCATGTGGGAGGAAACCAGAGAAATCCCGGAGTAAACCATATAAAGCGAAAATACCCGTACATGTAAACAAAAACGTATAAAACATGTGGCCATAATTCAAAAAGTTGACCTGATTGAGCAAAACCAATGTGATTTTTGGATTCAGCACATCAAAATTGTCCTAAATCAGCTAAAAAAGACTTAGACAATAAATTTGGTGTTGACCAGTGTAGTCTTTATAACAAAGGGGGAGATGTACATGGCGTCAGGGGCGTGCACCAAGGGCTGTGAGGTCTTGAATGTCATCCATCTTGACTAGGATGGGTGCGGCATGCCTCCAGCTTGAAGGACCATCAATGTAGGGGAGAAACGATAGCTCTGTATACTCTGGACTATAAGGTGCTGTTCGTGTTTTATCGCCACACTCAACCTGGAGTGTCGGCCCGAACACTACTTAAGGCCTGGATACATTCACTGCCATTACTGCCATGTATTTGGTGCAGGAACAGTCACAAGAGGAGATGGAGGGTTGCTTCCACAACCGCTGCCTTATTGTGGTCCTCAAACAGGGCACTGTGCATGTATAGTCACTGCTATACATGTAAGGCACGAGTAGGTGTGCGATACAGCAGTGGGCATGCGTAGGTGTGTGTGTGGGGGGGTTTTGTATGTGATTTTTTGTCATAGACGCACACTGGCTTAACACAGTCCCCTGTTTATCTGTCTGAACTCGAATGAGGCTTAACTTACTCTCATTTCACTCATGAACTTAACTAATCAGAATTCAAACAGGTCTCTTCATGCTACAGGCAGAAACAGACAGAAAAAGTCCTCCCCGATGACGTCACCGTTGTGGTACCCCAATTCACAGCCTGAGCTAAAATACAGACCAACTAGTAATAACAAACAAACTGTATAAATAGTAAATGGCTATGGCTTAGGGCACTTAGTACACATTTGTTAGGACAGAAGAAAAATGTATGGGGAAAAATACCATCAGATTCTTGAAGAAAACCTGGTGCCCTCTGCCAGAAAGTTATCAGTGAGAAGAAGGTTTACCTTCCAAACATGACAATGACCCAAAACAAACAGTAAAACTGACCCCACAGTTGTTGTAGGAGAAAAAGGTGAATGTCTGTGCATGGCCTAGTCGAGACCAGACTTAAACCATATTGAAAATCTGTGCAATAACTTGGAAGACTACAGTCCAGTGACGATCACCATCAAATTTAACTGAATTTGAGCAAAGAAAAGTGTGCAAATATTGCAAAGTCTAGGTGTGCAAAGTTGGTAAACATATCCCAACAGACTAAAAGCTGCAAGTAAAGCAAAAGATTGTTCAACAAAATACTGACAAAAGGGTGTGGCCCTTTATCCAGCTCAGTGATTCTTTTTTTCTGACCTGTTGCTGTTTTATCTTTCACTTGGATATTATAAGTCGCACTGAGTAATACAGCTGGGTAAAAGAAAAATTGTGTCCACCTTCATTTCAGTCTGCAAAGCAATAAAATGTGATCATTTTGAGGGAAGGTAGTTATTTTCAATACCCACTGTAAGGGCTGTGCGATATGACCAATATTTCATATCACAGTATACAGTAAGTAATCTTATATCCCGATAATTATATATATAATCTCACGATATACATTTTTTGTAAATTCTACTAGTGCATGCCCATAGAAAGCAAGTATTCCTGTCTGAAACAGGCAGCCCAATCAGGCTTTACAGGCCCAAACGTAGGCTGTGTTTGAAAGTGGAATACAGAGTGTGTATGTATATATATATATATACTGTATATATATATATATATATATATATATATATATATATATAGAGAGAGAGAGAGAGAGAGAGAGAGAGTGTTTTAAAAAAATGCCTTTATTGCACAATTCAAAAAATGTAAGAGCACCAATATCATTCCACCAAGTGTCTCACAGTGGAAAAGTGCAAACGTAAGTCATCCCCCCCACACAACACAAAGTATTCCCTGCAGTCCACCTATTGCACATTGCCAGTGGCAGTAGTCCGAGAGAGAGAGAGAGAGAGAGAGAGCGTATATGTAGGCAATCACACGTTAGACTTTGACAAATATGAAAGGGACTGAACTGAGATTTATTTGACTGTGTGAATATTAATTACAGAATAATTGAAAATGAATGGGACATCCGATATTAGCTACTGTTTAAGAACCGCTTGTTTATTTTTTTGTCAGATCACTTATTTGTGTGATCTTTTATGAGTTATATTCATAAATGTTGTATGTTGCACTTTGGGGAATGGGAGTTGTTCAGTCACCATTATAATTTAGTTTATATGTGTAGTTTATAGTCTATCGTCAATAAAGTCATGCAGCACTATAACAGGACACGTTTACAAATATTTGAGACTCATTGTAGTGCATCCTTTTATATTTTAGCAATATTATAACTACAAAACACTGAACATTATTTTTTTTATTTGTATCTTGTATACTTTATTGATCATCAGAGGGAAATTCAGGGCATCCACGGTACAGCGCCGATCCCTTCACCAGTCTCTCTCACTCTCTCACTCACTCACTTACACTCACTCACTCACTCACACACACACACACACACACACACACACACACACACACACACAGAGCAGAATGACCCATTTGGCTGCAAGTTTTGCATCAGTGTTGCCCATTTGTCTGTAAATATTTAAATAAAAAATGATTTATTTCATTATTTGGACATTTTTGCATCTTGCTGTTGTTTAGTCTAAGTATGTGTCTGCATGTAATATGCAGCTGATGTGGTCATTCCGCTCCACAATGAAGCAGCAGTCAGGACTTTTGTGTACCACTGATCGTTAGTGGGAGTCTTGGATGCTGCCTTTTTTTTTTTTTTTTTTTTTTTTTTTTTTTTTTGTTACTTATTTGTACCCGTAGGTAGACTTGGTTTGCAGTCTGATGACAAGCCACCGGCTGCTGGTCGCTGCGTGCGCGAGCGCCCTAAACCTACATGTTTTTGGTGTGCGGGAGGAAACCGGAGAAATCCCGGAGAAATCCCGGAGTAAACCCGCGCAACACGGGGAGAACATGCAAACTCCACACAGCTCACTGTTGGTCAGGGGCTGGGATCGAACCCACGATCTCATGATCCCCGCAATCCCCCGGCCGAGGGTAAAACTGTGCTGTCACAGTGCTAAACCACTGCGCTTACCCGTGTGCCAGTGATGTCATTGTGGAACTATGGGTCCCTGGCAGCACCACCCCCCCACCTCGTGCTCTCTGTGGCGAATATATCCATTAGACTTATGCAACTTTGTGGTATATAGTGCTCCATATTCGTGGATGCACGGGTCCCCGGCAGCCCCCCCCCCCGCATTCTCTATGGTGAATATGCAACTTTATGATATATATTTTGATTGAGAGGCTCCATACTTGTGGATACACACCCTCGTAACCTCAGCAGCAGAGCACTTCTAAAATATTTGTTTGCAAAGTGTGGTGACTGACAGGTCATGATGCTGTGTTATCCAATCAGCATGGCTGTGATGCAGCGTATTCTCCAGTGAGCACGGAGTCAATCCGAAACCCTGCCCACACTTCTTGAAGCCAGGGGATGAAGACTTAGAGTGGTCACACAGCGGTGAATAAACTTTTATTGATAAAAATGACATATTTTGACTGAGTGACTCCAGATGCACACCCTCATAGCTTCAGCAAAGCACGTTTAAAATCTTAGGTCAGTGTGACGAACGGTTTGAGAGATATCTGAGGAACACACAGACAGACAGACACAAACAGACAGAGAGAATTGAATTGAATTCATAGATAGATAGTTAGATATAATAACCACATAAAAGGACCATCTCTTTTTTTCACATTTTAAATTACATACTGAAACTAGAAAAGCACTCAGAGAGCGCAGACCTCCGCCAAGCGGCACAGTTCCCCCCATACAGTGTTTGTGTGTACGTTTTCAGATTCCCTGAGCATGAAGAGATATGACTAGCAATTGGATTCACAATGATTATTTGTTTATTTGACATGGACAGTGCAATAAACAGACAATTAATGAACGACAATCAATGTGATAGTGATAGGATTAGTGGTTCAGTAGTGTAAAACGGGGCTATAAGGGACGGCGAGTTAATAAGGGACACTTTTGTGGGAAATGTTTTAAATGTAATTCTGCTTTTTTTATTTTGAGCAGGACGCTGAGTTGTGTTGTTATTGTCAAATATCCATGAATCCTTCATCAAATCTAGGCGGAAGCAAAATTAAAAAAGCAGAATTACATTTAGAAAAGTGTCCCATATTACCCCGCCGTCCCTTATAGCCCCGTTTTACGGTTGTAAAAGCATTGCCTCCTTGGCGGAGGTAATAAAATGAAGTGTTGGTGTGTCCATCTCCTCCACTGACAGATGCAGATTGGTTAGACAGGTTGCCGTGGGTTTTATATTATATTGGGGTTGCGCTCCGCGGCAAAACAGAATTTAGAGTCTTCCCCGGCAGAGAGGTCGTTTTTACGCAGCGCCTATAGCTGGGCGGGGAATTCGTGGCAAATAATCGGGCGGCGGACAGGTGGCCGTGTCAAGTTTTGCAGCGTGGCGCAAAAACAGGCACGCTGGCGGGCCCAGGCCAGCAGTGTTTTCCGCGTGCTTTTGTAGCTAAAACGTTGAAGAAGGCGGAGTTTGTGTTGGTCAGACACGACGCCCAGCGCCCTCCATTGCGCCTGCGCACATGTTGAAAATGGCCGTATGTCACAGTGTGGAAAAATGCTTTAAAAAATTCCTGTATGCAGACGGTGATGCAGATCATCCCCAAAATGTAATCAGTTCTTCCTTGTACCATTTCCAACAACGCCTGAAAGTTTCATTGAAATCCGTCCAAAAGTTTTTGAGTTATCTTGCTAACCAACAGACAAACAGACAGACAGACAGACAGACAGACAGACAGACAAACACACAGACAAACACACAGACAAACCCCAGCAAAAACATTACCTCCTCCTGGCCTTTCGGCCTGGCGGAGGTAAAAATCAACTGTACAAATTCATCTGTCATTGATTTTAGGCACCCTTTTCCCCTCTTAATTTTGCAATGTTGTTATAAAATTGTTTTTTAATGTTCATTTGAAACTTGATTCTCATAAATTTGAGGTTTTTCTTCTAAATCACATATGAATAAAAAGTAAACATTAATAAGTTAAATATTTCCTGAGCCAGAGGAGAATAGCAATAACTTTAAAATGTCAGTCTGAAAATGAGAAAATTGCCCATCGCTGCCATCTACAGGTATAAATTAGTTGTTAGTTTGCTTTGGTGCAGTTATCTTTTTAGTTTTCAGTTATTTTTTCTTAGTTATCATCATGCGTACAAAAATATCAATAAATATAAAAGTAATTGAAATAAATAAATCAGTGAAAATTTAAGTGTAGCTCTACAGCCTGAAGACTGCCATTCTGACCCAATTCTGACCCCTGTTTGCTTCCTTGTAAAAATATTTCAGATTGGCCATGATCTGAAAATCAAAGACACAAAAGGTAATGTAATAAAATACATGTGATGACATAAACTTTATTCATTATCACCTAATTATTAAAATAATTAGAAATCAAGTAAGTTACAAGAGCCAGTTTGCTCCTCCAACACGGTTTAATTTATTTATTATTTATTTTGTGTGTATGTGCCGCTATCATGCACTTTTGCAACTTTAATAATATCTTTCAAACAAAATTAAGAAATTCAGCAGTAGTTTAAACCAATGAAATGATGGTCTGAAACACTAATGTTTATAATAATAATAATGGATTAGATTTATATGGCATCTCAAAGTGGTTACAGTGACTCCATTATTCATTCACTCCAGACATACATTGATAGTGGTAAGCTACTTCTGTAGCCACAGCTGTCCTGGGGCAGACTGACGGAAACGTGGCTGCCAATCCACGCCAACAGCCTCTCTGACCACTACCAAACATTTATATGCATTCATACCCAGTGTCATGGACACTGGAGGCAAGGTGAGTAAAGTGTCTTGCCCAGGGACACAACGGCAGGATGGCTGGGGAGAGCGGGATTCGAACTGCCAACCCTGTGGTTATTGGACGACCCGCTGTACCTTCTGAGCCACTGCCGCCCACATTTCCCTCCTCCGTTCCATTTTTGCTAAGCACCAAGCTGAATGGCAAGAAGTTCCACTTTTATATGGTCTTTGACAATGACCTGGCCAGGACCTGAACCCTGACCTCCTGGTTGTGGGGCAGATGCTGTACCTCTAGACCACCACTCCGGTTAATGTTTCCTATTAGTGACAGCTTAGCATCGTCATTTAGCATTTGCTGTTTTATAATTAGAGTGGGATGGTGTTAACGTTACTTACTTCCCATTTTAACAAGGTAAAACGACTATCCTCTCTGATGCAGCACGTTGGAAAATAGTCCCACATCCCTGGCAAACAGAAGTAGGGGCTAGCTGACCAAACCATTAGTTTGGAGTTAGCTGCTGTGCTAACCACCGGAATGACCCACCTACACCTGTTCCGCTGTGCGCCTGTGGGGGAGAGGCGGGGCGCTGACAGGTAGTATGTGAGGAGCTTTGCTGAAGAAATGGGGTATGTGTCTTTTAAATCCTGATATAAATGATAGAATTTTATATGAAACAATAGACATTTTTATTCCGTCATCCGATATACAGTATATCATCATATCACATAGCTCTACCCACTGTATACCTAAATGAAGAAACCACATGTAACCCAGTCTCATGTTGCAGCCTCAGTCTTTTTCTGAAATGGATACATAGAATTGATTATTATTTCCTTACTGGTCACAAGTGTCATTAAGAAACAAGGGACAGCGAAGCACTTACAACAGTTAACTAATGCTTAAGAGCCATTATTTTTCTATCCTACTTAAATAGGAGGCAAATAATTAATACTGAGTTAAAAGTACCCTTTCTTTGCTCTGCTCTAATAATAGAATTATAGACAATAGAATGATAGTATCATTCTGCCTTCTTGGACTTCTTCAAAAACTGGATGAAACCATATCATCGAATGACCAGTGCTAGATTTATGTCAGTAGAGAGAATAGAGCAGCATTAGTTTAAGGTTTCACAAAGAGAGTGTTGCCTCAGATATGTGTCGTTTCATCTCAGATCTGTGAGAGGAGAGTCTGATCCAAAAACAAATGAGAACTCCAGCAGCTCTTCTTTTAAAACCATTCTCAAAGTAAGTTCATATGGCTTTGAAAGTCTGTAGTGATTTTTCATGAAGCGGTCAGTGATACTGTGCAATTTGTCCCCAGGCTTTCCAGGAGCAGCAGAAGGAGAGCAGATCGCAGATGCAAGAGCTGAACAGAGAAGTTGAGCGGTTGAAGCAAGAGCTGGAGGCAAGGTGTGTGTCCATCCACAGTGAAAAATATGCATGTGTCATCATAGATTAATGCTGACTGTGTTTTTGTAGGCCAACCCTTAAAGAAGTGAAGTTCTACAAACACAAACTGCGTTGTTTAGAGGGACTGAACAGACACAGTAACATGAGGTAAGGACGGTCTCAGGCTGTTCTCAGGTTTGCCTCAGTTGTGATTTTACTTGGATACTGTATTTGAAGGCCACAGATTCTGTGGGTGATTGAAGAAATGAGTTTTCACCAGACAAAAATCTTGGGATGTAGTGAGCAGTGCCATAAGACAGGGTGCCCGCGATGTCTAAAAAAGTCTAAAATTACACATTTTCAATTTTAGGCCTAAAAAAGTCTAAAATACAGGGATATTTTGCACTGTGAGTCTAAAATTGAGTTTGAGTAATTTAAGACCTACGTTTCAATGCAAAATATCGATAAAGGATTAATGTTTTTTTTAAAGTATTGTTCTTATGTCTTTTCCACACGGCCATTACGAGCTCAGATCACACAAGACGGCCCGCTGAATTTAAGCATTTATTTATTTATTTTCTACTCGTTTCAGTTCTGCATTTAATATGAACCCTGAGTTTGAAATAAACGTTTGAATTTGAATATCCCAAAAGCCGCTGCACATCCGGGTATTCCAGGCTCAGCCAATATTGAGCACCAGAAGTCGCATTAATGGTAAGAAATACTCATCATTGATTAGCAACAGCATAACAATGTTATTAAAAAGAATTCAGAGACTTATTATACTTTAAAAGTGTTGAAATTACATAAAATGCACACATTTACTTGTATTTTTAGTTTTAAACATATTGTATGGCTCTCACGGAATTACATTTAAAAATATGTGGTGTTCATGGCTCTCTCAGCCAAAAAGGTTCCCAACCCCTGTTCTACATGAAATGTTGCTGTTAGTGGAACGCGCAATAAAACTACAGATGTGAAACGGAAATGTACTGTCGTCACAGGATGCTGGAGCAAGCATCTTGGCTCTGGTCTGAATGAGCTGTGTGCACGAGCAAGGCGGGAATAGTTGTGAAGTAACGTGCGAATGGCAGGAGAGAAAGCTAGCAGGACAAAACTAAAAAGATGGGCAAATGTAAATTTAATGACAGTTGGCTCTCAAGAGATGACTGCAGACTGGCTCAAACGCGTTCCCAACGACGACACTGAGGCGTACTGCACGTTGTGCAAAAGAACACTTAAACTCGGGACCCTGGGCATCAGGGCACTGGAGTCACACATCAAAGCTAGCAAACACCAGGAATCAGCAAATGCAGCACGCAACTCTCATGGAATTGCTCAGTTCTGTTCGGTTGCAAGCAGCACGTCAAGAAATAATACAAATGATATTCGCGATCTAATGGGCTCGACTGAAACGATGAAGGCAGAAGTTCTGTGGGCGCTTAACACCGTGGCTAAACACCAGTCATACAGAGCTAATGATGACATCGGGGAACTGTTTCAAGCAATGTTTCCCGACTCGACAGTAGCCAAAACATTCCAATGCGGGAGAGACAAGACCGCCTATATCATCCGATTTGGAGTAGCAGAGTTCGTCAGGAAAGATTGTATCTCAAAGGTTTGCACACAGGTTTGTTTGCGACTACGTTGCAATACATGGGGGCGTTACCAGGGTTCCACTTACACCTGACTTAATGACATCTGTCATGGCTGCCAGGTCACGGTACCGTGTGTATTTGGACGAAGAGAGGAAGAGGAAGGAGGCAGAGACACAAGGGAAGAAAAGGGCACACGCGGAGGAGCAGTTACAAGACCTGAAAGTCAAGAGGGACAGTCTGCATACAGTCATTGAGAGCCTGGGCAAAGATGCAGATGAGTTGGCAGAGCAAGCAGAGGGCAAGGCTGGGAGCAAAATGGCACAGCTCCTCTCAAAATCAAATGCTCTGAGGAGGGTTGCTAAACACAAACTCTCCCAGCTTAAGGTTAATACTTCGTGAAGGTCGTAAATTTAATCCATGATGGTCTAAAAAAGGTCTAAAAAAGTCTAAAATTGCACTTGTTAAAACCTGCAGACACCCTGATAAGAGGATCTCTTTCTGCTCTGTATCCAGCTATTTATAGACAAAACAACAGTAGGTTCTCTGCATTTAAAAGACCTCAGTCTTTTAAGAGGGCAGACTGATGGAAACGTGGCTGCCAATCAACGCCAACAGCCTCTCCGACCACTACTGGACATTTATACACAGTGTCATGGACACAAGGTGGGTAAAGTGTCTTGCCCAGGAACACAATGGCAAGATGTCTGGGGAGAGCGGGATTCGAACCGCCAACCCTCTGGTTATTAGACGACTTGCTCTACCTCCTGAGCCATTGCCGTTTTGTAAGATTATTTGTCAGATCACTTATTTGTGTGATCTTTTATGACTTATGTTCATAATAGTGTATTTTGCACTTTGAGGAATGGGAGTTGTTCAGTCACCATTATAGTTACTTTAGTTTACATCACTGTTCAGTGATGGAGTTCAGTGTAATATTGAATTTCTTCTGTGTATCGTCAATAAACTCATGCAGTTCTGTAACAGGACACGTTTACAAATATTTGAGACCCATTGTAGTGCATCATTTTATATTTTTTGCAATATTTTGTTATTAAAAGGTTTTTAAAACTGCAATCAGTCAAATCAGTCTATGGAAGTTCATTTTCAAACATACAGGTGTCAGATAAATTTTCAACAAGGAGTTTTATTTAAAAACGCTTGACTAAAAACTAATTAAAATTCAAGACGTTTTGATGTTCATCCAAACACCAGCATCAGTTGTAAGACAACTGAGTCTGAGTTTGACAACTTTAATTCAAGATTAAAGATTGAAAGATTTTTATTTGTCAGTACTTCTATACGTACAGGACATACAGGAGAATTGAAATGCTGTTTCTCTCTCTCTTAGTGGTGTGCGCAATATATAAGAAAAGAAGGAATAAGAATGAAAATCAACAACAGCAGTCTGTATACAGTAATGCTACCTGTAGTGCAAATAAAGATAAAAGATAAAACCCAGCAATCCTATATACAGAAAAAGTAGAGCCATAATACCCATAATTGCAAGTTCAGTGCGGAAGTGTAGGTGCAGACAGTGACAGATTGGACTGCCCATGATCAATATTGCAATGCAGACAGACAGCAGCAGATATGACATTTGTACAAATGGTTGCAGTAAGGTGCAGAGACATATAGCAGCAGATGTATTACTGTTGGTGTTGCAAGTCTTTCTGTGCAAACAACTGGGGTAGTTATTGTGTGGGTGAGTGTGTTACAATCTGGGGGGGGGGGGGGGTCCTGATGAGTTCAGGGTCCTGAGGGCCTGGTGAACAAAGCTGTTTAGCTGCCTTATGGATTGGACCCTGAGGCTCCGGTACCTTTTTCCTGAGGGCAGGGGGCTGAAGAGGGAGTGTGAGGGGTGGCAGGTGTCACCTGCAATGCTGATGGCTCTGTGGGTGAGGCAGGTGTGGTAGATGTCCGAGAGGTGGGACAGAGGGGCACCGATGATCTTGCTGGCTGCTTTCACTATGCATTGTAGTGTCTTCCGGCAGGAGGTGGTGCAGCTTCCATACCACACCGTGATGCAGCTGGTAAGGATGTGCTCAATGGTACTCCGGTAGAATGAGCACATGATGGGGGGTGGGACTTGTGCTCTCCTCAGTTTGCAGAGGAAATAGAGGCAAGCTTGAGCCTTCTTGGCCAGTGATGTGGTGTTGTTGGACTAGGAGAGGTCCTCAGAGATGTGCATCCCCAGGAACTTGGTGCTGCTCACCCTCTCCACAGCTGCTCCATGAATGATCAGAGGGGGATGCTGTGTGTGTCCTGAAGTTGATCACAATCTTGGTTTTTCCCACGTTCAGGAAGAGATTATTGTCTTTACACCACTGGACCAATTGGCTCACCTCATTTCTGTAGTTGGCCTCTTCATTGTTGGTGACGAGGCCCACCACCATTGTGTCATCTGCAAACTTGATGATATGGTTGGTGCTGTAGGCTGGTACACAGTCATGGGTCAGCAGGATGAAGAGCAGTGGGCTGAGCACGCACCCTTGTGGGGCCCCTGTGCTCAGTGTGATGGTCTTGGAGGTGTTGCTGCTGACTCGCACATTCTGTGGCTTCCTTGTGAGAAAGTCCAGCACTCAGTTACAGAGAGAGGTTTTGAGTCCCAAGTGTCTAAGTTTTTGTATTAGGTGCTGGGGGATGATTGTGTTGAATGCTAAAGTCTAAGAACAGCATTCACACATAGGAGTTCTTTGAGTCCAGGTGGGTAAGGGCTGGATGGAGAGCAGCAGCAATGGCATCATCTGTGGATCTGTTTGACCTGTTTGCAAACTGAGATGGGTTGTGGGAGGGAGGGTGGACTTGATGTTCTGCATGACCAGCCACACGACGCACTTAATTATGATGGGGGTCAGTGCTATGGGCCAGTAATCATTGTAGCTGGATGGGACGGGCTTCTTTGGCAACTAGTATCATGGTAGCAGTTTTGAAACATGTGGAGACAACAGCTTGACTCAGGGAGATGTTGAAGATGTTGGCCAGGCCATCCATGAGCTCCTCCGCACAGTCCTTCAGAATGCGACCTGGTGTGTTGTCTGGTCCAGGTGCCCTGCTTGGGTTGACCCTGGAGAGGGTCCTCTTCACGCTAGCCAGATCCAGACTTATAGCCTACTCGTCTGGAGGAGGAGTGTGTTAGATATTCCCATATTAACAACAAGCAGCACGGATGTGAAGGTGCAGGCACAGATGATGTCATCATGCCATGCCTATATTAGGGGACTGATGGAGGGAGACTCCACCTCTATGCCAACAGCAGCCTGTACTTGTTCGTGGTTAGCTTAGTAGCTGCTGTTAGCAGTGTTTATTAATAGAGGGGATGTATTGGAGCAGAATTCTTGGCAGTTACAGGACAGTTACCATAGCAACACAGCACTGAGTGGCAATCACATGTGACAGCTTTATTTTGTATGCAGCAAAACATAAAAATCATAGAAACTAGTCACAGCAGTGCACAGAGTACCTTTTTTTTCCGTTAGATGTTAATACCACACCATTTATTTGACTGTAGTGATATGTGGGTAAAGACCAAGAAGCACATGGGTAAGTGAAGAATTGAACAGAGCCTTTAATTATTTATTTCATTTTTTTGTCAATTAATACAAGATGGAATGATAAGATTAGCTTCCCACAATGCAAGCAGGTACTCTGTGCACTACTGTGGGCAGTGGTGGCCTAATGGTTAGAGATGTGGACTGGTGAGCGGAGGGTCTCGGGTTTGATCCCTTGACCGGCAGGATTACATCTTGGTGGGACAGCAAACATAGCAGTGTTTGTCCCACCCTCCTCAACTCCAATGTGGTGCCCTTGAGCAAGGCCCTTAACCCTAACTACTCCAGTGGAGCTGCTCAGTGGCCACAGGTCAGTTTGTGGCTGTACTGGGCAGCTTCCAGGTGTGAATGTGTAACTGTGTGAGTGGGAACAGGGCGTTCTTGAAAAAGACAGGTTGACTCTCAGTGGAGCTGCCCTGTATAAATAAAGATTAAATAAAAATAAATTGTGATTGAATACTATGTGTATTTTTTTGGTGTTTTGATATATACAGTGGTGTGAAAAAGTGTTTGCCTCCTTCCTGATATAAGATAAGATAAGCCTTTATTAGTCCCACAACGGGGAAATTCCAGGATTGCAACAGCACAGGGATAGCAACACTCAGAGCAACAATCAGAAGGCAAGAAAAAAAGCAAGCAAGCAAGAGCAGCTAATATACATATGTACATATTACTATAAATATATATATATACACACACAGACACACAGTGCAGAGCATTGTAGCTGGATGGAATAAATATATGAGTATATAAACACACAGTGCGGAGCATTGTAGCTAGATGGAATAAATATGTAGATATATAAACACCCACAGTACGGAGCATTGCAGCTAGGTGGAGTAAATATGTAAATATATAAACACACACAGTGCGGAGCAATGTAGCTAGATGGAATAATATGTAGATATATAAACACACAGTGCGGAGCATTGTAGCTAGATGGAATAAATATATAGATATATAAATATAAACACACCCAGTGCGGAGCATTGTAGCTAGATGGAATAAATATGTAAATATATAAACACACACAGTGCAGAGCATTGTTGCTAGATGGGATGAAACAGCACAACTGTCTACTTAGTTATCCTACATGGTATGATTATGTGCCCATACATATTCTCACCCTCCATAGCGACTGGTATTTTCCTAGTTGTATGCCGGAGGGGACCATTGTGTAAATCTATTGCATCTTTTGCATTCAAAAAACTATTAGGTTGTTACGTCTTTTTGCTATCTCTGCGAGCAGCCCTGCTTAGGTTGTACAGTCTGACAGCCATTGGTAGGAAGGACCTGCGAAACCTCTCGGTTGTGCACCTGGGATGATGTAGTCTGCTGCTAAATGAGCTCCTCAGTGCATTCAGTATGTCCTGCATAGGGTGGAACTTGGACTCCAGCAGAGATGACAGTTTAGCCACCGTCCTTCTCCCTCCTATCTCCTCCACCGGATCAAGGCGCTGCCCCAGGACAGAGCTAGCTTTCTTGATCAGTTTGTTCAGTCTCTTCCTATCGGATGCAGTAATGCCACTGCCCCAGCAGACCACTCCAAAAGTGATGGCTGATGCCACCACCGTGTCATAGAATGTCTTCAGCAGCGCCCCTTGTACACCAAAAGACCTGAGTCTCCTCAGTAGGAACAGCCTGCGCTGTCCCTTCTTGTAGAGTGCGTCAGTATTGTGTGACCAGTCTAGTTTATTGTTCAGATGAACACCCAGGTACTTGTAGGATGTCACCATCTCAATGTCTATTCCCTGTATATTTACTGGTGCTGTGAGGGGTTGTCCATGCCTGCGGCAGTCCACCACCAGCTCCTTAGTTTTCCTTGCGTTGATCTGGAGGCAGTTCCGATGGCACCAGTCCACGAAGTCCTGGATAAGCCCTCTGTACTCGGCTTCATCACCATTGGAGATGAGGCCAACGATCGCAGAGTCATCAGAGAACGTCTGTAGATGGCAGCGTGTTGTGTTGTGTGAGAAGTCCGCAGTATAAAGAGTGAACAGGAAGGGAGCCAACACCGTTCCCTGGGGGGGCCCCGTGCTACCGATGATCGTGTCGGACATACAGTCCCGGGTTCTCACAAACTGAGGCCGGTTTGTGAGGTAGTCCAGGATCCATGATGACAGCTGCTGGTCCACCCCTGCGCGCAGCAGCTTGTCCTTCAGGATCATCGGTTGGATGGTGTTGAAAGCACTGGAGAAGTCAAAGAACATGATCCTCACCACATTCCCGGGCTTCTCCAGGTGGGACAGAGAACGGTGAAGGAGGAAGATCACCGCATCCTCCACCCCAATGCCATGCTGGTAGGCGAACTGGAGTGGATCCATCGCTGGTTCCACCAGGGGGCGGAGGTGAGCAAGGAGCAGTCTCTCCAGGGTCTTCATCAAGTGGGACGTCAAGGCCACCGGTCTGTAGCTGTTCAGGTCTTTGGGGTGGGAAGTTTTTGGTACAGGTACCACACAAGATGTTTTCCACAGCTGTGGTACCCTCCCCAGCTTCAGGCTCAGGTTGAAGATGTACGTCACAATCCCACACAGCTGGTCTGCACAGGACTTGAGGAGCTTTGCGCTGATGCCGTCCAGTCCCGACGCCTTCCTCGCCTTGATCTTCCTCAGCTCCGTCCTCACCTGGGTCCTGGTCAGGGTCAGGATGGGGGGCTGTGTGTTGGGAGTGGGGGGTGTTGGTGGAGTGGGGAGTGGGCAGCAGGACTTGATGTCTTTAGAGGCAGCAGTGGTTGTTGTGCAGTCAGGGGGGAGGGCGGTTGGTCAAACCTATTGAAAAACAGATTCAGATTGTTCGCCCACTCCCTGCCCCCCGTGGCCTGGGGGGAGGTATTCTGGAGCCCAGAGATGGTTTTGAGGTTTCTCCAGACCCCGCTGATGTCGCTCTGTTGCAGCTTGTCCTCCATCTTCTTCCTGAAGCTGTCCTTGCCTTCTCTGATCTTTCTCCTCAGCTCCCTCTGTACGGACTTCAGCATCTCCCTGTTCCCCGACCTGAAGATCCTCTTCTTCTCTCTCAGAAGTGTTTTTATCTCAGGGTTGATCCAGGGTTTGTTGTTTGAGCAACACCGTATGATCTTGGTGGGAACGGATTTGTCCACACAGAAGCTGAGGTAGCCCATGAAGGTGTGAGTGAGGCCATCAATGTCCTCACCATGTGGATCGCAGAGCTGCTTCCAGGCGGTGGCTTCAAAACAGCCCTTTAGAGTGTCCATTGCCTCCTCAGACCATAACTTTACTGTGCGCATGGCCGGAGGTTGTTCTCATTTTTTTGTATGTTTGTCACACTTAAATGTTTCAGATCGTCAAACAAATTTAAATATTAGACAAAGATAACACAATAAACACAAAATGCAGTTTTTAAATGAAGGTGTTTATTATTAAGAATTTAAAAAATCCAAATCTGCATGGCCCTGTGTGAAAAGTGATTGCCCTCTAAACCTAATAACTGGTTGGGCCACCCTTAGCAGCAATATCTGCAATCAAGCATTTGCGATAACTGGCAATGAGTCTTTTACTGCACTGTGGAGGAATTATGGTCCACTCATCTGTGCAGAATTGCTGTAATTCAGCCACATTGATGGGTTTTTTCAGCATGAACCGCATTTTTAAGGTCATGCCACAGCAGTTGGATTCACATCAGGACTTTGACTAGGACACTTTAAAGTCTTCATTTTGTTTTTCTTAAGCCATTCAGAGGTGGACTTGCTGGTGTGTTTTGGATCATTGTCCTGCTGCAGAACCCAAGTGCGCTTCAGCTTGAGGTCACCAACAGATGACCAGACATTCTCCTTCAGGATTTTATGGTAGAAAGCAGAATTCATGGTTCCATTTACCACAGCAAGTCTTCCAGGTCCTGAAGCAGCAAAACAGCCCCAGACCATCACACTACCACCACCATATTTTACTGTTGGTATGATGTTCCTTTTCTGAAATGCTGTTACTTTTACGCTGGATGTAATGGGACACACATCTTCCAAAAAGTTCAACTTTTGTCTTGTTAGTCCACAGAGTATTTTCCCAAAAGTTTTGGGGATCATCAAGATGTTTTCTGGCAAAACTGAGACGAGCCTTTATGTTCTTTTTGCTCAACAGTGGTTTTCGTCTTGGAACTGTGCCATGCCGGCCATTTTTGTCCAGTCTCTTTTTTTATGGTGGAGTCATGAACACTGACCTTAACTGAGACAAGTGAGGCCTGCAGTTCTTTGGATGTTGTTGTGGGGTCTTTTGTGACCTCTTGGATGAGTCGTCGCTGCGCTCTTGGGGTAATTTTGGTTGGCCAACCACTCCTAACAAGGTTCACCACTGTTCCATGTTTTCGCCATTTGTGGATAATGGCTCTCACTGTGGTTCGCTGGAGTCCCAAAGCTTTAGAAATGGCTTTATAACCTTTTCCAGGCTGATAGATCTCAATTACTTTGTTTCTCATTTGTTCTTGAATTTCTTTGGATCACAACATGATGTCTAGCGTTTGAGGATCTTTTGGTCTACTTCACTTTGTCAGGCAGGTCCTATTTGTGATTTCTTGATTGAGAACGAGTGTGGCAGTGATCAGGCCTGGGTGTGGCTAGAGAAATTGAACTCACCTTTCCAAAGATGTGCTAAACCACAGTTAATTTATGTTTTAATGTGGGTGGAGCATTCACTTTTTCACACAGGTTCATGTAGGTTTGATTTTTTTTTTTTTTTACCCTTAATAATAAACACCTTCATTTAAAAACTGCATTTTGTGTTTACTTGTGTTATCTTTGTCTAATATTTAAATTTGTTTGATGATCTGAAACATTTAAGTGTGACAAACATACAAAAAAATATGAGAAATCAGGAAGGGGCAAACACTTTTTCACACCACTGTACCCCTAATGTTGCCACTCACACAGTGACAACACAGTGTGGCAACACACAGTGTTTTTTAACTGCCATGCGGTGACATCATACGCATACTCTCTATAAAGTCATCGTTCATTACAGCTCTTGCCTCCACTGTCCTGATTCCAGACACAACATTGGTAATGAGGTAAACTGGTCTTCTGGAGGAGAATTAACTATTTCCCTGAAGATGAACACGTGTCTAGTACCACCACCGCCGTTCCTCTCAATCCCAGGTGAGCCGTCCATCCCATGGCCTAGTTGGTTTGAGTCATTCCACACTTACGTTTTGGTGATGGACCTGGAGAGACACAGCAAGTTGAGGCTGCGAGCAATTTTAATCCACAGCCTGGGTGCCGAGTGGCAGCAGATATTCAACAATTTAGGACAGGTGGACACGTATGAGGAGTGCATCATGCTGGTGGCCGGACACTTCACGGCACCCAAAAGTGTGCTAGCGAAGGGGATTCATGTCCGCCAGCGCCGACAGCGGGCGGGTAAGATGACCCAGCAGTACATTGCGGACCTCTGCTGTCTGGCAAGCGTATGCGAGCATGGCTATTTAGAGGATGAAATGGTGCGGGACCAGCTAGCGGAGCACACCAGCAACCCGCGGCTGTGGGTTTAGCTAATCATGGCACCCGATGACCTACCGTTGGTGAAGGCGCTGGAGTTGCCGTTCCAGCTGGAGGCCGCCGACAAGCTAACATCACAACTAAGTGAGCCACAACAACCAGCCCCCTTAGCACATGGGGCTGGTTGTTGTGGTTGTTGATACCTCAGCAAAAGAACCCGGTCATGCCTCGACCTTCTCGGAGGACGCTGAGGTGAACACTGTGAAACACCATTCATGTGGTAACTGTGGCTCCCCGACGCACCAAGAGAGCGTGATCTTGCCCGGCCAAGGGGCGGTGATGCAACCGCTGCGGCAAGCTCAGTCACTTCATCAAGGTGTGCCGATCGTCACGAGTGACATCAAGCCCACGACCCAGTCCAAACGAGCCACCAACAACCACCATCCACGCTGTGGACTCCAGAGGGGCAGCGTACAGGTGGTGCACGGTGAGGTTAGATGACATCAGCTTGCCGCTGCTGCTGGACACCGCCACTGTGAGGTCAGTGATGAACTGGGTTACAGTTAAAAAAAAATTCTTCCCCAACTATCCTATTGGGAAGAATCCAGCGGAGCTGTACAACTATGAGCACACACACATCGGCTTAGTAGGGACCGTATCGCTGGCGGTTTGCTGTGGGTCAAGCGTCCTCCCGGCGTTCGACTTCTAGGTAACCACACACGGGGACAGTATCCTGGGGTGTGATCTCTTTTACGAACTGGGTTTTACCATCCATGATAACCTTGGGCTCAGTTTAGTCGCTGATGATGGGGGCGCAGCACACCCGGACGTGGGTGCAGCCGCTCTGTGCTTGACACCGCAGGGAGAAGACAGTGAGGAGAGAGGGCAGAAACCGGACTCATCTCGTATCCACGCCCGGCATCAGCAGCAAGGAGCTGCTGCAGTGCAGCAGGATAGAGAGTTTGTGGCCCAGCAGAACCCAGCAGGGCAACACTAACCAGGGGCACATCCCGCTATTGTTGTGAAAGGTACGCTACCACAACAGCAACGCCAAGTCCAGCCGAACTGATTGCCGCTCGCAGTGCTGGAATGGGTTTGGGTCCGACGGTTGAAATGCCTGGACCCACAGACGGTCTTGTCATCACTGATAAGAATTGCTGTGCATTTGGGGCCAGCCACCTTCCAATTGGCCGATGGATCGAGATGCACGCCAGCCGTCTGCGAAGGGTGAGAACAACTGCCCTGGAACCAATCCAGCCAGTATGGGACCCAGACTGGGACTTTGCAGCGGGACAATCAGATCCACCGTGCCTAGCTGCTCCAGGGCCGTGCTTGCCGAGGGCTCGGCACAGGCCCCTGAACTGCACATCTCAGCAGTGACTTCAGAAAACTGTTTAGCAGGGCACAACAGCTTCAGAAGTGTCAGAATAGTCCACTCAGTCGTGCAGGGTCAACCGGTGGTCTACTCAGTGGCCCAGGTTCCATTTACTTTACTGTGGTAACTGTTAAGTAATACAGAAATGTTCGTAATGTTTTGGTTTTCCCAGGGGGAAGGTGAACGTTGGCTATTCCCATATTAACAACAGGCAGCATGGACATGAAGGCGCTGGCACGGATGATGTCATCATGCCGTGCCAATATTAGGGGACTGACGGTGGGAGAAAGCCTCGTTGGCGCTCTGCATCTGTGCCAACACCAGCCTGTATTTGTTCATGGTTAGCTTAGTAACTAGCATACTGTAACACGTGCTGTTAGCAGTGTTTGCTAATAAAGTCATCGTTCAGTACAGCTCCTGCCTCCGCTGCCCTAATTCCAGACACAAGGCAAGGCAAGGCAAGTTTATTTGTATAGCACATTTTGTGTACAAGACAATTTAAAGTGCTTTATAAAGTACTTTATATAAAAAAGTATAAAGTGCTTTATATAAAAACATTAAAGCAGTGCAGTCAGGTACAAAAGGAATCAGAGTGGTCTTCTGTGCTGATGTGCTGTTTTGTGCTTCAAAGTGTCCAAAGAAGTCATTTAGGTTGTTAAGCAATGTGATGTCACTTGCACAGTTCTGAGGTGGAGGTTTGTAATTGGTGAGGGTCTGTATGCCACGCCAGACAGAACGTGCATCTCTGGTGTTGCTAAAGTGTCCGGATATTTTCTTTCTGTATTGTTGTTTTGCCTTCTTGATACCACGGGACAGGTTGGCCCTAGCTGTTGTTAGTTCTGCAGTCTCGCCTGCCCTGAAGGCTGCGTCCTGAGCCATCAGGTGCCTGTGAACCTTTGCTGTCATCCATGGCTTCTGGTTAGCATGAACAGTGACGGTTTTGCACTGAGTGACATCATCAATGCATTTAGCTATGTATGCTACAACAACCTCAGTGTACTCCTCTATATTTGTGTGTCCATTGTGAGTGGCTGCGTGCTTGAAAGTGTCCCAGTCTGTAGTGGTGAAACTGTCTTTCAGAGCATCTGAGGCCCCCTTTGGCCAAACATGTACCTGCTTTTTTGTTGGTCTGATGGCTTTCACTCTGGGTCTGTATGCAGGCCTTAACAAGATGGTGATGTGATCAGAGAGACCCAGGTGGGGAAGGGGAGAGGCTCTGTATGCGCTCTTGTGAGTTGTGTACACCAGGTCCAGCGAGTTGTCTCCTCTTATTGGAAAGTCCACATGCTGGTGTGGTTTTTGGTAGGAGGGCCTTTAAATCTGCATGGTTGAAGTCTTCTGCTGTGATGAGGAATCCGTCTGGATGTGCTGTTTGCGTCTCACTTATAGCCTGATAGAGTTCATTTAGTGCCTTTCTTCTGTGTTGGGCAAGACATACACAGCGACTAGCAAGATAGATGTAATTTCCCACGGTAAGTAGAAGGGTTGGCACTTGATGATCATAACCTCCACCAACGGGGAACAGTGTTTGTGCACAACAGTTGCATCACGGCACCAAGCATCACTGATGTAAACACCCCCCTCCCCCCACGGGTCTTCCCTCCTGCCATGAACACCTGATCAGCACGATGGCATGTTAGCCCTGCTAACTGAATAGCAGAGTCCAGGATATTGTCATTTAGCCACGTTTCCGTAAACATAAAAACACAGCAGTTCCATGCATCACATTGCGTAGATCTCAGGAGCTGTGTGTGGTCTATTTTGTTGTCTAGTGAGTATACGTTGGCCAGAATGAGGGAAGGAATAGGGAGTCTGTGTGGGCTAGTGGCTAGCTTCGTTTGGATACCTCCACATTTACCTCTCTTTCGTCTTCGTTCACAATGTCTGCGGCATCTCCATTTGAGATGAGACACAGCAGTCGGGGCCGGGGGTGTGGAAGTCTGGCGGAGAAGTCCTAGGCCACAGAGTTCCTCTGTAACGCTCTGGTCCAGGGCGTAATGTTTGGTCATATTCCTTATCTCTAGAAGGCTGTGGCGACTGTAACTTGTGTGCAGCATCATATATGGACATTAAACACATGAATATACACTTAGATGTAATTTAAACAACACTAAATGGCACAAAACACGAAGAGAGAAGGGAGGCCGCTCCGTGTTCACGCCACACTTTCTGGATTTTCTAAGCCATTAAAAACCTGAGCAGTCCAGATGCAGAGCTGCATAGCTGAAATCCCTTCTAAATACAGCCTGGGAAAAAAAATCTTGTTGGTTGTTGTTTGCCAGCCTTTCTAAAATCAGCCTGTATAAAACTACACACGTCATGTTTCAAACCAGTTACTTTTGCAGATTTCCTAAAGAAGACAACACATCTGAGCTCAGTGAGAAGACGAGTGACCGAATCAGGGAGGGCAAGCTGTGTGTCCACTACCACCATGTAAGAATGCTTTCACACCATCTCTCTCAGCTAAATATTTCCTTCACTTCCTTCATCTGCTTTGTCTGCTCTTTCTTCTTTTTTGCTATTCCAGTTGTTGGAGGAAATCAATGCAGTTGTGACCAATCCCAGAGCTCCGTTACGACTGCACAGACAGAAACCCTTCACTGCAAGCTTGGAGCTCAACGACTTCCAAGATCTCCTCCCCACTCTGGAGGGGTGGGCCCAGCAGCTGCACCTACTCAGGGTCAGCACCAACTACTATGTGTGACTGTGACCTCAACAGAACACACCGTATTGAAAGTGTTTTCTTGACTTCACTCCTCCCATGTGCTTGCATGCAGGATCTTCAGCTCAGCTTGAACAAACTGTGTGTCAAGCTGATGCCCTGGCAGCAACCGTGTGATGAAGGCCAGAATCCCACTGACACTGTGAAGGTGGAGGAGATGATGCTGCTGGTAGACACCATACTGGAAAATGCCTCAACTGATGATGAGAAGGTCACATTTATGCTCCACCCATGCATATTTTTTCAAAAACTTGATTGATTTATCGATGAAAGAGATAGCTTGCAGCAGGATTTGGGATTATTGAACATGTTTTCTATACTGTTAGGTGCTGAGGAGCCCGACTCGATACACTCTAGGCTCCATGGTGTCTCATTTCCAGAAGTTGTTTGACGTGACCTCCCTCAGGGGGGTCTACCCACGTATGAATGAGGTCTACACACGACTGGGAGAGATGAACAACACCATGAGGAACCTGCGAGATGTTCTGGACCTAGGTAACCTGCAAGCATTTGGAGTTCATATGATATGATTGTTTATTTTCTTGTAGAAGGATAAAAGATCAGATAAATAATATCCTCTGGTAGAACTGACAGGAGTAAAAATGTTGATGTTTAGACAGCAGGGTTCCTCTGGCTGAAGTGGTGAACCAGGTGGCCAGACTGGTCTCATCCAGAGAGCACACCGCAGGACTCCATGATTTACTGGAGGATAGCGATATTGACAGGTGAATATTAATTCATTTGTGTTCAGTTCAACTTTATTTATATATCGACTAATCACAGCAAAACTTTGTCTCAAGGTGCTAGATATGTAAGGCACGAATCACAATAAATAATTCAGAGAAAAAAAACAACAATCAAGTGAGCCCCTATGAGCAAGCATTAGGCAACAGTGGGAAGGAAAAACTCCCCTATAGGAAGAAACCTCCAGCAGAACCAGGGTCACTGTGGCTGGTTGGGGGTGAAGGAAGACAAAAGAAGAAAAGAAAGATTTGCTTTTTGTTCTTATTTAAGACAAAGATAGAAAGGAGATGCTTTTTTACCATCTTTTCTTTACATGTTTCGACTGTTCACTGCAGTCTTCATCAGAAGAGTCAGCTGATTGCTGCACGGTGTCATTTATCAGCTGACTTTCGTAGGCGGGGCCAGCCCAGCAGAACTGTCAGGTCTGGGTCGGCCCCACTTTCCGTCATCCGATGATCTCTGGAGAATGTGGTCCCAGGTGTGGGAAAGCATAAATGTCCCCTCATCCCGGTTCATGCTGTCTTTTCCCCGCTTCCTGATTTCTATGGCCTCCTTGATCCAGCGTTTGTGTCTGTTGCTCTCTGATCCAATAATTTTTGCGTTGTCCCAGTCCATGATGTGATTATTTCTTTTGCAGTGATCTGATATTGCTGATTTTAATGTTTCTTGTTCTGCCTTTTCTTTCTGTGATCTTGTCAGTCGTCCTTGTGTTTCTTTCTCACATTCCTTCTGGTGTTCTTTTTTTCTTGTGGTGAATGATCTTCCGGTTTCTCCAATGTAGGTTTTGTTGCATGATTTGCATGATGTTTCATATATTGCGTTATATTTTTTTGCCTTGTTCTATTTTGTCCTTTGGGTGTACTAATAACCATCTTAATTTTTTGTGTGGTTTTACTGTTGTGCTTATTTTGTGTTTTTTCATGATTCTTTGAATTGGTTCTGTTATCCCTCGGATGTATGGTGTAGTTATGGTGTCCTTGTTTTTGATTTTGGCTTTTGTTCTGTGTCTTGTTTCCTGTTTGTTTTCTTTGTTTTTGACTTGCTGTTTCCCTTTGTTTGAACCGGGATGAGGGAGCATTTATGCTTTCCCACACCTGGGACTATATTCTCCAGAGACCATCGGACGGTGGAAAGCGGGGCCGGACCAGTGGATCTGACAGGTCTGCTGGGCTGGCCCTGCCTACGAAAGTCAGCTGATAAATGACACCTCGCAGCAATCAGCTGACACTTCTGATGAAGACTGCAGTGAACAGTCTAAACATAAAAAAAAGAAAAGAAGGTAAAAAAAAAAATCTCCTTTCTATCTTTGGCTTTAATAAGAACAAAAAGCAAGTAATTAAAAGAAGACAAAATGAACCTACTCGCACTACTACGTGGAAGTTATGGACAAAACTGCATCAAAGACTTCCGCTGGCTAGAGAAATTGGAGAAAACACGGACACGCTACAGAAACCACCTGCGATCGAACCTCCGTTGCAGAGATGAGGATGTCACACCAGCAAGCCTCAACATAAAAAAATCCGATCCCAACCAGAAATGCAGAGAAAATTATCAATAAAGCATGGAAAGACCTGATAAAAGAACGGATAATGACAGCGAATAAAGTGGACACAATCAACGACCAGATAAAGGAGGAAATGGACATTTTTAGGGAACACTACCCGACCAACCAGGAAAAGCAGGAGCAGATAAAAGCACAATTAAAACACGCACACGAGCAGGAATTCACCATAACGAAAAACCACCAATTAAAGAAACTAAAAAAACTCACAGAAAGGAAGAACGAGCGAAGACAAACACGCATGGAAATGAACGCTAAGTGGGTCAAAAATTTATCAGAACACACACTCACGGACACGGAGAAAAAAGTGCTGAGCAGAGGGCTGAATTTTGCCATCACACCAGCCAAAATACCCCATGAAGAATACATCCTCGCAACAGAACTCGCATGTGAAAAGATCCAGGACCAAGAGGATAAAGGAACACTACGAAACGCAGTCGCAGGGATCCTCAAAACGGCCAAATTACCACAAAGCAATGTCACAAAAGAAGAAAAAGCATTAAACTCACTCAAGAAAGATAAAACAGTCACAATTCTCCCATCAGATAAAGGCAGAACCACAGTAGTCATAGACACAGAAACATATGAAAAACAGATGGAAACCATGCTGGCAGACAGCAGCACATATGAAATCATAAAAACAAACCCCACAGAAGAAAAGAAAAAAATGCTAAAAGCCCTTCTCAAACCCCTATTAGAAAGCAAAAAAATCACAAAGGATGCATGCAATCACCTGATACCCACAGCCAGCATCATCCCCCAGAGCTATGGAACCCCAAAAATACATAAGAAGGATATCTCACTGCGACCAATAATAGACAGTATCGGATCAGGTACATACAACTTATCAAAAGCCCTGGTTGAAATCATCAAACCCCTCCTTTGACTATCAGAATACCACTGCAAAAACTCAAAAGAGCTGGCACAAGAACTCAAAAATATGAAAATAGAATCAGACGAGATCCTCATTTCACATGATGTCATTTCATTATTCACAAAGACACCTGTTGATGTCACACTACACATAGTGCAAGAACGCCTCAGGAATGACAGAACCCTTAAAAGACGCACAAATCTCACAGTTGACGACATATCTGGACTATTACAGTTTGTTGCAAAATCCACCTATTTTCAATACAGAGAAAAAATCTACAGACAAAAAGAAGGATTTGCAATGGGAGACCCACTATCAGCCATCATGAGCAGTTATTTCATGGAGGATCTGGAAAATAAAGCCATCAACACAGCACCCATACAATGTAAACCCACTCTCTGGAAGAAATACGTGGATGACATATTGGAGCAAATAAAGAAAGGACACACACAAGAACTCCCTGACCATCTGAACAGCACGGAGAGCACTGAGAACATAAAATTCACACACGAAGAGGAAGAAAATGGCACCATTGCCTTTCTGGACATGAAAATCCACCACAATGATGACGGCAGTATAAAAATCACAGTCTACAGGAAACCAACCCACACAGATCAATATGTACTATGGACATCAGAACACCCCACAGCACACAAGCTATTAGTTGTCAGGACGTTATACGAATGGGCCATCATCATCACAGACCAAGAAGACAGACAGGAGGAGGAAAACCACGTAAAACATGCACTCATACGCTGCCAGTATCCAGCATGGGCCATAAACAAAGGGAAACAGCAAGTCAAAAACAAAGAAAACAAACAGGAAACAAGACACAGAACAAAAGCTGAAATCTAAAGAAGGTACTAAAGAAGGTAAAAAAAACAAAACAAAAACATCTCCTTTCTATCTTTGTCTTTAATAAGAACAAAAAGCAAATAATTAAAAGAAGACAAAATGAACCTGCTCCAGCTACAAGAAAAGAAAGAGTAGACATAATATTTATATAAATAACAATAACATTCATACCAATGCATTATGTGCAAAGTTCAGCCAAAAGCTTTGATTAGCTATTGCTGACAACATGTTACTTATCAAACTAGCTAGCTTGTCACACAGCTCGCAAACAGAAGCAAACCCCTGCGTAGTTGGGCCCTGTTGATGTGGTGCCCGCACAATACACACAAGGTAGCAGTGCAACACTAGGTGTAGTAGATAACAATAAGTAAATTCATATACCGCTCTGGAAAAAAATAAGAGACCACTGCAAAATCTCTACTAAATTAGCATTGCTATGTGTATGGTAGCTGTTCAGTTTGAGTATCTGTTGAATTCCAACACAAGAACATCTCAGTCTACTTAAGGAGGTACTGATTAGGTGATCATCTGAGCTTGGTAGGATGCATGAAAAGCTGTGAATAAAAATCACATTGTTACACAAATACAGACTTCTGAGTTCTTCTGAAGTTAAAACTTAATAAACATGAATCAGGGATGGCAACAGGAAATTCTGATTTCAGCTGAAATCTAATTTGGTTGATTGACTTATGGGGGGGCTGGGGGGGCGCAGCCCCCCTGAAGCTGGGAGGTTTTTAGTAAAACAGAAGTAATTTAGACTGAAAAAAGGATTTAAAAAATGAAATACTAGACTTAGATAAATCATTAAATTTAATGAAAAGTTAACTTACTTTTTCTTCAATGTTGTCTCACTGTCTTTAGTCCAACATATTTAACAGTTCTACAGTTAACCAAGTCACTTCTAATGTGAAACTTTCTTCCTTTTGGCAGCAAGCTGTGTCAGTCTCTGAGCTTTGAACTTCATCTCCTTTTCTGGTTTCTTCAGAAATTGTCTGAATGTTTCTGTTACCTCGTCGAACTTTGAGCCAATTTTCACCTTTACCATCACTTTTCTCTCAAGCCAATTCCATCGGAACTTATTTTTGACACTTTTGTCTATTTCTAGCACTGATGACTCCTGATCCTTCGATAAAAATCTCATAATTCTGCTGAAAACAATACCGAAAGCTCAGAATTCCAACACGAACCAGGGATGTGATTTGGGGTTGGGGAAATTATCTGAAAATTCAGTAGGGGGTCTGGGGGACACAGTCCCCCAGCGGGGTCCGGGGCAGAGCCCCAGTGGGAGGGGGGCAAGGGGGGCGAAGCCCCCCGAAGCTCCTGGGCTTTTATGATTTTTAAGTACCAGAACTGTGCTTAAATGACATAAAACAAACAGCTGAATGCCACTTATTACTGTATAATACTGACTTATGTTCCAAGAAGATAGCATTCCTAAAATATTCCAACAAGCATTATCCATCACAGGCTTTAACACTTGATCAAATCAAAATCAGTTAATTTTATCTATTCCATAATAGAAATAAAATTCCAACATACCATTACTTTTTATAATTTCAGCATTCATTTCAGATCACCAGTTTCAATCTCCATTGAGACTTGAGCAGTTCATTTTGCACAATCACTGATGTAGCCAAGTCTTAGAAATATTCAAAAGTTATGAGTCAATGTCCACTGTGCACTGTCAATTTCAAACTGTTTGGAATCATAAAAGTAATCTAACTAAATTGTTTTGCTATTTTTTTCTCCTCAACATCAATGTCAGGGTGCTGCGGGAGTTTTGGGGGATGGTTAACTTTTATTACCGTTTCCTCCCCCGCACAGCCCAGCTCATACAGCCGTTGTACGCCACCAGTAACAGAGAGTTAATGGCTCTCCACCTGGCCATACGCCACTTCCAGTTCTGCCTGAAAGGGTGCACCTTCACTGCGTTCGTGGACCACAAGCTGCTAACATACTTAACGTGCTTTATCTTTCTGGAAGATAAAATAAAGCAGAATTCGGCGAATTAGCAGAAAATCACATCCCTGAGAACACGCCGCCATGAATTTTTGACAAAGCATACAACGAGCCATTTGATTGGTCCAATCGTTTGCAACTATCCAATCGCAGGGCTGTTTACAATATAGCAGTAGCTTGAACACAACACATCCGGGTTATCGCGGGAGACGACTTCCGGGGAAGCGCCGAGCACTTATGTAATCGTGTTGATTTTCGCTAAAATCAGTAACAATAAGGTACCTTACCCCCCCTAAAATTTTTTCAATGGATTTAGACGATTCACAGAAATGATCAGTTTGAAAATATATCGGCGGAAATCCGCAGATCGGCGGAAAATTGCCATCCCTGATGAATGTGTTTTCTTTGCATTATTTCATCAAAAAGCACTTCTAAAAGCAACATTGTTTTTGTTGTTTTGACCACTTGCCATTTTCTGTAAATAAATGTTCTAAATGACAATATTTTGACTAGGAATTTGGGTGAGTTTTCAGTAGGTTGGAGATTAAAACTAAATTATTCATTTTACTCAAACACATACTGTACATTCAAATAGTAAAACCAGATAATGTGATGAATGAAAATTTCCAGAGCTGAAACTGTGATATGAGGAAAGTCTAATCAGAAGCTTTGTCAAATAGAAAGGTTTTCAGGTTGATCGTTAAAGTGAAGAGAGTGTTTGCCTCAGGCCCAGCCTAGTAATTGGTTCCATAAAACAGGAGCCTGATAGCTAAAATATTAAAGGTGTTTTCCTACCAAAAATTACTGGAACCTTTTAAGGGGTCTAACTTCTACACAGCTACTGTGTGGACATGTGAACCACAAACTATGTCCACTGCATAGGTGTGAAACATGGCTGTGTGACAAATGATTTTGCAAATGCAGTCCACATTTTTTTCTTTTGTGCGTACAACATAAATACAACCATTAGAAAGTATCTACTAAAGAGTTACTTGAGTAGTGACTAATTACTTTAGAATCAGAATAGCTGTAATTACTTTAGTCTCTCCGTTTTGTGAGGATGAAAATTAAATATATGACACCTTAAAACACTTTTCCTATCTTTTTCTTATAGATTTTGTACTTTTTTCACATAATTTTAAAACTTTTTGCTTATAAATTTGATAGAAACACTTGTTCACTGAAAAACATGACTGACACTTGAGTTCAAATCCGTGAAATCAAATGTAACTCAAGAGTACAGCCAAATGTATTCAAGTAAAAGTTTTTTTAAAGGGATCATTGACTGCACTTTTTCCACATTTTAACAGCTCACATACTGTATGTCTTAATGAAATGTTTGGGATGTATTTTGTTCACATTTTCTTCATTTTTTTTAATTCTTAAAGCAAATTTGTTTTATATTTTTGTTGTGTATGAGAAATGAGGAGCAGAGTCTCATTTATAGGAACCATCAACACCAACCAACCACCCTTTATTACAGAGAACAGAACTATTTATATACAAGGGCTGTGCCCGCCTGACGTCACACCAGGGGCGGGTACGGCAGCACACACACACCACACTCACTGCGCCACAATTCCCCTCCCCCTTACAAAAATGCAAACCACACACATAATCGAGACCCTCCCCAATTTAGGACCCGAATCATGCTCTAAGGAACAAGGAATCATGAACTGTAATAAAATAGCCTAACCCACTCATGCAAAAGAATAACAAAAATGGACCATGTCTCTAAAACATAAAATAATCCCATCCTCTCATGCACACCAGCAGAATATATACATATATTTACATATGAGACTTTGTTATTCCACAGTCCCTGGACAACCATTCACAAAACTGACTCAGAGGACCAGGGCAACCCTACAGCCTGCGCGCCCTAGGCCGCCGTCTGCCCCCAGGATCGAAGCCACCCTCCCCGGCAAAAATGTCTCCTCTCGCCATCAACTGCTTCTCTCCTCTGGCCCCACGGTGCTGCTGTCCGGCACGCTGTCCCTGCCTGCCTATTAGTCGTTCAGTTGAACGCAAGAAATATACCCAGAAATAAATTCCCGTTCCAGTGAAATCGGTCTAAATGATCTTCACACAGTAATGTTGTAAAAAATATATTGAAGAACAATTCACATAGTTCAACTCGAAAAATATGCACAAAAACGAAATCTAACTCGAGAAAAAATTTAACATTTACAATTTTTTCAACGCGAAGATGATCGCCACGTGATCCGTCTGGACCAATCACTGATCAGCTTTCCTCTCCAAGCAACGAGTAAACATGGCGTCCCCTGCTGCGGAAACCAGCAAGGCAGATAGTGACGGGCAAATAAAATGCTTTTTCCACCTCGATTCCGCCCTCTTGGTGGCATTGATGCGCATTGGGTCGGTCTGCCGCATACGAATCGCCGCCCCGAGTCAACTCTGTGTGTGGCATTAGCATAGATAGACTGGCTCCGTGTCCTAAGGACTCAACATAGACTGGTTGCCGCTCCCTAAAGGAATATAGGGACCGGTAGCTATCGCTGAATTCGTGCTTTCCAGTTGACTTGGTTTATGAAAACATTCCTTTCCCCTTCAATATTAACATGTTACATGTAATGGCATTAAAATTTCTTGATTTTTATTTTTTACCCAGACACCAAAGCAACCGAATAAATAATATGAATGTTCATTTTTAAATATTTCCTCACTGTTTATCTTCATCATCACCATCGAGCTTTCCATGCTTTTTGTATTTAAGGGGCAGACACTATTAAATCAATAACTGTCTCCATGTTGTCTCCCTACAGCAAAGTGATCTCCCAAAATGATTTCAAATTACATGTACATGTGCTTGCAATGATTCATGTAGTTCATTAGAGATCAACTAAAAACAAACTACCTCCATTGAACAATTCATGATAAGCTAGTTGGAAAAAAAAAAATTTCTAGCCATGTTATTTTGGCCCGTGGAATAAAAATGCAAATGTATGTGCATGTACAAGGAAAATACACAATATGTAAAATATAATTTGGTCCGAATTTAGGACCTTCCAGGCACTACAATTACAGTTGCAAACTGAAAAGGAGAGATTGAAGTGTCAGACAATGCAGCCCTTAAAACTAAGAAAGATGTCATGAAGACAAAAACTAGTGCCCACTGTTTTGTTCAGGTTGAAACTTTTTCCAGGTGTATCTTGCAGAAACCTATAAAAATAGAAACTGGTTGATTTTCATTAAATAAATCAAGCATTATAACAAAATTAGTATCGTAATAGTGCACACATACATGTGGCTGGGAAATTTGTGGAAATGAACACATTAAATACAAGACTGTTGCATTGAAACAGGCACATTTAATCCTGCAGTTTGGTTGTTTGTTATTTACTGTAAGCCATTTAAAAAAAAAGAACCTGTACATGTTCATATCATCTGCACACATTAAATGAATCAAGGATTTTTGGTTGGGAAGATGGTGGGCAAATTATGCAGGTAAATCTGTATCCAAATCAAACCCTATGTCAATATCATCACTACTATTGTCATCATTGTCGTTGTCATCATCTTTGTTGGTACAGTTTGTGCACTTGCATAAGTCTGTACAGTTCAGGTTATTTCTTTTGTAAACGCATCTTCCTTGAGCACAGCTGCTCGTCTTGCAGCCACAGGCAACCACCTCCATCAAGCTTTTGGGGGCTGGGGGCTGCGTCATCCACTTCACTGTGATGTTACCCTCTTGAACTGTCCACCCATGATCATGAGGTGATGGCGGTTCAGTGATGGCTACAGTAGCTCTTCTACCAATAGCCGCTTGGTAAGCACATCGTCTAATGTGCTGGATCAAGGCATCTTTACAAGGAGGTAGGCACTTTTCTGAAGATGTTGCACAGAAGGAGAGGTACCTGGCTTCATTGACATCTTTACATTTATGCCCGTACAAGTTGCAGACAAATTCCGTAAGGATGGAGATCAGTTCTGAATTTGGAATATAGTCAGCTCCAAGTTCCTCAAATGCTTTCAAGTAGTGAATATTCTGAAGTGCAATGTCAAGTGGCTTCTTTTTCCCCTTCCCATAAAATGCACTGGTGCTGTCACAACCGGAGAACACATGCAGTCCAATAAGAGCCCTGCAGACATTCACAGTTACAACATTCAACAACCTTAATCCACCTCACTGCTGTCATGGGAGCAGCTTTCTCATTTTTCACGGAATCGAGGTGGAAAAAGCATTTTATTTGTCCGTCACTATCTGCCTTGCTGGTTTCCGCAGCAGGGGACGCCATGTTTACTCGTTGCTTGGAGAGGAAAGCTGATCAGTGATTGGTCCAGACGGATCACGTAGCGATCATCTTCGCGTTGAAAAAATTGTAAATGTTAAATTTTTTCTCGAGTTAGATTTCGTTTTTGTGCATATTTTTCGAGTTGAACTATGTGAATTGTTCTTCAATATATTTTTTACAACATTACTGTGTGAAGATCATTTAGACCGGTTTTACTGGAACGGAACTGAAAGATAGATTTTTCATCCAAGTGACTATATCGGTTCTCTCCCAACCACCTTCAACACCGCTGTCATGGCTCTAAACATTCCGGCCCCCTGTGGCCGCACTCCGGGGAAAACCAAAACCTGCTCGTCAACGTTGTTTCCCGACCCAGGCACCTCGCCGCTGCTCCCAGTGCCCTTGTTCCAGGCGCGCCACTGCACTGTCACCACGCCCGATTGTAGCTGCTCTCTCCCGGGGCTCTCAGCTTCGCTCTGGTCGGTGTCACTCTCTGACCCGGGCGTTCCGTCACTGCTCCCAGCACCCTCGTTCCAGGTGCTCCGCTGCACTGTCACCATGCCTGGTTGTAGCTGCTCTCCCTTGGGACTCTCGGTGTCACTCTCCGACCTGGGCGTTTCGTTGCTGCTCTCGGCACTCTCGTTCCAGGCGCTCCGCTGCGTCATCTCTATGCCCGGTTGTCGCTGCTTTTCCCCGGGGCTCTCAGCCTCCATGGTCCCGGTCTCCCGCAGCATAGCCTCCAGCTGCAGGGATGACTCCTGCTGCTCTCCCTCTCCGCTGTCGCTGCACACCACGCCGTCAAACTCACCAGCGCTATGGTCCTGTACCATGCTACGCTCCTTGGCTGGCCTGCCATCTTCAGTGACCAGGGACTTCTCCACTCACGGCCCCGGTCCCACCTCGATGCCTAGCTGGTAGCCTGGAGCTTGCTTTTGGCGTGCAGTTAGATTTGCGGCTAACTTGCCCATAGACACTGAGTGGGCTGTTAGCTTCTCCGAGCTAACTAGCCTAGCTCCGTTTGGCGCCAACACACTCGCTACCCACAGCTTTGTGGTCCTCATCTGTTCGGTGAAATATTCAGCCAGCTGCTCAACAGCATCCACATAACAGTTTGTTTCTCTCAACGTACCGAGAATTCTTCGACCTTCCTCGCCAAGATGGTTGGCCAGAAGTGCTCGTCTTCGTCTCCCGTCGCGTCTACTTAAGCCCAGCGCTGTGATATAACCCTCTAACATGGCCGCCCACTTCGGCCACAGGATCACTGGCTCTCCCGGGTACTCCAGAAACAGTAGCAGGGATGGAGGTAGCCCATATGCCCCCATAATTTTCTCTCGTCGCCAAATGTTGTATATGAGAATCACACCAGGGGCGGGTACGGCAGCACACACACACCACACTCACTACACCACAGTTTTCCCTGGCTTTCTTGAAACTCTCTGATTTAAAGCCTATCACTTTAAGAAACATCCTTCACCAACTCAACTCTGCCTTCCCTCTTACGTCAGTTAGCCATTAGCTGACTAGCTTATAGCCTTTAGCTTTTAGCGTCCTTCTAGTTCGGATGAGCACCACTGGTTCACTGATTCACAGTCGGCGGCACAACACGCACCACCTCAGCCCACCCCACCCCCAACAACCCCGCCGTGACTCCCCAGCAAATTGCCAGCACTGCATGCCGGGTGGCCCTCAGCCACCACAGCTGACACAGCTTGGGACTTGAGACTGCCGGCCGGAGGCTGAGCTAAAGCGTAGCTTGCCAAGCTGCCGAGCAATGGGATCTCAAAGGGCAGTGTCCCGCTTTGTGGGACTCTGGTCCCGCAGCCAGCCGGGGGACGTCCCCTCATGAGGTGGTTACCCTACACTGCCCGTGAGAGCAGAGTCGCGCAGAAGACTGTGGGGGAGCTGGCCCTAAGAGCCAACAGCCTCCAGCCAGCAGCCTCTGGTCCCGGGCCATTTTGGTTGCAGTGACCAGTGTGCTGGTGCTGGCGATCTGCCATGGAATCACAACGAAACCGCTAGGAGATGGGCCGGAGTGATGCGAGGCACACTGGCGAACCAGGTGGTAACAGAGATGACTATTAGGGTGGCTAAGATTTGAAGGAATAACAATATAAGCCGCACTTACAGCGAGCCTCCTGCTACCAGTCAGCTCAGGGGCTAATAGGCTACCTTTAGCCCCCCCTCTCCATCTACACGACGGACAGCTAGGCAGGCCAATAATAGAGCAGTGGGTGGGTCTTTAGGATGGCGGTGGGTTGTTTTTTTCTAATAGTGACGTTGTAGCGAGAGAAATAATCAGGCAGAGAGGTCCAGGGCAGAACAGGCTTTATTCATCACTCTCTCTCACATTCTCTCGAATCACAAGCATCAAAAGAGTAACAGGTCACAGGCACCTCTGCTCTTATAGCATACCACTGGGTCAGCCTTCTGTGGTGCTGCATTAACATCAAAGCCTTTGCAATTCCCATTCTCTTTGTCACTGTTTGCATCAACACACCAGCCCCAGCATCAACACACAAACCCCCATGACGATTCCCCTTGTCCTTCCGTCTGAGTGTAAACATGCTGAGGTGGATTCTCCACACCGCCGCCCCCCCCAGAACTCCAACTGAGCCCTAACCCTCATGTCCTTTGGGCTTCAGCCTACGTCCATAGCGGCTGTAACGGGGGGTCTGCGGCTCCGAGGCGCTGCTGTGCCGGTGGGGGGCTCTTGGGGGAGCGTCCGTCTGTGGGGGGACATGGGGGGGGACATCTTTAGCATGCCATTGTGACTGATCTGACGAGTCATTTACCTGGGGAGTTCTCAGTGGGGGTCGTCCGCGCCAAGGAGCTCGGGCCAACACCACCTGCTCGTCTGCTAAAACGAAAGCGGACTTAAGCCTGTCTATACAGACTGTTTCCCTGCGTCCCCTCAAGTCTAACACAAAAATGTTCCTCCCCAGGTTGCAGCACTCTGAACGGGCCATCGTAGGGCAGACGCAAGGGGGTCCGGTGGGCATCGTGCCTGACAAATACAAATGCTGCATCCTTCAAGGCCTTTGGCACAAAAGCGCGTGGAAAACAGTGGTGGACCAGGCCGGGTACCGTCCCTACCACTGCGCTATGCGGTGAAAGTGAGGATGGACCGGTGTTCAGTGCGGGGCTGTTCGGCAAAAATTCCGCTGGGAGCCGCAGCGGCTGGGAAAAAAACAGCTCTGCTGGGGAGGCTGCCAAATCCTCCTTCTGTGCTGAACGCAACCCTAATAGGACCCACAGCAATCGGTCCACCCAATTTGCATCCGTAAGCGAAGTCCTGAGCACTGCTTTAAGTGAGCTATGGAAACGCTCCCATAACCCATTGGCCTGGGGGTTGTACGCGGTTGTGCGAAGAAGTGTGACACCCAGGCTCCGGGCCATGGTGGACCAGAGGTCAGAAACAAACTGCGGGCCCCAATCGGACATGATATCCGAAGGGGCGCCGAAACGTGCCACCCATGTCGTCAAAAAAGCGCGTGCAACTTCTGCGGACGCGGTAGAAGCTAGCGGGACTGCTTCGGGCCAGTGCGTGGTGCGGTCCACCACTGTCAGGAGATGCGTGAACCCCTGCAATGGCGGGAGGGGGCCCACGAGGTCCACGTGAACGTGGTCGAACCGCTTAGCTGGGATATGGAACGGCTCCAAGGGAGCCTTTGTGTGCCTGTGCACTTTGGCTCGTTGGCACGCTACACAGGCTGCAGCCCACTGTTTCACCTGTTTGCGCAGGCTCGGCCAAATGAACTTCGCTCCCACCATTTTGACTGACGGGCGCACCCCTGGGTGCGCCAGGGAGTGAACCGACTCAAAAACGTGGCGGTGCCAAGCGCATGGGACCACCGGGTGCGGGCGGCCCGTGGAGACATCACAGATTGGGGGGCCCCCGTCCTGCAGAAATCTGCTCTCCAGGCTTAACCCTGTTGGTCCAGACTGGAGCGCGCAAACGTCCACATCGCTGATCTGCTCAGTGGCCATGGCCGAGTAATCTATCCCCACGTAGACTGGGGCCACTAATGTGCGCGAGAGGCAGTCCGCCACCACGTTGAGTTTACCGGCCACATGCTGAATGTCGGTCGTAAACTCCGAGATCGTGGCCAGCTGTCTCTGCTGCCGGCCCGACCGTAGTTCCGAAACCTTGGCCATCGCGTATGTTAGCGGCTTGTGGTCCACAAACGCAGTGAAGGTGCGCCCTTCCAGCCAGAACTGGAAGTGGCATATGGCCAGGCGGAGAGCCAGTAACTCTCTGTCGAACGCGCTGTATTTACACTCACTGTTGCGCAAAGACCTGCTAAAAAAGGCGAGCAGCTGCCAAGAATCGGCGACGTGCTGCTCCACGACGGCCCCTATGGCCACGTCTGAGGCGTCGGTAGTGAGCGCTATCCGAGCCGACAGGTCTGGGTGCGCCAGCAGTGCGGCGTTCACCAGGGCTGTTTTAACCTCGGAAAACACCTGCTCTCGCTCAGGAGTCCAGTCGACTCTGTCCGCCGGTTTCCATTTCTTAAGCGCGGCGTACAACGGCTGCATGAGCTGGGTTGCGCGGGGGAGGAAACAGTTATAAAAGTTAACCATCCTCCAAAACTCCTGCAGCGCCCTGACCATCTGAGGCTGGGGAAAATCTGCCACAGCGCACACTTTGTCCGGCAAGGGTATCGCGCCCTCTGGTGAGATGCGGTGGCCCAAACAATTGATTCCCGTCACCCCGAACTGGCACTTCACCGGGTTGATTATTAATCCGTGCTCCTCCAACCTCTGGAAAACCGTCCTGAGGTGGGCTACATGTTCGTCCTCGGACGCGCTGGCGACCAGGATGTCGTCCAGGTAGACGAACACAAACGGCAGATCGCGCAACACTGCATCTATCATGCATTGGAATGTCTGCGCCGCGCCTTTTAACCCGAAAGGCATGCGTAAAAACTCAAAAAGACCAAACGGGGTTATTACTGCCGTTTTAGGTATGTCCTCCGCGCGCACTAGGACCTGGTGGTAACCGCGGACCAGGTCTATCTTAGAAAAATTGCGTGCCCCGGTGAGGTGAAAGGAAAAATCCTGAATATGGGGGATCGGGTAGCGGTTGTGCGCTGTGGCGTTGTTCAGTCTGCGGAAATCTCCGCACGGTCGCCATGATCCCTCGGCTTTAGGAATCATATGTAGCAGGGATGCCCATGGGCTGTTTGAGCGTCTGATGATGCCCAACTTTTCAAAGTTGGCAAACTCCTCGCGCGCTATGGCCAATTTAGTTGCGTCCAGACACCGAGGTCGTACGAAAACGGGCGGCCCCTTGGTGGTAATGAAGTGCTCCACCCCGTGTTTAGTGACGGTCGCCGAAAAGGTTTGGACCGTGAGTGCTGGGAACTGGGTGAGTAGTGTGTGGAACTTATCCCCTGGAGCTGTGATGTTGGCTAGCTTTGTGGGCCCGCCTCCTCTCGCTGTACAGGGGAGAGAATCAAAAGACACTGCGTTAATCAGGCGTCTGTTAGCCACATCGACTAGTAGACCGTGTGCACACAAAAAATCAGCGCCCAAAATGGGGAAGCTGCATGCCGCTATGACGAATGTCCATTGGTATGTACGGCCGTGCAAGGATGCAGTCAGTGTCCTCTCACCAAAAGTCTTAATTTCTGAGCCGTTTGCGGCTGTCAGCTCGGGGCCGCTAGTTCCCGCCAGCCGGTCTGCGTAGGACGGCAGGATGAGACTCTTTTGGGAGCTGGAGTCCACGAGGAACCATCTCCCCGAGCGTGAGTCTGTCACATAGAGAGCTTGCTTGTTTCACCGGGGGTCGCAGCTGCTACCGACTGCCGGCCCTGGCATTTCCCGAGCGCTTGAATTGGCATGGTGGCACGCAACGGCGTGTGTCCTCTCCTAAACGGTGGTGGTAGAAGCAGAATGTGTCTCTCCGGTGCTTCTTGGCTTCCGCTGCAGCCACCGCCGTTGGCTCCTCGCCCCCGCTGGCCGTCTCGCTGGGTTCCCACGCCGCTGCGTTCACTACGAGGGCTCTGGTGGTGAGGATAATCCGATCTGCCTCTTGTGCTAGCGCCCAGTAGTTGCGTGCAGCCAGCAGCGGCGAATTGGCAAGGACTGCCCTGGCCGCCGTCGGGAGGTTCTGGAGGAAAAGGTGGGCAAAGAGGAAATGCCCGTCATCTGTGCCCATCAATGCCAACATCTTCTCCATTAACTCGACCACCGACCCGTCTCCTGACTCGGAGCACGTCAGGAGCTTTTCCGCTGTCTCACAGTCTAAGAGCGTATAGTGCCGGTTCAGTGTGGTTTTGAGAGCCTCGTATTTGTCGTGAGCTGGGGGCCGTTGGAGCAGGCTCGTCACCTGCTGAGTTGTGCGTGAGTCCAGTGCTGCAACCACATAGTAGTATCTGGTGTCATCCGCCGTTATTCCCTGGAGCGCGAACTGGGCCTTGGTGTGGAGGAACCAAGACTTCGGGTCGTGTAGCCAAAAGTCAAGGAGTTTGACCGAAATGGCGCACGTGTTGCTAGCACCTCCCGTCCGGGTTGTCTCCGGGGTGTTTGCCTCGAGTTCCATTGTGCGTCAAGGGTCACCAGTGTGGAGAGAGAAATAATCAGGCGGAGAGGTCCAGGGCAGAACAGGTTTTATTCTTCACTCTCTCTCACATTCTCTAGAATCACGAACATCAAAAGAGTAACAGGTCACAGGCACCTCTGCTCTTATAGCATACCACTGGGTCAGCCTCCTGTGGTGCTGCATTAACATCAAAGCCTTTGCAATTCCCATTCTCTTTGTCACTGTTCGCATCAACACATAAACCCCATGACGATTCCCCTTGTCCTTCCGTCTGAGTGTAAACATACTGAGGTGGATTCTCCACAATGTATACAATTTACCCAGAAGAATCAAAAACATTTCTGGTGTTTCTGGAAGAGAATCACGAGATAAAGGCTGTGTAGGTTTTTTAAGAAAATTGACCGTTATGAATTTTTTTGATAATTATGTGACCAGTAGACTCATTTCAGACAGTTAAAACCTACAAACACACCATTTTTCAATCAATGACCCCTTTAATGTATTTAACCAAGCATGTAAACTATCCTGCAATAAAATACCCGGTAAAGTGCAGTTTTGTCAAAAGTTACTTGTGCTTGAGTACAAAGTACATGTGCTTGAGTAAATGTAACTTGTTACTGCCCACCTCTGGTAACAAGTGACTGCTTTTCATATAAAGGCTTTTTTTTCTTGTTCACTCTGGGAAGGAACTAAAAAACTTTTTGTAAAGGGATTTCGGAGAACTAAAACAGCCCCTTTATATACTAGTGGGGATGTAGCAAAAAGAGGAACTACGGACAATGTTTTTTGTTTGTTTGTTTGTTTTGTACTCAAAGGGTTCCTGCAGTGGAAACACACCTTTACAGAAGTTCCACCTGTTGTTTGGAATACCAGATGACAGCAGTTCTACTGTTTGCTTTTATTTTCCAGCATCATCATTAAAGTGAAGCAGCACGAGGAGTTCTTCCCTGCTTTCCACACCCTCATCACAGAAATTCTCCACACTTTAGGTAAATGTGACACAAGCAAATTCATCCTACTGCTTAGTCTTTATATGCCTTGTAATATGATCCACGGACACCTGATATGCTGTCCAGGAAGGCTTCAGAATCAGCCTGAGGGTCCTTCTTTGCTCCATTTGCTGCTGAGACATGCAGAGTGATGACTCATGATGAACCACGTGTCCTAATGAATCCAACCAAACTGAATCTTTCCTCAGTCAGTTGATTGTGAGCAACGTGCAGATAAGTAGTCACCCACTGAGTGACTTTGAGTGCAGAAAATCATAGAGGGATTCGTCATCGTAAATAAATGCAGACATGGTTGTGTTTTACACATGGTACAATTTTATGCCACATGTAGACAAATATGTTTTAGTTCCATGTGTTTTAAACGATGTGTCATGACACCTAAATTCAAATGGTAAGTCAGCCCATATGAGCATGTACCCAGTGAGCACAAAACTAAATTGGCAGAAATCAGGCCTGTAGTTCTACACAGGTTTGGTTCCCTCTGAACAAACTCAACCTATACAGAAAAAGTCTGACTATATATCATTCAGTGGATGAATTGGCATTCAAAAATGTTGTTAATATTAATGACGGTAAACTGTGTGTGTTGCAGGAGTGAATCACCTGGAGGACATTGTCCCTGCTCTGAAATCTTTGAAAGAAAGGCCTCAGTGACCTGTGAGCCTGTGGCTGAACTGAATGCTACTTTTAGATTTTTTTTATGAAAGATTACAAGAGATTTGTGAATAAAGGTAACATATGTGTGTATCAGACGGTCATATGTCTAGTCATTCTATTATCCTATAAGCTAACTAGAAAAACACTCAGAGCGCACGTACCTCCACCAAGACACCTTCCATCCCTCATGGATCACCTCCAAAATTTAATAGGTTCATCCTTGGCCCAAGGGCTACCTCTGGTAAAAATTTCATCAAAATCCGTACAGTAGTTATTGCGTAATTCTGCTAACAGGCAAGCAGACAAACCACCCTGAAAGCATAACCTCCTTGGCGGAGGCAATCATGTGGCACACTTTGGGTTGTCATGGCAATGTACACCCCTCTGTGGCCTCAGCTCCACGTCTTTGTCAAGAGCAGGGGTTGGCAACCCGTGGCTCCAGAGCCACATGCGGCCCTTCAGCCCCTATGCTGTGGTTCCCTGCAGTTATATCTCAAAACCATAAACTGTAGTCTATGCTCAAAACACATGGAAATTAATGAAGGTCATTTTAATTATTTTATTTTTAAGCAATATTACACAAGGGGAGTATGGTATCAATGAATATAGTTACTGTGGGTGTGATGCATCTAATTGGACGTATCACACCCACAGTTAGTATATTCATGATACCATAATGACTTTGAGTGTAATATTGCTTTTATACAACAGTTATGGCAAGCACAATTTATTAAATGACAGCAATACTGGACAAAATATAATGATTCGTTTGTTTAACCAGTTATTTTGCAAGCTGAGAAAAAATAGTCCCTGTAGAGGAGCTGGGCAATGAAGAGGCGATTTGGTTTATAAGCGAAGTTTTAATGTTCAGCTCTTCTAACAAGTCTCATCTGGTGCAGAGAGCGGCAGAAGGGAAAAAGAGACAGAATCTCGCCAACTCACTGATTATATACAAGCACACAACAAAAGACATGCATAACAAAGGCTGACATCCCTCATTATCTTAATCCCCCCATTGTCTTGGTATTTCCTCTCCTCGTCTTGGGAGGTGATGGTAATCCCTCTCCTCGCCTTGGGGGGTGAGGGTGGCTCGTCCAGTCTCCCCCGCCGCGTCCGGGAACGTCTTTGTTCTTCACTCGGCGGGTGAGATTCCTTTGTCTTTTCAGAGGTGTGAAGTTCCTTACATATGTAATCACCAAACATTTCCACTTGCTCTAACATATGTAGGTTATGGAATATATGGTTAATATAGACCACAGGCCCCCCAAACAACTAAGAAAGGACAACAAAAAGGTTCACAGTCTAGGATAGTTATTACGACATACTACGTGTTACAGCTGTTGCCACGGAAGAAACTTTCCAGCAGCCATGCTCCTAAGAGAGTTCAGTGGTAAACATAGCAGCATAGTAAAATCATAAGTCAGTCCTAAACTGTTGCAGCACAATTAGTGAATAATTGTGGAGTGGTTGGTGTCAGTCCCTGTGCTGTCTGGGTTTAATTCTTCTCCCAAAACTGCTGTAGGTTGGTTTAGGCATCCTGCTGGGACCTTCTTGTGAGGAATCTGCAGTGTGGGAAGGAGAGAGGTTATTTGTTCCCTGCCTGGGGGCTGAGTCTTTTCTCTTGGGGGGTCTACCTCGCCGAGGTGCTCTCGCCAACTGTGCAGGTTCGTCTTTCAACAAGAAGGCAGGTTTAAGTCTGTCAATGCTGACTGTTTCTTTTCTATCCCCATAATCAAGCACAAAGTGTTTATCACCATGTTCCAGCACTCTGAATGGCCCATCGAATGCAGGGCGTAAAGTTGGTTTTAGAGCTTCATGCTTAACAAAAACAAACTCAGCGTTTTTTAAAGTTTGAGGGACAAAAACTAACTAACTAACTAACCTGCACTTATATAGCGCTTTTCTAGTCACAAAGACCACTCAAAGCGCTTTCATTAATACTAACCCTCTATTCTAAGGGCCTATAGGAAACAGATATCTAGGGACAATTTAGAACAGCCAATTAACCTAACATGCATGTTTTTGGCATGTGGGAGGAAACCGGAGAAATCCCGGAGTAAACCCACTTAACACGGGGAGAACATGCAAACTCCACACAGATCACTGTTGGTCGGGGGCTGGGATCGAACCCACGATCCCACGATCCCCACAATCCCCTGGCCAAGGGTAAACTGTGCTGCCGCAGTGCTAACCACTGCGCAAGGAGTGATGAGCTGGACCGGGGAGAGAGTTCGGTCCGTTGCTGCCTAAAAACCTTGGGACTGGAAGGCGCCCTGGCTCTGGGTTCTCTGACAAAAATTCACCTGGGAGCCTGAGAGTTTGTGCAAAAACTAATTCTGTGGGAGAGGCGTCTAGATCCTCTTTAGGTGCAGCACGCAACCCCAATAAAACCCAGGGAAGTTTATTTACCCAATTTGAGTCCGTTAGTAAGGCTCTGAGGGCAGCCTTTAGAGACCTGTGAAAACGCTTGCATAACCCATTAGCCTGAGGGTGATAAGCGGTGGTGCGATGAATTGTTGCCCCTAAGCTGTTGGACATGGCTGACCAGAGCTCTGAGACAAATTGAGGCCCCCTATCGGATGTGATGTCCGATGGGACGCCGAAACGTGCCACCCAGTTTGTCAAAAAAACGCGAGCGACTTCCTCCGCTGTAGTTGCTGCTAGAGGGACTGCCTCTGGCCAGCGTGTGGTGCGGTCTATCATTGTTAACAGGTGTGTGAAACCTTGGGAGGAAGGTAGTGGCCCCACAAGATCGACATGAACGTGGTCGAACCTTCTAGCAGGGATTGGAAAAGGCTCCAGAGGGGCTTTTGTGTGTCTGTGTATTTTGGCGCGTTGACAAGAAATGCAAGTTTTTGCCCATTCTTTTACGTTTTTGCGTAGGCCTGGCCACATAAACTTTTCGGTGACCATTTTAACCGAGGCGCGCACACCTGGGTGCGCGAGGGAGTGAATTGCGTCAAAAATGCGGCGGCGCCATGTAGCTGGTACTAACGGGTGAGGTCGGCCGGTTGAAACATCGCATATTAGGGGGGGCACGCCGTCGCGTAAACCTTTTTTCTCCAGCCTTAACCCTGTTGGTCCAGACAGGAGTGCGCGCACGTCCGCGTCACTGTTTTGTTCCTCTGCCATGGCTGCATAATCTATCCCTTCATGGATAGGTGCTGCGTATGTGTCTGCGTTAGTGAAGAGTTCTGCTGCTGAGGCAGTATAATCTGTCTCCCCGCGCTCTGGTGGTGCCACAGCCCGAGAGAGACAGTCCGCTACTACGTTAAGTTTGCCTGCCACGTGTCGAATGTCTGTGGTGAACTCTGAAATCGCAGCTAGCTGTCTTTGTTGCCTGCCTGACCATGGTTCTGAAATTTTAGCCATAGCAAAGGTGAGCGGTTTATGGTCTACAAAAGCCGTGAAACTCCGCCCTTCTAACCAGAACTGGAAGTGGCGGATGGATAAATGAAGCGCCAGCAGCTCTCTGTCAAAAGTGCTGTATTTGCGTTCAGTTTGGTTTAGCGATTTGCTAAAGAATGCTAAAGGTTGCCAGACCCCGCTGACAAGTTGTTCTACAACTGCCCCTATAGCTAGGTCTGAAGCATCTGTGGTTAGTGCAATGCAGGCCAAGGGGTCTGGATGAACTAACAATGTGGCGTTAGCTAGGGCGTTTTTTACTTCCGCGAAAGCGCGTTCGCGCTCCGGGGTCCATTCGACCGCGTTGGAAGCTTTCTTTTTTTTGAGCACGTCATATAGGGGTTGCATGAGCTGAGCTGCGTGGGGGAGGAAGCGGTTGTAAAAATTAACCATCCCTAAAAATTCCTGTAGCGATTTGACCGTTTGCGGCCGTGGAAAACCTTCTATCGCATGAACTTTGTCTGGAAGTGGAACTGCCCCCTTCGGAGAGACTTTGTGTCCCAAAAAATCAATTTGCGATACGCCGAATTTGCATTTGGCTGGATTGATTATTAGCCCGTGCTCTTGTAGCCTCTGAAAAACCGTAGTGAGGTGCTGCTCGTGTTCTTCCTCAGACGAGCTGGCTACCAGCATGTCGTCGAGGTAGACGAAAACAAAGGGGAGGTCGCGTAGGACCGCGTCCATCATTCGTTGAAAAGTTTGAGCAGCGCCTTTGAGGCCGAAAGGCATTCGCAGGAATTCAAAAAGGCCGAAAGGGGTTATTACCGCTGTTTTAGGAACGTCTTCTGCTCGGACTGGGACTTGGTGATAACCGCGGACTAAGTCTATTTTTGAAAAAATGCGCGCACCCGCTAGATGTAGTGAAAAATCTTGAATGTGAGGGATTGGGTAACGGTCATGCGCTGTAGCGTTGTTTAGTCTGCGGTAATCTCCGCACGGTCTCCAAGAACCGGCGGATTTCGGAACCATGTGAAGTGGTGAGGCCCAGGGGCTCTTCGAGCGTCTAACAATGCCCAATTTTTCAAGAGTTGTAAACTCGTCCCGTGCTATGTTGAGCTTGGCCGCGTCTAAGCGGCGAGCTTTGGCAAAAACGGGAGGTCCCGTTGTGAGAATGAAGTGTTCAACCCCGTGTTTAGCCACAGTGGCTGAGAATTTGGGGATTGTGAGTGCTGGAAATTGGATGAGGAGTTGCTCAAACTTACCTCCTGCCGTGGTGATGTTGGCCTGCACAGGTGGTGGAGAAACTCGAGCTGAGCATGGAATGGAAGCAAAAGACAGTGCATTAACCAGGCGCCTATTTGCTAGATCCACTAATAACCCATGTGCACACAAAAAATCTGCGCCTAACAAGTTAAAACTCACCGCCGCTACAACAAATGTCCATCTGTAGCTGCGGCCGTGGATGAGGAGGTGCAGGCTCTTTTCGCCGAACGTGTCGATGTTAGAGCCGTTGGCTGCCACTGCTCCATTGCCCCGGGTGCCCATGGCTCGAGCTGCGTGGGAGGGCATGACGAAACTCAGCTGAGCTCCTGCGTCGATGAGGAACTGCTTGCTTGTGTGTCCATCCGTCACGTACAGCAGCTTATTTTTCTCGCCGAGAACCGCTGCTGTTAACGGCTCTCGGATTTGGCGTTTCCCGACATCGTAAACTTGCAGGGGGGAATGCATTTGCGGGCCTTCTCGGCGAAGCGGTGGTGATAATAACAGACGTCGCTCTGTCTGTTACATTTTGGCCGCGTCGCTGTCACCGTGGCCTGGGTCTGCTCCGTGGGTCGTGGCTCCTCGTGACTCGGGGCGTCAGCTTTGAGGTCTGCGGATGCTGCTGTGGGTGTCAGCTCCTTGCAGGCGTTGACGAGCCGATGAGCTTCGCTGGCCAGTGTGCGGAAGTCTTGGTGGGTGTTGCACTTCATGCTGGCGAGTGTCCCCCTCGTGTGGCGGCAGCGTGCTGAGGAAAATAAACTGGAAGAGGAAGTTGTCATTATCCTCTTCCCTGAGCTGCAGCAAATCCTCCATGAGGGCCTTCGGATTGCCCCCTCTGTGGCCGTAGACTGCCAGGATCTTCTCGGCTCTTTCTTCCGCTGATGGGACGTAGTTCGCCACGATGGTCGCTTTGAGCGTCTCGTATTTGTCCCGGGCCGGTGGTCGCCGGATCATGCTCCGCACACACTTCGAAGTGGCGGAGTCGAGTTTGGAGACGATATGATAAAACTTAGTATCGTCAGTCGTGATGCCCGCCAGTATAAATTGGGCTTCAGCCTGCTGAAACCAAGAGGCGGGGTCCTCTTGCCAGAAGTCTGGCAGCTTGACAGCGACGGCGTTCGTGCACACCATCACTGCTGTGCCCGCCGGGTGAGAGTGCCTTGCCTCGGCTCTCACGGCGGTGCTGGTGCTCGGTTGAGCCCTCTCAACCTCTTCTGCCGGGGGGAACAGCTGTCCGTCTGCTCCCTCGTCTGCGTGGCTGCTGGCGTCTGCCTGAGTCGCCACGGATGAGTCGCTTGTGGGAGAACGCCTCCGGTCCATACTCGTGTCAAGGTCACCAGTGTAGAGGAGCTGGGCAATGAAGAGGCGATTTGGTTTATAAGCGAAGTTTTAATGTTCAGCTCTTCTAACAAGTCTCATCTGGTGCAGAGAGCGGCAGAAGGGAAAAAGAGACAGAATCTCGCCAACTCACTGATTATATACAAGCACACAACAAAAGACATGCATAACAAAGGCTGACATCCCTCATTATCTTAATCCCCCCATTGTCTTGGTATTTCCTCTCCTCGTCTTGGGAGGTGATGGTAATCCCTCTCCTCGCCTTGGGGGGTGAGGGTGGCTCGTCCGGTCTCCCCCGCCGCGTCCGGGAACGTCTTTGTTCTTCACTCGGCGGGTGAGATTCCTTTGTCCTTTCAGAGGTGTGAAGTTCCTTACATATGTAATCACCAAACATTTCCACTTGCTCTAACATATGTAGGTTATGGAATATATGGTTAATATAGACCACAGTCCCTTCTAAATGTAGCCAGTAACTGTTGCTAAACACCTCAATCAGCATGAAGACGTCTATTGTCATTTCACACACATGTAAACAAATATTGTCAAGTGCAAAAGTCACTGTTTATTAATACATACTGGTCACCTATTAGCTTTTGTTTTTCTTATTAAAGACAAGGATAAAAAGATGCTTTTACCTTTACATGTTTCAACTGTCCACTGCAGTCTTCCTCAGAAGTCTTCCACTGCAAACTTCTGAGGAAGAAGTTTGCAGTGCTCTGTTAGTTACTTTACCCTGGGCGCGCTTTGAAAAGATGACATAAGCTCCATCCATATGTGTTTGTAGTTTTTTTTAATTTACATTTTTTCATAACCTTATACTGTACCTTAACTGTTAGCAGGGATGGCAATTTTCTGCCGATCTGCGGATTTCCGCCGATTTATTTTCAAATTGATCATTTCTGTGAATCGTCTAAATCCGTTGAGGAAATTTTAAGGGGGGTAAGGTACCTTATTGTTACCGATTTTAGCAAAAATCAGCACGATTACATAAGCGCTCGGCGCTTCCCCGGGTCAAGTCTCGCGATAACCCGGATGTACTCAAGCTACTGCTATATTGTAAACAGCCCTGCGATTGGATAGTTGCAAACGATTGGACCAATCAAATGGCTCATTGTATGCTTTGTCAAAAATTCATGGCGGCTTGTTCTCAGGGATGTGATTTTTCCGGTAATTCGCCGAATTCCGCTTTATTTTATCTTCCAGGAAGATAAAGTACGTTAAGTACGTTAGCGGCTTGTGGTCCACGAACACAGTGAAGCTGCGCCCTTTCAGGCAGAACGGGAAGTGGCGTATGGCCAGGTGGAGAGCCATTAACTCTCTGTCGAACACGCTGTATTTACGCTCACTGTTGTGCAAAGACCTGCTAAAAAAAAAAGGTAAGCGGCTGCCAAGAACCGGCAACGCATTGCTCCACGACAGCCGCTAGGCCCATGTCCGAGGCGTTGGTAGTGAGTGCTGTTTTAACCTTAGAATGCCTGCTCCCGCTAAGAAGTCCAGTCGACTCTGTCCGCCGGTTTCCGTTTGAGTGCAGCATACAACGGCTGTATGAGCTGGGCTGCGCGGGGGAGGAAACGGTTATAAAAGTTAACCATCCCCCAAAACTCTTGCAGTGCCCTGACATTGATGTTGAGGAGAAAAAATAGCATAACAATTTAGTTAGATTACTTTTATGATTCCAAACAGTTTGAAATTGACAGTGCATAGTGGACATTGACTCATAACTTTTGAATATTTCTAAGACTTGGCTGCATCAGTGATTGTGCAAAATGAACTGCTCAAGTCTCAATGGAGATTGAAACTGGTGATCTGAAATGAATGCTGAAATTATAAAAAGTAATGGTATGTTGGAATTTTATTTCTATTATGGAATAGATAAAATTAACTGATTTTGATTTGATCAAGTGTTAAAGCATGTGATGGATAATGCTTGTTGGAATATTTTAGGAATGCTATCTTCTTGGAACATAAGTCAATATTATACAGTAATAAGTGGCATCCAGCTGTTTGTTTTATGTCATTTAAGCACAGTTCTGGTACTTAAAAATCATAAAAACCCAGGAGCTTCGGGGGGCATAGCCCCCCCAACCCCCCCCCCCCCCAACGGGGCTCTGTCCCGGACCCTGCTGGGGGATTGCGTCCCCCAGACCCCCTGCAAAATTTTCAGATAATTTCCCCAACCCCAAATCACATCCCTGGTTCATGTTGGAATTCTGAGCTTTCGGTATTGTTTTCAGCGGAATTATGAGATTTTTATCGAGGGATCAGGAGTCATCAGTGCTAGAAGTAGACAAAAGTGTCAAAAATAAGTTCCGATGGAATTGGCTTGAGAGAAATGTGACAGTAAAGGTGAAAATTGGCTCAAAGTTTGACGAGGTAACAGAAACACTCGGACAGTTTCTGAAGAAACCAGAAAAGGACATGAAGTTCAAAGTTCAGAGACTGACACAGCTTGCTGCTAAAAGGAAGAAAGTTTCACATTAGAAGTGACTTGGTGACCAGTGTAAATAGTGTAATAAACTTATAGAACTGTTAAATATGTTAGACTAAAGACAGTGAGACAACATTGATGAAAAAGTAAGTTAACTTTTCATTAAATTTAATGATTTATCTAAGTCTAGTATTTCATTTTTTTAAATCATTTTTTTCAGTCTAAATTACTTCTGTTTTACTGAAAACCTCCCAGCTTCAGGGGGGCTGTGCCCCCCCGACCCCCCCAATAACTCAGTTGACCAAATTAGATTTCAGCTGAAATCAGAATTTCCTGTTGCCATCCCTGTGTTAGACTACAACCTCCGTCTGGTCTCCGCAAGACTTTGGTGGTCTCAGTCTGTTCTGATGGATACAGGTCAAGTGGACACCTGACCAAGTGAGCACCCCAAGTGGACCGCGGAATCCAGTCTGCACATGTACAAGTACATTTTCAATCCAGTGATTTGTAAATGTGACAAAGGAGAACAACAACAAGAATTTGTGTAAAGCTGTTGGAAAGACTTTTCCCAGTCACCAAGAAGTGTAAAAAACATATATGGAAGATGACAACTAAGCTGACCCAGAGATGGTTTTGGCTCCGTTTCTGCTTTCAAAAGACTTTTCTTCACTGCTGCTGCCCGTTAGGGCTGGCTGCCCCAGGTGAAAATCCACAGAATAGGTATGTGGGACCATGATGTTCTGAATGAGGCGTTAGAAAATTATGAATCAGTTTGTAAATCACTGGATTGAAAATGTACTTGTACATGTATAGAATGGATACTGGGGTCCACTTGGGGTGCTCACATGGGGAGCTCACTTGGTCAGGGGTCCACTTGACCAGACCCTCAACGGTGCTAACAAACAGAGCTACTGTCTGCAAGGCCACTTTTTAAGGTCATCTTCCCATCCCTCCATAGTCGTGGTAAGTGGTATGATTATATTACTGTTTTTGAGATGCAAAAGACCGTGTTCCCGCATTTTTGATGCTGAACTCCTTATTTTTTAACAAGGAAAAGTGTCCCGTTTCAGTGACAACAACACGTTCTAAACTAGTACCGGAAGTTGCGCCCATAATTCAGGCAAGGCATCATGGGGCCTAGGAATAAGGTGGATGCTTGTCTTAAATCAGCAACCTACAGGTGACAGTTTTAGCCTCACGATCTGTAAATAAAAAAGAAAAAATAGTAAAAGGAGTTCAAATGAGTGAAAAGAGAGGAGAGAAGATTCTCAGAGTGATGTAGAGATGAGCCTTAATATTTTAAGGATGTTTTCATCTTCAAGGATATCTGCTAGCTGTCTCTCTGTGTTGGCCCTGCGATGGACTGGCGATCTGTCCAGGGTGTACCCTGCCTCTCGCCCAAAGATGCTGGGATAGGCTCCAGCCCCCCCACGACCCAAAAAGGATTAAGTGGAAGAAGATGGATGGATGGATATCTGCTAGCTTGTTACCTGACATCAAAGCAGCACTATGTAGGAATTGCTCTTGGGCTCCCCCTACAGTTTTCAAGCTGTAATCAAGTACCTGGGTGTTCATCTGAACAATAAACTAGACTGGTCACACAATACTGACGCACTCTACAAGAAGGGACAGTGCAGGCTGTTCCTGCTGAGGAGACTCAGGTCTTTTGGTGTACAAGGGGCGCTGCTGAAGTCATTCTATGACACGGTGGTGGCATCAGCCATCACTTTTGGAGTGGTCTGCTGGGGCAGTGGCATTACTGCAGCCGATAGGAAGAGACTGAACAAACTGATTAAGAAAGCTAGCTCTGTCCTGGGGCAGCGCCTTGATCCGATGGAGGAGATAGGAGAGAGAAGGACGGTGGCTAAACTGTCATCTCTGCTGGAGTCCGAGTTCCACCCTATGCAGGACATACTGGATGCACTGAGGAGCTCATTTAGCAGCAGACTACATCATCCCAGGTGCACAACCGAGAGGTTTCGTAGGTCCTTCCTACCAACGGCTGTCAGACTGTACAACCTAAGCAGGGCTGCTCGCAGAGATAGCAAAAAGACGTAACAAACTAATAGTTTTTTGAATGCAAAAGATGCAATAGACTTACACAATGGTCCCCTCCGGCATACAACTAGGAACATACCGGTCGCTATGGAGGGTGAGAATATGTATGGGCACATAATCATACCATGTAGGATAACTAAGTAGACGGTTATGCTGTTTCATCCCATCTAGCTACAATGCTCCGCACTGTGTTTTTATATATCTACATATTATTCCATCTAGCTACATTGCTCCGCACTGTGTGTTTATATACTTGCATATTTATTCCATCTAGCTACAGTGCTCTGCACTGTGTGTTCATATACTCATATATTTATTCCATCCAGCTACAATGCTCTGCACTGTGTGTCTGTGTGTGTGTGTATATATTTATTTTATAGTAATATGTACATATGTATATTAGCTGCTCTTGCTTGCTTGTTTTTTTCTTGCCTTCTGATTGTTGCTCTGAGTGTTGCTATCCCTGTGCTGTTGCAATCCTGGAATTTCCCCGTTGTGGGACTAATAAAGGCTTATCTTATCTTATCTAACTGTCTTACTACTGTCAACGTGAGCCATGTGCATTTGTTTACAAACTGAAAGAAAATGACACATATATGAACATTATAGAAGCAGGAAAATGGGCTTCATTTGTTAAAATGTGAGCTCAAATTTACTTTTCATTTATGTATTTCATGTATTTTTAATTTATTTTTGCAGGTTCAGTGTGGATGTTTGTGTGTATGTGTCTGTATTTTGGAACCTATGTTAATGTGGTCCAGCTGTTCATTTACAGTGGTGTGAAAAGGTGTTTGCCCAAAACGTGATCCAAAACACGCCAGCAAGTCCACCTCTGAATGGCTTAAGAAAAACAAAATGAAGACTTTGGAGTGGCCTAGTCAAAGTCCTGACCTGAATCCGATTGAGATGCTGTGGTATGACCTTAAAAAAGGCAGTTCATGCTCAAAAACCCTCCAATGTGGGTGAATTACAACAATTCTGCAAAGATGAGTGGGCCATAATTCCTCCACAGTGCTGTAAAAGACTCATTACCAGTTATTACAAACACTTGATTGCAGTTGTTGCTGCTAAGGGTGGCCCAACCAGTTATTACTGTAGGTTTAGGGAGCAATCACTTTTTCACACAGGGCCATGTAGGTTTGGATTTTTTTTTTATTCTTAATAATAAACACCATTTAAAAAACTGGATTTTGTGTTTACTTGTGTTATCTTTGTCTAATATTTAAATTTGTTTGATGATTTAAGCGTGACAGACATACAAAAAAATGAGAAATCAGGAAGGGGCAAACACTTTTTCACATTACTGTATGTTGTTTTTGCAATTGTAAAAAATAAAAACAGGGAAAAAATGTGTGAATGTGAAAGTTGACCATTTTTTAAGTTTATGATAAATTTGACAACCAGACGGAGCAAATAAATTAAGGAAAGTAAAATAACTAAACTGAATATTATGGACTAATTAAACACATTAAACATTAATATGATCTTCATAATATTCAAAAATCGCACTGATAAGCAACGGTAGCAGTTTTTGACAGAGTAGCATAAATCGATGGGCACTACCAATAGCATTTTTCGATAGGGCAGCACAAATCGACAGAACACCGGACTCGTGCACGATACAAGACAATCTTTTGGACCACTTTAAAAACAACGGAGGGAACAACAAGCAAGCGATAGACATCGTGTTTTAATACGTAGAATAATCAACCAAGTTATCGTTTAAAGTTAATATATATATATACTTGTTTACTTGAGTTTCGTACGGCAAAATAAGTGTTAAATTTGAAATCCACACACCCCTTGGCTGCACAACAATGGTACAGTCTACGCTACGGCGTCGCTAGGAGACGGAGGGCAGCAGAGCAGTTGGTTATCATCGCTCCTCGTGTTTCCGGCTGCGGCGCTACCTCTGTGTCAGTACCGGGTGTGTTTCGCTTCGGTTCTGTCGGGTCGCTACAGTGGCGGAGTTTCTTCCAACCTGTGGCAGTGAGAGGACCTACAGTGTTTCCCCCGGGGCGCCGTCATGGCCGTGGAGTTGAGTCAGGAGAGCATCGTGAACTTCGTGAGGGGGAGAGGGTTCCGGGTGAGGAACGCGGAGCTGGTAGAACATTTTAAGGATGTGTTCCCGGAGGAGCCCGAGAGGAGAGCGGCGGCCCGGGACACGTTTAAAAAATACGTGGACAACGTAGCTTTCGTCCGAGCCGAGAGCGGGATTAAGTACGTGTGTCTGAGGAAAAAGTTCCGAGCTGCGTCACGTGCCGACTCGGACCCGGTGAAACGTGCGGGCGCGGAGCCGAACCGTTACATCCAGGCCCCGGAGGCGGCTGACGTCGGTGACGCACAGGTAACACCGGCAGGCTCGGGTTACGGAAGTGACAGCCAGGTGAGAGTTCCGCATAATTTCACCAATGAGAACATTCCAGCCGACACAGGAGCGAAGGGCCGAGAGTCTGTCTGCGTGGTGGGGCGAGTGGACGGCAGCTCGGGTGATATGGGGAACAGGGCGAGCAGCAAGGCGAAGAGGAGGGACTCCGAGAAGGAGCGGGCTGGGAAAGGGCTCAACATTCCAGAGATCACCGTCATTGGAGCTTCACCACTCCCTGCTGAGCAGCCTGCCTTCATATTGCCCGGGCCTGCTCATACTGGAAAGACGGGACGTGTCGACGCATGTGCGGCTGGACTGGATCCCGCTGCCGCTCAGATGCAGGTTCTGTCACCACAAGAAGCCCCACGAGGTTCAGGTGCTCCGGTGGACGGGGAGGGTGTGCTGGATGCGCGCGGCTTGTCCGGGGGCGAAGACGATGGCAGCCCCAGCAGCACCCCAAAAGGCAGCCGCCGCCACTTCATCGAGGTGATGATGAGCAGCTCTTCGCAGGTGCGGCACAGCTTGGCGTCCCGTGGCTCCGTGTACCTTCCCTCCAAGAGCGACAGCGACTCGCTCTCCCAGGTTTCCTCCAGCCTGGATGATGACCAGGAGCGGTCTGTAGCCCTGGACCCCTTGGAGCATCAGTGGATGATGTGCGCGTCAGACGGCAAGTGGGGCAGCCTTCACCCCCTCCTCTCCACAGAGCCCAGTCTGGTCCTGAGAAAGGATTTTGTTACGGGCTTTACCTGCCTACACTGGGCCGCCAAGCACGGCAAGCCCGAGCTGATGGCCCGCATTATCAACTTCGCCAAGCAGCACGGCGTTCCCGTCAGTGTGGACGTGCAGACCAGCTGTGGCTACACGCCGCTGCACATCGCAGCCATGCACAGCCACATGGAGGTGGTGAAGCTGCTGGTGGGTGCCTACAGCGCAGACGTGGAGATCAGGGACCACGGCGGCAGGAAGGCCTGCCAGTACCTCACTGACAACGCGAGCGTGGACATACGGGACATCATCGGGGCGTATGAGGTGAGCCTGGAGGCCGAGAATGCTGACCCCAGGGACAGGCGACACCAGAAGATCCCTAAGGTCCTCCAGACTAACCTGAAGCCTCTTAGACTGCTCAACCCCAACGATTGTGACTCTTTGGATGGGGATGACCGAATCAGGGAGAAACCTGTTAGGAGGAAGTCGTCCTTCAGCAGAATGAAGCCCAAACTGCAGAGACTTCGTGTGAGGACGTCGCAGATCATTCAAAGCGTTACATTCCATGACGTAGAGGACAGCAGCAGTGATAGTGGCTCCTTTAAATCCAGGCCTAAGTCACACTTTTTTTGCTGACAGAACAGGGTGTTGGTGTAGTGTCACATCACATTATTCTATAGCTCCATGGGCTCTTTGATTGATAGGTGTATGTTAAAGAAGATGCTGTTGCTGCACTCAGCTTCTCATCAGAAGCTGGTCTGAACATGGGTATGTGGGAGTCTAACGTGGATTAGGAGGCCATGGGTCTGCACCCTGCAGCTCCACAGCCACACGTGACTCTTCTGCCCATCGTCACTTTCTCCCTGTGGGGTTGACAAAAACGCTGAAAACAACCTAGCAAATTTATATTTAAAAAGTAACAAAAATATCAAAATTTTACAAATTTATGAGGGAAAAATGCTGTGGATTTACCATAAAATGCTGCAAATTTATGATAAAAGCCAAGTTTCAATAGGAACATAGCAAAGTTGCAAGTAAAATGTCAATTTATCAGGAACATTTGAAATCTATAAAAAGTGTCAAATTCATGATAAAATTTACTAGAAAAGCTTCAAATTTATGTGGGGAAAAAGACAAATTTTCAGGAAAAAGTTTCAGGCAACTAAACCCCTCGAATTTATCATAGAAAAGATTACAAATATAATAACAAAAAGTAGCAAATATACATAAAAAATGAATAAGGGGGAGCGCCAAATTTACAGTAAAAAGCTGAATTAATGAAAATAAAGCAAAAAAATACTTGTAATAAACACATTTGCACAGAAAAAGTAGAAATTATGAAAACTGTACAACAGAAAAAAAAATCAAAATTTAATGGGAGGGAGTAGCAAATTTACAATAAAAACAATTTATGAAAAGAATCATGTTTATGAGGAAAGACTGCAAATTTGAGAGAAAGATGTCACCCTTCTACAAGAGACAAATATTTGATTTAGATGAAAAAACTAATAAATCTACAAAAAGAATTTGTAATTTGAGAAAAAGTCTTACATTTGCAAGTGTGGGAGCAAACTTATGACAAAAATCCAAGAGAATTTGATAAATCTGAGGACAAACATTACATTTATAAGAAAAACCGAACTTTTCAGATTCCCCCCCCCCAAAAAAAAAATAATTGCAGTTTTTTGAGGAAAAAAGTTGCAAATTTACAATTAAAATCTGATCTGATAAAATCTGACAAGGCAATAAAATCATATACGTATATACATATATAGATATACAGTATATATAGAGAGAGCGATAGATATCAGGAACATGTATTTTGTGGCTCCATGCAGATTTTTCTGTGACAAAATTAGCCTAAAATGGCTCTTTTCATAGTAGAGTATGCAAACCCGGTTTAGGACATTACTATAAAAGCATCGAGCTCTAAAGAGGGGGTGCATTGGAACAGAACTCTTGGCAGTTACAGGGCAGTTGCCATAGTTACCCAGCACTGAGTGGCAAACACGTGGCAGCTTTAGTTTGTATGCACCAAAACAAAAATCGCACAAAACATTTAGTCACAGCAGTACACTGAGTACCTTTTTTTTTTTACTTTACATGTTAACACCGCACTGTTTATTTGACTGTAATGATGTGTGGGTGAGAGCACACATAAGTGAAGAACTGGTTCTGAGCCTGTCATTATTTATTTAGCTAGTTTTTGTCAATTAATACAAGATTGAATAATGAGATTAGCTCTCCACAGTGCAAACAGGTACTCTGTGTACTGCTGTGGCTGAATACAGTGTGTATTTTTTGTGTTTTACTGCATTAACTCTAATGCTGCTGCTCGGTGTTTTGTAACTGCCATGAGTTGTTTTTGGTGACATCATAGGCGTATCCTCTATAGAGCAACCCTGGACTACGTCCACTGTTGGGTTGAGTCAAGGGTCTGCGGCCTCAAGGCCATGTGCAGCTCTGTGGCTGATAAACCAGTGGCTCTCAAAGAACTTTAAAAAAAAAAAAAAAGTAGGGATGCACCAGTTGTGAAATTTTGGGCTGATACCAGTATTTAAAATAAGTTGGCAGATGGTTGATACTGATTATATCTTTTGTTTTTGTTTTCATCTGTTCCATTTTTATTGCCAGGGAGATAAATGAATATGCAATATAAAAATAAGTGAACTAACATACTTTTAAAATGCTTTAGTCCCAGATGTTTTCTGAATTTGCAACTGTAAGCCACCGTTGCTTGTTTCAAAGCAAAATCAGTGCCACGCAACATAAATATCAACCACTGCCATCGAATCTTATTGGCTGATATCAGTCAACAAGGTGAATATCGGCTGATGCAATGTGTCATATTTGTGCATCTGTATAACAGGGAGAACAAACTTAAAATCACACATGTAATGAAAGAACCCACATAAGAGAGCACACACTGTATATAAGAAAAAAACTGGTGAAATTGCAAATTTGAGAGGAATTTCAAGCTCACAAGAGAGAAGTTCGAACTTTGAGAATTGTAATATTAACAATAAAAAGCCACAAGTTTAGGAGTAAGAGGTTGAATTTATTTACAAAAAGTCTTAACTTTATAAGGAATGTTACGTTAATGTAAAAAGTTTTTGGATTTATTAAATCCAGCCAAATATAGGAGAAAAAAGTCCCAAATTTGTGCAAAATGGTCCAACTTCATAAGACATTTTACTAAGCTATTGATCAGTGGTCGCCAACAGATGCGCACACTTTGAAAAGATGAATAGGCTCAAATGTCGGAACATTTGCTCTGACACCACCGCAGGCCAGTCTGCTGGTTTTTATCCGTCCAGTGCTGACGCCAAAGCCTCCTGCCCTCCAGGCTGTAATCTGGATCAGTGCAGGAGGATTTCTGTCACAGGGTGGTGGTGTAAGCTGCTGGCTCTGCTCTGTAGAAATTTGCCCTTTATCCCCGTCCACAGGAAGGAGTTTTAACGCCAGCATTGTTTTAAGTGAGGGGTAAAGTTGCTGCATGTTCACAGTGTGCTCTATATTGCGGCATAAATACAGCAGAACTCCCCAAAAGTCATGCTGCTTCATGTTAGCCAGCTGTGACTAAGCAAAGCTGCGAAAGACTCATGAAGAAATTCTTTTAGTCCACAACACGCTGCTTCCTGCCCAGTCTCGCCGTCTAGCACCCCCCCGTTCATGTCAAGCTTCTGAACTGGAGGCCTGTGGAGAGCACGGCTGATTGGTCACGTCCTGAACATGAACATTAGTTAGATCCATTGCTGGTGTTGTTACGCTGAGCTCTGCCAGCTGCTGCTCTGTGTTATTGGCGGAGGTTGATTGTATGTCGGCAAATATGGACTATATTATCACCGTCCATCCAAGAGAGGCTGATGAGTTGTCACACTGTGCAACTGCCTCACCTGAACATGAAAATGCATTAGAAAATAAGTGATCAGGAATGTTTAACAGCTCTTTTCAAATCTGTTTTTCATTGTATTTGTAGAGGGTGAAGAAGTCCTCCAGGCTTCAAGTTCTGGTCACAATGCTGGTTTCTCATCACTGTAAATAGTTTTAGCATAGCTAATTGTTGGGTTGTTGGGACTATAAAATAAAAAATGAATTTTCTAAATGAATAGAATAAATAATGCAGCATCTTCCTGTCTTTATTCACACCATGTGACAGTTAAGGCAATAATAATAAGAATCCAATAGCCATACTGTATGTGTTTAACTTCATATCTGCAGATCATTGTTTGGGGGAGGATGTCGTCCAGTGGTTCAAGTGTTAGACCAGGTTTGAGATTTGATTGGCAGATTGTTTGACATTGATTGGATTTTTGCAGGTTTTTTTCTCCCCTGAATCTGCATATAAAAGTAGGCCGCCATCGTAAAGCTCTCCTGCTGTGTAAATACTGTAGGTTATCTAATCCCATAGTTGGTGCACGTCCCTGAGTTGACGTTAACGCAGCAGTCACTGGATACTCTGTTTTGACAAAAAAATCTGCAGCAGCAGCCACTAGGTGACAGCACAGCCCAGGGATCAGTCTCTCCTCCTTTGTTAGTACCTAATGTCGGATGTCTGAATCTTCTAATCTTAATTCTTAATCTCACTGTGCATTTACAGCACTGGCAGCATATACAAACCTAACCTTATATTCATCCAACATACTATTCTTAGCATGTCAGTGGAGGCATTTTAGGGCTTTTTTTAATCTAGCATAAGGATTCATTTTCACATCCAAAGATAGTTATATAGGGTTATCCCAAAATACAGTTGAAACCAAAAATTTACATACATTGTAGAAAGACACATAACCTTTTTTAAACATTTTTCCTGACTGCCTGATCAGATTAAACTTTCCCTGTTTTAGCTTAGTTAGGATTACCAAAATTATTTCTATTTGCTAAATCCTTTTTTTATATTTGCTCACTGTTTTGTTTTGTTTTTTTTTAAAGAGAATTTTTCTTTACTTTCTTCAAAGGCAGAAGTTTACATATTTTAGTATTTGATAGCATTGCCTTTAAACTGTGTGACATGGGCCAAATGTTTTGGGTATCCTTCCACAAGCTTCTCACAATAGTTTGCTGGAATTTTGGCCCATTCCTCCTGACAGAACTGGTGTAACTGGCCCAGGTTTGTAGGTCGCCTTGCTCACACACGTCTTTTCAACTCTGCCCACACATTTTCCATGGGATTGAAATGAGGGCTTTGTGATGGCCACTCCAAAACACTGACTTTGTTGTCCTTTAGCCACTTTGTAGTTAATTTGGTGCACAGTCCCTCTTGCAGCAAAACACCAACATGATGCTGCCACCCTTGTACTTCACATTTGGGTTAGTGTTCTCATGCATTCAAGCCTCCTCCTTTTTCCTCCAAATGTAATGATGGTCATTATGGCCAAGCAGTTCAATTTTAGTTTCATCAGACCACAGGACATGTCTCCAAAAATTAAGGTCTTTGTCCTTGTGTGCCTTTACAATCTGTAATCTGCCTTTTTTATGTTACTTTTGTAGTAACGGCTTCTTCCTCACTGAGTGGCCTTTCAGCCCATGTCAGTACAGGCCTCGTTTCAACTGTGGATAATGATACTCTGCTTACCAGCTTCAGCCAGCATCTTCACAAGGTCTTTTGCTTTTGTTCTGGGGTTGATATGCACATTTTGCACCAAATCACATTCATATCTGGGACACAGAACCCATCCCCCTACTGAGCGGTACGATGGCTGGACATTTCCATGGTGTTTATACTTCTGTATAATTGTTTGAACAGATGAACATGGCACCTTCAGGAAAATCTGGAAATTGTACACAAGGATGAACAGACTTGTGGAGGTCCATAGTTCTCTTCCTGGTATCTTGGTTGATTTCTTTAGGTTTTCTCATGAGGTTACACAAGGAAGCAGTGTGTTTAATAGGGCTGGAAACGATCCCTAATTTCCAGAATCGATTCAATTCCGATTCTTGAGATTCTGAATCGATTCGATTCGATCCCGATTTGATCTGGGGAATTACCATTTTAATAGCCATTTTACTTCCTATGAAACAAAAATCTTTGAGACCTAATGCTGCAAATTGTACCAAGAATCTTCTAACTTTGTTAATACATAAATTATCACATATAGAATTGACCCAAAATCAGTTACAATAATGCACTTTTTATTATTTAACTTATCATTTCATAAAGTGCTCACAGGTGCTTTCTTTAGTGCAAAGGGTGTGTCGTGTCAAGTTCACCACCCAGAGTAAGTAAACAAATTCAATGCATGAACCATGCAGACATAATCTCATTGTATTTCAGTCCCTCCAGGATTTTGTCAGCTCTTTTTGTGATTGTTGTGGCCCAAAAAGCCTGGATTTGTGGGAGCTTTTCCAAAAAGTTATGGCACTTTTAGAATTTTTTTGCACTCAAAATTGTGTGAGGGAGTACAAATTTTAAAGCAGCTGCTTTTTCCGTAGTTTACAGTGATGCTATTCTATGTAACACCACAAGAAAAGTACAGGATTGCCAAAAATTTCTTGTTAAACAGTGATTTATTTAGAATTAAATGCTCAGTAAAACTGTTAAAAAAAAAAATGACCAATATTGTGTTCTTGCTGAGAACTTTAAAAAAAGAAATAAAAGAATTTGTCATTACAACAACTAAATTGAATTGAATGTATGTTAGTGTGGAGAAAATGATGGCAGCACCTCCTTGAATCTTGAAGTTGAAGGTCTTCTTCTGTGCTGAAATCCACATGAAGCAGGGATGCTCCTCCACTGACGACCTCTGACCTTCAGAAGGTCTCAGTGAGGATGAAGCTTCCAGTCTTCACACATTTGAAGGCAGATAAAAAGAATAGATTTCACAGTAAAATTAACATTCATATTTTTAGATCGCCACACCACAGTAGGGTTTAATAATTTAGGGTTTTTTTTTATATTTTAACTACAAATTAACTTTCAATGTTTGAAAAGGGTTTCAATTCATTTCCTGAGAAGGTTTGTTCATTTCAATTTAGTTCTACTGAGTAAAAATAGCTTGTTGTACTGCAGCCTTTATTAATTTTATTGTGATTTATTCTCTTCACATCTCTTTAGTGGCAGAAGTCCATAATCTCATAAAATATACCTTAATTCTGCATTTATTCACAGCTGTAGAAGAGCTTGGAATAACGAGGCGATGTGATTTATAAACCAAAGTTTATTATCAGCTTCGCTCCTCTAACAAGTCTCATCTCAGTGCAGAAGCAGAATAAGAGGTCGAACACATTCAGACCTACATATTTAAACTCACACATAACAAAAGACATTGCACATCAAAGCTGACATCCCGCATTAGCTTAATCCCCCCTCCTTTGTCTTCCTACTCCTCCACCTGACCCTGGGTGGTCAGGGCGATCGATCTCCTCCATTTTCCTCTGTCTCTTCCACCTGGCCCTGGGAAGTCAGGGCGATCGATCCGGTCTCCACCGCAGCGCCTCGGATGCTCTTTGATCTTCGCTGGCGGTTGAGACCTCTTGTCCTGTTCTGAGGCATGAGGTCGTTGTACATATATAATCACCAAACATTCTAACATGCTTATACATATGTAGGTTATGGGAAATATGATTAATATAAACCACAGCACCCCCCCCAAACGACTAAGAAAAGGACAATTAAAGAAAGTTCACAGTTTAAGAAAATTACTATGACATACTAACTGTTAAACCTCTTGACAAGGAAGAAACTTTCCAGCAGCTATGCCCCTGTAGAGAATTCAGTGGTAATCATAACAGCGTAGTAATATCACAAGTCAGTCTTAAAACTGTCACAGCACCATCTGATAAAATAGTCAACAACTTTTGGTTAGTTTGCATCAGTCCTTGTGCTGTCTGGGTTTAAATCTTCTCCCGAATCTGCTGTAGGTCCGCTTGGGTGTCCTGGTGGGACCTTCCTGTAAGGAATCTGCAGCTTGGGGAGGAGAGTGGTTATTTGTTCCCTGCAGTGGGGCTGAGTCTTTTTTCTTGGGGGATCTACCCCGCCGAGGTGCTCTCGCCAACCGTGCAGGTTCGTCTCTCAACAAGAAGGCAGGTTTAAGTCTGTCAATGCTGACTGTTTCTTTTCTGTCCCCTAAATCAAGCACAAAATGCTTATCACCAGGTTCCAGCACTCTGAATGGTCCATCGTATGGTGGATGAAGGGTTGGTTTTAAAGCTTCATGCCTAACAAAAACGAATTCGGCGTTTTTTAAAGCTTGGGGGACAAAAACCCGTGGAAAAGAGTGATGTGCCGGTCCGGGGAGAGAGTCCGGTCCGTTGTTGCCTAAAAGCCTCAGGGCTGGAAGATGCCCAGGCTCTGGGTTCTCTGGTAAAAATTCACCTGGGAGTCTGAGAGGTTGTGCAAAAACTAATTCTGCTGGGGAGGCGTCTAGATCCTCTTTCGGCGCAGCTCGCAACCCCAATAAAACCCAGGGGAGTTTATTTACCCAATTTGTATCCGTTAGTGAGGCTCTGAGGGCGGCCTTTAAAGATCTGTGAAAGCGCTCGCATAACCCATTAGCCTGAGGGTGATAAGTGGTGGTGCGGTGAATTGTCGCCCCTAAGCTGCTGGCCATGGCTGACCAAAGCTCTGAGACAAATTGAGGCCCCCTATCGGACGTGATGTCTGATGGGACGCCGAAACGTGCCACCCAGTTTGTCAAAAAAACGCGAGTGACTTCCTCCGCTGTGGTTGACGCCAGAGGGACCGCCTCAGGCCAGCGCGTAGTGCGGTCTATCATTGTTAACAGATATGTGAAACCTTGGGAGGAAGGTAGTGGTCCCACGAGGTCGACATGAACGTGGTCGAACCTTCTAGCTGGGATTCGAAAAGGCTCTAGAGGGGCTTTTGTGTGTTTGTGTATTTTGGCGCGCTGACAAGACATGCAAGTTTTTGCCCATTCCTTTACGTTTTTGCGCAGGCCGGGCCACACAAACTTTTCGGCGACCATTTTAACCGAGGCGCGCACACCCGGGTGCGCGAGGGAGTGAATTGAGTCGAAAATACGGCGGTGCCATGCAGCTGGGACTACGGGGCGAGGTCGGCCAGTTGAGATGTCACATATTAGGGGGGGTTCACCGTTGCGTAAACCCCTTTCCTCCAGCCTTAACCCTGTTGGTCCAGACAGGAGTGCGCGCACGTCTGCGTCACTGCTTTGTTCCTCCGCCATGGCTGCATAATCTATCCCTACGTGAATAGGGGTCGCGTCCGCGTTGGCGAAAAGTTCTGCGGCTGAGGTAGTATAATCTGTCTCCTCGCGCTCTGGCGATGTCACAGCGCGAGAGAGGCAGTCTGCTACCACGTTAAGTTTGCCTGCCACATGTCGAATGTCTGTGGTGAACTCTGAAATTGCAGCTAGCTGTCTTTGTTGCCTGCCTGACCATGGTTCTGAAATTTTAGCCATCGCAAAGGTGAGCGGTTTGTGGTCTACAAAAGCCGTGAAACGCCGCCCTTCTAACCAGAACTGGAAGTGGCGGATGGATAAATGAAGCGCTAGCAGCTCCCTGTCAAAAGTGCTGTATTTACGCTCAGTTTGGTTTAACGATTTGCTGAAAAATGCCAAAGGTTGCCAGGTTCCGCCAACGTGTTGTTCCACAACCGCCCCTATGGCCAGGTCTGAAGCGTCTGTGGTTAGCGCAATGCGGGCCGAGGGATCAGGGTGAACCAACAATGTGGCGTTAGCTAGAGCACTTTTTACTTCCGCGAAGGCGCGTTCGCGCTCCGGGGTCCATTCGACCGTGTTGGAAGGCTTTTGTTTCTTGAGCGCGTCATATAGGGGCTGCATGAGTTGAGCTGCATGGGGGAGGAAACGGTTGTAAAAATTAACCATTCCCAAAAATTCTTGCAGCGATTTGACCGTTTGTGGCCGTGGAAAATTTTTTACTGCGCAAACTTTGTCTGGCAGTGGGACTGCCCCCTTCGGTGAAACTCTGTGTCCCAAAAAATCAATTTGTGACACGCCGAATTTGCATTTGGCTGGATTGATTATTAACCCGTGCTCTTCTAGTCTTTGAAAAACCATAGTGAGATGTTGTTCGTGTTCTTCCTCCGACGAGCTGGCTACCAGCATATCGTTGAGGTAGATGAACACGAAAGGGAGATCACGTAATACCGCGTCCATCATCCGCTGAAAGGTTTGAGCAGCACCTTTAAGGCCAAAAGGCATCCGCAAAAATTCGAAAAGACCGAAGGGGGTTATTACAGCTGTTTTAGGAATGTCTTCCACTCGAACGGGGACTTGGTGGTAGCCGCGGACCAGGTCTATTTTAGAAAAAATGCGCGCACCCGCCAGATGTAGTGAAAAATCTTGGATGTGAGGAATTGGGTAGCGGTCATGCGCTGTCGCATTGTTTAATCTGCGGTAATCGCCGCACGGTCTCCAAGAACCATCGGATTTCGGGACCATGTGTAGTGGCGATGCCCAGGGGCTTTTTGAGCGTCTGATAATGCCTAGTTTTTCAAGGGTGGTAAACTCGTCCCGAGCTATGGCGAGCTTGGTCGCGTCTAAACGCCGAGCTTTGGCGAATACGGGTGGGCCTGTTGTGGGAATAAAGTGTTCAACCCCGTGCTTAGCCACTGTAGCTGAGAATTTGGGAACTGTGAGTGCTGGAAATTGGGTGAGGAGTTGATCAAACTTACCTCCTGCTGCAGTGACGTTGGCCTGCACGGGTGGTGGAGAAACTCGAGCTGAGCAGGGAATAGACGAAAACGACAGTGCATTAACCAAGCGTCTATTTGCTAGATCGACTAACAGCCCATGTGCACACAAAAAATCAGTGCCTAACATGTTAAAACTCACCGCCGCTACAATAAATGTCCATCTGTAGTTGCGGCCATGAATGCAGAGGGGCAGGCTCCTTTCACCGTAAGTGTCGATGATGGAGCCGTTGGCTGCCATAGCTCCATTGCCTCGGGGGCCCATGGCCCGGTCTGCGTGGGAGGGCATGATAAAACTCAGTTGAGCTCCGGTGTCAATTAGGAACTGTTTGCTGGTGTGTCCGTCAGTTACATAGAGAAGCTTGTTTTTTTCGCCGAGAACCGCAGCCGTTAACGGTTCTCGGCTTTGGCGTTTCCCGGAATCTTGAACTTGCAGGGGGGAATGCATTTGTAAGCCTTCTCGGCGAAACGGTGGTGGTAATAACAGATGTCGCTCCGTCTGTTGCGTCTTGGTCGTGTCGCCGTCATGGTGGGCGGGCTCTGCTCAGTGGTATGTGGCTCCCTGTTGCTCTGGGCATCAGCGCTGAGATCTGCGGATGCTGCTGTGGCCGTCTGTTCACTGCAGGCATTGATGAGTCGCTGCGCTTCGCGAGCCAGCGCGCGGAAGTCTTGCTGGGTGCTGCACCGCATGTTGACAAGCGTCCCTCTCATGTGTGGCGGCAGAGTACTGAGGAAGATATATTGGAAGAGGAAGTTGTCATTGTCCTCTTCCTTGAGCTGCAGCATGTCCTTCATGAGGGCCTTGGGTCTGCATCCTCTGTGGCCGTAGATCGCCAGGATCATCTCTGCTCTCTCCTCGGCTGAGGGGACGAAATTCTCCACGATGGTCGCCTTCAGTTCTCTATATTTGTCCTGGGCAGGCGGTCGCTGGATTATGCTCCGCGCACATCTCGAAGTGGCAGCGTCGAGTTTGGCGACGATGTGATAAAATTTTGTGTCGTCAGCCGTTATGCCCGCCAGTGCAAACTGAGCCTCAGCTTGCTGAAACCACGAGCTCGGGTCTTCCTGCCAGAATTCCGGCAGCTTGACGGTGACGGCGCTTGCGTGGGCTGTCCCTGATGTGTCCGCAGGGTGAGAGCGCCTTCCTTCGGCTCTCGCGGCAGAGCTGGTGCTCGGTTGAGCCCTCTCTGTAGCTTCTGCCATGGGGGAACGTCGTCCATCTGTTCCCCTGTCTGCATGGGCGCCGGCGTCTGCCTGGGTCACCTCTGATGAGTCAATCGCGGGAGAACGCCTCTGTTCCATCCTCGCGTCAGGGTCACCAGTGTAGAAGAGCTTGGAATAACGAGGCGATGTGATTTATAAACCAAAGTTTATTATCAGCTTCGCTCCTCTAACAAGTCTCATCTCAGTGCAGAAGCAGAATAAGAGGTCGAACACATTCAGACCTACATATTTAAACCCACACATAACAAAAGACATTGCACATCAAAGCTGACATCCCGCATTAGCTTAATCCCCCCTCCTTTGTCTTCCTACTCCTCCACCTGACCCTGGGTGGTCAGGGCGATCGATCTCCTTCATTGTCCTCTGTCTCTTCCACCTGGCCCTGGGAAGTCAGGGCGATCGATCCGGTCTCCACCGCAGCGCCTCGGATGCTCTTTGATCTTCGCTGGCGGTTGAGACCTCTTGTCCTGTTCTGAGGCGTGAGGTCGTTGTACATATGTAATCCCCAAACATTCTAACATGCTTATACATATGTAGGTTATGGGAAATATGATTAATATAAACCACAACAGCGCTCAACCAACAGTTCTCTCTGTGTCCATAGTTTGTAAAAGAAACCACCATCATGCCGGATAAATTATTAATTGACAACACAAACATTAAAACAAACAAATGATATTATACTTACAGTCTCAGCAGCTCCAAGCCTCCCTCTGCTTCACGGGTTTCAGTCTCCGCGCATTTTCCGTTTATCAGTCGTCAACTTTATGTTCCAACACAGCGCTGCACGGAGTAAAAGTCCGTTTATCCCCGCTTTATGAAAAATATTAAGAAGCTGTTGAGGACAGTCTTTACGGTGACTTTTGCTGCTAAATTAAGAGACACGCACGTTATTAACTCCGCGTCATGTAAACACAAAAGACGTGTGCACGCGCCGCAGGGAACACAGAAGTTTTATTTATGAAAAATATTCAGAAGCTGTTGAGGACAGTCTTTACGGTGACTTTTGTTGCTAAATTAAGAGACGCACGTTATTATCTCCTCTCGTGTAAACACGAAAGACACGTGTGCACGCGCGGCAGGAAACTCTTGCCGGATGAGAACCGTTTTAACACCACAGAAGAAGAACTAGCATATCCGTTGGCTTGCTAGCTCCGTTAGCGCGTCGGTTGTTTATGGTTCTCGGCCGTTGTTCCTGGCTCACTGACCCGGTTTCGACCCGATTATACTCAGCAGACGTTCACAAACGTAAAAATATTATATTAAAATATATTAATATTAAAAGATCGATCCGCGGATTTTGTGGATCGATATCGGCTCAGTCAAACGTGGATTGATCCATATTGATATATTGATCTTTTGAACCCACCCCTAGTGTTTAAGGTGCACCTTAGAATTCATCCACAGGTGCCTCCAGTTAACGCAAATGTTGTCAATTAACCTATCAGAAGCTTCCAAAGCCATGGCATCATCATCTGGGCTTTCCCAAATTGTTTAAAGGCATAGTAACCTTAGTGTATGTAAACTTCTGACTTTGAAGAAAGTAAAACTGAACTTGTTCTTTTATTAAGACAAAGCAAAGCGATGTCTCATACCTTTGACATGTTTTGACTGCTATCTGCAGTCTTCTTCAGAAAGTGTCGTTTGATGTCCATGATGTGTCACATCAGCTGTTTTATCCTTTCTGCAGGTGTGACCAACCTGACAGATTATGCCAGCAATCCTACGGAGAAAGCTCATTTCAGCCGCTTGTATCCGCGATCTCGTTCTTTCGGTCATTACCCAAAGCTCGTGACCATAGGTGAGAGTAGGAACGTAGATTGACTGGTAAATCGACAGCTTTGCCTTAGAACTAAGCTCCCTCTTCACCACAACAGACCGGTACAACGTCCGCATCACTGCAGATGCTGCTCCAATCCGTCTGTCGATCTCTCGCTCCATTTTCCCCTCACTCGTGAACAAGACCCCAAGATACTTAAACTCTTCCACTTGGGACAGGAGCCTGTCCCCAACCCGGAGAGGACAATCCACCTTTTTTCCGGCTGAGGACCATGGACTCAGTCTTGGAGGTGCTGATTCTCATCCCAGCCGCTTCACTGTGAAGCGGCTGGGAAAAATATAACAATTAGATACAAATCCAAATGGCCTCATGTCAAACACAACCTATTTGAGGAATACATGAAAGATTAAACGATAAAAAATTAAAATTACAACGATATTGCAAAAAAAACAACCCCTTGGGCATTTTTGACCCCTGCATCTAACAATACCTACATTGTCCTCACTGTATTGTCCTCATCTGTTTACCCTCTCTGTTTACCCTCGGCATCCAGTCTGAGATGCTAATTGCAGCGTCTACAGTGTTACTTATAACCGTGGTGAAATTGAAAAGGGGACAGCTTGGGAGAAGCTTGGGGTCATTTTTGACCCCACATATGCATCTAAAAAACCTATTGTCCTCATCTGTTTACCCTCGGCATCCAGTCTGAGATGCTAATTGCAGCGTCTACAGTGTTACTGATAACCTTGGTGAAATTCAAAAGGGGACAGCTGGGGAAAAGCTTGGGGTCATTTTTGACCCCACATATGGAAAAGTGTGGTACTGATACAAAAAATGCAATTACTTAAATAATATAACAATTAGATACAAATCCAAATAGCCTCATGTCAAACACAACCTATTTGAGGAATACATGGAAGATTAAATGATAAAAAAATTAAAATTACAAAGATATTGCAAAAAAACAACCGCTGGGGTCATGGTTACCCCTCTTATGCATCAAAGAAGACAAAATGAATCTGATATTTGAAGAAAGTTAAAAAAAAAAAAATCTTAAAAAATTATTTATCAAATATAAAAATTTGGTAAATGGAAATAATTTTGGTAAAGCCTAAACCTAACTGACCAAAAACAGGAACCGTTTAGTCTGATCTCATGCCAGTGAGTGAAAAATGTTGTCTTTTCATGCAGTGTATGTAAACATCTGGTCTCAACTGTACATCTGTAAATATTCACATTCATGGTCTTTTTAACCCATGAAAGCCAAGTCACAAGATAGCTTTCAGAGTTATATCTATTTTTTTTTAAGAATATTAATAAACCAGACAAATAAGACAGGATTTAGCCGTTTATTAATAAGGCATTTTCACATGTGAGCTAAAATAATTGGAAAGAGTTCAGTGATGATGGTGACAAAACTGGACTTGAATACATTTTCTAAGCGAACGGGTAACATTCTGAAGCCGAACACAGGCTGTCATGTCTGTTGGGAGAAATTAAAATCAAACCCACTCAGACCTCAGGCACTCTGCAGAATGAATACATCCACATTCAGTCTCTATATAACTGTATGCAGTGCATTGGAGAACTGTTTCCAAATTAAATTAAGCTTCTCTTACAGCAGAAAAGTAGCTTGTTACACTGATTTTCACAGATTTAAGTCACTACTCAATCATAACACTGTTCTAGACTTGCAGGCACACGTGGCTTTTAAGACACATAGTGCATATGAAACAGATTTTTTTTTTCTTTTTGAATGGAATATACTGGAACTAAAGAAACACACCAGTTGTCCTTTAATCATTAAAATAAATATGTCATACTGACTTTTAAGCTATCAAATACACTGTCATACTGCATGGTTCAATTATAACCAGTATGTTACAGTAAAATTGATTTAACTACAATGTAAACTCAGTCACATACCACATGTAAATGCATACAAAGCAACACAGGAATAATAGTAAAGGTACTTACAGATTTAAATAGGCAGACCTTACGCATCATTAGCTCACGTGCAGTCAGACTGATTATTAAAGCAAAATTAAATGCTTGATACAAACACACAGGCTATACATGACTGATGGTGAAAAACAGCAGAAAGTGCATTTTCATTATACAGTATCACCACTGACTAAGCTTGGCCCAGTGGTTCAATATACAGTGGAGATCAAAATTAGAAAACAATGTAATACTTGATTTATTCTAACATATGTTATTCTTCATTGCTCAGAATTTGACAGAATATCAGCTGTGGCTATACCACTGCTGTACTAGCATGTTTTGTTTTTTTTAAATAACCAAGGCACTTCAAACATTTTGTTAAAAAAAGAGCAAAATTAGAGTACAGTGACCACTGTGTCAGAAGAGAAGATTTAAACAATGTTTTGAGGGCGATATGATTCCAAACTTAATAGGAAGTGTAGAGGCCCTTGCTTTGAATGACTTAAGCACATCTGCACCCACAGGACATCACTAGTTTCTCACACAGCTCTGGTTTGGGGGACAGGATTATGCAAAGACTCTCAATGGGGAATTGGTTCAACACTGCAGCTGGAATTGCTCACCAGTTCACTGCTGAACAGGGCAAGGATGTGTCTTGGTACACAGTGTCCCTCCGTTTAAGACAATTTAGACTCAAAGCTCACTCTACAGTGACCAAACCTCTCATCAGCAGAAAGAATAAAAAGGCTAGACTTGCCTTTGTTGAGGAGCATGTTGTGTGGACAGAGAACTGGTCCAGAGTGCACTTCAGTGATAAGTGGAAGTTCAATTTATTTGGGTCTGATGGGAAACAATAGGCTCGGTGTCAAACTAGGGAAACGACTGAAGAGCTTATACAATCACAGATAATCCTTATTTAAATCCTCCACCTGAACAACGAGAGCAAGTTTTTAACCAAAATCAAATTCCTTGTATGTGTTGTGCATACTTGGCCAATAAAGCTGATTCTGATTCTGATAATCTAAAGGACTGGATATAGTTCTTCTGCTCTGAAAAGCGGAGCAGAAGTGGCTTAAAGCTGCATGAATAGTGACCAGCAAAGGTTGACTACTTTTGCTGCAGAAGTCTAAAGCTGGGTTCACACTATAACGTTTGGATCGACTTTTACTGACGTTTTGAAAAATCAGAGAAATCAGTCCAAACGGTGAAATTACTTTTACAAACTTCTGCTAGCATTTCCCAGCATTGCATTCAGCGTTGTCAAACTTTTGCCACCTTAGGCTAACGTATGTGTAATAGTTGCCAACTTAGGTTAACTTAAGCTAAGAATACTCAGCGCAGATCAGCTGACATCAGTGTCAGGCGACGCTCATATAAAGATCAGCATTTGTGGAGGCCATCCTGCCATCCTGGACCAGCTTTTTTGGGTGGATTCACACTATAACATTTGGACCAACTTTTACTGACGTTTTGGCAAACGTCTGGCTCTGCTGGCAAAAGTTGATAAAAGTTAATGATAGTTGGTGTTTGTTGGCAAACACTGGCAAAAGTTGTATTTGTGGAGAATTTTCAGCATGCTGAAAATTTGCCAACGTTTGGAAATAAATGTTGGTGAAAGCTGTGCTGAGTTTGTAAAAGTTTCTGAGCGCTGGGCTAAGTTATGCAGAGTTCACCTAAATCAGCCTAAGTTAAGCACCTTTGGCAAACATTGACTGAAATGTTGGTAAAAACAGATGTTTTTAGATCGAAACTCCAGACATGGACGGAAGAAAGAGAAATAGAGAGAAGGGGAAATTAAAAAAAGAAAATATACAGTGGTGTGAAAAAGTGTTTGCCCCCCTTCCTGATTTCTCATTTTTTTGTAGGTTTGTCACACTTAAATGTTTCAAATCATCAAACTAATTTAAATACATATAAGAAAGATAACACAAGTAAACAAAATGCAGTTTTTAAATGAAGGTGTTTATTATCAAGGGTAAAAAAAAAAATAAATCGAAATCTACATGGCCCTGTGTGGAAAAAGTGATTGCCCCCCATGTTTAAAACAAACTGTGGTTTATCTCATCTTTGGAAAGCTGAGTTCAATTTTTCTAGCCACACCCAGGCCTAATTACTTCCACACCTGTTGTCAATCAAGAAATTACTTAAATAGGACCTGCGTGACAAAGTGAAGTAGACCAAAGGATCCTCAAAAGCTAGACATCATGTTGCAATCCAAAGAAATTCAGGAACAAATGAGAAACAAAGCAACTGAGATCTCTCAGTCTGGAAAAGGTTATAAAGCCAGTTCTAAAGGTTTGGGACTCTAGCAAACCACAGTGAGAGCAATTATCCACAAATGGCAAAAACATGGAACAGTGGTGAACCTTCCCAAGAGTGGCCAGCCGACCAAAATTACCCCAAGAGTGAAGCAACGACTCATCCAAGAGATCACAAAAGACCCCACAACAACATCCAAAGAACTGCAGGCCTCACTTGTCTCAGTTAAGGTCAGTGTTCATGACTCCACCATAAGAAAGAGACTGGGCAAAAATGGCCTGCATGGCAGAGTTCCAAGACGAAAACCACTGCTGAGCAAAAAGAACATAAAGGCTCGTCTCAGTTTTGCCAGAAAACATCTTGATGATCCCCAAGACTTTTGGGAAAATACTTTGTGGACTGATGAGACAAAAGTTGAACTTTTTGGAAGGTGTGTGTCCCATTACATCCGGCATAAAAGTAACACAGCATCTCAGAAAAGTAACATCGTGCCAACAGTAAAATATGGTGGTGGTAGTGTGATGGTCTGGGGCTGTTTTGCTGCTTCAGGACCTGGAAAACTTGCTGTGGTAAATGGAACCATGAATTCTGCTGTCTACCAAAAAATCCTGATGGAGAATATTTGGCGATCTGTTTGTGATCTCAAGTTGAAGTCACTTGGGTTCTGCAGCAGGACAATGATCCAAAACACACCAGCAAGTCCACCTCTGAATGGCTTAAGAAAAACAAAATGAAGACTTTGGAGTGGCCTAGTCAAAGCCCTGACCTGATTCCGATTGAGATGCTGTGGTATGACCTTAAAAAAAAAAAAAAAGGCGGTTCATGCTCAAAAACCCTCCAATGTGGGTGAATTACAACAATTCTGCAAAGATGAGTGGGCCAAATCCCCCCCCCCCCCACATTGCTGTAAAAGACTCATTGCCAGTTATTGCAAACGCTTGATTGCAGTTGTTGCTGCTAAGGGTGGCCCAACCAGTTATTAGGTTTAGGGGGCAATCACTTTTTCGCACAGGACCATGTAGGTTTGGATTTTTTCCCCTTTTAATAATAAACACCTTCATTTAAAAACTGCATTTTGTGTTTACTTGTGTTATCTTTGTCCAATATTTAAATTTGTTTGATGATCTGAAACATTTAAGTGTGACAAACGTACAAAAAAATGAGAAATCAGAAAGGGGGGCAAACACTTTTTCACACCACTGTATATGCAAGAGGACAATGTACAGTATTTGTTTGGTGATAATGTGTGTATGAATGGCTTTTAGGCTGTGCTGTTGTGCAAACATGTCTTTTGCCAGTACGGATTACTGGTTGCCTCGGAAACAACAGCCGCTGGAGACCGACTTTTTTTTTTTTTTTTTTTTTGCTGTCTGAAAAAACATTTTCTTGGTCCATGGAATAAAGTTTTTTTTTTTTGTGAAATTTTCAGTCAGAGTCTGTCTACTCTCTGCCTGCAACATATATACAGTATCTCACAAAAGTGAGTACACCCCTCACATTTTTGTAAATATTTTATTATATCTTTTCATGGAACAACACTGAAGATATGACACTTTGATACAATGTAGTCAGTGTACAGATTGTATAACAGTGTAAATTAGCTGTCCCCTCAAAATAACTCAACACACAGCCATTAATGTCTAAACCGCTGGCAACAAAAGTGAGTACACCCCTAAGTGAAAATGTCCAAATTGTGCCCAATTAGTCATTTTCCCTCCCCGGTGTCATGTGACTCATTAGTGTTGCAAGGTCTCAGGTGTGAATGGGGAGCAGGTGTGTTAAATTTGGTGTTATTGCTCTCACACTCTCTCATACTGGTCACTGGAAGTTACACATGGCACCTCGTGGCAAAGAACTCTCTGAGGATCTGAAAAAAAGAATTGTTGCTCTACATAAAGATGGCCTAGGCTATAAGAAGATTGCCAACACCCTGAGACTGAGCTGCAGCATGGTGGCCAAGACCATGCAGCGGTTTAACAGGACAGGTTCCACTCAGAACAGGCCTCGCCATGGTCGACCAAAGAAGTTGAGTGCACGTGCTCACGTCATACCCAGAGGTTGTCTTTTTAAAATAGATGTATGAGTGCTGCCAGCATTGCTGCAAAGGTTGAAGGGGTGGGGGAGGTTCAGCCTGTCAGTGCTCAGACCATACGCAGCACACTGCATCAAATTGGTCTGCATGGCTGTCGTCCCATAAGGAAGCCCCTTTTAAAGATGATGCACAAGAAAGCCCGCAAACAGTTTGCTGAAGACAAGCAGACTAAGGACATGGATTACTGGGGCCATGTCTTATGGTCTGATGAGACCAAAATAAACTTATTTGGTTCAGATGGTGTCAAGCGTGTGTGGTGGCAACCAGGTGAGAAGTACAAAGACAAGTGTGTCTTGCCTACAGTCAAGCATGGTGGTGGGAGTGTCATGGTTTGGGGCTGCATGAGTGCTGCCGGCCCTGGAGAGCTACAGTTTACTGAGGGAACCATGAATGCCGACATGTACTGTGACATACTGAAGCAGAGCATGATCCCCTTCCTCTCGAAACTCGGCCGCAGGGCAGTATTCCAACATGATAACCTCCCCAAACACACCTCCAAGACAACCACTGCCTTGCTAAAGAAACTGAGGGTAAAGGTGATGGACTGGCCAAGCATGTCTCCAGACCTAAACCCTATTGAGCATCTGTGGGGCATCCTCAAATGGAAAGTGGAGAAGCGCAAGCTCTCTAACATCCACCAGCTCCGTGATGTCGTCACGGAGGAGTGGAAGAGGATTCCAGTGGCAACCTGTGAAGCTCTAGTGAGCTCCATGCCCAAGAGAATTAAGGCAGTGCTGGAAAATAATGGTGGCCACACAAAATATTGACACTTTGGGCACACTTTGGACATTTTCACTTAGGGGTGTACTCACTTTTGTTGCCAGCAGTTTAGATATTAATGGCTGTGTGTTGAGTTATTTTGAGGGAACAGCAAATTTACACTGTTATACAAGCTGTACACTGACTACTTTACATTGTATCAAAGTGCCATATCTTCAGTGTTGTCCCATGAAAAGATGTAAAAATATTGATAAAAATGTGAGGGGTGTACTCACTTTTGTGAGATACTGTATATGATATCCCAAAAATGTGACAGCCCAAAAGGAAAATAAAAATCTCCTCATTGAGAAATTTACTGTTCTTAATTTTCTGCTCCGTGCATAATCATTCTCAAGGATTTATTGATTCGGCTTCCATTGTGGGGAATCAAATAGCCCTGATGTGGTGTCAAAAAGTAAATGACATTTAACAGGATTTTATGTTATTTTAATGGACAGAGTTGTAACAGTCAAAAGATAATCACCCGTCATTTTATTTATATGATGATTCCCTAAATAGTTTTTTTTATTCCATCCACATTCACATTTTAATTGCAGACTTAGTGTTGGATTCTGTGCATTATTTTATTTTATGTTTTTATATGAATGAATGAATAAACGGGGAAATGGTGTGCAGAAGTAACTACATAGGAATATAAAATGAAAATAAATACTGAAACATATGCCTAGGGAGATGTGTTCACGCCAAAAGCAGCTCCAGAATGGCAGAAAGCCTCCACAAAGCATATGAGCATTGACTAATGCTGATGTCAGCTGACCTGCGCTGACTATTTGTCTGATTTTTCAGAACGTCTGTAAAAGTCGGACCAAACGCTATAGTGTGAACCCAGCTTTAACTTAGGCTGACTTAGGTAAACTCTGCATAACTTAGCCCAACACTCAGGAACTTTTACAAACTGAGCACAACTTTCACCAACGCGTATTCCCAAACATCAGCAAATTTTCAGCATGCTGAAAATTTTCAAAGAACACAACTTTCACCAGCATTTGCCAACAAACACCAACTATCATTAACTTTTGCCAGCAGAGTCAGACATTTTCCAAAACGTCACTAAAAATTGGTCCAAACGTTGGTGTGAATCCACCTTAAAGGCACCACCAGGAAAATGTTGCCAACTACTGTTAGGGTTTGCCAAACTAGGTGATAAGGTACAATGTCTAGTCATTCTACTTGGAGTCATAGTTATGAGGGTTCAAAGCACTCCACAACATTGTGAATTTTGTCACTATGATGGTGTTTTGTCGTGTCTGACATTCAGAATCTTTTCTGAGGCTTTGTGATAATTAGCTGTGAAGACATTGTGTTGTTATCTGGCTAAATTTGTGAAGTCTGAACCAATGCTAAAGAGAAAACATCACACCGGCTACCATGACACTTTCCTGTTGTATTCCTGTACAGGCTCAAGTGAAGAACACTATCATGACAAATATAATAATTACATTGGTGGCACGTATTCAATGGATGGTTCATATTTTGAGAAGAAAAGTGTGACTGCTTCCAACTATGTTTTAAGGGCTTAAGGAATGTTTGAGCAGTAGTGAACATATGGCAATTCTGGATTTTGGCATCTATAAAGACTGCAAGGTAAGATGTGGTATCAGTATGGTCAGTTGTGGAGATTCACAACAGGGTGTCAGGCCTCCTGAAGTCCCACAAGCTCACAGCTCTTTTTCCACAGCTCGTCCTGGAGCTCAGAGTCATAGGAAAGGTCTGCCGACTGCGTCTTCTTTCCGTTGTACAGGTAACAGCCCCCCACCCCTTCCATCTCAGATGCAGCTGCAGCATAGATGGCTGTGGAAGCCCCCTCAGCTGGAGTCTGCGGTATACAAGAAGAAAGTACTGTTTACCTAATATAATCTTAAATTAAATATAAGAAAAAAACACCCAATGATAATTATTAGCAATACAGGTGCATCTCAATAAATTAGAATATCCTTGAAAAGTTGGTTATTTCAGTAATTCAATTCAAAAAAATGAAACTCACTATGTAGATTCATTACACACAGAGTGATATATTTCAATCATTTACTTATTTTAATGTTGATGGTCATTGCTGGTAGCTCATGAAAACCTCAAATTCAATTTCTCAAGAATTTGAATATTACATGAAATTCATTTTAAACTAGAAAAGCACTCAGAGTGCATACCTCCGCCAAGGCTCCTTCCGTTTCTCATGGATCACCTCCAAAAAGTAATGGGTTTGTGTGTAGGCCTATAGCTACTTGTGGTGAAAATTGCATCAAAGTCTGTCCATCAGTTTTGGAGTATTGTTGCTAACACACTGTGAGAAGATAAGAGCCTTGGCTGAGGTATGCATTCTCAGATCATCAGCAAAATATAATGGGTTCCTCTCTAGCCCAAGAACCACCTCTGGTGAAAATTTCATCCAAATCCATCCAGTAGTTTTTGTGTAATACTGCTGCACAAATACAAACAAAGCCCTTGGTGGAGGTATGCACTCTCAGATCATCCCCAAAATCTAATCATCAGTTCCCCGTGCCATTACACACCTTTCCTGAAAACTTCATCAAAATGCATTCATCAGTTTTGGAGTATTGTTGGTAACACACTGTGAGAAGATAAGAGCCTTGGCTGAGGTATGCATTGTCAGATCATCACCAACATATAATGGGTTCCTCTGTAGCCCAAGAACCACCTCTGGTGAAAATTTCATCCAAATCCATCCAGTAGTTTTTGTGTAATCCTGCTGCACAAATACAAAGTCCTTGGTGGAGATATGCACTCTCAGATCATCACCAAAATCTAATCACCTGTTCCCCGTGCTATTACACACCTTTCCTGAAAATTTCGTCAAAATCCATTCATAACTTTTTGAGTTATGTTGGTAGCAGACAGACAGACAAACCCCGGCAAAAACATAACGTGCTTGGCGGAGGTAAAAATGGATTTTTAATAGTAATGTTGGCCGGCTGAAAAGTATGTCCATGTACACACTCAGTACTTGGTCAGGGCTCTTTTTGCATGAATTACTGCATCAATGTGGCGTAGCATGAAGGTTATCAGGTTGTGGTACTGCTGAGGTGTTATGGAGGCCCAGGTTGCTTTAATAGCGGCGTTCAGCTCATCTCCATTGTTGGGTCTGGTGTCTCTCCCTTCCGCTTGATAATACTCCATAGATTCTCTATGGGGTTTAGATCAGGAGAGTTTGCTGGCCAGTCAAGCACAGTGATACCATGATAATGAAACCAGGTATTGGTGCTATTGGTAGTGTGGACAGGTGTCAAGTCCTGCTGGAAAATGAAATCAGCTTCTTCATAAAGCTTGTCAGCAGAGGAAGGCATGACATAATCTAAAAATTTCTTAGTAGACAACTCCGCTGACTTTGGACTTGACAAGATATAGTGGATCAACACCAGCAGATGACCTCTTTTCAGATGAAAGGAAATTTTGCATATCATTTGGAAATCAAGGTCCCAGAGCCTGGAGGAGGAGTGGAGAGGCACAGAATCCAAGCTGTTTGAGGACCAGTGTGAAGTTTCCACAGTCAGTGATGATTTGGGGAGCCATCTTTTTTTTTTTTTAAATAAAAAAATGTCATCTGCTGGTGTTGGTCCACAGTGTGTTAGCAAGTCCAGTCAGCAAAGTTGTCTACCAGGAAATTGTAGAGCATTTCATGCTTCCCTCTGCTGACAAACTTTATGGAGATGCTGATTTCATTTTCCAGCAGGACTTGGCACCTGCCCATGCTGTCAAAAGTTCCAATATCTTGTTTAATGACTATGGTATCACTGTGCTTGATTGGCCAGTAAACTCTCCTGACCTAAACCCCATAGAGAATCTATGGAGTATTGTCAAAAGGAAGATGAGCTGATACATGTCCTGCACCACCCTCACATACTTCTCTGCCACTCCTGACTTTCTCATACAGTACCACACTTCCTCTCTTGGCACCCTATCATATGCTTTCTCTAGATCCACAAAGACACAGTGCAACTCTTTCTAACCTTCTCTATACTTCTCCATCAACACTCTTAAAGCAAACATTGCATCTGTAGTACTCTTTCTTGGCATGAAACCATACTGCTGTTCACTGACTGTCACCTCTCCTCTTAACCTGGCTTCAACAACTCTTTCCCATATCTTTATAGTGTAGCTGATCAACTTTATGCCTCTGTAGTTACTACAGCTCTGAGCATCACCTTTGTTCTTGAAAACTGGTACCAAAACACTTCTTCTCCACTCCTCTCACTCTCCAAGACTGTGTTAAATAATCTGGTTAAAAAGTCCACTGCCATCTCTCCTAAACATCTCCATACCTCCACAGGTATGTCATCTGGAACAACCGCATTTCCACTCTTCATCCTCTTTAAAGCTGCCCTCACTTCTGCCTTGCTAATCCTCGGTACTTTCTTGTTCAATATCTTTCCTTCATCCATCCTCCTCTCACTCTCATTTTCTTCATTCATCAGCTCTTCAAAGTATTCCTTCCATCTTCTCAACACACTCTTGTCATTTGTTAGTACATTACCATTTCTGTCCTTAATCAACCTAACCTGCTGTACATCCTTTTTAGCTCAATCTCTCTGTCTAGCCAATTGATACAAGTCATTTTCTCCTTCCTTAGTGTCCAGCCTCTCATACAACTCACTATATGCCTTTTCCTTTTCCACCTCTCTCTTTGCCATGTGCCTAGATACCAAATATTCCTGACTATTTTCTTCATCTCCCTGACTATCCCACTTTTTCTTTGCTAACCTCCTCCTTTGGATACTTTCCTGTACCTCCTCATTCCACCACCAAGTCTCCTTGTCTTCCTTCCTCTGTCCACTGGATACACCACATACCTTTCTACCAATTTCCTTCAATACTTTTGTTGTACTGCCCCAGTCATGTGGTAATTCTTCCCTACCACCCAACCTGTATCAACTCCTTCCTGAACTCTGTGACTTTCTTCCTTCTGTAAGTTCCCCCATTTAAACTTTGGCTCTGCCTGAACTGTCTTCCTCTTCTTGCTTTCCAAAGTCATCCTGCAGACTACCATCCGATGTTGTCTAGCTACAGTGTCCCCTGCCACCACCTTGCAGTCGCCTATCTCTTTCAGATTTCTCCTTCTGTATAAAATGTAGTCCACCTGTATGCACCTTCCTCCACTCTGTGAAGTCACCTGATGTCCCTGTCTCTTCTTAAAGTATGTGTTCACCACAGCCATCTCCATCCTTTTAGCAAAATCCACAATCATCTGTCCTTCCACATTTCTCTCCTTAAGACCATACCTACCCAGGACCTCCTCATCACCTCTGTTCCCTTCACCTACATGTCCATTAAAGTCCGCTCCAATCACCACTCTCTCACCCTGGGAACACCCTCTACCACTTCATCCAACTTACTCCGGAATTCCTCTTTATCTTCTACCCAACATTGAACTTGTGGGGCATACGCACTGACAATATTCAACATCACACCTTTGACTTCTAGCTTCAAACTCAAGAGTCTTTCTGACTCCCTCTTTACCTCCTAAACACTCTTCACATACTTTTCCTTCAAGATTACTCTTACTCCATTTCTCTTCCTACGTACACCATGGTAGAACAATTTAAATCCCCCTCCAATGCTGCTAGCCTTGCTTCCCTTCCATCTGGTTGCTTGAACACACAGTATATCTACTTTTCTTCTCTCCATCATAACAGCTAACTCTTTGCCTTTACCAGTCAGTCCCTACATTTAACATCCCTACTCTCACCTCCACACTTCTACTTTTCCTTTTCTCTCTCTCCCTCCTAACACGCCTTCCCCCTCTCTTTCTCCTCGATCTTCGACCAACAGTAGCCCAATATCCTCCGGCACCCTATCAGTTAACAGCACTGGTGGCGGTTGTTGTTAACCCGGGCCTTGACCGATGTATGAAAGTCTCATTTGTCATGATCTGCATGTTTGATTTAGCAAAGGTTTTACGTCTTTATGCAGGCTTGGGACCGGCACTAGGAGTACACTGGCGTGTGCACCCCTGTAACTGGGTTAAAATAAATCTGTCCATGACAGACAGTATTAAGTTAACACAACCTCTGGTCTTTAGAATGGACCTTCAGTCTGTTGCACCAGCCAGACTTTAGACTTGTCTCAACGACAGCAGCCTGTTCATGTGAGTGATCAGGTGGTTGTGGCTATTATCAGGGAGCAGGTGATGTCTTGATAATTTGTCTGAATCACCAAGGGCCAATGACATAAAAAAAAATCAATGCATCTACACAGTCTGCCCAGATCCACCACTTACCTTCTTCTTTTTATTGTTTTTTTTTCCCCCTTTCTTTCTTGATGTAGACAGAAATTAAATCGAATTGGGGGGAAAAAAAAACATTGCAGGTATACACAAGCGTGCAGGTCCCTGTTTTAGAAAGCAGGTTTAGTGAAAACTCTGTTGACTACAAGCTGAAGAAAACTAACTCAGAGTTTTCACTAAAGCTGCTTTCTGAAACAGGGCCAGGTCTGTGTGACTGAGCTGTCATCCCAGCCAGCATGCCCATATGGGCCCCACCATAGGCTTAACCTGGGCTGTCTTATGGGCCCCATGCGGGTTTGTCCGTGGGTTCCACATTGGCCCCATCTGTGTCTGCCCACATGGACATTACCTGTGGTACAGGTAAGCAGGTAATCTACTTACCCACTTTAAACTCATCTGGGCCCACATGGGTTTAATGTGGATGAGCAGGATTCAGTCACACTGGAGCCATAGATAAAGTCTATGTGGGCAAACCCACATGGGGCTCATAAGACAGTCCAAATTAAACCCACGATGGGGCCCACATGGGCCTGCTGGCTGGGATGCTGCAGGATAGAGTGGCTGAATTTTTATGCAATTAGGCTGCATGTCTACCAAGCATGCAGAGATGTTCTGGACATGTTACTGGCTCTCTTTATAAAAAGGTCTCAGCCCTGTATCTGAGCAACTGCTTGACCTGTCACTCACAGCTCGTCATCGATGTTACACACATTTTGCACTGAAAAACCCCCCACATCTCACCAAGCTTTTGCAGTTAAATATTGATCATGGCATACTTTTAGCCTGATTCTGACTGACCGCTGAGAAGTTGAACTTTTTTCAACTTTAAGTGCTGTGGGCACATCGAAAAAACCCCCCCACTACTGACAGCATTTTTGCGCCAAGGGTGCTGAGCACATTAAACATTGGTCTGCATAGAAAATGAAAAGAAAACAGTCACCCCCAGTGGGGAAAAATACTCTCTGTGGACAACACAGTCTAAATTACTCCAAAATATAACTTCAAAGCAGTGGAGCTCTGCAGCTTTTTTGCAATAACCACAAATACTCGTGCACTAGTGAGCAGACCAAATTTTGTTTTATAGGTATCACTCAGTGAGATGTTTCATTACCAGATAAGAGCAGAAGCATAAAATACATAAATCTGACAAGTCCACAATCTATCCAGTTACAGTACAGCATAACGTCACCTCTAAGTAACAGTTACTGCACAGGATGCTCACAGAGGCCTCTTTATTCTCAGTAAAGCAGCACATACACAGTCTTGCACACAAATTCTGCATCTGTGGACTCCGCAGGGAAACCATACATTTGTTACACTTCTATACGTAGAACTGCATCACTGCCACATCCGTTGCACTCCCCTCCTGTGGCTGTGTTCCTAAAACTTTTCACTTGGCTGTTGCGCTTCATCTAATAAGGTGAAAACATTTATAAAAGCTGAAAGGCCAGTTTAAGCCTTAAGTGCTACCCTTGCGGGAGTAAATGGTTTTTCTAATTCAGCATTGCTGTGAGAAAAACCCCAAATGTTTTCACTAATGGACTGCTACCTTCAATTTAAAGCTTTAAAGCTTTAAGCTTGGGGCAGTGCGGTGGTGGGTCTCTACAAGTTTACTGCTACATTAATTTGATTTTCTAATTTTGGTGTTAGTAGAATGTACTATTCTTTTTCTTCCTTGTTCCAAATGTTCTGGATGTCCACATGCGTCAAATGATCTAATGAAGGAGATAACAGAGCCTATTAATAATCTGTCTGTATAAACCTTGTACTACCTTATCATCTCCACAGAGCATTCCACTATTAGAGGGCAGGAGTCTCGAAGGACCCACTTACACTGTATTATCTGTACTGACTGATGTTTGACCCCCAAGTCCAGAATACTTGACTTGTGTACTATTCTCAAGAATGGAACAATTTCCCAGCTCTGCACAATCATTAGAGGTAGGCTGTGGAACGGACCGAGTGTAAATGCCCTTGTCCTCCTGCTGCTCGTGTTACGTGCCTCCGCAGCTTGACTGCTCCATCTCATCAATCCAACTGTTGCTTTCTACAATCAGTAAGAGCCCCTTTGCACTAATGGAGATCATCGGGTAACCATGGAGAGATCAAAAAAATTGACCCAATCTCTCAACGATCTCCTAAAGCCTCAAAAAACCTGTAAAAGCAGGAGATCATTGTACAATTTTCATGATGATATACAGAGATCTTTGAGAGATCAATGAGATATTACTGAGCGTGTCTTGGGCAAACAAAGCGGTGTGTGTGTGTGTGTGTGTAAAATAGACACCTTACCATAGAGTTTAAAGTGCTTTGAGAGGGCTGACCTTAAGAACAGATGCTATATAAACAAAATTCAAAAGTGAACGGATTATCACCAACCCTGAACAGTATCTTGGCCACTGGTTTTTTGAGCAGTTGGGCGAGGGTCCATAGGTTGTCGTACAGCGCTGTATCCACCATCCCGGGGTCCACGGCGTTAGCAGTCACTGGGAATCCACCAGCACTCAGCTGCTCCTGCAGCGAGTAGGTGAAGAGGACCAGAGCCAGTTTGCTTTGGGCGTAGGCACCGTGGGAACTGTAGTGGGTCCTGGGGACATAAAGGTGGGACAGGTTATGTTAAGTTTGAGTCCATTCTTCCCCATTCTCTTCCTTTCCTTTTACTGTATTTAATTTCTTTCCTTCCTTTTCATCCCTCTTTCCTTTCTGTCCTTCTCCATTTTATTTTTACTGCTTTAACATTTTCGTTCATTTTGTTCCTTTTTTATTTCTTGTAAAAAATCTTTTTTTCTTTCCTTCTTTTCTTTATCTGTAATTTCATGTTGTTTTTCCTTACCTTCTTTGCTTTTATTTTAGCGTCTTACTTGACATATTTTCTTTAAATTTGCTGTTCTGTTGTTCTATTTTTTTTGGGGGGGGGGTATTTCTTCATTTCCTGTCTCTTTGTCTTTGACTTGTCTCTATAATTCTTTCTTCCGACTTCCTTGTTATTTGTCATATTTCCTTTAATCCCTTCCAACATACATTATTCCCCTTTCCTTTCCCATTCTTTTAGTTTGATCCTCTTTTTTCCAGCTGCCATTCCTTTCACTTTAATTTTCCTTTACTTTTCAGTCCTTTCTCCCTCCATTCCTCCCACTCATTTTCCTTTTTTATTTCACCCCTTTTTCTTTATAGTTTCTTTAGCCTACTTTCTTCCTCTCAATTTTGTTGTCTTTATTTCTTGGCCACACTGTTTTCCCTCTTCCATTGTTCATTTGTAGTTCATTTCCATTCTTTCTCCTAATTAATCTTCCCTTTGCTTTCCTTTTTCAGCATTTAATTTATTTAATTTATTTCATTTCAGCATTTAATTTATTTCATTAATGTGTTCTGTTGTGGGTGATGCAGTGGTTAACACTGTGGCAGCTGTTGTATAGTGTTTGGCACATTATTGTGAAGTGCAGTGTAGTGATGTGCACTTCCCGTCATGTCACTGCACCACCCTATATAAGGCGGAAGGGTGTCCATACTGTGACCTCTTTGACTGGTGCCCTCTGCCTGATGCCTGCCTTGTTACCGCTGTTCTCCAACATCAATAAAGCTGTGTTCGTCCAGTCATCTTGCCTCATCCTTTATCAAGGTATTTTACCATACGTAACATTTGGCGATCGAGGATTAACTCATGGATGCGTGTATCACACCTTTCTCGAGCTCCCGGGTGAACCGCTGGTGCCTTGGCCCATGTGGTTTGAGGCTTTCCAGACGTACATCACCATGCTGGACCTGGGTAAGCTCGACAAGCTAAGAGCACGTGTGCTACTTGTTCACAACCTGGGTATTGAGGGCCAGCAAGTCCTGCGCACACTTGGAGCTTCAGACTCTTTTGAAGACGTTGTGAAGCTGCTAGCCAACCATTTTCATACCCCGGATAGCGTGACTGTCTGGAGGATTCGTTTTCAGCAGCAACATCAATGAGTAGGTGAGCCTATTCATCAGTTTGTCGTCGACTTGAGGCAGCTAGCTAGTGAGTGTCGCTTTGGGCCATTGGAAGATGAATTGGTACGTGATCAGCTTGCAGAGCACACGTGTAGTGCCGTATTGCGAGCTAGGCTACTCACGGTGCCCAGTGACTTAACATTAGTCAGCGCTGTCGAACTAGCTCTCCAGCTGGAGGCCACAGACAAGCTAGCTTCGGAGCTAACCTGGTGCCAGTCACAGCGGCTGCTGGAGCCTACTGCCGCGGCAAGTGTTGCGGACTTGGATAGCGAGGATAGCTTGGACGACGATACTATGGAAGCCAACGCTGCCAGCCGAAGGTCTGCCCCGGGAAAACCCCTGTGCAAGGGTTGTGGGTCCGCAACGCACCGCAATGCAGCTAAGGACTGCCCGGCTAGGGGAAAACGTAACAAATGTGGATGCTTGAATCATTATGCTAGAGTGTGCCGTGTATCTGAACTGGAGAGTCCACGGAAGAAATCACTCCGCCCGCCCCCGACACCCATCCATACGGTGTCCCACAGCACAAACGGGTACATGTTTTGCACAGTGGAACTGGACGGCATGGAGGTGCCGCTGCTGCTCGACACAGGAGTGGAGGGGTCGTTGCTGAATTGGGCCACAGTGAGGATATTTTTCCCCCACTATAGGATAAGAGGTAACCCAGCACTGTTGTATGGCTATGGAGATGGCAGGCTGTGCACGGTTGGGACTTTGGTGTTAACAGTTTGGTACAAGTCTGCAAGGATGGTTGACTTCATGTTCACGTGACAGCACAAGGCGATAACATAATGGGCTGTGATCTGTTTTATGGACTGGGTTTCACCATAAAAGACGACACCGGGAACGACTGGTCGGGTTGTGGCCAGTGGAACCCTCCGGTTCCAGTGGCCGATGTTGTGTGGGATAAAGCGCTAATGGACACTACGGCGGTCAAGCAGGACCAGCCTCACTCAGGTTCGGCGCAGGGGGGTCTCAGTGCTGGCGCTCGGTATATGGTAGAGGGGGGTATCGAGCGTGGCGGCGAGGCACCTGCGCCGGTAAGTGACACCGATGTGCTAGCCCCAGATGCCTCCAGAGCTTGGCCGCAGCGGGATGGAGGGTCTGCAGCTACGATGGTGACTGCTACGACGGTTTTAGAAGAGGTCAGGGCCAGACTGACGAGCATGGAGGAACCGCATGGTCAGCAGCACCATTTCAGGCCGAGCCTGGCCCCGCTGAAGGTTTTCGACTTGGTTCGGGTTCGGGGTGAAGAACGTCCACGGCAAAGATGGCCCAGACGACAGCCAGTTAAACATCGGGGGTTGTCCGATGGCTCGGCTAAGCACGCCAATCAGCTTTGGCGTGCCCGGGAAGAGGCTCCAGGTGGCGAGGCTGGACAGGAGTCTGTGTCGGTTGTGGAGAAGCGAGGCTTCATCGTCCAGAAGATCAGCCATCATCCAGAGGGTCTGCTGCTTCCAGGAGTGTGTTTGCTGATGGGCTGCCCTGGGCCCCCATTCCGGTTCTACTCCTCCCACCCAAGGAACTGTGCTGTAAACCATTAGGTGTTTATAGTTCTTGTGTTATGGTATATGTTTATGTTGTGATGTGAGATTATTTTGTGTATTTTGTTTAGTCTAGGAGCACGGCATGTAATTTTAGTTTATGTATGGACTTTTTCTTTCATTATGGGTGGCAGAATAATCCACCCCGCTGTGCGGGCTGTACGGTAGTCCACCCATCAGCCCTATTTTAGGTTATTTTGTGTGAATATGTCAGGCCATTTTAGTACATCGATTTTCGCTAGTTTAGTGCGTGATTCGGGTCACAAATTTGGAGATGCGGTCCAATTGTACGTGTGGTCTTGGACTTTCTGGGGGGGGGGGGGTGTTGTATAGTGCTTGGCACATTATTGTGAAGTGTGGTGTAGTGACATGCACTTCTCGTCACGTCACTGCACCGCCTTATATAAGGCGGAGGGCGTCCATATTGCGGCCTCTTTGACCGATGCCCCCTGCCTGCCACTGTTCTCCAACATCAATAAAGCTGTGTTTGTCCTGTCATCTTGCCTCATCCTTCACCCAAGGTATTTTACTGTACATAACAGCAGCACAGTTAGAAGGTCACGGGTTCAATCCCACCCCCTGACCATCGGTGACCCTTCTGTGTGGAGTTTACATGTTCACCCCGTGTCTGCGTGGGTTTTCTCCGGGCACTCCGGTTTCCTCCCACAGTCTAAAAATATACAGGTTAGATTAACTGGCATCAACTGAGAATTCTAAATTGTCCTTAGGTATGAATGTGAGAGTGAATGGTTCTTTGTTTCTCTTTGTTGGTCCTGTGATGGACTGGTGATCTGTCCAGGGTGTACCCTGCCTCTTGCCCAAAGATGCTGGGATAGACTCCCCCCGCCCCCCCCCCGGCAACCCGAAAAGGATTAAGTTGTTGAAGATGAATGACTGAACATCTTCTGTTGTTTCCTTTTGTATCTCTCTTCTCGGGGTATGCTGACATGCTCAGCTCACCAGACAAGATGATACATGGTATTTGGCTCACAAGAACGAGATGAAACAACATTTTTTTGCACAATTTTTAAGGTTCAATGATGAAATATATGACTGGACAAAGTGTTATTTACCTGAAAGCTACAAAATGCAAAACAATGCAAGTGCATTTAAAAATGTCTGTATGACCTTCTAACATCGAAATGAAGCTGTGTAGAACCTTCTGAACTCTTTTCCCACAAATGGAAGATAGAAAATAAAGACATGTCTCCCGAGACAGCTTTTCACACAAGAAATATCCTCAAAGAAAAATACTGTGAGATCTGAGATGTGATCACACCTCCGCTTCTTCCTTTCTTTTACCTTACCCATTTTCTGGCAGTAAGTGTTTTTAAATTGTTCCTTGAAATTTAAAGGTCCCATTCACTCAAACATGGTGTTTTTGTTGGCTTTAAACTTTTAAAGTGATTTCTTGGGTCATGGACAGAAGCTGGTTTTGCTCTTCCAGGTTCTTTTTCCCTCCGTCACTGACAAATTATCCGGTTTTCAGTTACAATGAAAACATTTTTACCCCAAACAGACAAACTTCTTTCATAGTTTGGCTTCAGAAGTGTGAAAGTGTAAATGTTTGAAACCAGCCTCCAGAGTGGGCAGTTTTGCGGGCACTTTCTTTCCTCCTCCATGTGCATGGGAGAAATGGACAGCAGCACGTACATATGCAATTTCTTCATTGTGGCTCTGGTAGCTGCGCCCCATTCATGTGCCTGTGATGCCGACGTCACTGTTACAAAATGCATGAGCTGCACCTCAGTGGTCGACGCACCTCTGGTGGGTGGTCTGTTCAAGTCTGTTCATCCGCGTCCAAGATGGCATCTGGATGGTAAAGTTTCTCCTATATTTTCAAAACTAAACAGCGAAACATGTTTCTGAAAACAGTCAAAATGAGAAATGAGCGGTATAGATTCTGAACATTGGAACAGCTTGGTTCCAAGGTTGTCATAGCCAGGAGCGGCACTGGGGTTAAGCTCCCAGTGCTCATAAAATGCTCCTTATGGCGTGCGTCTCGAAAAGCCTCTGACAACTAAGTCCAACTCCTAGCCTGCCCATGTGGTTTAGTCTCTAAGCCCGGCGGAACTGCTTTTACTAATAGGAGAAGGGGCGAGGGCGGATCTCTGGCGCCTTAAAACCAGATGCTTCGGGTAGATGGTGGCTCGTCAACCTGGGAAGGTAGCCCATCTAGGGGAAGGTAAACCCTGATTTCAAACCTCCGCTGCCTTGCGGCACACCCCGTCACGGGAAAGGCTTCGGGAGTCAACCCTGAGGAAAAATCCAGAGTCGGAGCCCCTAAGGCAGTTCTCTGTTGTGCTCAACATCGTTCTGGCAGCTCCTGCGACAGCGCTGGCGCCAAACTATAGCAGCCCTGCTGTTCCTTTGGATCCATCAGTGACGTGGAGAGGGGGGACATGCTGCATGGGTAACATCTTGTCCTCCATATCTTCCTGCCCAGGCTTGAATCCTACCAACGCCCAACGCTGGAAGGTAGAACACCGGTGTGCATCGGCCTGTTCAGCCACAGGCGGTGCTATTCCAGCAGAGTAGACGTTTAGGATTCTCTTCCATGGTCATCATAGACTGACGGAGGCCAACGAGATGCTGAACATGTGTTTACTTCAACTGCTATTTTAAAAGTTCAGCACAAACTCCCTGAAGTGATCGACGGTTGGCAGGAAGTCACATGGTTACACCAGCTGTTTGCCACACCTTGTGGGTGTTCCCATGTGACTGCATCACAGTTTGTGTGATGGTTGACGTGTGCATGCAGATCTTTTTTTCCCCACTTTCAGTGAAAATGTTTTCATGTGCACGAGCGTTCAGTCCTCGCCCAAGAGTGTAAGCCCAAGTGTTAGTTTCAGAGCTAACAGTGCTACTCGGGAGTTAGCTTAGTGGGTTATATTGTTATTTTCCTTAAATTTCAGTCACCCTAATAGACATCTCTGCTTCCACCTGGTTCACAAATCCACAGTCGATAATATATGACATCATGCTGGCTTGTCTTTAAAATATTTTCCCTGTGATGGTACATCAAACCTTTAGCATTAGCTTGACTAACCGGTTGGAGTTGTCTGTCTAAACGCATTAGAGCTCGCCTCGGCAGGGAGAGGCTGACAGACCGGTCGCCTGGCATTAGCTTAACTATTGATCACTGGTTTTGATCACTATTTATTATAAATTCTATTCACCACCACCGGAATCCTTGTTCCTCTACCAACACTTGACCATACAAATCATTCTTGGACATTTTTTTAAAGTTTATTTTACATTCGTTTTTTTTTTTTTTTTTAAATACTAGTTTATTAGCTGTAACTAAGACCACAAGAGGCTAGCTGACACTAGCAGTTTAGCCATTCACTCATGCGTGATTGTTTCTGTCCTTGTTGTCCTTATTGTTTAAAATGTGTGTCCCCCCTAGGAAAGTACATCTGACTGTGTATGTATGTCAGTCCCTCCAGGATTTCGCGATGTTGCGATCGTGTCAATCCATGCAAAAACTAGCCAATCAGCGCAACTATCGTGCGACCTTACAACTTTATCCAATCACCGCAACTTTCCAGCAATTTTGGACAATTCTCGTCAACTTCCGCCAATTTCACCAATCAAATTTCAGCTGAGTGGTGCTGAAAGGCTCAGTGTAACCAATCAAATGCATCGCTACATCGTGTTCACTTCCATGTTTACAGTAAGTATTAATGGAACGCTTCAGTAAAAAACAGTGTGATTAAAAAAAAAAAAACACTCACCCGCAAGGTTTCCAACACCGTCCCTCCCTCTTTGTCTCCCAGCCTGCCGGTGGACATCTCACCATGTCTCCGTCCTGACCGTGGGTTCGTGTTGAAAAACGTCTCTGCCTGCCCCAAAAGCAACCCGTTATGGGAGCGCACGTGACAAGAGACTCCATGAAATCACAAACAAACGAGCAAGTCTAACACTACAGCCAGTGCTCGATCATTTCATTCATCTTCAGAGGTAAAATCATTACTACATCTTGTCAATGAGCTTTAAAGCTATGAATCTCTGGTCTGAACACGGACAAACGCCCCCCGCTCCCCCGTAAATGAAAGATGTGTGTCTGACGAGACGGGGTGGGGGGGGACATGCAGCAGATAGACAGACGGGTAGGAGTTAGGCATAGGAATATTGTCTGCATTTTTTTTTTCCTGGAAAAACACAGACTCCAATAGACAATACAGACTAACAGAATAAATTATTTATTTTTTCCTCTCCGCTCGGTACCGAGTGGTTGGGGACAGTAGGGAGTTTTGAAATGAAGGCGCTGCCAATAATTTTCAAATCTCTACTCTTCAACATGCATTCAGTGCAATTTAGCTGTTGTAATGGATATTGCGGTTCCAAGGTTGTCATAGCCAGGAGCGGTACTGGGGTTAAGCTCCCAGTGCTCATAAAATGCTCCTTACGGCGTGCGTCTCGAAAAGCCTCTGACAACTAAGTCCAACTCCTAGCCTGCCCGTGTGGTTTAGTCTCTAAGCCCGGCGGAACTGCTTTTACTAATAGGAGAAGAGGCGAGGGCGGATCTCTGGCGCCTTAAAACCAGATGCTTCGGGTAGATGGTGGCTCGTTAACTTGGGAAGGTAGCCCATCTAAGATAAGATAAGATAAGCCTTTATTAGCAGCAGATGCTAACATTGAGCTGGAGGGTTTTCATATGATACGAGCTGACCGAACACCAGACAGTGGCAAGGCTAGGGGCGGTGGAGTGATAATGTATGTTAACAACAACTGGTGCAGACCGGGACATATCACTGTTAAACAACGACACTGCAGCAAAGACATTGAGTTGCTAGCTGTTAGCATGAGGCCTACATATCTCCCGAGAGAACACTCACACGTGATCTGCATTGTTGTTTATGCAAATCCGACGGCGAACGCTGGGACAGCACGTGACGTCATCCATTCAGTAACCAGCAGGCTGCAGACAGAACACCCAGATGCTCTTCTCCTCATCTCAGGCGATTTCAACCATGTTTCACTGTCTCCCATTCTACCCACGTTCACCCAGTATGTCACATGCCACACTAGAGACAATAAAACACTGGATTTATTCTACGCAAACACTAAGGAGGCGTACACCTCATCACAACTCCCCCCACTCGGGAGATCGGATCACAACTTGGTTCATCTCCGGCCGGTGTACAAACCCCTAGTGCACAGACAACCTCCGGCCATGCACACTGTGGAGTTATGGTCTGAGGAGACAATGGACACCCTAAAGGGCTGTTTTGAAGCCACCGCCTGGAAGCAGCTCTGCGATCCACATGGTGAGGACATCGATGGCCTCATTCACACCTTCACGGGCTACCTCAGCTTCTGTGTGGACAAATCCGTTCCCACCAAGACCATACGGCGTCACTCAAACAACAAACCCTGGATCAACCCTGAGATAAAAACACTTCTGAGAGAGAAGAAGAGGATCTTCAGGTCAGGGAACAGGGAGATGCTGAAGTCCGTACAGAGGGAGCTGAGGAGAAAGATCAGAGAAGGCAAGGACAGCTTCAGGAAGAAGATGGAGGACAAGCTGCAACAGAGCGACATCAGCGGGGTCTGGAGAAACCTCAAAACCATCTCGGGGCTCCAGAATACCTCCCCCCAGGCCACAGGGGGCAGGGAGTGGGCGAACAACCTGAATCTGTTTTTCAATAGATTTGACCAACCGCCCTCCCCCCTGACTGCACAACAACCACTGCTGCCTCTAAAGAAATCAAGTCCTGCTGCCCACTCCCCACTCCACCAACACCCCCCCACTCCCAACACACAGCCCCCCATCCTGACCCTGACCAGGACCCAGGTGAGGACGGAGCTGAGGAAGATCAAGGCGAGGAAGGCGCCGGGACCGGACGGCATCAGCGCAAAGCTCCTCAAGTCCTGTGCAGACCAGCTGTGTGGGATTGTGATGTATATCTTCAACATGAGCCTGAAACTGGGGAGGGTACCACAGCTGTGGAAAACATCTTGTGTGGTACCTGTACCAAAAACTTCCCACCCCAAAGACCTGAACAGCTACAGACCGGTGGCCTTGACATCCCACTTGATGAAGACCCTGGAGAGACTGCTCCTTGCTCACCTCCGCCCCCTGGTGGAACCAGCGATGGATCCACTCCAGTTCGCCTACCAGCATGGCATTGGGGTGGAGGATGCGGTGATCTTCCTCCTTCACCGTTCTCTGTCCCACCTGGAGAAGCCCGGGAATATGGTGAGGATCATGTTCTTTGACTTCTCCAGTGCTTTCAACACCATCCAACCGATGATCCTGAAGGACAAGCTGCTGCGCGCAGGGGTGGACCAGCACCTGTCATCATGGATCCTGGACTACCTCACGAACCGGCCTCAGTTTGTGAGAACCCGGGACTGTGTGTCCAACACGATCATCAGTAGCACGGGGGCCCCCCAGGGAACGGTGCTGGCTCCCTTCCTGTTCACTCTTTATACTGCGGACTTCTCACACAACACAACACACTGCCATCTACAGAAGTTCTCTGATGACTCTGCGATCGTTGGCCTCATCTCCAATGGAGATGAAGCTGAGTACAGAGGGCTTATCCAGGACTTCGTGGACTGGTGCCATCGGAACTGCCTCCAGATCAACGCGAGGAAAACTAAGGAGCTGGTGGTGGACTGCCGCAGGCATGGGCAGCCCCTCACAGTACCAGTAAATATACAGGGAACAGACATCGAGATGGTGACATCCTATAAGTACCTGGGTATTCATCTGAACAATAAACTAGACTGGTCACACAATACTGATGCACTCTACAAGAAGGGACAGCGCAGGCTGTTCCTGCTGAGGAGACTCAGGTCTTTTGGTGTACAAGGGGCGCTGCTGAAGTTATTCTATGACACGGTGGTGGCATCAGCCATCACTTTTGGAGTGGTCTGCTGGGGCAGTGGCATTACTGCAGCCGATAGGAAGAGACTGAACAAACTGATTAAGAAAGCTAGCTCTGTCCTGGGGCAGCGCCTTGATCCGATGGAGGAGATAGGAGAGAGAAGGACGGTGGCTAAACTGTCATCTCTGCTGGAGTCCGAGTTCCACCCTATGCAGGACATACTGAATGCACTGAGGAGCTCATTTAGCAGCAGACTACATCATCCCAGGTGCACAACCGAGAGGTTTCGTAGGTCCTTCCTACCAACGGCTGTCAGACTGTACAACCTAAGCAGGGCTGCTCGCAGAGATAGCAAAAAGATGTAACAAACTAATAGTTTTTTGAATGCAAAAGATGCAATAGACTTACACAATGGTCCCCTCCGGCATACAACTAGGAACTTACCGGTCGCTATGGAGGGTGAGAATATGTATGGGCACATAATCATACCATGTAGGATAACTAAGTAGACGGTTATGCTGTTTCATTCCATCTAGCAACAATGCTCTGCACTGTGTGTGTTTATATATTTACATATTTATTCCATCTAGCTACAATGCTCAGCACTGGGTGTGTTTATATATTTATATATCTACATATTATTCCATCTAGCTACATTGCTCCGCACTGTGTGTGTTTATATACTTGCATATTTATTCCACCTAGCTGCAATGCTCCGTACTGTGGGTGTTTATATATTTACATATTTATTCCATCTAGCTACAATGCTCTGCACTGTGTGTTCATATATTCATATATTTATTCCATCCAGCTACAATGCTCTGCACTGTGTGTCTGTGTGTGTGTGTATATATATATATTTTATAGTAATACGTACATATGTATATTAGCTGCTCTTGCTTGCTTGTTTTTTTTTTTTTTTTTTTTTTTTTTTTCTTGCCTTCTGATTGTTGCTCTGAGTGTTGCTATCCCTGTGCTGTTGCAATCCTGGAATTTCCCCGTTGTGGGACTAATAAAGGCTTATCTTATCTTATCTTATCTTATTAGTCCCACAACGGGGAAATTCCAGGATTGCAACAGCACAGGGATAGCAACACTCAGAGCAACAATCAGAAGGCAAGAAAAAAAACAAGCAAGCAAGAGCAGCTAATATACATATGTACATATTACTATAAAATATATATATACACACACAGACACACAGTGCAGAGCATTGTAGCTGGATGGAATAAATATATGAATATATAAACACACAGTGCGGAGCATTGTAGCTAGATGGAATAAATATGTAGATATATAAACACCCACAGTACGGAGCATTGCAGCTAGGTGGAATAAATATGTAAATATATAAACACACAGTGCGGAGCAGTGTAGCTAGATGGAATAATATGTAGATATATAAACACACAGTGCGGAGCATTGTAGCTAGATGGAATAAATATATAGATATATAAATATAAACACACCCAGTGCGGAGCATTGTAGCTAGATGGAATAAATATGTAAATATATAAACACACACAGTGCGGAGCAGTGTAGCTAGATGGAATAATATGTAGATATATAAACACACAGTGCGGAGCATTGTAGCTAGATGGAATAAATATATAGATATATAAATATAAACACACCCAGTGCGGAGCATTGTAGCTAGATGGAATAAATATGTAAATATATAAACACACACAGTGCAGAGCATTGTTGCTAGATGGGATGAAACAGCATAACCGTCTACTTAGTTATCCTACATGGTATGATTATGTGCCCATACATATTCTCACCCTCCATAGCGACCGGTATTTTCCTAGTTGTATGCCGGAGGGGACCATTGTGTAAGTCTATTGCATCTTTTGCATTCAAAAAACTATTAGTTTGTTACGTCTTTTTGCTATCTCTGCGAGCAGCCCTGCTTAGGTTGTACAGTCTGACAGCCGTTGGTAGGAAGGGCCTGCAAAACCTCTCGGTTGTGCACCTGGGATGATGTAGTCTGCTGCTAAATGAGCTCCTCAGTGCTTTCAGTATGTCCTGCATAGGGTGGAACTCGGACTCCAGCAGAGATGACAGTTTAGCCACCGTCCTTCTCTCTCCTATCTCCTCCACCGGATCAAGGCGCTGCCCCAGGACAGAGCTAGCTTTCTTGATCAGTTTGTTCAGTCTCTTCCTATCGGCTGCAGTAATGCCACTGCCCCAGCAGACCATTCCAAAAGTGATGGCTGATGCCACCACCGTGTCATAGAATGTCTTCAGCAGCGCCCCTTGTACACCAAAAGACCTGAGTCTCCTCAGCAGGAACAGCCTGCGCTGTCCCTTCTTGTAGAGTGCGTCAGTATTGTGTGACCAGTCTAGTTTATTGTTCAGATGAACACCCAGGTACTTATAGGATGTCACCATCTCGATGTCTGTTCCCTGTATATTTACTGGTGCTGTGAGGGGTTGTCCTTGCCTGCGGCAGTCCACCACCAGCTCCTTAGTTTTCCTCGCGTTGATCTGGAGGCAGTTCCGATGGCACCAGTCCACGAAGTCCTGGATAAGCCCTCTGTACTCAGCTTCATCTCCATTGGAGATGAGGCCAACGATCGCAGAGTCATCAGAGAACTTCTGTAGATGGCAGTGTGTTGTGTTGTGTGAGAAGTCCGCAGTATAAAGAGTGAACAGGAAGGGAACCAGCACCATTCCCTGGGGGGCCCCCGTGCTACTGATGATCGTGTTGGACACACAGTCCCGGGTTCTCACAAACTGAGGCCGGTTCGTGAGGTAGTCCAGGATCCATGATGACAGGTGCTGGTCCACCCCTGCGCGCAGCAGCTTGTCCTTCAGGATCATCGGTTGGATGGTGTTGAAAGCACTGGAGAAGTCAAAGAACATGATCCTCACCATATTCCCGGGCTTCTCCAGGTGGGACAGAGAACGGTGAAGGAGGAAGATCACCGCATCCTCCACCCCAATGCCATGCTGGTAGGCGAACTGGAGTGGATCCATCGCTGGTTCCACCAGGGGGCGGAGGTGAGCAAGGAGCAGTCTCTCCAGGGTCTTCATCAAGTGGGACGTCAAGGCCACCGGTCTGTAGCTGTTCAGGTCTTTGGGAAGGTAAACCCTGATTTCAAACCTCCGCTGCCTTGCGGCACACCCGGTCACGGGAAAGGCTTCGGGAGTCAACCCTGAGGAAAAATCCGGAGTCGGAGCCCCTAAGGCAGTTCTCTGTTGTGCTCAACATCGTTCTGGCAGCTACTGCGACGGTGCTGGTGCCAAACTATAGCAGCCCTGCTGTTCCTTTGGATCCATCAGTGACGTGGAGAGGGGGGACATGCTGCATGGGTAACATCTTGTCCTCCATATCTTCCTGCCCAGGCTTGAATCCTACCAACGCCCAACGCTGGAAGGTAGAACACCGGTGCGCATCGGCCTGTTCAGCCACAGGCGGTGCTGTTCCAGTAGAGTAGATGTTTAGGATTCTCTTCCTTGGTCATCATAGACCGACGGAGGCAGACGACGATGAATGGATATTGCAGGGATGTGATTTGGGGTTGGGAAAATTATCTGAAAATTTAGCAGGGGGTCTGGGGGACAGAGTCCCCCAGCGGGGTCCGGGGCAGAGCGCTGGTGGGGGGGCAAGGGGGGCAAAGCCCCCCGAAGCTCCTGGGTTTTTATGATTTTTAAGTACCAGAACTGTGCTTAAATGACATAAAACAAACAGCTGAATGTCACTTATTACTGTATAATATTGACTTATGTTCCAAGAAGATAGCATTCCTAAAATATTCCAACAAGCATTATCCATCACATGCTTTAACACTTGATCAAATCAAAATCAGTTAATTTTATCTATTCCATAAGAGAAATAAAATTCCAATATACCATTACTTTTTATAATTTCAGCATTCATTTCAGATCACCAGTTTCAATCTCCATTGAGTCTTGAGCAGTTCATTTTGCACAATCACTGATGTAGTTTTAAGTCTTAGAAATATTCAAAAGTTATGAGTCAATGTCCACTGTGCACTGTCAATTTCAAACTGTTTGGAATCATAAAAGTAATCTAACTAAATTGTTTTGCTATTTTTTTTTATCCTCAACATCAATGTCAGGGCTCTGCAGGAGTTTTTGGGGATGGTTAACTTTTATAACCGTTTCCTCCCCCGCGCAGCCCAGCTCATACAGCCGTTGTACGCCGCACTCAAGAAACGGAAACCGGCGGACAGAGTCGACTGGACTCCTGAGCGGGAGCAGGCGTTCTGAGCTTAAAACAGCTCTGGCGAACGCTGCACTACTGGCACACCCAGACCTGGTGGCTCGAATAGCGCTCACTACCGACGCCTCGGACATGGCCATAGGGGCCGTCATGGAGCAATGCGTTGCCGGTTCTTGGCAGCCGCTCACCTTTTTTAGCAGGTCTTTGCACGACAGTGAGCGTAAATACAACGTATTCGACAGAGAGTTAATGGCTCTCCACCTGGCCATACGCCACTTCCAGTTCTGGCTGAAAGGGCGCACCTTCACTGCGTTTGTGGACCACAAACCGCTAACGTACTTAACGTGCTTTATCTTCCTGGAAGATAAAAAAAAGCGGAATTCCGCGAATTAGCGGAAAAATCACATCCCTGATATTGTGTTGAAGTCTGTATTTGCTGTTGCACAAAAGAGTTTTTCTATATAGCGGAAGTTTCTGCTTAATTTACAAATCACTGTAATAGGAAATGTTTGACAATCCTGTGCTTTTCTTGTATTGTTATATAGAATATAATTGTAGTAAGCTGGAAAAACCATCTGCTTTAAAATTTGTAATTCTTCCCACAACTTATAGTGCAAAAAAACCTCTCCAAACATCGCAACTTTTATGGCAACTTTTTAAAAAAGCTCCCGCGAATTCAGGCTTTTTGGGCTGCAACAAACAAAAACATCCCGTGAAATCCTGGAGGGACTGGTATGATGTAGGATGTTTGGAGAATTGAGATTGTAACTCTAACTGTATTTTTATCTTGTGAAGCACTTTGTAATTATATGCTTTGAAAAGTGCTATACAAATAAAGTTGTTGTTATTGTTATTGCTCCTAAAGGGGCCATTCATATCCGACTGAAAATTGAAACCAAACACTTTTGTCCACCAGTGTGAAGTTAATTGGCTCAGGCTCACTACCCAAGCTAGGAGCTAGTCAGTTAAGATTAGCAATACTGACAAAAGAGGGAAGGTGGGGTTAACTCATCAGCATTTAAAGAGATATGCAGTGAAATGTACCATTCTGGGAAAGGCTGCAAAAGATGATTCACAATGATACTACAATAATTAATTAAAGTTGATTTAAACAGTTTGTCACAAACATTTCATTAAGACCTTTGGGAGGTGTCAAGATATGGAAAAATGTAGTAAATTGGACCTTTTAAAGGTTTTCCATTTATTTATTCATTCATCTTCAACTGCTTAATCCTTTTCAGGTTGCGTGGGGTGGTGGGGTGGGGGGGGGCTGGAGCCTATCCCGGCATCTTTGAGCGAGAGGCAGGGTACACCCTGGACAGATCGTCAGTCCATCACAGGGCCAACACAGAGAGACAGACAACCATTCACTCTCACAATCATATCTAAGGACAATTTAGAATCCCCAGTTTGATGCCAGTTAACCTAACCTGCTTGTTTTTGGCCTGTGGGAAGAAACCGGAGTACCCAGAGTAAACCCACGCAGACATGGGGAGAACATGCAAACTCCACACAGAAGGGTCACTGATGGTCAGGGGTGGGATCAGTCCTGTGACCTTCTTTCTGTGCTGCCACAGTGCTAACCACTGCACCACTGAGTTGTCCTATTCCTTTTACTTTTTACTAATTTCTTTTTGTTTCCTTTTCCCCTCTTTTTCTTTTCTAGACAGAGAGGGAGAGAGAACCAGAAATAACATGCACTCATTTAAAGATAAGACAAAATACCATTGATCACGATGGACTGAGATCATGCCGCTGAGCAAAGCCTCTTCTTTGTGTCATTTCCAAGACATCACTATGAAGTTTGTTTTAAATAGGGCATGCTCTGACCTCCAATTATGAATGGCTGAAGACTGTGAAAAGTGTGGTGACCGATTTGGAACAAAACCTTTACTGTTGGAGGGAAATATTGGAAAAAAAAAATGTTAAAGCAGCACTCTGGTGGTTCTAAAACCACCTCAAAAACAAATATGTATTGCTCAAAACAGTATATTTTGACTTTTTACCCACAAAAAAAAAAAAAAAACTTTCATTGCATTAGAACTGCTTGGAAAGAGCTTTTAAATCTTGCACCTACTTAAGTATGCGCAGATCATGAATATACTAATTAGCGGCCTGCAGGGCTTGCATGTGATTGGTTGCTGTGACTCCTGGTGGGTGGGCTGCTAGTCTGTTCACGACGCTTCCAGAAGTTTTGCTTATATCTTCAAAAGTAAAAAGCGTAACATTCTTCTGAAAGCTGTCTCGCCAAGCGTGGTGCCCCATCCACCGGCGACTGCAGTGAGTCGGTGCCAGTTCTGCTTACCAAAAGTGGCCCACTGGTCGGCTCACATTCCGCACCTCGACACCCCGTTTTCCAGCGAAGTGAGCTGAGAGCAGCGGCCTTGATAAGCCACATTCAAGCCGGGTCCCCCATCCCTCCTCCTCCACTGCTTTGCTATGCAAAACGGATGCTTTCAGTCCCCTCAATCCTGCTGCTCCTCGGCTCCTCCCTCTTCCCCTGAGGTAGCCAAGAGTATCCATCTAATTGGTTAATGTTATAACCAACCAGGCTAAGCAGGAATGCTTGTGTAGCTAGAAACAGTCTGTCCAAACTCGTCCGTTGGAGGGGGGGGGGGGGCGTTCCCAAACTGGGAATTCACAGCAGAAAAACACAGACTTGGGACTGCGTTGAGATTTTGCTCTTGATATGTCTTGTAAGTCACATAAAAGATGTTACAGACATGTTAACAACAGAAAAAAACTTGATTTCTGCTGGAGTGTCACTTTAAGTACACATCAGAAAAAAACATTACACTTGAGATATATCTGGGGTCAGGGAAGACTGCTGGATATAACTTTTATGTGCTTTATCTCAGGGTCATCACAGCCAGCGGGTGTGTGCAGGGGTGTGGGGTGGAATGACACATGATCAGTGGGACTTTCTGTGTTGCTAGCTCTTTGAAGAAAAACATTTTGTTGCCATGTTGCAGCAATACTAGTACATCTCTGAGTAAAGCGGATTAGCGTTCAGTGGCACAAAAACGTACGCATAATAAGAAGGGAAAGATAACAAATAATAAAATTATTTTAAACAATTTAAATCTGGTCAAAGATGTACACTGAATCAATAATGCTCTGCCACATTTTATCCATTAAATACACTTTAAATAGAGTTTGATAAAGTGCACTCATTAAACTGTCACATCTGAATGTTTCTTGTGCTGACTCCCACCGTCTGTTTTCAACATGTACAATACAATCTCTGCTGCTGTAAAAAAACAAACAAAAAAATCATCTTTTTGGTGTCCTCACAAATCCTATCTATTTTTTTTTCAGGTTGCCTTAAGATTTTATTACCTTGATGGAGTGTTGCATATCTGTGGTGCACTAAAGAAAGCTATCAGGGTAAAAAAACAAATTTAACTTAAAGGGATCACTGAGTGCATTTTTCCTACATTTTAACAGCACACACATGCTTTAACACTACTACAGGGGACTTCTTTTTTCAGCTGTACCCTTTAGTGGTCACCACAGTGGATCATCTGCCTCTATCTCATTCTATCCCTTGCATCTTCCTCTGTAACACCAACCCTCTCCATGTCCTCCTTCACTACATCCATGAATCTTCTCTGTGGTCCTCCTCTTCTCCTGCCTGGCAGCTCCATCTTCAGCATCCTTTGTCCAGTATGTCCACTATCCTTCCTCTGCACATGTCCAAACCATCTCAGCCTTGCCTCTCTTACTTCGTCTCCAAACTGCTCAACCTGAGCTGTCCCTCTGATATACTCATTTCTAATCTTGTCCTTCCTAGTCACTCCCAATGAAAATCTTAGCACAGGCCTATTCAATTAGCGGCTCGTGGGCCACATGCAGCCCAGAGCCAACCCCCAAGCGGCCCAGGCCCAGTCCATGGCCCAGCCAGAGAAACAAAGGCCAACACACCCCACAGAACTGCAGAAATCCATCAATTACCACAGACCGCAAATGCAACACTCTGCGCAGCCCAGCAACCGTCAACCCACAATGCAATGCACCTGCCCCGAAGCATGGGCTCTATATTATGACTGTGACTGTCTAGCAGCAAGACACCAAGCCCACACCAAACGCAAACAGCCGGCACGAATGCACACAAAGTCAACGGAAAGAGGCGAGCATACGCAAAATTGTGCACTCGCGTCCGAGGGACAGCCACTGTCATTGGAGCAAAAGCATCAACATTGGACCAGCTCAAAAATGAGACACCCACTTGGAGAAAGAAGGACTGGGAGCTCCCCAGCCAAATTGGGATGCTGCTGCCATGGACATGCCAACAAGGCCAGCAATGCAAATGTGCACCATCCCGCAAAGCCCCAGAGGCAGGGACAACTCCCACCCCACTCCCAGGTGAGCCCCCCGTCAGATAATGTAAACCTAAACATGACGTTATTTTGGAGATTTCAACAGCAGGTTGAACACAGCTGCAGAAGTTATGAAGGCAACTTCGCCTGTCTGCTACTCACTCAGATGGTGAATTCATACCTATTTACGTGTTTACACTGAGTTATAATGTAATCACACCACGCGAAAAATTTGCCCATTTGCATTTGGTGTGAAGACACCTTAAAACATGTCATTGTCAACGCTGAAGATTAAATTGATGAAAATCCTCCATTTGGACTGATACCACAATAGTGGATGTGCAATGTCTGTTAATGTTATCAATCTTTTCAGTTCTTTTTTATTCAGTTAAATGCACTTTGTGATGTGCCAAGGTCAGTTATGACCAGGATGTAGTATTTTTTTTTTCAAAAGGGAAACAAATGCTAATGCTACTAGCAGTGTACATTGAGTTTTTATGCACTTTCAGATATGCCTGAGCAAGATGTGACCAAAATGGTTATTACAGAATTTTATTCCCCCCCCCATTTTATTCACTTAATTGTTGTTCAAGAGGAAAAATATTTCTAATACAAGTTCTGCTCAACCCCAGCACTGTTATTGTGTTTTTATGCACTTTTGATGTGCCTTTGTCATGTGCCAAGCGCACATTTAAACCAAGACAATGAATAAAAAGTGCTTATTTTTCATCATATTAATCTGTGTTGGTTTGAAATTTGTCATATTCCACAGATCACTGAACATGTGTGGCCCAGTTACGTCTTGATTTCAATTTGTGGCCCAACTGATTTTGTAATTGAATAGCCCCATCTTAGCATCTTCAACTCTGCCACCTCCAGCTCTACCTCCTGTCTTTCTGTCAGTGCCACCATCTCCAAACCATATATCATAGCAGGTCTCACTACCGTCTTGTAAATCTTCCCTTTCACACTTACTACTACCTTTGTCACAAATCACCCCTGACACTCGTCTCCACCCACTCCACCCTGCCTGCACTCTCTTCTTCACCTCTCTTGTGCATTTTCCATTGCTTTGGATGGTTGACCCCAGGTATTTAAACTCATCTATCTTCACTACCTCTCCTCCTTACATGTTCACTGTTACACCTGCTTCCCTCTCATTCACACTTATATATTCTGTCTTGCTTCCACTGACTTTCATTCCTCTTCTCTTCAGAGCATACATCCACCTCTCCAGGTTCCCTTCCAACTGCTCCCTACTCTCACTACAGATCATAATGTCATCTGCAAACATCATGGTCCACAGAGACTCCTGCCTGACTTCATCTGTCAGCCTGTCCATCACCATGGCAAATAAGAAGGGGCTCAGAGCCGATCCCTGATGTAATCCCACCCCCAACTTGAACCCATCCGTCACTCCTACAGCGCGCTTCAACACCGTCTCGCTGTCCTCATATATGTCCTGCACCACCCTCACATACTTCTGTCACTCCTGACTTTCTCATACAATACCACACTTCCTCTTTGGCACCCTATCATACAGTATGCTTTCTCTAGATCCACAAAGACAGTGTGCAACTCCTTTTGACCTTCTCTATACTTCTCTATCAGCACTCTTAGAGCAAACATTGCATCTGTAGTACACTTTCTTGGCATGAAACCGTACTGCTGCCCCTCTTAACCTGGCTTCAACAACTCTTTTCCATATCTTCATTGTGTGACTGATCAACTTTATGCCTCTGTAGTTACTACAGCTCTGAGCATCACCTTTGTTCTTAAAAACTGATACCAAAACACTTCTCCACTCCTCGGGCATCCTCTCACTCTCCAAGATTGTGTTAAACAATCTGCTTAAAAAAGTCCACTGCCATCTCTCCTAAACATCTCCATACCTACATAGGTATATCATCTGGACCAACCGCCTTTCCATTCTTCATCCTCTTCAAAGCTGCCATCATTTCCGCTTTGCTAATCCTCAGGACTTCCTTTTTCACCAGCTTTCCTTCATCCATCCTCCTCTCTCACTTTCATCTTCTTTATTCATCAGCTCTTCAAAGTACTCCTTCCACCTCCTCAACACACACTCATCATTTGTTAGTCAATACCATTTCTGTCCTTAATCAACCTAACCTGCTGTACATCCTTTCCAGCTCGATCTCTCTGTCTAGTCAATTGATACAATTCCTTTTTTTCCTTCCTTAGGGTTTAGCCTCTCATACAACTAACTACATGCCTTTTCCTTTCCCTCCTCTATTTGCCATGTGCCTAGATTCCAAATACTCCTGTCTATTTTCTTCATCTCCCTGACTATCCAACATTTACTTTGCTAACCTCTTCCTTTGGATACTTTTCTGCACCTCCTCATTCCACCACCAAGTCTCCTTGTCTTCCTTCCTCTGTCTACTGCATAAGATGTAGTCCACCTATGTGCACCTTCCTCCACTCTTTTAAGTCACCTTATGTTGCTCTCTCTTCTTGAAGTATGTGTTCACCACAGCCATTTCCATCCTTTTAGCAAAATCCTCAGCCATCTGTCCTTCCACATTTCTCTCCTTAAGACCATACCTACCCAGAACCTCCGCATCACCTCTGTTCCCTTCACCTACATGTCAATTAAAGTCCACTCCAATCATTAAAGTCCATTAAAGTCCACTCCATCTCTCCCCCCTGGGAACACTCTCTACCACTTCATCCAACTTACTCCAGAATTCCTCTCTTTTCTACCTGACATCCAACTTGTGGGGCATACGCATTGACAACATTCAACATCACACCTTTGACTTCTAGCTTCAAACTCATGATTCTGTCTGATTCCCTCTTTACCCCCTGAACACCCATCACGTACTCTTCCTTCAAGATTACTCCTACTCCATTTCTGTTCCTATCTACACCATGGTAGAACAGTTTAAATCCACCTCCAATGCTCCTAGCCTTGCTTCCCTTCCATGGGAACTACAGATGCAAATTGACAGTATTGCTAAATGTGGCATACTTACATTTGTACATTTGAATTGTAATGTCCCTTTCAAACAAACATTAAGCTTAAACATAATGAAATGTTTGTGATATATTTTGTTCAAATTTTCTTGATTTATTCAATTATTGCAGGAAATTTGTTTTTTACTTATTTTTTCAGGCTTTCTGAAAACGGCTGTTTGAGCCTTTAAATCTTCAGACTGGATTCAACTCCACTCTCCCGCTTACATTACTATCGTGAACACTGATTGGCTAGCTCCTATATTCTACCAACATTCTACCATTCTACCACCAATCAAACCATTCAGTTCTTTGAAGACTGCCACACGCATAGCAGGGTGGATCGCTGACGCCAAGCACAGCAATTCAACCCTCCACCTGGAGATGGTATTCCTTGTCCAATCTGCGGGTGCAGGTGTGCCTCTGCATTTGGACTACGTAGTCATCAACACAGCCACCAGCGACATCCCCAATACAGCAACTGATGTAGGGCAGCAAAGAAGACGTTATCATCGCATAATCGATGGACAACCAAAGAGAAGAGCTCCTATACTTTAGCTCGGATTTATCCTGAGCCAAACACGGGTCGGCCCCAGGATCTTTTGTGGCATGGGCAGATAATTTCTGTTCAACTCCTTACATTTGTTGGTGACAGAGAAAAGTTTTTTTTTTTTTTTTTTTTAAACAGTTTTGCGGGGGTCCTCAGCTTGCACTCTTGGGAATCCCAGGGCTTGGGGGCTGAATAGACCCGTTACCCCTGAGCCAACTAATATTTGTCTTAACCCATAGGAACCCAGACCCCTTTCTCCTTCAGGGAAATTATGGGGGTCAAGGTTCTTATGGGTTAAAGAATGAATGAAATAATGCATCACTGGTTGAGAGGGGTGTGTGGTGTCAGTGGTCGATAGGATATGACCGGTCCCTGCAGCACAGAAACATTCGCGAATGAGTGGCCTAACTGCTAGCTTCAAGGTGTCTAGCTAACAAGCTAATGTTAGGTGTCTCGCTGATGTTAGCTAGCTGCTCAAAATAATGTCAAAGAACAGCATATACAGCCGTGGACAAAGTTGTTGGTACCCCTCTGTTAATGAAAGAAAAATCCACAATGGTCACAGAAATATCTTGAATCTGACAAAAGTGGTAATAAAAATAAAAATTCTATGAAAATTAAACAATGAAAATCAGACAATGCTTTTGAATTGTGGTTCAACAGAATTACTTGAAAAAATAAACTTATGAAACAGGCCTAAACATGAAACACACTAAACATGGACCAGAGGAAGCAAAGGAGAGAGTTGTCTCAGGAGATTAGAAAGAAAATTATAGACAAGCATGTTAAAGGTAAAGGCTATAAGACCATCTCCAAGCAGCTTGATGTTCCTGTGACTACAGTTGCACATATTACTCAGAAATTTAAGATCCACGGGACTGTAGCCAACCTCCCTGGATGTGGCCGCAGGAGGAGACAGATAATACAAATGGTAACAAAAGAGCCCAGAACAACCTCTAAACACTTTCAAGGTGAACTCCAAGGTCAAGGTACATCAGTGTCAGATCGCACCATCCGTCATTGTTTGAGCCAAAGTGGACTTCATGGGAGACGACCAAGGAGGACACCACTGTTGAAAACAAATCATAAAAAAGCCAGACTGGAATTTGCCAAACTGCATGTTGACAAGCCACAAAGCTTCTGGGAGAATGTCCTATGGACAAACGAGACGAAACTGGAACTTTCTGGCAAGGCACATCGATTCTATGTTCACAGATGCAAAAATGAAGCATACCAAGAAAAGAACACTGTCCCTACTGTGAAACATGGAGGAGGTTCTGTTATGTGCTGGGGCTGCTTTGCTGCATCTGGCACAGGGTGTCTTGAATCTGTGCAGGGTACAATGAAATCTCAAGACTATCAAAGTATTCTAGAGAGAAATGTGCTGCCCAGTGTCAGACAGCTTGGTCTCAGTCGCAGGTCATGGGTCTTGCAACAGGATAATGACCCAAAACACACAGCTAAAAACACTCAAGAATGGCTAAGAACCAAACATTGGACTATTCTAAAGTGGCCTTCTATGAGCCCTGATCTAAATCCTATTGAACATCTGTGGAAGGAGCTGAAACATGCCGTCTGGAGAAGACACCCTTCAAACCTGAGACAACTGGAGCAGTTTGCTGATGAGGAGTGGGCCAAAATACCTGCTGAGAGGTGCAGAAGTCTCACTGACAGTTACAGAAATCATTTGATTGCAGTGATTGCCTCAAAAGGTTGTGCAACAAAATATTAAGTTAAGGGTACCATCATTTTTGTCCAGGCCTGTTTCATGAGTTTGTTTTTTTTTTTTTTTAAATAATTCTGTTGAACCACAATTCAAAAGCATTGTCTGATTTTCAATGGTTAATTTTCATAGAATTTTTATTTATTACCACTTTTGTCAGATTCAAGTTATTTCTGTGACCATTGTCGGTTTTTCTTTCATTAACAGAGGGGTACCAACAATTTTGTCCACGTGTGTATATGGTCAAGTGTTGGTAGATAAACAAGGATCCCAGTGGGGGTGAATAGAATTTATAGAAAATAGTGATCCAAACCCACTGGCTCAACAGTTAAACTAATGTTAGGCAGCCTGACGGTCACATGACCAATACCAACTGACTGCCTAGTCAAGTTAATACTAATAGAGTTCAATGTAGCATCACAGCAAAAATATAACAAAACTAGAAAAGCACTTGGAGAGCGCAGACCTCCGCCAAGCGGCACAGTTCCCCCCATACAGTGTTTGTGTGTACGTTTTCAGATTCCCTGAGCATGAAAAGATATGAGTAGCAATTGGATTCACAATGATTATTTGTTTATTTGACATGGACAGTGCAATAAACAGACAATTAATGAATGACAATCAATGTGATAGTGATAGGATTAGTGGTTCAGTAGTGTGAAACGGGGCTATAAGGGACGGCGGGTTAATAAGGGACACTTTTCTGGGAAATGTTTTAAATGTAATTCTGCTTTTTTTATTTTGAGCAGGACGCTGAGTTGTGTTGTTATTGTCAAATATCCATGAATCCTTCATCAAATCTAGGCGGAAGCAAAATTAAAAAAGCAGAATTACATTTAGAAAAGTGTCCCATATTACCCCGCCGTCCCTTATAGCCCCGTTTTACGGTTGTAAAAGCATTGCCTCCTTGGCGGAGGTAATAAACTGAAGTGTTGGTGTGTCCATCTCCTCCACTGTCGGATGCAGATTGGTTAGACAGGTTGCCGTGGGTTTTATATTATATTGGGGTTGCGCTCCGTGGCAAAACAGAATTTAGAATCTTTCCCGGCAGAGAGGTCGTTTTTACGCAGCGCCTATAGCTGGGTGGGGAATTTGTGGCAAATAATCGGGCGGCGGACAGGTGGCCGTGTCAGGTTTTGCAGCGTGGCGCAAAAACAGGCACGGTGGCGGGCCCAGGCCAGCAGTGTCTTCCGTGTGCTTTTGTGCCTAAAACGTTGAAGAACGCGGAGTTTGTGTTGGTCAGACACGACGACCAGCGCAATGTGCGCAGCGCCTATGGCTGGCACAGGCACGCTGGGGGGCCCAGGCCAGCAGTGTTTTCCGCATGCTTTTGTGGCTAAAACGTTGAAGAAGGCAGAGTTTGTGTTGGTCAGACACGACGCCCAGCGCCCTCCATTGCGCCTGCGCACATGTTGAAAATGGCCGTATGTCACAGTGTGGAAAAATGCTTTAAAAAATTCCTGTATGCAGACGGTGATGCGGATCATCCCCAAAATTTAATCAGTTCTTCCTTGTACTTTTTTTTTCCTTGTACTTTTCCAACAACGCCTGAAAGTTTCATTGAAATCCGTCCAAAAGTTTTTGAGTTATCTTGCTAACCAACAGACAAACAGACAAACACACAGACAAACCCCGGCAAAAACATTACCTCCGCCTGGCCTTTCGGCCTGGCGGAGGTAATAAGCCAGAGTGGTACAAGATATATATTATCGACTGTGGTTTAGTGAACCAGGTGGAAACAGGGATGTCTATTAGGATGACTGAACTCTAAAGAAAATAATATAACCACACTTGGTAAGCTAACTTGTTAGCTTACTGTTGTCCACATGATTGACAGCTAGGATGGCCAATAATAGAGTAGCGGGTGGGTATCAAGAGTGTGCTGGGCTGGGTTCACTGTGGAAATGACGTCCTGTGGCAAATCCAGAACAGTCAATTTTGCTTTTTGTAGTGAAAAATGATATAAAGCCTGTGTGTCTTTTTAAGAGAAGTGAGTGTTTTGACAGTTTTTTGACAGTCACATAACCAATAGATGCCTTTCAGAATGTTAAAATTTACAAAAACTATTTTTCAGCCAATGGCCCCTTTAACAACATGTAGACAACGTTCAAACATCAGACAAAATGTGGTGTACATGTTTATTTGATATTTGCATGTTGTTTACACATCATTTACCTGTTAAATTTGCATATTTTTGACCCATAAAGACTTTCTATGGTGTACAGGGCATTTGATTACAGGGCTGCAGGTTGTACTAAGACAAAGGCCTTTCAATTGTCATCTGTCAGTGCTTGTCTTACCTCCTGTTTAAGTCTTCCATGTCTAGAACTCCAGAGTAGTGTGTGGCAGAGGACATGGTGACAATTCTGGAGCAGAAGCCCTGCCTGCCTGACCTCTTTAGCAGGTCCAGCAGCAGGTTGGTCAGCAAGAAGTGGCTCAGATAGTTTAGAACAAAGTGGTACTCAAAACCATCCTCTGTCTGTCGTTCAGGAATCAGCATTGTACCAGCTATGCGACAGAACCACAGAGATTAGGGGTGATGCCAGGCTTTTTAAAGATTTTTTTTTCGTAGACTGTAATGCATGCCTACCGTTGTTGACAAGAACATGGAGGGGAAGACCTCTATCTCTGAATGTACGAAAAAACTGCCGCACTGATTTTAGTGATGTCATGTCCACAAAGACAAACTCAACTGTTGATGGGAAAAAAAAAACAAACACTTGAATGGGAACCAATAGCTTTCACATAATAGTCTTTTAAAATAAGGGTCTTGGCCCTTGATGGCACATGACTGGATATCCCTGAGCTAAATCCTCGTCTGTTTTTGTTTTCCAACACTATGCAATTCAGTCAGTGGAAAATATCTTGTTCAATAATCTATCCACCTACCAACCCAATCAGTCCCTGCTCCTCAAAGAAGTAGAATATCATGATTTGGTAATTTAATTCAAAAGCTGGGACATAATCATCAAAATTTAAAATAACAAAGGTTTAAAATAGCTAAAAGTTTTTGAGATGCGCTAGTATACTTCTGAGGCCACTCACGGGAGATTTTCACCACACTTTGGTAATAACTCAAGAAATCCACATATAGAAAGAAATCAAAACTTCTATGTTCTTAAATAAAGTTATGTGAAATAAAGTAGAATGAAACAGGAAAAGGTATTGAGCACAGTAAGGGCCCCTTTACGCAGCACAGAGAACTTTGAGAGATTGTGCTAAATTTTGATCTTTGGGATCATTTGGGAGATCCTTGTGTGTTTTGGAGCGAGTTAAAACTTTGAGGAGACCATGGTAACTGTGGAGATCCCTGAAGATCAGTGATAGATCAAAATTTGGCCAGATTTCTCAATGATCTCCACCCATGTGTAAAAGGGGTATAACTGAAATTTAACACTTAATGGAGAAGTCTTTAAAATGACAGCTTCAAGATGCTTTTTGTATGAAGAAACTAATCTTCCACAGTGCTTGGGTGGAAATTTGGTCAATTCTTCTAAACAGACTGTCTTCAAATCCTGAAGATTCTGGGGTGACCCTCTTGTAAATCTTTATTTGTAGTTTTTTTCACAAATTATCAATTGGATTTAAGTCAGATTTAACTTAATTTTATTTGTTCAAACCAATTGAAAGTTTCCTTCACTTTGTGTTTGGGATCATTGGTGAAAAGTCCATAACCTGTCTCATCTTCATCATCCTGGTGGATGTATTCAAGTATACTCAAGTACATAGGTCCATTCATTGTTCCTTCATCTGCCAGTGCCATGAAATGAGAAACAGCCCCACACCATGATGCTTCCATCTTCAAACTTCACTGTTGGAAGTGTTTTTTTGAATGATGTAGAGTCCCATTTCTCCTCCAAACATGGTGTGTACTATGACAGCCAAAAAGTTTCATTTTTGTCTCATCTAACCACGCTCTACATTCTCCCAGTGTTACAGAGACTGATCCAAATTTGGGCTGCACGGTGGCGCAGTGGTTAGCACTGCGGCAGCACAGTTTACCCTTGGCCGGGGGATCGTGGGTTCGATCCCGACCAACAGTGATCTGTGTGGAGTTTGCATGTTCTCCCCGTGTTTGCGTGGGTTTACTCCGGGATTTCTCTGGTTTCCTCCCACATGCCAAAAACATGCAGGTTAGGTTAATTGGAGACTCTAAAGTGGCCCTAGGTGTGAATGTGTGTGTGAATGGTTAAGGGATAGTGCCGTATCGTGGCTGCTTCATCCATCCAGGTGGTGGATGCCCTCAATTTCCCCTCTGGGGATCAATAAAGTATACTAAATCTAAAAATCTAAATCCAGCTCAGGAAACTTAAGCTTCAATATGCCTTTTCTATAATAACGATAGCATGAATTTCCTATTGTTGCCCCCCCCCCCCCCCCCCCAAGTCTTTTTGGAGCTTTTTCTGAGTTGTCTTTGAGTCTTGGGTTACTCTTGACTTTCCTTCTAACTCCTTGGTCAGACACCCTGTGAGGAGCTCTGCACATGGATAGTTGATAGTGGAGTGATGTTCCTTCAACATACAGATAATGGTCCGGACTGGAGTCTGCCAGTTGGTGACCCCTGGTGTATTCAATTGAATATATGCTGAAAAGGATTTTTAAGTCACTGTATTTTGTTTTTATTTATGTTTTACACAACATCCCAAGTTGACTGGAATTGGGGTTGTACATCAGTAACCAAATCCATCAATGTGTTTTGCAACATTCAGGTTGTGAAGGCCTTGGGAAAGCTTTTGGCTTTTTTCTCATTTCTTTTGACAGCTCAGTAACAAAAAACTTTTTTACAGCCAATCAGTAAGTTCTTCCCGTTTCATTCCACTTTATAAAATAGCTTTACTAAGGACTTAAATGTTTTTATTCCTTTATATGTGTGGACCCCTCCATGGATTGCCACCTTATCGTGGTGGAGGTTTTGGAGTACCCTAATGATCCCAGGAGTTATGTTGTCGGGGGCAACTTATCCCTGGTAGGATCTCCCAAAGCAAACTGGTTCTGGGTGAAGGGCCAGACTAAGAGTGAACCAGTGGATCTCCATGAAAGACGTTACATCAAGGACCCAGTGTACCCCAAGGAGACACATGGGTTCACCCTCCAGTGGGCTCACCATCTGCAGGAGGGATCATGGGGATCATGGTGCTATGTGGACTAGGTGGAGGTCTGGGCTGCTCTGTCTGGACTGATGCCCCCGTGACCCGGATCACCAGATAAGCAGTAGAAGATGGATGGATGGATGTGTGTGGATTTCTTGAGCTGATACCAAAGTCTGGTGAAAATTTCAAGTGAGTAGCCTCATTGGAAGCCCCCATAGTAAAACCAATCTACTGTCAGTCAGAGGCTCTTCAACAGTAATGCTGTTATAGGAGGGCATTTCTGGCCATTGATGTATATAACCGTCTATACCAACAGTTCACTGACAAGCATGGTGGACAGTGGTTAGCACTGTTGCCTCACAGCTAAAAGATTCACAGTTCAAAGACCCAGTCTGGCAGGGGTACAATGCTTTCTGTGCAGAGATTGCATGTTCTCCCCATGCTGTGTGGGTTTACTTTGGCTGCTCTCGTTTGTCTAAAGACAAATATGTTAGGCTAATTGGTGATTCTAAAGTGGCACTAGGTATCAGTTTGTCTATAGGATAAAGGGTTAATGTAGTTATTATTTAAGCACTTTGAGCAGTCTTTGGGATTAGAAAAAAAAGGTACTATACTAGGCCCTTATATTTTTTTCTTTGTATCCCTGAAAGTATATGACAACACCGAATGTAAGCTAGAGGTTTCACAGGGGCAATTACACTGCTTATAAAAATTATTCACACCCCTTGGATGTTTCAACCTTTTTTTGCCTTATATAATGAAATCATGGTCAAAATAATTCGGCTTTTTTGACAAAAATTTGAAAAAAAGCTTCTTTGATGTCAAAGTGAAAAGAGATTTTTACAAACTACTGTCAATTAATTAAAATTATATAAGGTAAAGGAAATGATTGCACAAGTATTCACCCCCTTCAGGTCAGTATTTAGTAGATGCACCTTTGGCTGCAATCACAGCATCGAGTCTGTGTGGATATGTCTCAATCAGGCTGGCACATCTGGACACAGCAATTTTCTCCATTTTTCCTTACAAAACAGCTCAAGCTCTGTCAGGTTGCTCGGGGTTCGGGCGTGAACAGCTCTTTTCAAGTCCAGCCACAAATTTGAGATCTGGGCTCCGACTTGGCCACTCCAGAACATTCACCTTGTTGTCTTTGAACCATTTCTGTGTAGCTTTTTCTGTATGCTTGGGGTTGTTGTCTTGCAAGAAAATAAATCTCCCAAGTTTTCTTGCAGATAGAATCAAATTATCCTCCAGGATTTGGTGACATTTTTCTGCATTCATGTTCCCCTCTACCTTTACTAGCCTTCTAGGGGCTGGTGCTGAGAAGCATCCCCAAACAATGATGTTGCCACAACCATGCTTCATGGTAAAGATGGTGTGTTTATGGTGATGTGCAATGTTTGGTGGTCGCCAAACATATCGTCTAGTCCAGAGGTGGGCAGTGAGAGCCATTCCACTGCAGTTTTTTTGTTCCACTCAGTCTCTTCAGCAGGTGTGTGCTCTGATCAGCTTCAAGGATTGCTAATCATTGAAAACACCTGCTGAAGAGACTGGGTGGAACAGAAAACCTGCAGTAGAATGGCCCTCCATGGCACATGATTGCCCACCCCTGGTCTAGTCTGATGGTCAAAAAGCTCAGTTTTTGTCTCATCAGACCAAAGAACCTTCTTCTAATTGACCTTGGAGTTTCCCACATGCCTTCTGGCAAATTCCAGGCAAGATTTCATGTGAGCTTTTTTCAACAGTGGCTTTCTCTTTGCCACTCTCCATACAGCTTGGACTGGTGCAGAACCCCGGCAACAGTTGTTGCATGTACAATCTCTCCCATCTGGGCCATTGACACTCTCCAGGACCCCACCCTCCCCCAGCACACAATGTTCACACATCTACCCTCAGGCCGGAGGTACAGAAGTGTGAAATGCAGGACATCCAGACTAAAAAAAAACTTTTCCACTGCCATCAGACTCCTGAATAAATAAACTCCGGACACAGCTTTGCAAATAGGAATTGACACACCGGTTGCCAAATTTGCACATTGCTCACTTGCACAGTGTACACAGTCTCACCCCGTCTCATGTCTATATCATCTCTGCTGCTAAATTATCATTGTACAGTCTACTGGGTATTATCATTACAGAGAAATTCTCACACTGGGTGCTAATTTGTACATTGCTCACTAGCACATTGTACATAGGCTTATGCCATCTCAGGTTCATATCATCTCTGATATTTACCATTGTCCATTATAGTCATTCAGTGAATTTTCAAATTTCATTCTTCTTGTTTCCTCTAGTTTAACTCCTTTAACTGTCCTAATTGCCTAATGTATGTTATTAGTATTCATTAGTAGTAGTTAGTATTAAGGTGTGTTTAAGGTGTCCGAATTGCCTAATGTGTTTTAGTATTCATTAGAATTAGTATTTAGCATTAAGGTGTGTAATTACCTTATTAGTATTGATGTGTGTCTATTACCTTGGCATTCGTTCGGAGCAGAGTAAGAATTTCATTGCTCAGGAAATGTTGCATTTCTTAACTGTGCACATGATGATAAAGCCTTTGAATCTTGAATCTCTCAACTCCTTCAGACTGGTTGTAGGTGTCTTGGTGGCCTCCCTCACCAGTCTTCTTGCTCAATCACTCAATTTATGAAGACGGCCAGCTCTAGGCAGATTTAGATATGTGCCATACTGCTTCCATTTCTAATGACAGATTTAATGGAACTCTGTGGGATGCCCAGTAAGTTGGAAATCTACTTGTAGCCATCTCCTGTCTTATACTTTCCAATGATCTTTTCTCTGAGTTGCTTGGAGTGTTTTGTCTTCATGTTGCAATTGTAGCAGGAATACTGATGAACCAGAAACTGAACCTCCCAGAGACAGGTGTCTTTATACTACAATCACCTGACACACATTAACTGCACTCAGGTGATCTCCAGTTCACCAGTTTGAGATTGCAGACATCAACTAGCTGGACCTCTGTTGAAATAGGTCCGTCATTTTAAAGGGGGTGAATACTTATGCAATCATTTACTTTAACATGTAATTTTAATTAACTGATAGTAGTTTGTAAAAATCTGTTTTCACTTTGACATGAAAGAAGCTTTTGCAAATTTTTGTCAAAACGCCAAATTATTTTGACCATGACATCATTTTATAAGGCAATAAAAGGTTGAAACATCCAAGGGGGGTGAATACTTTTTATAGGAAGTGTACATGGAGGCTTCATCTCAAATACAAACATAATGCTCACACAAACATGCACATCTGTCAGCTGAAAACAAAACGTCTGCATTATGTATACTCTAAATTGTACAACAGAGCTAGGAAAGACTTATCTAACTACTAACTAACTAACCTGCACTTATATAGCGCTTTTCTAGTCACAAAGACCACTCAAAGCGCTTTCACTAGTACTAACCCTCTATTCTAAGGGCCTATAGGAAACAGATATCTAGGGACAATTTAGAACAACCAATTAACCTAATATGCATGTCTTTGGATTGTGGGAGGAAACCGGAGCCCCCGGAGTAAACCCACGCAGCACAGGGAGAACATGTAAACTCCACAACTCCACACAGAAAGGTTCCAACCCCTGCCAGCCTGGGGATTTGAACCAGGAACCTTCTAGCTGTAAGGCAACAGTGCTAACCACTGCACCACCGTGCTGCCCAAATGTGCTCAGGGCTTATTCTAAGTGGAATTACAAGACAGGATTGATCACTATGAGTTAATATGTATAAAGGGATACAAATCCAGTGGGTGGCACAGTGTTGCCGTGGTTAGAACTTTTGTCTCACGGGGAGAACCTAAGGTAGAGTTGGGGTCTACCTCTGTTTCAAAGAAATTTGGTGCGTGAAATAAATCTCTGACTGAAGGGATCAGCTAATTACAAGCACAGTGAGTGGTTGGGAAGTTGCAACACAACGAAAAAAGCTAAATACAGGTCAGTCATTGTAAAGTTTTCTTTTCTTTACATCTCAGTAGTATGGAAGCTGATAGTTGCCATGGTTATTTTTTTTCAAATAAGATGAGTTAGAAGATGGTAGCAACCACTGTGTCTTACCCTAGAACACACATTAAATCTGGAGGAGCAACTTTTAATTTGAAAGCTCTGCTGCTTTGATCTATTAAAACTTATCACATTACCTGATGATGTCACAGACAGATGGACATGTACCTGTCCCTTTGTTCCCCTCTTCGCTGATCTTCTTGACGGCCGCTGTGCCCTCTTCTCTCTCGTTCCCAGCTGGAGATGATTGAGATCAGAGAGACGCTTGGTGGGCAGATGTCCAGCAGAAAATCCACATCATCTCACTGCTGCTGCCTACACTTACTCAAGGGACCCATGCATGTTCTGGAGCTGGTCAACATTCACACTTAAATGTAACAGACTTATATAAAACAACCAAAACACCTTTAATATAGACGACAGAGGAGCTTGGCTTCTCAATATCAGGGATTTGTCCTTCACTGTTTGGACTTGTATACAAGATCAGCTAAAAATTTTGATTTATTATGATAAAGGGAAATATTTTGGGGAAAAACTATTTGGTTTCAGCACATAGTTGATTGCTGACTGGATTTGCTTAATTTAAGCTAGCATCTCACCGAGCAGCGAATGTTGACAAACATTCCGATTTTTGGATTCGCCAACTTTTCTGACAAATGTTCACAAAATACAGGGCTCGCCTCCGTCATTAGCAATATTTAGCGATGCTTCGTGACAATTAGAAACATTTGCGCAAATGTTTGCAAAAGTATTTGCAAAAGACATTTGGTGAACATTAGCGACTGTTTGCAAATATTAGCAGCCACAGGGTTATTCCTTGTGCCAGTTCCAAGCCCAGATAAATGGGTAGGGTTGCATCAGGAAGGGTATCTGGTGTAAAAACCCTTGCCAAATCGACATGTGGATCATTACGATATCAGGTGATGATGCGCTGTGGTGACCCTGAAAGGGAGCAACCCAAAGAGAAAGAAGCAGCAAATATTAGCAACTGTGTTTGCCTGAATTAGAAACTATTTGCCACTCTTTTTGCTACTGTTTGGGAACATTTGGGACCTTTTGCCAATTCCAGGTAAAATACCAGGCGAATGTTAAGTGAAACCCTCCCCAGCATTCACATTTCAAGGGCTTCTAAAGGTTCTTCCGTTGCTAGTGCTCACTACTTGCCAAACCAAAAACAACTTTAGCGACAGGTGTTGCAACCATTTACAAACATAACTATTTTGCAAATGTTTGCAACTGTTTTCAAAAAAAAAAAAAAATAAATAAATAAAATCACGATATTACATCATCTTGACACTTGTGTATGAAGCCTTTCTTGTCATTTGGGCCAAATTTTACATGTTTTGGCACAATTGTCACCTGTTCATGTTTTTTTTTGGGGGGGGGAAGGGGGGGGTTGTCTTTCAGCTGCTCCCTTTCGGGGCCGCCACAGCGCATCATCACCATATATTGCGATGATCCGCATGTTGATTTGCCAAGGGTTTTTACACCGGATGCTCTTCCTGACACAACCCTGCCCATTTTATCCGAGTTTGGGACTGGCACAGGAGGTGCCAATGGCTTGTCACAATGGCTTGTGCACCCCCTGTGGCTGGGTAACCAACATTTCCCTCCTCCATTCCATTTTTGCTGAGCACCAGGTTCCAGTTTTGTATGGTCTTTGGCATGATCCGACCAGGACTTGAACCCCGGCCTCCCGGTTGTGGGGTGGATGCTCTACCTCTAGGCCACCACTCCGGTTTTGTCACCTGTTCATGTAATTTTATTAAAAATTAGCTACAAGGGTCTTATCAAAAATACAGTGATAAGTGATTTTTTTTCCCCAAAAGTGACTAGATGGATTTAATTTGTCGATATATTTGAAGACATTATGAATCGATGAGAAAAGTACCTTTATGACAAGATTGGATAAATTTAAGTCACGTAGGGGTGTAGCACTAGAATGTTTTAGACATTCATACTGAATGTCACCAACAATGCTTTCAAAAGCATATGTGTCCGAGGAGCTGTCATTCAATTGGGCCCTTCATGTTCACGATTGGAAATATTAAATTTTAACCACTGAAAAAATTCTTGAACATATTCATACATTTGTGGATAATCCACTAAAGCCTTTTTTCAACTTTTTAAGGCTCTTCTCAACTCTGGAAACCCTTGTTTTTTAAAAAACACCTGTGGCTAATAAGTGAACTGCTGCTCATTCTTTTCTTTCATACATCCTCGGGTCTTTGGTTGAAAATCCTTGGAGGTAAGTTATTGACAGAGCTGTTGCAAATACATATGCTGCAATGCGGAAGTGAAAACTAAGATGATGGAAGTGTATGTTCAATGTATACTCACTGCCAATAAAAACACAACACAATTCTTGTATAAATATTTTTGGGTCTGCCCTGATCTTGAGTAACAGTGTTTGTATGACTACGTCTAGACTTCAATTTCAGTGTTTGTACTCACTACTGTCAAAACTCACTACCTCTGAGATCTGACTCTATAATCTTTTTGAGATCATTGTTTGTTTTGGGCACTCAAAAATCAAAAATGGGTGATTTTAAGGAGTGGTCCTATATAAAGATGGAAAAATGCATAGCACTATGTTGTGAAATCTCCATGATGTGGCTGTGTTCCAGCAGGACAATGCTCATCCACATGCTGCCCAAGTCACCAGGGAGTACAAAGCAGCAACAGAACTTTGATGTCCTTCCTTGGCCTTCCCATTCTCTGGATTTATCACCCATTGAACACTTGTGGCATGGGCGACATGTTTCAGCTAGGGTACTGGTGCCACAGAACAGATGGAACTGGTCTTGGCATTGCAGGAAATCCCCTAGGACAACATTAGACGGCTCATGAGGTCCATGTGGAGGCGTATTACTGCCTACATTAATGCAAATGGAGGCCATATTCCATACTGAACTTTGTTTTTAAGACAGATGTTTCACTGTCATTTCGGAAAATCAGGGTGCTTCTATTTTGTTCAATTTTGAAAATTGTTGACACAAATTTTAACTCGTCAATCTATGATTGTTCTGAAGATGTCTAAAAAATAATTTGCATCCTTTAATTCAGTGATTCTCAACTGGTGGGTCGCGACCCAAAAGTGGGTCGTGGACCTGTTTTCAGTGGGTCGCGGGCCTTTGCCTGGGCAAATAAAATATCAAGAAATAAATCAACATAGTGTCATTCACACTCCGTAACAGTAGATGGCAGTAGGTGGTGGGCGACACCATATTTTGCACCATAGAAGAAGACTCGCAACGTTTGTTTGTATATGCTAATTGAGCATGGCGAAACGGACTGGATACGTGATCCCTTTGGAATTGACATGGAAAGCGTTACGTTGCCAAGCAATGAAGAGAGTCAGCTGGTGGAGCTATCATGTGACCGCACGCTGAAAAAGAGGTTCACAGAGGTAAGCCTCTCGCAATTCTGGTGCAGCACTGTGATGAGCGAGTATCCTTCTCTTGCCATTCGAGCAGTAAGAACCCTCCTACCTTTCAGCACTACCTATCTCTGTGAGTGTGGCTTCTCGGCTCTGGTTCAGTTGAAGACAAAACAGAGAAATAGACTGGACATTGAGCATGACCTCAGAGTCGCTTTGTCTAATACAGGGGTCACCAACGCGGTGCCCGCGGGCACCAAGTCGCCCGCAAGGACCACATGAGTCGCCCGCAGGCCTGTTCTAAAAATAGCACAACTCGCAAGTGAGCTGCTTCTAAGATGTAATTTTTTCTGCCGCTATTTTTTAAAATCACACTTGCATTTATATAGATTTTAAAATGACAATGTCTTAAAAATAAAAAAAATGAAAATATGTTTATTATACGTAACGTTAAGGTGAACTCTGACCTAGTTCAAAGGTCAGTATTGTGCGCATGACAAAACCTTCACGCTTGTGGAGCGTAAGCTAGCGGGCAGTGAAGATGGTGAGCGCAGTGCTGTTTCCTAGCCCAAAAACATGGCAAAAAAAAAAAAGACTTGAAGAATTTATCATTTTCAAAGTGAGCGGGAGGAAGAGTTCTTTTTTACTACCGTGAAAGGAAGCTGCGTGTGTTTCATTTACGGGGCGACGGCGAAGCGACACTTCATTACCCACTCTTTTTTTTTTGACTTATCTTGTACCCGTAGGTGGATTTGTTCTGCAGTCCGGTGACAAGCCACCAGCTGCCGGTCGCAAGCGCCCCTTAACTCCCTAACCTGCATGTTTTTGCATGAAAAACCAGAACATGCAAACTCCACACAGATCACTGTTGGCCCACGATCCCCCGGCCGAGGGTAATCTGCTGCCGCGGTGCTAACCACTGCACCACCGTGCATATAAACACTCTCAGTGCTTGTTTAGATTTTTCTCATGAAAGGACAGCGCTGGTATGATTCTTGGCAAGAACTGTATGGATATAATTCCAGTCAAGAAGAACACACAAAAGTGTGTTTATTAAATGTAACAGATTTTGAGCAGAATTGCAGCAGATTTGTTCAGTTAAAAATGTGATAAGATTTATTTAATATGAAAGTTGATTTTTCTTAAATGTTGCATAACTTTTTCAAACATGGTTCAACATAGTTCATGAATTAAAAGGGTTTAGTTTTTTTATGGTTAAAAGGGACTGGTGAAAACTGGACATTTTTTTTAATGAAATGTAGAAGTGATCATCTGAACAGTTGCTGAGATTAATAAAAATAAAGTGTTGAATATTGATCTTGTCTGTTACCCACTCTAAGTTATTGATAATTATATATATACTGTATATATATATATATATATATACATACACAGTTTGTTATTTTAGAGGAGTGTGTCAAGCTGGTGCCCTTCACATGACTCGATACCCATGAAGTAGCTCTTGGTTTCAAAAAGGTTGGTGACCCCTGGTCTAATATAACTCCAGACATTGAGACTCTTGTCAAGAGCAAAAAACATCCCCAGTTCTCCCATTAATTCCTCCAGACTCAGGTCTATGATGCCACTGTTACAGGTTTTAGTGAGTGTTCCTTCATTTTCTTCAAAGCACATAACCTTATCAGTAGGTAAATACTGAAATAACAATCAGAAGAAAAAGTCAATTTTGAGACTTGAATTCTTTTGAATTGCACTTTTTGTTTAATTTTTAATTTAAAATGCAGCTGATTCAGCATTAAAGGGAATTGTTCCCTCTGTTGTATTGCCATTTACTGGTCATTTTGGTTAATCATTAAATTTGTTTTGTGTTTGTATACTGTGATATTCTGTTCTTCTGCCTCAGGTTCAAAATGAATGAATGAATGAATGAATGAATCTTTATTTCGGATAGTACAGGTTAAAAGAGACTGAATAATATAACAAAGGGGGAAAGAAAATCCAACAAGGTCAAATTAGACAATAACTCCTCTGATTATACAATTCAACGTAAGTTATCCGAAATGGGTGATGGCTGAAGCCGCAGCTTATATTGCCCACCCATATTCCATCCAAGAATTCAAAATGGAAAAAGAGAAGAGAAAAAAAGAAACAAGACAAGAGCGATTACAATTCAAAAACAAAGCTAAGACAAAATGGGACAGAAAAAAAGAAAAAACTAAGCTAAGCTAAGCGATTACAATTCAAAAACAAAGCTAAGATAAAATGTGACAGAAAAAAGAAAAAAAAAAAACTAAGCTACAACACAACACAGCTGGATATGACAATCCTTATGTGATTTTACATGTCATCTTGTATATATGTTTGGAGTATTTCTTCCTTTAGTTTTTGTTTAAATTGTCCAAGCGTTGTACATGATTTTAATTCAGGTCCAAAATCGTTCCATAATCTGCCTCCTTGCACTGAAACACAGTGTTGCTTGGTGGGAGTTCTCACTGAAGGTTTTTGAAATATACATGTTCCTCTAAAATGGTATTGATTCTCCCTTATTTGGAACAACTTTTGGATATTTGCGGGCAGTGATAGATTCTTCACTTTAAACATTATTATTGCAGTTTTAAAGTCAACCAGATCTTTCAACTTGAGAGCTTTTAATTTAAGAAAAAGTGGGTTTGTTGGTTCCCTGTAAGCTGCTTTGTTTATTATTCTAATAGCTCTCTTCTGAAGCATAAAGAGTGGGTATATGTTTGATTTATATGTATTTCCCCATACTTCATTACAATATGTCATGTATGGGAGTATTAATGAATGATACAAGGTATATAGTGTGGGTTGATTCAGCAAATATTTCACTCTGTTTAATATTGCAATTGATTTGGATATTTTACCTTTAATATAATTAATATGTGACTTCCAACACAGTTTATTATCAATTATTACTCCAAGAAATTTAGTTTCAGATACCCTTTCAATCTCAGCACCATTTACACTGAGTTTAGGTACTGAGTTGCACAAAATGCACAATCTTTACATTCAGTAAATTTGAGAATTTGAAAATCCTTGATTTGGGTCGCGGCTTGTCATTGAGGGGTGATGGTGGGTCCCAAAGCCAGACCAGTTGAGAACCACTGCTTTAATTGACCATTTCAATAAAAAATAGTAAAAATATCAAACTTTTCCGGCAGCTTGGTGGGGCACTGGTTAGCACTGTGGCAGCACAGCAAGTAGGTCATGGGATCAATCCCACCCCCAGACCATCAGTGACCCTTCTGTGTGGAGTTTGCATGTTCTCCCCGTGACTGCATGGGTGTACTTTGGTTTCCTCCCACAGGCCAAAAACATGCAGGTTAGGTTAATTGGCATCAACTTGGGATTCTAAATTGTCCTTAGATATGAATGTGAGAGTGAGTGGTAGTCTGTCTCTCTGTGTTGGCCCTGCGATGGACTGGTGATCTGTCCAGGGTGTACCCCGCCTCTTGCCCAAAGATGCTGGGATAGGCTCCAGCCCGCTCGCGACAAGAAAAGGATGGATCAAACTTCTTTAGAGTGTTGTGTTTTCATTGGCAGTGAGTATATTTTTCTGACAAGGAATCTTTTACAATAAACTCGTATCAGAAAACAACCACTATGATGCTCATTGGTCTGTGTTTGAGCCCAGATTCGATGTTTCTCAATCAGCTTGATTGGATGCTAGAACTGCATTTACAGGTGCATCTCAATAAATTAGAATTTCAACAAAAAGTTGATTTCAGTAATTCAATTGAAAAAATGAAACTCCTGTATTACATAGATTCATTACACACAATGATATATTTCAAGTGTTTGTTTCTTTTTAGATTTTTATGGCTTATAGCTCATGAAAATTTTGTCACGTCAGGCATTGGCTTGCTTGCTACCAGATAACCATGAAAACCAGTACTACCTGTCTCATAGGTCAGGCTGTCAGCGACTCAACCGACATCCCCGCCCTTCCGAGCGCATGGAAGGTGAAACAGGGCATCCTGGCAGAACTAAAAACAATATCTGCCACAGGTCTGTGGTGGACCACTCCCAGTTGCACGGGGTGAGACTGGACATCCTGGCAGATAAACACATCTGTCGCAAGATCTGTGGTGGACTGTGCCAGTCAGTGCATTGTGACATGCACTACACAAAGAGCAGAGATAAACAAACCTATCATCTGGTCAGTCACTGCAACAGATACTGGAGTCAGTTTGTCTTGGCTTGTCCTTGCCACTGATAATACCTTTATCTGCCAAGAATGTGCTGCTAGTCCAGCAACAGCTAGCAGTACTCAAATACTTTGCAAGCAGTTTCATGAAATGGTCAATCAGAAAGCAACTCATACCGGCTCGGACATTGCCGGGGCTTACAAGGGCCGCGCTGATCTGTTCACACTCTGACAGGCAGCGAAAAGTAAGCTAGGAGCAGGAAGACAAAAGAAGAGGAAAACAGCAGCCTTGTGTGTAGCAGAATGGAATGTACGCACTCTGTTGGACAGAACAACATCACAGCGCCCAGAAAGACAGACCGCGCTTGTGGCCCTGGAAATGAACAGGTACAATGTAGACATAGCTGCACTTAATGAAACAAGATTTCCTGGATATGACAGCTTGGAAGACCATGGGTACATCTTCTTTTGGAATGGGAGATCACCTCAAGAAAGGAGAGAAGCAGGAGTGGGCTTTGTAGTCAGAAAGGAGATAGCAGCAATGCTTGATGAGGAACCGGTGCCAATCAACGACAGGATAATGACTAAGAGATTTCCACTACAGCGGAAGATGTATGCCACACTCATCAGTGTATATGCCCCAACAATGACCAACACAGAGGAGGTGAAGGAAGAGTTCTACAGTGATTTAAGTGAGACTATCGGGCATGTACCGACTGATGACAGGCTGATACTCGGAGATTTTAATGCCAGAGTTGGTTTGGACACTGAGAAATGGAAAGGAGTGCTAAGCAGTCATGGAGTAGGCAAGTGCGATGCTAATGGAGAACTTCTACTTGCACTATGTTCAGAGTACAACCTTGTGATAACCAACACTCTATTTAAGCACAAGGACACACACAAGAAGACATGGATGCACCAAGATCCAAGCACTGGCACTTATTAGACTACATCATAGTCAGGCAGAGAGACAGAAGGGATGTATTGGACACCAGAGCAATAAGAGGCATGGAATGCGGTACTGATCATGTTATGCTGAGATCTAGATTAAGGATTTGCAGACAAAAACAGCACTGCAGGACAGGTGCGACGCCACCATGGAAGCTAAACACTAGTGTACTGAAAGGCCAAAAGAAGCAGGAAAATCTTATACAGGAAATGGATGAAAACTTGATAGACTGGGACAGCAACAACTCAGAGAATGACATAGAAGAGAAATGGGCAACACTGAAGGATACGGTGTATCAGACTGCGAGTGATGTATTAGGCCACCCTGAAAGGAAACATCAAGATTGGTTTGATGAGCATGATGAACACCTGAAGAAACTACTAGAAGCGAGGAATACAGCTAGGCAGGAAAACCTACAGTGTAACACAAGGTCGAAGAAGAAGAAATACTCAGAGGCTCAGAGTGAGCTACAGAAGTACACCAGAGAGATGAAGTCCAATTGGTGGGATGAAAAAGAGAGGAACTTCAAACTGCAGCAGACAGAAAGGACATGAAAACATTCTTCACAGGTCTGAGAGAAATCTACGGCCCTAAACCATGAGGATCGATCCAACTAGAGGCTATGGATGGTGAAACGGTTTTGCAGGAGAAAGACAAGATCCTGGACAGATTTGCAGACCACTTTGACCAACTACTAAACAACCCTGGAGGGTTGAAGCTCTAGTGCAGCAACCAGCTGTATCAAGTCTGGATTAACCACCAAATTCTGATGAACTAATGGCAGCTATCAAGACAACACAGGATGGTAAAGCTCCAGGAAGGGATGGAATTCCAGCAGAAGTGTGGAAATTTGGTGGTGTTCAGCTGACTAACTGCCTGCACAAGCTCATCCAAGAGATATGGGATGCCCAGAAAGTACATCAAGACTGGAAGGATGCAAGTATTGTGCCTTTGTTCAAGAAAGGTGACAGGAAAGATTGTGGAAATTACTGAGGTATATCACTGCTAGCCACTGTTGGTAAGATTCTCTCCCATGTACTACTGAACAGACTCAATGAACACATCTCGCAGAATGTACTACGAGAAACCCAGTGCGGCTTTAGAAGTGGAAGAAGCACAATGGACATGATTTTCTGCTTGAAACAGGTTCAAGAAAAGTGTATCGAACAGAACATGCCGCTTTATGTAGTCTTCATAGACTTCAGTAAAGCCTTCGATACTGTTTCGCGACAAGGACTTTGGCAGGTACTCAAGAAATATGGCTGTACAGAGAAGTTTGTTAGCCTGATCGAGGCACTCCATACAGGTATGCAAGCAAATGTGGCAATGAGTGGTTCAGTATCTAAAGACTTTTCAGTAAGCAATGGGGTGAAACAAGGGTGTGTGCTGGCACCTACACTCTTCTCGCTATATCTGGCAGCCATGCTTGAGGTGGCCTTCAAAGACACTTCAGAAGGAGTATACATTCAAACAAGGAAAGAAGCAGACTTGTTCAATGTGGCACAGTTTAAAGCCAAGAGAAAGACATCGATAAAGGTAGTAAGAGAAATGCTCTTTACCGACGACAGTGTTCTAGTTGCACACAGCGTGGAAGATATGCAAGCTTTAGTGGAGAAATTTGCAAGAGCAGCTAGCCAATTCAGCCTCCAAATCAACATCAAGAAGACAGAGTGCCTTTATCAACCACCAAAGTTCCAATTACCACCATCACTACCAGAAGAGTTGCTGTGCTGCCGTAGTGCTAACCACTCCACCACCGTGCCGCCTGGGTTCGATCCCAGCCTCCGACCAACAGTGATCTGTGTGGAGTTTGCATGTTCTCCCCGTGTCTACGTGGGTTTACTCCAGGATTTCTCCGGTTTCCTCCCACATGCCAAAAACATGCAAGTTAGGTTAATTGGCATCAAACTGGGGATTCTAAATTGTCCTTAGGTATGACTGTGAGAGTGAATGGTTGTCTGTCTCTCTGTGTTGGCCCTGCGATGGACTGGCGATCTGTCCAGGGTGTACCCTGCCTCTCGCCCAAGAGATGCTGGGATAGGCTCCAGCCCCCCCGTGACCCGAAAAGGATTAAGCAGAAGAAGATGAATGAATGAATGAATGAACTACCAGAAGAGATCAGCATTGGTACAGAGCCACTAGTCAAGTGCAAGACTTTCAATTATCTAGGCAGTACTGTTTCAGAGAATGCTAGGCTAGAGGATGAACTATCTCTCAGAATGGGAAAAGCGAGCGCTGTGTTTGGAAACTTAAGGGAGAGACTGTGGAACAATTGACATGTGTCTATCCGTGTGAAATGCAAAGTGTACAGAGTGACAGTACTGGCTATTCAATTGTACGGTGCTGAAACTTGGACTGTCTATAGAGTGCAGGTGAAGAAACTCCACGCGTACACGATGAGACAACTTCAAGCCATAATGAACATCTCATGGAAAGACAAGATAACCAACATAGAAGTGTTGAAACGAGCTGGTCTACCATCAATGGAGGACATGCTAATACAGATGAACCTGAGATGACTCGGACATGTTGAGAGGATGGACCACCAGCGTCTCCCTCGGCAGTTACTCTACTCACAGTTACGCGAGGGCAAACGCAATCAGGGTAGACCAAGGCTCAGACTTAAAGTCACTGTAAAAAGAAACTTGAAGAAGTTGTACATAGACAGGAGTTCCTGGCAGTGGAAGGCTAAGGACAGAGCTGTGTGGAGGAATCTGATCAGAACTAAATGAAACAGTCATTGTCGCCCACAACAGACTGCTATGATGATGATAATGATCTCATGAAAACCTGAAATTCAATTTCTCAAAAAATTAATTTTAAAAAATGGATTTTTAATAGATATTTTGGCCAACTGAAAAGTATGTCCATGTATACACTCAATACTTGGTCGGGGTTCCTTTTGCATGAATTACTGCATCAATGCAGCATGGCATGCAGGTGATCAGCCTGTGGTACTGCTGAGGTGTTATGGAGGCCCAGGTTGCTTTGATAGTGGCCTTCAGCTCATCTGCATTGTTGGGTCTGGTGTCTTATCTTCCACTTGACAATACTCCATAGATTCTCTACAGAAGTCAGGACAGTTTGCTGGCCAGTAAAGCACAGTGACACCATGGTCATTAAACTGGGTTTAGTACTTTTGGCAGCGTGGGCAGGTGCCAAGTCCTGTTGGAAAATGAAGTCAGCATCTCCATAAAGCTTGTCAGCAGAAGGAAACATAAAGTGCTCTAAAATTTCCTGGTAGACAACTCCAGTGGTGTGAAAGTGTTTACCCCCTTCCTGATTTCTCATTTTTTGTATGTTTGTCACACTTAAATGTTTCAGATCAAACAAATTTAAATATTAGACAAAGATAACACAAGTAAACACAAAATGCAGTTTTTAAATGAAGGTGTTTGTTATTAAGGGTAAAAAAAAAAATCCAAACCTACATGGCCCTGTGTGAAAAAGTGATTCCCCACCCCCCATTAAAACAAATTAACTGTGGTTTAGCACATCTTTGGAAAGGTGAGTTCAATTTCTCTATCCACACCTAGGCCTGATTACTGCCACACCTGTTCTCAATCAAGAAATTACTTAAATAGGACCTGCCTGACAAAGTGAAGTAGACCACAAGATCCTCAAAAGCTAGACATCATGCTGCAATCCAAAGAAATTCAGGAACAAATGAGAAACAAAGTAATTGAGATCTATCAGTCTGGAAAAAGGTCATAAACCCATTTTGAAAGCTTTAGGACTCCAGCAAACCACAGTGAGAGCCATTATCCACAAATGGTGAAAACGTGAAACAGTGGTGAACCTTCCCAGGAGTGGCTGACTGACCAAAATTACCCCAAGAGCGCAGCGACGACTCATCCAAGAGGTCACAAAAACCCCACAACATCCAAAGAACTGCAAGCCTCACTTGCCTCAGTTAAGGTCAGTGTTCATGACTCCACCCTAAGAAAGAGACTGGGCAAAAGTGGCATGCATGGCAGAGTTCCAAGACGAAAACCACTGCTGAGCAAAAAGAACAAAGGCTCATCTCCGTTTTGCCAGAAAACATCTTGATGATCCACGACTTTCGGGAAAATACTCTGTGGACTGACGAGACAAAAGTTGAACTTTTTGGAAGGTGTGTGTCCCATTACATCCCGCGTAAAAGTAACAGAGCATTTCAGAAAAGGAACATCATCCATTCATCCATCCATCTCCTACTGCTTTTCCAGTCCGGGTCACGGAGGCAGCAGTTCAAGCAGAGAAGCCCAGACTTCCCTCTCCCCAGCCACCTGCTCCAGCTTTTCTGAGAGGATACCAAGGCGTTCCCAGACCAGTTGGGAGACATAGTCTCTCCAGCGAGTCCTGGGTCTGCCCCGGGGTCTCCTCCCAGTGGGACATGCCCAAAACACCTCAAGTGTTACATTACAGCCTGCCTCCCTGCATCACACGACCCGCTCCAGTTTGCATATCGTTCAAACCGCTCCACGGAGGATGCTATAGTCACCACCCTACACTCTGTCATCACCCACCTGGACCAGAAAGACACCTACGCCAGACTCCTGTACATTGATTTCAGTTCAGCATTCAACACCATTATTCCCCAGAGACTGATGGAGAAATTACTCCTTCTCAGTCTGAACTCCGCCACATGTCTCTGGATCCTGGATTTCCTGACTGAGAGACCTCAGTCTGTCCGGGTTGGAAACAACATCTCCAAGTCTGTCACGCTGAGTACCGGATCCCCTCAAGGCTGTGTACTCAGTCCACTGTTGTTTACACTTCTAACACATGACTGTGTATCCAGACATGAGGGGAACCAGATTATTAAGTTTGCAGATGACACCACGGTGGTGGGACTTATCCAGAGGGATGAGGAATATCAATGTACAGGGAAGAAGTGAGAGACCTGGAGGGCTGGTGCAGGGAGAACATTCTGGTGCTCAACGTGGACAAAACGAAGGAGATGATTATCGACTTCCGGCGGTCGCAGCCTGAGCACGCCCCCCTCAGCATCGGCGGCCGTTTAGTGGAGAGAGTAGAGAACATCAAGTTCCTCGGAGTGCAGATCTCGCAGGACCTGACCTGGAGCAAGAATTCCTTGGAGATCAGGAAGCGGGCTCAGCAGAGACTGCACTTCTTGAGGAAACTCAAACAAGCCTCTCTCCCCATCTGCATCCTCAGGACCTTCTACAGAGGTGTGGTGGAGAGTGTTCTGACGTACTGCATTGCTACATGGTACTCCAGCTGCAGTATGTCAGACAAAAAAGCCCTGCAGAGGATAGTCAAGGGGGCGGAGAGGGTAATTGGAGTCTCCCTCCCGTCTGTCCAAGAACTTTTTCAGAACCGTTGTAGGAGCAGGGCACTAAACATTGTCAAGGACCGTTCTCACCCTCTGCATAAACACTTTGAACTTCTTCCATCTGGTAAACGATTCCGGAGCATCAGAGGCAGAACCACCAGACTGATCAACAGCTTCCTTCCACAAGCTGTCAGGATGCTGAACAGTTGACCCGGAATCTCTCATACACACTACTGCACCTACGGACATTTGTATATTATAGTTAGTTATTCTTTTTTTTTCCCCAAGTATGTCTCAGGGATGTGTGAATGGATGGGGGGGTGGGGGGGCTATGTGGGAATGTGTCTTAAATCATGCTGCTTCTTATATGGATGCCGAGAGAAACGCAATTTCATCTTGCCTGCACTACAGTTGTATGTACAGCAATATGACAATAAAGTTTGATTTGATTTGATTTGAAGTGGGAGGCGTCCAGGAGGCATCCTGATCAGATGCCCATACCACCTCAACTGGCTCCTTTCAATGTGGAATTGCAGCGGTTCTACTCTGAGCCTCTCCCGGATGACTGAGTTCCTCACCCTATGTCTGAGGGTGAGTCCAGCAATCCTACGGAGAAAGCTCATTTCAGCCGCTTGTATCCGCGATCTCGTTCTTTCGGTCATTACCCAAAGCTCGTGACCATAGGTGAGAGTAGGAACGTAGAGTGACTGGTAAATTGACAGCTTTGCCTTAGAACTCAGCTCCCTCTTCACCACAACAGACCGGTACAACGTCCGCATCACTGCAGATGCTGCTCTGATCCGTCTGTCGATCTCTCGCTCCATTCTCCCCTCACTCGTGAATAAGACCCCAAGATACTTAAACTCCTCCACTTGGGGCCTCCTCCACTGATTCAGTGTACCCCACCCGGTATGGGGTTACCGGGGCCCCACCCTGGAGCCAGGCCTGGGGGAGGGGTTCGATGGCTAGCATCAGGTGGCTGGGTTTCCACCCATGGTACCCGGTTGGGCTCAGCCCGAAGGAATTACATGGGTCCGCCCTCCAGTGGGCTCACCACCTGCAGGAGGGATCATGGGGGTCCGATGCTATGTGGATCAGGTGGCGGTCAAAGGCAGACACCTTGGCGGACTGATCCCAAGCTTTCTAAACTGGCTTTTGGTAAGGAACATCATACAAACAGTAAAATATGGTGGTGGTAGTGTGATGGTCTGGGCTGTTTTGCTGCTTCAGGACCTGGAAGACTTGCTGTGGTAAACGGAACCATGAATTCTGCTGTGTACCAAAAAGTCCTGAAGTAGAATATCCGGCCATCTCTTTGTGACCTCAAGCTGAAGCGCACTTGGGCTCTGCAGCAGGACAATGATCCAAAACACACCAGCAAGTCCACTTCTGAATGGCTTAAGAAAAACAAAATGAAGACTTTGGAGTGGCCTAGTCAAAGCCCTGACCTGAATCTGATTGAAATGCTGTGGCATGACCTTAAAAAGGCGGTTCATGCTTGAAAACCCTCCAAGATGGCTGAATTACAACAATTCTGCAAAGATGAGTGGGCCAAAATTCCTCCACAGCGGTGTAAAAGACTCATTGCCAGTTATTGCAAACGCTTGATTGCAGTTGTTGCGGCTAAGGGTGGCCCAATCAGTTATTAGGTTTAGGAGCAAATACTTTTTCCACACAGGGCCATGTAGGTTTGGATTTTTTTCCCTTAATAATAAACACCTTCATTTAAAAAATGCATTTTGTGTTTACTTGTGTTATCTTTGTCTAATATTTAAATTTGATGATCTGAAACATTTAACTGTGACAAAAACACACAAAAAAATGAGAAAATCAGGAAGGGGCAAACACTTTTTCCCACCACTGTATGCTGACTTTGGACTTGATAAAACACAGTGGACAAACACCAGCAGATGACATGGCTCCCCAAATCATCACTGACTGTGGAAACTTCACACTGGACCTCAAGCAACTTCGATTCTGTGCCTCTCCACTCCTCCTCTACTAGGACCTTGATTTCCAAATGAAATGCAAAATTTACTTTCATCTGAAAAGAGATCATCTGCTGGTGTTGTTCGCTGTGTTTTATCAAGTCCAAAGTCAGCACAGCTGTCTACCAGGAAATTTTAGAACACATCATGCTTCTCTCTGCTGACAAGCTCTATGGAGATGCTGATTTCATTTTCCAGCACGACTCGGCACCTGTCCACACTACCCAAAGTACCAAAACCTGGTTTCATGACCATGGTATCACTGTGCTTGGTTGGCCAGCAAACCCCCCTAATCAAAATCCCATAGGGAATCTATGGAGTAATGTCAAGCAGAAGGGAGAGACACCAGACCCAACAATGCAGATGACCTGTAGGCTGCTATCAAAGCAACCTGGGCTTCTGTAACACCTCAACAGTACCACAGACCAATCGCCTCCATGCCACACTGCATTGATGCAGTAATTCATGCAAAAGGAGCCCCGACCAAGTATTGAGTGTGTACATGGACATACTTTTCAGTTGGCCAACATTACTACTAGAAATCCATTTTTTAAAATTAATTTTATGTAACATTCTAATTTTTTGAGAAACTGAATTTGGGGTTTTCATGAGCTCTAAGCCATAACCATCAAAATTAAAATAAACACTTGAAGCATATCACTGTGTGTAATCAATCTATATACACGAGTTTCATTTTTGAATTGAACCTGTATTTAATCCATTCCTTTAATTTAAAAGCTATAATCTATAAATATATGAGATGTAATGAAGGACTGACTGTGTTTAGACTGGAACACACATTTGCACACAATGTTACAAATAGTTGGACTCTCAGTTTTCACTTTCTGCTCTGTACTCTTCATTTATTGTCCACAGGTGTCATCAAATGCAGGACTTTTCTTTAGGGATTCAAGAAAAGGCTCAAAGATGGTAAGAAGTGGAACTGCTGACTGAATACAGAATGTGATGGTACAGTAGCCTACCTATAACAACATGCATGCCAAGGCTTGCCAGGTGTCTCGCTGTCTCAAACCCCATTCCTCTGGTACCCCCAGTCACAATGGCAACCCTTCCATTTTGTTTGGGTAAGACTGTGCAGAATGAGAAAGGGGACCACACAAAAACATTAAGCCATTGCATTTTCTCTACTTGTATGGAATCAGATTAGATTTTCTTGTTGTGAATAAGAACTGAACCAGATCCTGACCTTGCAAGAAAGAATTTTCTGGTAACGGTTCATTTAGCAGTAGATCTATCAACTATGGAGCAATCATAAAGTTTTTAGACAAATTCAATTATTCCAAATGAAAAATCTATATGTTCTGTCTATATGTATGCAGTTTGTAATACAGGGTGTCCATAAAGTCTCTTTACAATTTAACAAATTTATTACAAAAGCAAATGGATAGACAAATCTGTGGAAATGATTACAAAATGAGGAGTAGATACTGAAGTTTTTTTGCCTCATTTAATACACCTCTTTATGAGCACCATTAGTTGCACTAAGTACATCAAGCCGTTACTCGATTTCTTGCCATGTTCGCTGTATAGCATATCCTCATCAATGGTGGCAATGGCATCAATGATCTTTTACTTCAGGTCGTTGATGTCTGTATCTTTGTTTGATAGACGATATCTTTAACATAACCCCATAGAAAGAAGTCCAGGGGAGGGTTATCTGGTTTAACAAGGTGGCCAGGGAATTGGGCCATCCATTCCAATCCACCAGTCTGGAAGGGTTTGATTTAGGAACCCACAAACATTGAAATGCACAAATGCAATGTGATAAAAACTTTGATAACCATTGAGTACAAAGAACAAATCTGATTAACACATCTCATCAGTTGCTTTGGTAATTTTTTTTTTTTTTTTTAATTGTAAAGAGACTGCGGACACCCTGTAGAAGAAATCCTGGACAGAATTGATGATTAATAAGGCTGGGTATCGTCAATGACTTCCAGAATCAACTCAATACTGACTGACACAGAATCTCTGGATTCAATTTTAGTCTACTCAATCAATTCATTCAGAGATATAACCATTATAATAACTATTTCCTTTGCATACAAAAGAATTTCTCAGAGACATACAGTGGCTTGCAAAAGTATTCACCCCCTCAGCATTTTTTCGATTGTAGCCTGATGCAACAATTATTGATGTAAAATTAATTTTTTCCTCATTAATCTACACTCAGTACCTCATAATGACCAATTAAAAACAGAATTTATGGATTTGTTTTTGTAAATTTATTAAAAAGAAAAAACTGAAATATGACAAGTATTCATACACTAGTTCCTTTAAAGTTATTTTACAGATAGTATGGACAAGATACTAATTTTATGAGTATGGGTGTATGATATGAAATCATAAACTTCATGACAGGACTTTAGCGTCTTCTGCCACAGTGACCTGTTTGAGGTCCTCATTTCTTAACAGCATACTGAATGCAGGTCTTAGCATGGTAATGGATAAATATGTTTTCAAAAATTTTCAAAAAGCAACAGAGTGAATACTGGGAGTGATAAGGCTTTACAGGGAGTTGGGGCTTTAGAGGAAGGATAAAGCTGCACTGCAAATTTGAGAGAGCAGGCACTGAAAAGAGATTCAATAATAGATGGGGTAACACAAGCTTTCCTGTAAATTTGGACAATGATCAAAATGATGTCATGATTTTAACCCTGAAACTCAACTGTTAAATTGATGGCTGCAACAACGCCGTTCTCCAATGTCACTTCCAGTAAATGTGCCAAAAAATATTATCCACACACATTGAAGTGCAACGAGGTCTAAGAGCCCAGTCACACTGGGGTCAGTTGGTCTATGGGTGCTTTCACACCTAAAGGCTTTAGTTCGTTTCAATCAAACTTAAGTTCATTTTCTATGTTAGTGCGGTTTGTTTTGTCTGGTGAGAACACGGTAATCGCACTCAGGTGTGCACCAAAGGAACCGTACTGAGACCTCCTGAAAGAGGTGATCTTGATTCGAATCAACTGGCGAACTCTGGTGCGGTCCTGCAGGTGAGAAAGTGACTGCACTAAAACAGGACCAGCCACAAACTGGAAAACATTTTATGCCACTGTACCTACCAATAGATCTTCGAAAATATCTGTGGCTGAGCAGGTCACGGCTCTGGAGGATTAATGAACGTTAACATGCTATTTTCCATCTGTAGTCACGCTTCATTTTCAAACTGTACGATTTGCCAAAAGTGGTATAAACACATATGTAATAAACGATAACCAGGGCAATGAAACCCCCCATAGATTACGCTACAATTCATATCATTTTCTCCCCAGAAATGCATAACTACACAGTAGTCATCAAATTTCCTGCATTTACCTTTCATGTTCTCGCAGCAAAAAGCTGACCAATAAGAACAGAATGTCCTGAGGCAAGTCTCGCGGGATTTAAGGTGACACAGTTTGGTCTGCTTGAATTTTTGCCAGTGTGAAAGGGGACCAAACCAAGGAGAAAATGACACAAAGTAAAACTTTTCAACTGATATGGACCAAATTAAATGAATTTAAGTGTGAAAGCACCCTATGAGGCAGTTTTCCCCCAAAGTCTGATCCAAAGCAGAGCTACCATTTGCACATCATGTTGTAATATGACTCAGAAAACAAATGGCTTTAAGTCAATGCACTTCCCAGTCTCAGATACCCTTTTTCCACCAACATGGAAAAAGTGCTGGCAGTGGAGCAGATGCCAGGTCCACGCTCAACCAGGGCTCAGCTCAACTCCAGAAGATACCAGAAGATACCAGGTTGGTTTTCCACCAGTACAGTCAAGCTGAGAACACTGTGATGACATTAATCATACAGATGTGGATGTGCTTTGGGAAAAGCAGGCGTTCTGGCCTGTGACATCAGTGGGACCAGAAGCCCAGACCAGCTGCTTAGGCCAAGTACCAGCGATTTTGCAGTAAGGGGTAAGATACAGCACAGTGGAGAACAACAGTGAGCACTTCATCTTGTTGCTCGTTTTGAATTGTTCCCCCAACTGGCAGGTGAAACAAATTATTTATTGTTGTTGTAATATACCAGTAATAGTATGATACAATGCAAACAAATAACGGAGATTATGTCACTCACGACATCATGTAACATCTTTTAAAAATCAAATGAGTTATTGTGGCATGAAACATCATACTTGATTAGTTTAGCCTTATAAGCAAAAATTGAGGATATTAAAAAATATGTCTTAAAATCAAAAATTCACTCAAATTCACAATTTGTGGAGTTGTGGCACCCCAAAATAATAGCATGAAGAAAAACAGTCAAATTATGTCTCTGTTGACATCATGGATAATTTGTACATATGGTTAGATGCAAAACTGCATTTCAGTGTCTATACAGTAACAATCAAGTTTAATCTTAACCAATATATTTAAAAATATTGATATATCACAACCCTACATAGCGACAAGCTTGTCTTTACTACATTACATATTAAACAACCTTCTTTAACTGTACCATACAGAATACAGACCAAAAGACAGATAGCTAATGCATTATATTTATACATTAATGATTATGTATTTTAAAGCATAGACACATCTGGTGCCAAAGTCACACAGTGAAAAAGTCAGTAGCATTTTTTACATGCACAGTCAAAGTGGCTGACCAAGACTACAGCTGCTATCCAAAATACTGTCCATTTCGTCCTCGCAGGGTTCGGGCTCATAATAACTGCGAGAGTTCTCATACAGGAAAACCTGCATATCTACAAGAGCTGGGGCTATTCGGTTCCTTTTCCCACAGAGAACAGTACCTGATGAGCTGAACAATCTATGACAAGGAGCACTAGTGGCGGGAACACACCAGTATTTCTGGAGCACCTTGGGAAGTGTGGGGAACAGGGGTGCATGATTTGACCACCACAGTAAAGGGTCTTCATTCAGACCCAAAACTCGTTGTGACTTGTAGTTGCTCAGTTCTTCTACAACCTGCGCATGAAACTCCTCCTGACTCTGGTCTCCATCTGACTGGCAAAATATGGCAGCCAGAGGGTTTTCTTGGGGTACAGCACTTGCAGATGTTTCCCTTTGAAGTGCCTGCTTTTTACTAGGTGGCTCAACGGATACCAAAGAGAAATCATCAAGGCAGGGCCGCTCGGTAACGTGTTTCTCAAGAATTCCTTTAGCCTCCTCAATGACGTTACTCTCCACTTTGGTACGCTCCTGAATAGACAGGAAGGGCAGCTTTTTGTAACGAGGATCCAAGAATGTAGCGATGTTGAGGAATGATGAAATCTCCTGCGATGACTGTGAATTTTGTGAATAGGTGCTGGACAGGACCTTAGCCATGACCTCTTTGACCATGCTGATCTCTTTGAGGTCCCCTTCCTTGACTTTAAGGGTGGTGCTCAACAGCATATGAAGTACAGGTCTCACCATGCTAATGGTTGGATACCTGCAAGAAGTGATCATGTTTGTCACAACTTTAAAGGGCTGAAGAACTTCAATCAAACCTTCCAGCAATGCCCAGTCGGGCCCACTAATGCTGAAATGATGGGTACTGGCACTCTCTATAAGCGTTGCACTAATAGCAACTTGCTGCTCTTTCAGTCTCTGTAACATTGCCAATGTGGCCAGCCAAGACCTCCCTCTATCTGAAATGAGAGCACACTGAGCAAGACCATGGTGCTTCTGTTTCTCTCTCAGCAAATACAGCGTAGGCTCTCTGAAGTGATCAACAAGTTTGCGGCAACATCCCAAAAAGCTTTCAATCCGTGCTAGCTGGAAGGCTTCATCCATTGCATGGTTGATGGCGTGCCCAAGGCAAGGCATGGCAACAGACAGCTCCAGGAGTGAGCATGCTTTGACAATGTCTACTGAACCATTTGTGGTGGCCCCACTGACTTTATGAGTTATCCCCCATTCAACAAAAGCTTCATACATGGCTTTAGTAATATTTTCGGCTGTATTGTCCTCTTGTACCTCAAAAGTTTTGAGACACCTGTTGGTCATTGAGAACCCATTTCCACTGTTGTAATTGATAGACTGCATAGAGAGTGAAATATATGTTCTATTCTGGCTTTGTCTTTGCCACAAATCTGTAGCGACGCCACAGTTTATAACCCCAGCAAGTTCATTAAAGACCATGCTGCGGATACGGCAATACATCTGTGGAACCATTTTACCGTTGAGTTCACTTCTGCTTGGGGGAGAATATCCAGGGTCCACAACACTCATTAGGGTTTTAAAAGTAGGTTCTTCTACTACAGATATGGGATACAATCCTTCACAGATGAAGTTAACAACTGCTACTGTGAGATCACTGTGACGTCTGTTGTCATAGCCTAAGCTCTGCCTTAAGCTTGGGTCCTGGGCCTGCTGATTTACAGGTAAACCCATAGGCTCCGTCTTTATTCTGGAGTAAGCTGTAGCAAATGCCTCACGCATCTGATCTGTGTTGCTTTTCATAAACTCAGTGAACTCCACCGGGTGGTTCTTTTCAAGGTGGTATGACAGGTTAGAGGTGTTCCCAGAGTAGGCAATTTGGCTCATGCACACACGGCAGTATATCCTTTTCCAGTGCAATATGCAACCATCTGCATCCGTATCAAAGCCAAAATATTTCCAGACTTTGCTTTTTGCTCTTGGGTGTGCGACTAAATTCAGACCGGAGCATGAAGGTGCTGAACCTTTACCCTCCATTGGTTCCTTGGGTAAGTAATCCACCTGGAGGCCGTCAATGAGAACCTAACAAAAATGGTGAAATAAACATTTCAGGATAAAAACATTATTTTCAATTTCCATTGCAACTTCATTCTTTCTGGTATTTTTTCTAAACAGACTACTGTTTCAAGGGTGGTCAAATTCCAGTCATGAAGTGAAAAAGAAATTTCATTTATTAATGTTCAACCTAATCCAATAATGTAAAGATTTTTTTTATTCTACCTTGCTGGCTGCCAATCAACAATCTCTGTGACAAAACAACAACAACCCTATCATTCAAGATTTTCTCTTTGTACATATTTAATTAAAGAAATTGTTATAATTAGGGCTGGGCAATAAATTGATTTTAAACCAAAATTAACTTGTTTGGACAATGTCAAAAAAGTGAAAGTTGTGAAAATCAATTTTCCCTTTAACTAGAGTAAATAGAGTAGCCCCCAGCTCTAAGCCCCTCGCCACCCCATCTCTCAGAACACTTTTTTAAAAAAAGAAAAAGAAAAAAAAAATCAAAGCCAGATTAATAAACTAGTTACGGCGACGTTTGCACTTTTTCCCCAGCAGGGAATTATGTATGTGTGAAATAAAAAGAACATATTTTAAATAATTAGTCTTTTGTACTTTTTGTAAATAATGACTAAAATCCAAAATCAAATGTTATGAAAAAAAAAATCAATTATATTTGTAGGCCATATCACCCAGCCCTATTAATAATATTTATAACAATTTAAGGAATCTTGCTTATTTCTCCTAAATTTTAAATGAAAGATCAGTTCAGATTAGACTGACTGTTAGGACCGGAAAGCAGCAATTTAAATTTCAATGGCAAATTTATCCAAACAAATAAACCTTACAACATCACAATATGCAATTTTGGATTCTGCTCCATCTTTGGAGTGTATAGACTAAATTATCGTTTCCGCCTTAAACCAGTATATGCTAGACCAAGCCATCTCTCTATACTCTATAAGCATGATAGACAAGAGGTTATGTCATACCTATTGCGATTTCCATACATTTTCATCAAGAAAAAGAAATATACAAGTACATGGGACCCCAACTCTACTAAAAAATACTTTTAATACATTTCCCAGCTAATTTAAAACAAAATTTTAGGACCTGTGAATTTTTTTTTTACATCCACATCTTTGACTTTTCTTCAAAGTCAAAAGTTTCACAATTAAAACAGAAAATGCAAATTAAAATAAATGCTACTCAGTGTTTTATCATATTACAATTAAAATTACTGATAAAATTATATCATGACCTAATTGTTAAAACGCCATCAAAATGATGAGCAAAGAGAAATTTTGGATGGTAATTAACAAAAAAGCCAAGAAGGAAATATGACGGTGACCCTGTTTACATGGTCACAAGTAAACCGATTACTGGAGTAAACCAATAAAGGTGATAAACAGCTTATGGTGTTTACATGCACTGAGTAAATGGTTTATTGTGCAAATAAACTAGGTGTGTTAATCTGTTTTCTCATAAACCAATAATGGCCTTTAACTGATAAAGGTAATAGAATTACTCTGTTTGTATGACAGTTTGAATAATCAGGTAACTCCAGAAGGCTGATTATAATCAGTTCACTCATGACCATGTAAACAGGGTCACTGAAGAAAAATGTTTTTAAAATATTAGAAGAATATGGTCAAAGTAAAAAATAGTTTTACTGATAAATATGCTACATTTCTGGTTTAAATTAGCCTTTTTTCAAATCTATATTTTATTTTGCCAATAAATGTGCAAGCTTCTACTGATAAATTTGCATCATTTTATTTAAAAATTTATAACTTTTTACTTGCACTCATTTTTTTTTCTAAATTACCATTTTTCTGTTGTAAATTTGCCGTTTCTTATATAAATTTGCCTTTCAGTTTGAAACTTGTTACTGTAAATATTCCCAAGTGAGGAGCTGTAGCCTACTCTGCACATTTATTGCTGTTCACAGCCTATTAATGCGGTCTCAGCATGCAACACTATACCTTAAAAGATGTACTCCAGAGCACACTACTGTACTCTCTTCTGTGGCTCCCTCACTCTTGCTCCACCACTCACAGAGCGGCCCCAAGGTTTTGATTAGAGCTCCCTCTGCTGGTGGACTCTATAACTGCATTTAAGAATGCCGTTCCAAATACGTTCAAATGGGATATACATAATTGATTTTTGGAAATGGACTGGCGGGCCACATGCGGCCCATTGGCCATCAATTGCCCATCCCTGATTTATGATGTTTGCCAGGCTGATAAAGTGATAAATACTACTCTACACCAGCAGGGTGAGTATATAGCCAGTTTTCATCTCACAGTTAAAAATCCTGTATTTTAACTGAATTACATTAATTTCTTGAGTAGGGCAGAACATGTAATGATAACAGACAATTAAAGGTTTACTTGGGCTACGGTCACACTGCAGATTTTAATGCTCAATTCCAATTTTTTTGCACAAATGTAACCTATATCTGATTTTTTAATGACTATCTGAACAGCACATATCCGATTTTTTCACACCACACCCAGGCCACTTTCATAGGTGGTACTAATTCGGATACGTATCTGATACTTTCCAAAGTGACCTCAGTCTGAACAGTCATGTCGCATTTCATCTGACTTTTTCCTCATTGAAGTGAGACAGATGCTACAATTCTGTGGTGGAGGATGCAGCAAGCATGACAGACACAGCTGATTTGTGCTCTCTTTTTAATCAATCTTCTTCCCTTTATCACTGGATTGTAATTTTGTCAGCACCGACTGCACAATAACTTCAAAATTTTTGGGGGGGGAAGGGGGAAGTTCGGGGCTGAAACTGCCAGACAAGCAAGCACACTAACGACACATTTACTGGATGCTGCAAATTCCTTTTTCCCTGTAAATGGCACGCCGTGAGTCCTGGCTGCTGTAATATCTAAAATGTAAAGTTAACATGGACTTGACTGTGGAGCAGAAAGGCCAGACAGGGGGACACACAGGAGAAAGGAGTCTGACGGCTCCTCCTTCCTGCAGCAGGGCCGATGTTGCGCCGCTGGTACGAGCTGTGTAGTTTATTAGGGCAAGAGCCATTGACAACATCAGTAGGCGACAGCCCTATTGTAGTCGCGAGGATTATTTATTATTAACCTTGGCATAGTGGCAGAGTGGTTAGCACTGCGGCAGCACAGCAACTCAACCTTGGCCAGGGGATCCTGGGTTCGATCCCAGCCCCCGACCAACAGTGATCTGTGTGGAGTTTGCATGTTCTCCCCGTGTCTGCGTGGATTTACTCCGGGATTTCTCCAGTTTCCTCCCACATGCCAAAAACATGCAAGTTAGGTTAATTGGCATCAAACTGGGGATTCTAAATTGTCCTTAGGTATGACTGTGAGAGTGAATGGTTGTCTCTCTGTGTTGGCCCTGCGATGGACTAGCAATCTGTCCAGGGTGTACCCTGCCTCTCGCCCAAAGATGCTGGGATAGGCTCCAGCCCCCCCGCAACCCGAAACGGATTAAGCGGAAGATGATGAATGAATGAATGAATGAATATAGGTAATCTCATTGAGACACGGGGTCTCGTTTTAAAGAGAGTTGTTTAATCGATCATTTCTGTTAAAGCAGAGCTGATCACAGTGGTCATCTGGTGTGTAGAGGAAGGGAGTTGGTCTCATATTTATGATTTTAACATTTTATTTTGCTGCGCTGCATCAGGGTGAAGAAGTTCTGTCCCCCAAACACAACGCTGTGTTTGACGTTACTTTTTCTTCTGCGCATGCGGGTCACTTCATAGCTGTAGATCGTTCACACTGGAGTCCAGTTGGGGGTCACATTTAAATAATAACGTGAACGCACACACACAAAAAAAATCGTCTTTCTGCAAAAAATCGGAATTGAGCATCAAGACCTGCAGTGTGACCATAGCCTTGGACTACACAAACTTGAGTAAGTTATCATGAGTCATCAGGAAAAAAAAAAAAACACTATTAAATCAGTATAAAAGAAGTAGGACTGGTAATATTAACCAGGCCCTCCAGGATTTCACAATGTTGCGATCATGTCAATTGGCGAATCAGTGCAACTATTGCATGACCTTGCAACTTTGTCCAATCACCGCAACTTTCCCGCAATTTTGGCCAATCCTCATCAACTTCCACCAATTAAATTTGTCTCTGAGTGGCGATGAAACACTCAGTCTAACCAATCAAATGCATCACTGCACCGCATTCACTTCTGTGTTTATAGTGAGTATTAACAGAACACATCAGCAAAAAACAATGTGTGATTTTAAAAGAAACACCCATCCGCGAGGTTTCCAACACCTTCCCTTCATCAGTCTCCCCCAGTCTGCCAGTGGACGTCTCGCCATGTCTCTGTCCTGACCGCATGTACGAAGTGCTGGGTTTGTGTTGAAAAACGTCCACCTGCCCCAAAACCACCCCGTCGCGGGAGCACATGTGAGGAGAGACTCCATAAAACCACAAACAAGCACGCAAATCTAACACTACAGCCAGTGTTTGAACATTTTCTACATATTTACAGGTAAAATCATTACTACATCTTGTCAATGAGCTTTAAAGCTGTGAATACCCGGTCTGGACACAAACAGCCTCCCCCGCTACCACCGTAAATAAAAGATGTGTGTCTGAAGAGACAAGTGTGTGTGTCAAGATGCGCAGCAGATAGACAGGTAGGAGTTAGGCACGGAAAGAGAGAGAATATTGCCTGTAATTTTTTTCAGAAAAGCACAGACTCCAATAGACAATACAGAGCAACAGAATAAATTATTTATTTTTTTCCTCTCTGCTTGGAACTGAGTGGTTGGGGACCGTAGGGAGTTTTCAAATGAAGGTGCTGCCAATAATTTCCAAATCTCTACTCTTTAATAGACATTTAGTGCAATTTAGCTGTTGTAATGGATATTAAGATAAGATAAGATAAGATAAGCCTTTATTAGTCCCACAATGGGGAAATTCCAGGGTTGCAACAGCACAGGGATAGCAACACTCAGAGCAATAATCAGTGTTAAAGTGTTAAATCAATAATATTGTGTTAAAGCCTGTATTTGCTGTTGCACAAGAGTTTCTGCTTAATTTACAAGTCACTGTGACTGGAAATTTTTGACAATCCTGTGCTTTTCTTGTATTGTTACATAGAATATCATTGTAGTAAACTGCGAAAAAAAAAACATCTGCATTAAAATTTACAATTCTTCCCACAACTTAGTGCAAAAAAACTCAAAACATTGCAACTTTTAGTGCAACTTTTTAAAAAGCTCCCACGAATTCAGGCTTCTGGGGCCGCAACAATTATAAATACATCCCATGAAATCCTGGAGGGACTGATTAACATGTTAATATAATTAATTACAGTAGTTCAATTAGTAATTAATAACAACGTATTAAAAATTAAAAAATTAACACCTTCACATCTCTTCCCATTATATGTTCCTGTTAATGTACCAACATGCTGGCATGACTAATCCAGTGTTTTTCAGCGCAGAAAGCAGTTTCACTCCCATGTTCAACAGCATATGGGAGAAAGTGTGTTTAGAACCACAAAATATAAGACTGCTACAGCCGTGGACAAAATTGTTGGTACCCCTCTGTTAATGAAAGAAAAACCCACAATGGTCACAGAAATAACTTGAATCTGACAAAAGTGGTAATAAACAAAAATTCTATGAAAATAAACCAATGAAAATCAGACAATGCTTTTGAATTGTGGTTCAACAGAATTACTTTAAAAAATAAACTCATGAAACAGGCCTGGACAAAAATGATGGTACCCCTAGAAAAGATTGAAAATGATGTGACCATAGGGACATGTTCAACCAAGATGTATCCTCTAATTAACATCACAGGTGTCTACAAACTTGTAATCAGTCAGTCGGCCTATTTAAAGGGTGACAAGTAGTCACTGTACTGTTTGGTGACATGGTGTGTACAACACTAAACATGGACCAGAGGAAGCAAAGGAGAGAGTTGTCTCAGGAGATTAGAAAGAAAATTATAGACAAACATGTTAAAAGTAAAGGCTATAAGACCATCTCCAAGCAGCTTCATGTTCCTGTGACTACAGCTGCACATATTATTTAGAAATTTAAGATCCACGGGACTGTAGCCAACCTCCCTGGACGTGGCCACAGGAGGAGACGGATAATACGAATGGTAACAAAAGAGCCCAGAACAACCTCTAAACACATTCATGGTGAACTCCAAGGTCAAGGTACATCAGTGTCAGATCGCACTATCCGTCGTCGTTTGAGCCAAAGTGGACTTAATGGGAGACGACCAAGGAGGACACCACTGTTGAAAACAAATCATAATAAAGCCAGACTGGAATATGCCAAACTGCATGTTGACAAGCCACAAAGCTTCTGGGAGAATGTCCTATTGACAGACGAGACAAAACTGGAACTTTTTGGCAAGGCACATCAGTTCTATGTTCACAGACGCAAAAATGAAGCATACCAAGAAAAGAACACTGTCCCTACTGTGAAACATGGAGGAGGTTCTGTTATGTTCTGGGGCTGCTTTGCTGCATCTGGCACAGGGTGTCTTGAATCTGTGCAGGGTACAAGAAAATCTCAAGACTATCAAGATATTCTAGAGAGAAATGAGCTGCTCAGTGCCAGACAGCTTGGTCTCAGTCGCAGGTCATGGGTCTTGCAACAGGATAATGACCCAAAACACACACCCAAGAATGGCTACGAGCCAAACATTGGACTATTCTAAAGTGGCCTTCTATGAGCCCTGATCTAAATCCTATTGAACGTCTGTGGAAGGAGCTGAAACATGCCGTCTGGAGAAGGCACCCTTCAAACCTGAGACAACTGGAGCAGTTTGCTCATGAGAAGTGGGCCAAAATACCTGCTGAGAGGTGCAGAAGTGTCATTGACAGTTACAGAAATTATTTGATTGCCTCAAAAGGTTATGCAACAAAATATTAAGTTAAGGGTACCATCATTTTTGTCCAGGCCTGTTTCATGAGTTTGTTTTTTTAAAATAATTCTGTTGAACCACAATTCAAATGCATTGTCTGATTTTCATTAGTTAATTTTCATAGAATTTTTATTTATTACCACTTTTGTCAGATTCAAATTATTTCTGTGACCATTGTGGGTTTTTCTTTCATTAACAGCGGGGAACCAACAACTTTGTCCATGTCTGTACATCTTCACTTTTACAGAGACTTAGCTGACAGATGAAATCACGGACTCTAGAATAGCACTAGCTGAGCTAACAGTGCGTGCCAGACACAGTGCCGTCAATTTTAAGTAAGCGCCTCTGAGGGGAAGGAGGAGCTTACAGTCCTTGCTGTGATGCAAGGACTGCTTCCATGTTTTGTTCACAAGATGTGGAATATCTGACTGTGAAATGCAGACCCTTCTTCTTACTCCATGAACTGACAGAAGGCATCATTACAGCTGTATGTTCAGCCTACTAAGTGCAGACTAGAACCTAGCAGGCTATGGAAGAACTGTACAACACTCTCCCCTAGCTACAGACAGTTCACCCAGATGCTTTTCACATTGTTCCCGTGGATTTTAACAAAGCTAGTCTGAAGTCCGTGCTTCCTATACCAACAGTATTTTAAGTGGACTACAAGAGGGAATAATATTACTTATATTATAATATTACTTTTAATCAAATGTATTGATGATACGACTGTGAAAGGTACATTTTATGAAAAACAAATGCACAAATTATTTATTTATACACAGTGCATCCGGAAAGTATTCACAGCGCTTCACTTTTTCCACATTTTGTTATGTTACAGCCTTATTCCAAAATGGATTAAATTCATTTTTTCCTCAAAATTCTACACACAACACCCCATAATGACAACGTGGAAAAAGTTTTTTTTTTTGAGATTTTTGCTAATTTATTAAAAATTTAAAAAACTAAGAAATCACATGGGCGTAAGTATTCACAGCCTTTGCTCAATACTTTGTTGATGCACCTTTGGCAGCAATTATAGCCTCAAGTCTTTTTGAATATGATGCCACAAGCTTGGCACACCTATCTTTGGGCAGTTTCACCCATTCCTCTTTGCAGCACCTCTCAAGCTCCGTCAGGTTGGATGGGAAGCGTCAGTGCACAGCCATTTTCAGATCTCTCCATAGATGTTCAATTGGATTCAAGTCTGGGCTCTGGCTAGGCCACTCAAGGACATTCACAGAGTTGTCCTGAAGCCACTCCTTTGATATCTTGGCTGTGTGCTTAGGGTCATTGTCCTGCGGAAAGATGAACCGTCGCTCCAGTCTGAGGTCAAGAGCCCTCTGGAGCAGGTTTTCATCCAGGATGTCTCTGTACATTGCTGCATTCATCTTTCCCTCTATCCTGACTAGTCTCCCAGTTCTTGCCGCTGAAAAACATTCCCACAGCATGATGCTGTTACCACCATTGGCATGGTTATGAGCGGTGCCTGGTTTCCTCCAAACATGACGCCTGGCATTCACACCAAAGAGTTCAATCTTTGTCTCATCAAACCAGAGAATTTTGTTTCTCATGGTCTGAGAGTCCTTCAGCAAACTCCAGGTAAGCTGCCATGTGCCTTTCACTAAGGAGTTGCTTCTCTCTGGCCACTCTACCATACAGGCTTGATTGGTGGATTGCTGCAGAGATGGTTGTCCTTCTGGATAGTTCTCCTCTCTCTACAGAGGAACACTGGAGCTCTGACAGAGTGACCATCAGGTTCTTGGTCACCTCCATGACTAAGGCCTTTCTCCCCCAGTCGCTCAGTTTAGATGGCTGGCCAGCTCTAGGAAGAGTCCTGGTGGTTCTGAACTTCTTCCATTTACAGATGATAGAGGCCACTGTGCTCATTGGGACCTTCAAAGCAGCAGAATTTTTTCTGTACCCTTCCCCAGATTTGTACCTCAAGATAATTCTGTCTCGGAGATCTACAGACAATTCCTTTGACTTCATGCTTGACAGTGCATGTCAGAGCACAAACCAACTGTGGGACCTTATACAGACAGGTGTGTGCCTTTCCAAATCATGTCCAATCAACTGAATTTACCCCAGGTGGACTCCAATTAAGCTATAGAAACATGTCAAAGATGATCAGTGGAAACAGGATGCATCTGAGCTCAATTTTGAGCTTCATGGCAAAGTCTGTGAATGCTTATGTACATGTGATTTCTAGATTTTATTTGTAATAAACCTGCAAAAATATATATATAAAAAAACTTTTCACATTGTCATTATGGCGTATTGTGTGTAGAATTTTGAGGAAAAAAATTAATTTAATCCCTTTTAGAATAAGGCTGTAGCATAAAATGTGGAAAAAGCAAAGTGCTGTGAATACTTTCTGGATGCACTATACAGCCGTGGACAAAATTGTTGGTACCCCTCTGTTAATGAAAGAAAAACCCACAGTGGTCACAGAAATAACTTGAATCTGACAAAAGTGGTGATAAATAAAAAGTCTATGAAAATTAACCAATGAAAATCAGACAATGCTTTTGAATTGTGGTTCAGCTGAATTATTTAAAAAAACAAACTCATGAAACAGGCCTGGACAAAAATGATGGTACCCTTAACTTAATATTTTGTTGCATAACCTTTTGAGGCAATCACAGCAATCAAACGATTTCTGTAACTATCAATGAGACTTCTGCACCTCTCAGCAGGTATTTTGGCCCACTCCTCATAAGCAAACTGCTCCAGTTGTCTCAGGTTTGAAGGGTGCCTTCTCCAGACGGCATGTTTCAGCTCCTTCCACAGATGTTCAATAGGATTTAGATCACGGCTCATAGAAGGCCACTTTAGAATAGTCCAATGTTTGGCTCTTAGCCATTCTTGGGTGTTTTTAGCTGTGTGTTTTGGGTCATTATCCTGTTGCAAGACCCATGACCTGCGACTGAGACCAAGTTGTCTGGCACTGGGCAGCACATTTCTCTCTAGAATACATTGATAATCTTGAGATTTCATTGTACCCTGCACAGATTCAAGACACCCTGTGCCAGATGCAGCAAAGCAGCCCCACAACATAACAGAACCTCCTCCATGTTTCACAGTAGGGACAGTGTTCTTTTCTTGGTATGCTTCATTTTTGCGTCTGTGAACATAGAGCTGATGTGCCTTGCCAAAAAGTTCCAGTTTTGTCTTGTCTGTCCATAGGACATTCTCCCAGAAGCTTTGTGGCTTGTCAACATGCAGTTTGGCAAATTCCAGTCTGGCTTTTTTATGATTTGTTTTCAACAGTGGTGTCCTCCTTGGTCATCTCCCATGAAGTCCACTTTGGCTCAAACAACGATGGATGGTGCGATCTGACACTGATGTACCTTGACCTTGGCGTTCACCTTGAATGTGTTTAGAGGTTGTTCTGGGCTCTTTTGTTACCATTCGCATTATCCGTCTCTTCCATTTTTCATCAAGTTTCCTCCTGCGGCCACGTCCAGGGAGGTTGGCTACAGTCCCGTGGATCTTAAATTTCTGAATAATATGAGCAACTGTAGTCACAGGAACATCAAGCTGCTTGGAGATGGTCTTATATCCTTTACCTTTAACATGCTTGTCTATAATTTTCTTTCTAATCTCCTGAGACAACTCTCTCCTTTGCTTCCTCTGGTCCATGTTTAGTGTGGTACACACCATGTCACCAAACAGCACAGTGACTTCTTGTCACCCTTTAAATAAGCCGACTGACTGATTACAAGTTTGTAGACACCTGTGATGTTAATTAGAGGACACAAATTGGTTGAACATGTTCCTATGGTCACATCATTTTCAATCTTTTCTAGGGGTACCATCATTTTTGTCCAGGCCTGTTTTTACACACACACACACACACACACACACACACACACACACACACACACACACACACACACACACACACACACACACACACACACACATACACAAACTCAATTCCCAGCCCTAATAATTAAAAAAAACAACACCCAATGGAGAAATAATTCTCCATTTCACACAGCAAAAAAAGGGGGGGGGCATCTTTAATTGAAACTCACCAAGAGAAAAAAAAAAATTCCATCAACAAACAGTTTTTCAACAAAAAGGAAGAGCCACCAATGTTTAAATAATCCCCCATTTTATAAAATAAGATAAGCCTTTATTAGTCCCACAATAGAGAAATTCCAAAATAATTTTTATCTGTCTTTAGAAGGGGTGCCAAGTTGCCAACAGTGGAGCAGTGTTTCCTCTGGCTTAAAGACCTTGGCGTGGTGGCAACATATTTTTTCCGGGAAGGGGGGGGAGCAGAAAACACATGGTACTATTGTAATTGGAATATGTTCATTTTACACTATTTATTTCTTTTATTTTACACAGTAACTTTGCATTTGGAACTTACCATTTGAAGTATTGTACAACCGAGGCTTGAATGTTGGAATATTGGGCCAGTTGGGGTCCCACCCAGACGTCCTGTATTTGGACTTTTTACTGGTGTCATCCTTCTCTCCTTCCTCTGCTCTCACCTCTCCTGGACCCTCTGCCTGAACACTTTCCTCTCCGTGGCTCCTCTCTTCTGTCTCATCTTTCCCTCTCTAAGCTCTGTCTAATTCAGGTTCTCTCTCCGTCTATGGTGGTATACAAACAGGTTAGAAAATACCAAGTGTCTTGTTTTGTCCTGCACGATTTTTTTTGTCATGGTTTACATAAATGACAAAAATGTGTATTTTTTTTTGGTATTTTTATTTTAGTTCCCCCCCCCCCCATTGAGAAAGAGTAAGAAAGAGAAGGGGGAAAAAAAACATTCATAACAGTACTTTACTCATGCATACTTAAATTATATGATCAGAGGTGAGTATAGTAGCCAGAAATTCAACTCATGTAAAAGCAGTGCTATGAAATTAATAATTAAAAACAGACAACCAAAAATTTCTAGTTAAGGGTACAAACAGCACCCACTTAAAAACATGAGTAATGAATACAGTCTTGAAGGTTTGATGTTTTTCTCCAAAATTTAAAACAATTTTCTTACAGTTTTCTACTTTTCTCTATAAATTTATCTAAATTTGCAACCATTTTCCTCATTTGTAATTTTCCTTTGTAAAATTATGACTTTTCTTGTATATTTGAGACATTATTATAAACTTGTAGATTATTTTATAACTATTTTTTGTCTATTTTTTTTTATAAATTTGAAACACACTGTGGTAAAAGTTTGACTTTTTTTCCCTTATACAATTTACACTTTTGACCATAATTTTGCAGAGTCAGAACAGAACAATAATTTAACTCTGATTTCAAAGGAAAAAAATATTAATAAAATTATACTTGATGAAATAAATTAACTTAATTACCAAAGATTCAGTTATTTCTGTTATAATATTTCTATATATTATAGATTTTTTTAGAACTCTCCTCAGCAACCAGACAGCAGGAAAAACCTCCCTTATTTTGAAATCCAAATGTTGGTATGTTTAGTTTGTCTGAAGGCTGCTGACTGATAAAGCCACTGACTTCATGAATTTCTGTGAGCTTAACTTGCCAGGTACATAATTATGAACATAAATTAATTAATATTGTAGTGGTTGGTAGGGCTGTGCGAAATGACCAAAATTTCATATCACGATATAATTAATCTTAAAGGGCCTATATCATGCTATTTTAAGCCTTTCAGAGTAAACTATATGCATGTATGTGATAGTATATTACCTTTGGTACACCAGAGAATGAATTTCTTATGAAATATGAGTTATTTTCACGAGCCCGGAAGTAAGATGCCTCGATCTCTGAGGCTCTGCCTCTCCTTCTTGTGGCTGCCGCCCATTTCATGACGTAACCCCTGAGCCGGCTGCTGCAGCGTGTCGCTGGGTCCCGCCCACGAAAACAACATCTACAGTAAACTTTAGAAAAGATGGATGAGCATGTTGAACTCTTTAGCCTCCTGTTATTATTTTAGCCTATAATGTTATTCTTATGTAGTGTATGGTTAATTACGTTTAATATTATGATTTTAGCCTCTGCATTCTGGTCTATTTTGACCATTTCTGACGAGTAGGCTTTTCTTTAGGAAGGCTGAACAAACTCCTAAATCTCTCACAGCCAAAGACACATTTACGCCACTTAGAAGACATTGTCTTACGTAAAAAAGCAAACAGTTGTTGTCACTGAGCAGATTAGGTGCGAGAGGAACTACTTCTTCACAGCGTCAATGCTAAAGTGAAAGAGTTTTGCCGATCACCGCTCCGTTAGCTGCGCGGAGAAAGTGGGTGTGTGCATTAGCCTGGGGGCGGTGCTGGCAGCACAGGCACTTCCTGGAGTGGGCGGCTCACCCACGTTCATACGTATGAACGTGGGGACCCAGTCATTATCAGGGACAGGGCGGAGCAGCAGCTCAGAGAGCAGGGTTGAGGAGGAATACTCAGAGATGCGTGAATGGAGCAAAATACCACTTTGGGGGTGATTCTGGTGAGGAATTAACATTATAACATGCTTAAAAGCTCAAAAAAGTCGATTTTGCATGATATAGGCCCTTTAATTGACGATAATGATATATGTCGCAATATACATTTTCTGTAAATTATATAGTTTATATATGATAACCAGTAAAGGGGACCATCTCTTCTTCTACATTTTGAATTACATACTGAAAAAAAAATCAATTGTACAAATTCATGTCATTAATTTTATGCATTTTTTCCCTCTTAATTTTGCAGTGTTATAAAATAGTTTTTTTTAATGTGTATTTGAGATGACCTCAGCTTTATTCATTATTGCTACTTGCCTAATAAAAAGTTATTAGAAATCAAGATACATTAAGAGCCAGTTTGTTCCTGTGAGACGTTTTAATTTATTTATCATTTATTTTGTGTGTATGCGGCCACTGTCACACTTTTGCAGCTTTAATTTTTTTCAGACAAAATTAAGAAACTCGGCAGTGATTTAAACCAGAACGATGGTCTGATACACTATAATGTTTCCTATTAATGACAAGTTAGCATCATCATTTAGCATTTGCTGTTTTATAATATATGAGCGAGAGAGAGAGAGAGAGAGAGAGAAAGTTAATGTTACTTACCTCCAATTAAAATGAGGTTTGAGGACTATCCTCTTTGATGCAGCACAGTGGAGAAAAAGTCCCACGACCCTCGCACAAAAATAGCGGCAAAACATTAGCTTGCTGTTAGCTGCTGTGGCACACCTGGTGCACCACTGGGAGAGAGGCGGGTTAGTGATGAGTTGAAACGGGTATGTGTCTTTTAAATCCCAATATAAACGATACAGTTTTATATGAAACGGTAGACTTTTTTTATCGCGTCAACAATATATATCATCATATTGCACAGCCCTAGTGGTTGGTGAAGTCTTCTTCTTCTTTTAGATTTGATTGCCGGTTGGCAACCAGCTTACAGGTGCATTACCGCCACGTACTTCACTCTCTCTGGTCAGGAGCTGTATTCACTCTGGATTCTATCACTCGTGGAGCCTCTCTATGGTTGGTGAAGTCAATCCTCAGTGATTCAGTCACTCTTGTCTTTCCCTGCATATGAAGCCTAACCACACCTGTTTGCTAAGCTTAGCAAATTGTTCCCATTACCAGTGGTTTAAAACCATGATAAATGCTTCCACTGCTTACTTACACACGTGGACAAAATTGTTGGTACCCCTCTGTTAATGAAAGAAAAACCCACAATGGTCACAGAAATAACTTGAATCTGACAAAAAGTGGTAATAAAAAAAAAGTCTATGAAAAGTAACCAATGAAAATCAGACAATGCTTTTGAATTGTGGTTCAGCTGAATTATTTTAAAAAACAAACTCATGAAACAGGCCTGGACAAAAATGATGGTACCCTTAACTTAATATTTTGTTGCATAACCTTTTGAGGCAATCACTGCAATCAAACAATTTATGTAATTGTCAATGAGACTTCTGCACCTCTCAGCAGGTATTTTGGCCCACTCCTCATAAGCAAACTGCTCCAGTTGTCTCAGGTTTGAAGGGTGCCTTCTCCAGACGGCATGTTTCAGCTCCTTCCACAGATGTTCAATAGGATTTAGATCACGGCTCATAGAAGGCCACTTTAGAATAGTCCAATGTTTTGCTCTTGCTCTTAGCCATTCCTGGGTGTTTTTAGCTGTGTTCTGGGGCATTATCCTGTTGCAAGACCCACGACCTGCGACTGAGACCAAGCTGTCTGACACTGGGCAGCACATTTCTCTCTAGAATATCTTGACAGTCTTGAGATTTTATTGTACCCTGCACAGATTCAAGACACCCTATGCCAGATATAGCAAAGCAGCCCCACAACATAACAGAACCTCCTCCATGTTTCACAGTAGGGACAGTGTTCTTTTCTTGGTATGCTTCATTTTTGCGTCTGTGAACATAGAGCTGATGTGCCTTGCCAAAAAGTTCCAGTTTTGTCTTGTCTGTCCATAGGACATTCTCCCAGAAGCTTTGTGGCTTGTCAACATGCAGTTTGGCAAATTCCAGTCTGGCTTTTTTATGATTTGTTTTCAACAGTGGTGTCCTCCTTGGTCGTCTCCCATTAAGTCCACTTTGGCTCAAACAACGATGGATGGTGTGATCTGACACTGATGTACCTTGGAGTTCACCTTGAATGTGTTTAGAGGTTGTTCTGGGCTCTTTTGTTACCATTCGCATTATCCGTCTCTTCCATTTTTCATCAAGTTTCCTCCTGCAGCCACATCCAGGGAGGTTGGCTACAGTCCCGTGGATCTTAAATTTCTGAATAATCTGTACAACTGTAGTCACAGGAACATCAAGCTGCTTGGAGATGGTCTTATAGCCTTTACCTTTAACATGCTTGTGTATAATTTTCTTTCTAATCTCCTGAGACAACTCTCTCCTTTGCTTCCTCTGGTCCATGTTTAGTGTGGTACACACCATGTCACCAAACAGCACAGTGACTACTTGTCACCCTTTAAATAGGCCGACTGACTGATTACAAGTTTGTAGACATCTGTGATGTTAATTACAGGACACATCTTGGTTGAACATGTCCCTATGGTCACATTATTTTCAATCTTTTCTAGGGGTACAATCATTTTTGTCCAGGCCTGTTACATGAGTTTGTTTTTTAAAGTAATTCTGTTGAACCACAATTCAAAAGCACTGTCTGATTTTCATTGGTTTATTTTCATAGAATTTTTATTTATTACCACTTTTGTCAGATTCAAGTTATTTCTGTGACCACTGTGGGTTTTTCTTTCATTAACAGAGGGGTACCAACAATTTTGTCCACGTGTGTACCCCTTTTTCTTTTTTCCCACATTTAAAGTATTTTAATAAGCTCACGCTTCTCTCGGACAGCAACACTAGAAAAACACTCTGCCTGCCGACTGACTGTCACGTGGGCGGCACGCCTCTGAACTCTGTCGCACAGATACGTGCATTGTTAGTATGCATTGTTCATGTGCGTGCTTGCGGAGCGTCATTCCTTAATTTATTTTTCTTAAATTTATAATCCCTCTTAGCATGGCGGCATAACTTCAAGGGTGGCGGCCCACCATGTAGAAATGTTACCAGAGGAAACCCTGTGGAATGTTCTGTAGCCAATACGTCATTTGTTTCATTGTTTATGATACTGCATTCAGTGGTGTGTTCATTTTACAGACACAAATTTCTGTTCCACTCACTCCTGGGTTTACAACAGGGGTGTCCAATCATGTGCCATGGAGGGCCAAGACCCTGCAGGCTTTAACTCTACCAGTGTCTTCAACAGCAGATTTTACTGAATTTCTTCCCACTGATTGCTGATCAGTGAAAACACCTGCTGAAGAGACTGGGTAGAAGTGAAAACCTGCAGGGTCGTGGCCCTCCATGGCACATGATTGGACACCACTGGTTTACAAATTGTTGCATATTTAGATAGCATATCTTTTGTATCATAACACCCTTGTAGAATTTTAACATTATTATAGATAGACAGATGTACAATGGATATAAAAAGTCTACACACCTCTGTTCAAATGCCAGGTTTTTGTGATGTAATTAAATGAAACCAAGATAAATCATTTCAAAACTTTTTCCACCATTAATGTGACCTATAACCTGTACCACCCAATTGAAAAACAAACAAATCTTTTAAGGGGAAAAAAAAAAAAAAAAAAAAAAAACTTAAATAACCTGGTTGCATAAATATGCACACCCTTAAACTAATACTTTGTTGCAGCACCTTTGGCTTTTATTACAGCACTCAGTCTTTTTGGGTAGGAACCTATCAGCGTTGCACATCTTGATGTGGCAACATTTGCCCACTCTTCTTTGCAAAAATGCTCCACATCTGTCAGACTGCAAGGGTATCTCCTGTGCACAGCCCTCTTCAGATCACCCCACAGATGTTCGACTGGATTCAGGTCTGGATTCTTAGACCTTAATCTTCTTCTGGTGAAGCCACTCTTTTGTTCATTTGGATATGTGCTTTGTTTGCTTTGATTTAGCTACTTTAGCTACCAGTACAGGCTGCAGCTTTGATGTAATTGGTTATAGTGAAACTTGGCTGAACGATAAGTCATACATAGACATCTTAAACCTTGGTGTCTGTCTGTATATCTCTTGTAGACATGTCAGTGTTTATGATGATATTGTTATTGAAGACTGTCATATTGACTCTCTTTTTGTTGAGATACATGTCAAAAATGGGAAAAAATTTAATTGTAGGTGTGATTTATCGCCCCCTGGACACTGACCTTAATATTTTCACAACCAAACTGGAAGAAATTTTATTCTCAATCAACAACGAAAATAAAAGTTGTATTCTCCTTGGAGACTTCAACATTGACCTTTCCAGGAATGATGCAGCTAAAAATGACTTTATGAATACACTACACTCCTCTTCCTTCTTCCCTACCATTAATACCTATACTGTACTAGAATCACTCACTCCACCAAGTCCATTATTGATAACTGTCAATCCTAGCATTCTCTTAGAGCTTACTAGTCAGGACTTTATGAACTTTTTCAATAATAAAATTTCATCTATCAGAGATAAAATCAATCAGATTCTTCCCACCGTTAACTTAAATACAGTAACTACTACAACTCCTTCAACTGATATCTGTTTGGATGAGTTTACTCCAACTGACCTTTTAGAGTTAGACAAAATAATTTCCTTATCCAAGCCTTCAAGTTGTCTTTTAGACCCTATTCCTACCAGGTTATTTAAAGAAGGTCTTTCCATTTATTGGTAGCTTTATTCTTCAAATAATCAATTCTTCATTAACTCTAGGCCATGTACCGCAGGCTTTTAAAACTGCTGTAATTAAACCCTTACTCAAAAAGTCAACGCTGGATCCAGGAGTTATAGCTAACTATAGACCAATCTCTAATCTCCCTTAGAAAGAGTTGTTGCTATACAATTATTTGACCACTTGCAGGGAAATGGTTTACTTGAAGAGTTTCAATCTGGGTTTAGAATCCATCATAATACTGAAACAGCCTTAGAGAAGGTCACTAATGACCTCCTGATCGCATCTGATAATGGACTTGTTTCTGTACTTGTCCTTTTAGACCTTAGTGCAGCTTTTGATACTATCGATCAGAATATTTTACTTGATAGATCAGAACACTATATTGGACTTAATGGAACTTTGTTGCAGTGGTTTAGATCTTATTTATCTGGTAGGTTCCAGTTTGTTCATGTCAATAACGAGTTTTCTTTCAACTCAAAGCTCAGTCATGGAGTTCCACAGGGATCTGTGCTAGGCCCTACTCTTTTTAGTTTATATATGCTTCTGCAAGGCAACATTATTAGAAAGCACTGTATACATTTTCATTGTTATGCAGATGACACACAATTATACCTGTCAATGAAGCCAGATGATAGCAATCAATTAGCCAAGTTAGAAGCCTGTCTTAAGGAAATCAAAGCTCAGATGACTGGTAATTTCCTGCTATTAAATTCAGATAAGACTGAAGTCATTCTTGTTGGTCCAAAAAACCTTAGAAATACCTTTCCAAATCAAACTTTTAGTTTGGATGTGGTTACTCTTTCTCTTAATAGCTCTGTGAGGAACCTTGGAGTTATTTTTGATCAAGATCTGTCTTTCAATTCACATATTAAATTCGTTTCTAAGACTGCCTTCAATCATTTACGTAATATTGCCAAAATTAGGAGCATCTCGTCTCAGAGTGATGCTGAGAAACTGAGCCACGCTTTTGTAAGCTCTAGATTAGATTATTGTAACTTTTTATTATCGGGTTGTCATAAAACATCTTTAAAAAGTCTTCAGTTGATCCAAAATGCTGCAGCAAGAGTTTTAACAGGTACTAGAAAGAGAGATCATATCTCTCTGGTTCTGGCCTCCCTTCAGTGGCTTCCCATAGAGTTTAGAATTAAGTTTAAAATCCTTCTTCTTACTTACAAAGCTCTAAACAATCAGGCCCCTTTTTATTTAAAAGATCTGATACTACCCTATTATCCTAACAGAGCACTACGCTCCCAAAATACTGGATTACTTGTAATACCTAGAATCTCCAAAAGTACAATGGGAGGCAGAGCCTTCAGTTATCAAGCTCCTCTCCTGTGGAACCAGAATCTGGATTCGGGAGTCAGACTCGATCTCTGTTTTTAAGAATAGGACTAAAACCTTCCTTTTTGATATAGCCTACAATTAGGGAGGGATCATGTGTCTCTGAACCCTCCCTTAGTTATGCTGCTAATAGATTTTGACAGCCGGGGGACCTCCAATAATGCACTGGGCTTCACTCTCAATGAAATATTTTTTTTTGCTGGTCATTAACATCTGTTTGTTCTCTCCCATAGATTGAGTCCCCATCGTGCTGTTTGCTCTCTACTTGTCTGTTTTCATCTTCTCTATCCCCTCACCCCCCAGCCAGTCGCAGCAGATGACTGCCCCTCCCTGAGCCTGGTTCTGCTGGAGGTTTCTTCCTGTTAAAAGGGAGTTTTTCCTCTCCACCATCACCAAGCGCTTGCTCACTGGGGATCGCCCGATTGCTGGGGTCTTTCTGCAACTGTGGGGGTTTCCCCTACAGTTGAAAGTGCTATGAGATGACTGTTGTTGTGAAATGGCGCTATATAAATAAAGTTGAATTGAATCGGCTCTGCGATGGACTGGCGATCCGTCCAGGGTGTACCCTGCCTCTCGCCCAAAGATGCTGGGATAGGCTCCAGCCCCCCCACGACCCGAAAAAGATTAAGCGGAAGAAGATGAATGAATGAATTGAATTGACCTTGCCGTCAGGCCCTCAATCTTGCGACATAAACCAAAAACAAAAATACTTAATGAAGAAACCTTACAACGACTGAGTGAGGACTTGCATGTCAAGGCATGGGATAGAATCTACAATTGTAGTGATGCTGATGCTGCGTTTGACGCCTTGACCAAGGAAATAACAGAATCCATCCAGAGAATAATTCCTGTCAAGACTATCACATGTAATCGTACTATTCAACATCCATGGCTTTCTAAGGGCATAATAAAATCTATTAAGTACAAAAATAAAATTATATAAACGCTACATAAAAAATCCAAATATTAACAATAAAAATGTATATACTAATTATAGAAATAAATTAACACATATTATTAGAAAGAGTAAGAGTAATTACTATGCAGAACTTATAAATGCATCACAGGGTGATTCCAAGAAATCCAGGAGAATACTAAATAAGGTTCTAAACAGGGACCAAAAAGCCCCCACACTTCTGAACAATAACGCGGTCAGTAATCTCACCAGTAATACCACTCTCACTGACAAATTTAATAATTATTTTGTCTCTATTGAAGAAAATTTATCTAATAAAATTAACCAACCCCAGGCTGCCGCTTTCAAACACTATCTATCAGGAAACTACCGGAATTCTTTCTTCCTGAAGCCAACTGATTGTGAGGAAGTCTGGAAAATCATCAAGGACATGAAGAACTCGAACTCTGCTGGTGCTGAAGTTTCCAGCAAAATTTTGAAAAGTATCATTAATCTAATACTGGAACCCCTTACCTACTGCATTAATCTGTCTCTAATCTCCGGAGTAGTGCCACAAATAGCAAAAATTGCACAAATTATACCAATTTATAAATCAGGTGATAAGAATGACTTGCCTTATTATAGTCCAATATCCATTCTACCTACTCTTTCAAAGCTTTTGGAAAGAGTAGTTTATAACAGACTTACCAGTTACCTTGATAAGTTCAACATTATTATCCCATCTCAGTATGGCTTCAGAAAGAAACACACTACCTATATGGCAATACTTGACCTAAATGAAAAAAATCAATGATGCAATTGAAAGAGGTAACTATGGTATTGGCATTTTTTTAGACCTGTCTAAAGCATTTAATACCATTAACCATGACATCCTAATTAATAAATTACAACATTACGGTATCAGAAGCCTTGCATTAGATTGGTTTATTAATTATCTGTCTGGAAGTCTTCGGTATGTTTATATAAATAACCACAAGTCATCATATAAATCCATCGATCATGGGGTTCCCCAGGATTCCATTTTAGGACCATTTCTATTCATTTTGTATATAAATGACATTGCTAACTCCTCGTCTCTACTACATAAAGTACTGTTTGCTGATGACACTAATTTATTTTTTGCTCACCAGAAACCAAATGAACGTGAACAGAAAACAAATAGTGAACTTATGAAAATAGACACCTGTCTTCAGTGTAAGAAACTTTCACTTAATATCAGTAAAACTAATTATATTATATTCCGTTCCAATAGAAAGCCAGACACCAAGGAACTTTGCCCCAAAATTAATGGACAGAATATTACAAGAGTTAGCTCTATAAAATTCTTGGGGGTCCTCATTGATGAATTTCTCAATTTCAAATGTCACATTGACGATCGAACCAAGAAACTGGCCAAATATGAAGCTCTGTTTTTTAAAGTGAGACATTTTCTACCACTTTCAGCATTTCTCACTCTATATAAAACTTTATTTGAGCCTCACTTACATTACTGCAATATCACATGGGGTAACACATTTCCAACTCACCTAAAAAAGCTAGTAATTCTCCAAAAGAAAGTCATACGTGCCTTATCATAGTCTGAATATAATTCTCCTACTAGTCATCTTTTCCATCGTTATAATCTTCTCAGACTTGCTGAGCATAATTACTTCCAGAATGCCTGTATAATGTATCAGGTTGTCCACAAACTCAGCTATAAATTATGTTAACTCATTCCAACCTTCCTTCCCATGCACACGTATACCACTAGAAATAAAAACCAAATTACTGGGAAAAAGCGAAGACTAAAATCCACCAGGTTTAGTATTCTGTGCAGAGGACCGCAGATTTGGAATAAGCTTGATGAGAATCTAAAAATGTCACCTTCCATCTCCATCTTCAAGAAAAAACTAAAAATGCAACTCCTATCATTATATATTTAATCTGCTATTTGTTACACAAACTTGCTTACTGATGAGTTGTTACACCATTGTAATTTTGTTTTATATGTTGATTCACTCCAATAGTATTTAATAACTTGACTATATATCTTGAACTCACCTACTATTTCAGTGTAAACAAGTGCTGGGATTATGTGCTATGTCTGTCATATGTTTGTTTGTTCTTTCACACAAAGACAGACTGACTTCCGTCATTATTTCATTGTAGAATTGGGGTCCCTACTAAAAGCTTTAAATAGCTTATTTGATGACCCATTCACACTCCAAAACAATGTTAAAAAAAAAGCCTATTGTATACTGCTAATCATGCTGTTGATAACTCATATTGTAATTCATTCATGCTGTTGATAATGTGTGATGTGTGTGTGAATAAACTAAACTGAAACTTTGGGTCATTGTTCAAGATGAAGTCAAGATGAAGTTCCTCTTCAGCTTTCTAGCAAACACCTTAAGGCAGGGGTGTCCAATCATGTGCTATGGAGGGCCAAGACCCTGCGGGCTTTACCTCCAACCAGTGTCTTCAACAGCAGATTCCACTGAATTTCTTCCCAATGATTGCTGATAAGTGAAAACATCTGCTGAAGAGACTGGGTAGAAGAGAAAACCTGCAGGGTCTTAGCCCTCCAAGGCACATGATTTGACACCCCTACCTTAAGGTTTTGTGCTAACACTGATTGGTATTTAGAACTGTTCATAATTCCCTCCACCATGACTAAGGCCCCAGGTCCAGCTGAAGAAAAACAACCCCAAACCATGATGCTGCTACCACCATGCATCACTGTAGGTATGGTGTTCTTTTGGTGATGAGCAGTGTTGTGTTTGTGCCAAATATACCTTCTGGAATTATGGCCAGTAAGTTCAACCTTGGTTTCATCGGACAATAACACATTTTCCCACATGCCTTTGGGAGATTTCAAATGTGTTTTTGCAAAATGTAGCCGGACTTGGATGTTTTTCTTTGTAAGATAAGGGTTCCGTCCTTGCTACCCTAGACGGGAGATTGTTGTCACATGTACTAAACAGCCAGTACTTGCCAGAAATTCCTGCAGCTCCTTCAATCTTGCTGTCGGCCTCCTGGCAGCCTCCCTGACCAGTTTTCTTCTAGTCTTTTCATCAATTTTGGAGGGACGTCCAGTTCTTGGTAATGTCACTGTTTTGCCATATTTTCTCCACTTGATGACTGTCGTCACTGTGTTCCATGGTATAGTTAATGCCTTGGAAATTCTTTTGTACCCTTCTCGTGACTGATACCTTTGAACAATGAGATCCCTCTGATGCTTTGGGAGCTCTCTGTGGACCATGGCTTGTTCTGTAAGCTGTGACTACAAAAATGTCAGAAAAAGCCTACTAAAACAACTGAACTTTATTTGGGGTGAATTACAGGCACTTTAAATGATGGCAGGTGTGTGCCGGCTCCCATCTAACATGAGTTTGAATGTGATTGGTTAATTCTGAACACAGCCACATCCCCAGTTATAAGAGGGTGTGCATATTTATGCAAACAGATTATTTTAAGTTTTTCCCCTTGAAAGACTTCAATTCATATTACAATTGGGTTGTACAGGTTGTAGGTCACATTAACGGAGGAAAAAGTTTTGAAATGATTCATCTTGGTCTCATTTTTTTACATCACAAAAACCTGGCATTTGAACAGGGGTGTGTAGACTTTTTAAATCCACTGTATATAGTTCTATACATGTACGTTATGCATCTGACAGACCCATGCTTCCCTTCTTCGTGCACTCAAATCATATTGAAAAACAAAATGTTCACCAACAACCATATGCCAGTCAGTGTTTGGGTCATGCTGCTGGATATCTGAACTCAGAAAATCCCTCATTACAAACATTCTTCAGGAGATCATAGGGTCTAAAGTTCTGCTTGTCTAGTAACAGTCTCCTTTTTGTTAGTGTTCAACACGCATGAATTTCCTTCTCTACAGTCACATGATGTAACAAAACCCTTATTTATGGGTTTCCCTTATTTCAGTTTTAAATTAACAGAGGCATTCTTAAAAAGAGTAAACACTGTTCTTTTTACTACACTGCATTAAAACAATCCTTTGAAGCATTTTCCACAATTTTAAATCATATCTCATGCTCATCAGATGGAAAATTAGTAAATCTCAAAAGAGGATTATGGGGATCAGGTGCTCGGTTTCATTCCATTTCATTAATTCACTTTAACTGACTGTTAGTCAAGTGTCCCTACAATCCCACAGCAACCTACAAAGATCAATGATTATGATTTTACATTACTCAATTTGGCAAAAGGTAAAGCTCAAAAATTTCCTTAACTACGAGTCACTAAGGGATACATGCTTTTCTTTTTTCAAATTTCAACTCTCACTATTCAATTTTCTTTTGCAATTCAATATCAAATTTATACACAAACCCACATCCATAATGAACTATATCTATACTTTACAGCAGGGAAAATAAGTATTGAACACGTCAACATTTTTCTCAATTACTCTGATGGAGCCATTGACCTTAGATTTTCACCAGATATCAGAAACAACCCAAGTAATCTATACATACAAAGAAATCAAGGCAACTGTTCACAAAACAAGTTATATTTAATAAAGTGGAATGACACAGGAAATAAGTATTGAACATGCATGGTGAAATTCAATTAATATTTAGTAGAAAAGCCTTTGTTGGTAATAACAGCTTCCAGATGCCTCCTGTATGGAGAATCTAGGTGCAGGAATTGCTCAGGAGTGATTTTAGCCCATTCTTCCACACAAACTGTCTTCAAATTTTGAAGGTTCCATGGGTGTCTTCTATGAACTCTGATCTTCAGTGCGTTCCATAGATTTTCAATTGGATTCAGAAATGGTGACTGACTGGGCCATTCTAGCAGCTTTGCTTTCCTTCTCTGGAGCCAGTTGAGTTTCCTTGGCTGTGTGTTTGGGATCATTGTCTTGCTGAAATGTCCACCCTTGTTTCATCTTCAGCATCTTGGCAGATGGCAACAGATTCTTATCAAGGATGTCTCTGTACATTTGTACACATTTTATCAGTGTGTGCCGTTAAAATAATTTACCTGTTGTCGATGGTTGCTGACAGCTGAGCTGCTTCCGTTATGCTGGCTAATATGTTAACTACAGTAAATGGGTGAATTACAGGAGCAGTTTACTGTTGTTCGTGTTCTCCATGATTGTCACGGTAATATCAGCCTTCATTCTGATTATTAGTGCATCTCGGTAAATTAGAATACCGTAATTCGTAATTTTAAAAAAAAGATAACCATAATCATTACAAATAAATTCAAAACAACTTAAACGTCTAGGCCCAGCAAGGTTTCAAACTGGATGGACTAGCTTGTTATTTTCTTTTTTTACTTTAATGGAGTTGAATATTACTCTAGTTTGTTTTTAACATGCACTTACAACAGCCTTTATGGAGCAGCAGAGCTGTTATTTGAGTTTTTACACTTAAACATCTATTATTTAATTGTGTTGCTACAAACACTTCTGATTAAACTGTAAAGTTCAAGTTTCCAACTCATGTTTGATGGGTCATTATTTTATTTAGCTATGGGAACTTTTGATAATAGGCTACATTATATTAATATAACGAGTGCAGGCTTAAACAGGTGAGGTAAAACATGACCTAGAGCCCCAAACAGGAGCTGTGCCAGCAGGAAGCTGAGCTGGCGGACATGACAGAAATAATCCCGATTAGTCGACTAATCAAAAAAGTAGTCGTTAGATTTGTCCACGACCAAAATAACTGCTAGTTGCAGCCCTACTCTCACATTGCAAATATTTCTCTCTACCGTTTTACAGTATTTACTGTTCTTCATAAATAATTAAACAGACAGTAATTTGTTTATCTTTTGTTCATATAAAAGACAAACCTATAGACAGTAATTTGCATTGAAAAAGGTTGGAAATTTAGTTCAAATAAACTTTAGCATGCCATAGTCCAATTTGAACATATTAAACATAATTTTGCAACCACTAAAACAGGCTGGTGAGTAAAAAGTTAATGTCCAAGCCCTGAATACAGACTTTCAGAATAGGAATCTTGTTCTGTAATAAATCTTTCTGGCATACAGGTACAACACCGATTATCTGATAGGAATATAACCTGTTAATAACGGCAGTATTGTGACCGTCTATGACTCTAAATCTACTTATTCGTATTAAGAACTGCTGTACAAAGTAATGTCGACATCATTCAGTCCCAGCTGTACATATCCTACACACACTACACATTAGCAGCTTCGAGCATAAAAAAGACGACAGGATTCAAATATGAGCTCACCTGGTAGGGTAAAGGAGCGGTTGAACATCTGGTAGATAAGAACTTTGAGTCCACACAGATAAAGTCTGACCAGAGGAATCAACACAGACCATAGCCACATCCTTCAGCTTTCACGACCGTTGTGCCACAGTTAAATGAGCCCGGCTCCGGCTGCGAGCTTTAATAAACCCTAAATAAGGTTCCGCCCCAGGAAGGTCACGTCATGAGCTTTTTTGTTGTTGTTGTTGTTGTTGTTGTTAAATAATCTTCTTGGATGAACGATACACACACAATGATACACACACAAAGCAAAGAAGAAATTAAAATGTCCTCCTATCACAACAGTTTTCAGTTTTGCACTTAGTAAGATCTACTAGGAAGGGTTTTTGTGTGTCTGTGTGTGGGGTAAAATTGTGGAATGGGTTGAGGGAGAAACACAGGCAATGTCCAAACATCCATATATTTAAATCAACATATAAAGAAATGATTTTTGAGCAATATAAAAATAAAGGGCAGTAATATTACAATGTGTCTTCAATGAAAAAAGGTTGTTATTGTGTGTGTCATTGTGTTATGGTGATGGTGATGGTGATGGTGTTGTCTGTGTTTGTGTTGAACATACCAGAAGTATTTATTTATTATTGTTACAATTATTATTGGATGTTGGTATTGTTGTCAATGTGGACTGTCGTTGTGTCATTTCTGTTGCATAATTTGACTATGGGGTGTATTATGGTGAATGTGGTTGTGGGATGAATGATGACTAAGAGTGATATTGTAATTTGTTGGGTATGGAAAAGGGGTGGGACTATATAAGCGTTGGCTTCTTCACGCTCCTTTTGAACATTTTATTTTTGGCTTGATTTTTGTTTTGTTTTAAATTCTTTTTTTTTCTTTTGTCGGAATGTTCAAATAAATCAAATCAATCAATCAATCAATCAGGTGTCACAGATGCCATTGCTGTTAGTATTAATCAGCAAACCTTCCTCTGTGTTTGGTTGGACAATATCCACCTTATTCTTGAGGGCGCTGCTGTAGAAACGATTATGGATGCAACTTCCGCTTTCGGCTGAAGCAGCGTTAAATCAGTCAGCAAGAGTGAAGTAGTTGTGTTGTTCGTGGGACATGTTATGATGTTACACAGGCAGTGACGTTGCCCAGGGTATAAGAGGGTTGTGCGGTAGAGGGGCGGTTTCTTGACCACCTCTCTGCCTAACGGGAGCATCTGTCTGGATACTGTGAACATCTAAAAGTCCTGTGTAGTTCACCACTCGCCTCATCATTTGTCTATGTTTTACAGACATAACATTTGGTGACAAGGATAAAGTATTGATGCCGGCGTGTCTTCTTTTCGGCCATTTTTTAAGTCTCTGGGGGAGCCTCCGGTGCCTTGGGCGAGGTGGTTCGCTGCTTTTCAGAATTACTTGGTGGCACTGAACCTCGGCGAATTGAAGAAGGTATGAGCATGGGCAATTTTAGACAGTTATATTCTTGCTACCTTGGGGGCTAGCAATAGCTTTGAGGACGTGGTTGAGCTAATGGTGCAACATTTTCGCGCGCCTGTAAACATCATCGTCAGGAGGATCCAGTTTCAGCAGTGCCACCAGCGGATTGGCGAGTCAGTGCAGCACTATGTTGTGGACCTGCGATAGCTGGCTGAAAACTGCCAATATGGTGATTTGGAGGATGAAATGGTCTGCGACCAGGTGGTGGAGCACACACTGTGCTCATCAGCACGGTCGAAACTATTAACACACTCTAGCGAATTGACTCTAGCCACAAATGTGGAAATAGCTCAACAGTGTGAAGCAGCAGACAAGTTATCACACGACCTCAGTGAAAGAGCTACGCTGCACCGCTATGACTCACAATCAACAGCGCAGGCTGTGGATCCGGACAGCGAAGACAGCGAGCAAGGGGAATGCGCTGCAGGTGTGAAGATGAGGTCTGCCCCGGGATTACCCAAATGTTCGGGTTGTGGGTCGACTAAGCACTGATATAAGGCTAGAGAGTGTCCAGCAAGAGGTAAACACTGTGGCAAGTGCGAATACCTGCATCATTTTGCCAGGGCCTGTAATAGGTTTGAGCTAGGGGAACGGCAACACACAGCGGATACCCCTGCTCCAAGTCCTACGGTGATTCACACCGTCTCCCTGAGCACAGATGGCCATGCATACTGTATGGTGAAGTTGGATGGTGAGGAGGTGCCATTACTGGTGGACACGGGTGCAGTGATGTCCGTGCTGAACTGGCCTACTGTGAGGAGTTTTTTCCCATATCATCGTGTAAGAGGTCTTTCAATACCATTTGGTGGATATGGTGGGAATAGACTGCCCATTGTGGGTTTGCTGGAAATGACGGCTAGGTACAAGGCAGTGGAGGTAGCCAATCTGCAGTTTGTGGTGACCGTCAGTGGAACGAATGTGATAGGCTGCGACCTTTTCTACAGACATGGCTTCACGATCACCAGTGGTGGTGGAGAGGAGTGGTCATGCTGTGGCTTGTGGGACCGGCCTGTTCCGCAAGTGTTGGACAATGCAATATGGGATGAACCTTGGCCTAGTATTCTGGGAGATGAGCAGGACCAACCCCATTCAGGGCCATCGCGGGAGGGTGCCTGCGCTAGGGTAAAGTTACCCTAGTTGAGGGAACTGGGCGGCGCTGTGGGATGCCCATGACGATGGATGGAGCCAAGTGGCTGGCTCACAAAAGAAGTTATATCTAATAAAGTGGAATGACACAGGAAATAAGTATTGAACATGCTTGCTGAAATTCATTTACTATTTAGTAGAAAAGTCTTTGTTGGTAATAACAGCTTCCAGACACCTCCTGTATGGAGAATCTAGGGGTGGGCATTGCTGAGGAGTGATTTTAGCCCATTCTTCCACACAAACTGTCTTCAAATTTTGAAGTTCCGTGGGTGTCTTCTGTGAACTCTGATCTTCAGTGCATTCCATAGATTTTCAATTGGATTCAGATCAGGTGACTGACTGGGCCATTCTAGCAACATTATTTTCCTTCTCTGGAGCCAGTTGAGAGTTTCCTTGGCTGTGTGTTTGGGATCATTGTCTTGCTGAAATGTCCACCCTTGTTTCATCTTCAGCATCTTGGCAGATGGCAACAGATTCTTATCAAGGATGTCTCTGTACATTTGTCCATGTTATGACCTCTAGTGCGCCGTTATGCAGCGCACAGAGGGAGGAATGGAAAACCCACACGCAGAAGTAGTTTTGTGCATTTTATTAAACATAAACCCCAATATAGTCCAGCAACCAGTCACGCAATAAACAGAGAGTTGATATGATTGAAATGGAGGCCACCAGACATACAGGGATGCCACCTGTATGTTCAGCAGCTTGACGGATTGAATGCCTAGTGCCGCAAAACTGCTGTCGGCACGAGGCGAAACATAAACTTACTGCTGGAGCGATCCGGGGCCGTCCGTGCAGTCCGGTGGATGAGAATGAGGCAGGAACAGCCGCTAACACCAAATAACTAACAACAGTCATGTAGCATTAGAGAAGACCAATTTAGTCAGGCTGAAAGTAACTGTAGGGAATGACAGCTTGCATACACAGAGGAACACGCTGCTGTGTATAGGGCAATGCTCCAGCGGTCTCTTCACCCTCAAACAAAGCTTCAGTCATAATCATACTAATGAGGGAAGAGACCGCTGGTGTGGAAGAGCGTGAGCTGGATCAATTGAACCCAGGTGTGCATGAGTGAGTGTCAGAGCATGTGAATGGGAGTGAATGAGTGTGTGTACTGTATGTGTGTGAGACACCAATAATAAGGAACAGCTGGTGATATTGACAGGAGGAGGAGGCATGCTCGAGCTGTCAGAGAGCGAGGACCCAAAGGGCTCCCTGAAGCGCCTGATGGAAAACAAATAGTGAAATGGGCCAAAATAGCCATGGGGTCAGACCTGGGTTTGGGACCACCAAACCCAGGTTCATGACAGTCCATTCATCTTTCCTTCAATTATATGATATCTGCCTGTACCATGTGCTGAAAAACACCCGCACACCATGATGGGATGTGCAGTGCCATTTCTCCTCCAAACATGCTGTGTGTTGTGGCATCCAACAAGTTCAATTTTGGTCTCATCTGACCAGACTATATTCTCCCAGTATTTTACTGGCTTGCCTAAATGTTGTACAGCAAACTTTAAATGAGCTTCAACATGCTTTTTCTTCAGCAACAGAGTTTTGCGAGGTGAACGGGCATAGAGCCCACGTCAGTTGAATGCATTACTTATTGTTTTCTTTGAAACAGCAGTACCTGCTAACTCCAGGTCTTTCTGGAGCTCTCCATAAGTGGTCTCTGGCTCTTGGATAACTCTTCTGATAATTCTTTTGACTCCTCTGTCAGAAATCTTGCGAGGAGCTCCTGGTCATGTCCAGTTTATGACAAAATGATGTTCTTTCCACTTCCGAATGATGGCTCCAACAGTACTCACTGGAAAATTCAGCAGTTTAGAAATGCAACTGCAACCAATGCCATCATTATGGTTTGCAACAGTAAGGTTGCAAAGGTCTACAGAGAGCTCTTTGTTTCTACCCATCATGAGTTCTTTGTGGTATGACAATTTGATATTCACAGACCTTTTTAAATGCAATCAGTCAGGATTTAACCAGCTGAAATTAATTTTCACTGATGGGGGATGGGATGACTTCCTAAATTCTGATAGATTTCAGCTGGTTTCTTGGCTTTCTATGCCATTTTGCACCTTTTTCTTCATGTGTTCAATACTTATTCTCTGTGTGATTCCACTTTATTAAATATAACTTGTTTTGTGAACACAGTTGCCTTGATTTATTTGTATGTATGGATTACTTGGGTTGTTACTGTTATCTGGTGAACATCTCAGGTCAATGGTTCTATCAGAAATATGTTTAATGAGAAAAATGTTGACGTATCCAATACTCATTTTCCCCGCTGTATGTATAATTAACAATATTTCAGTAGTAGCTTTTAACCCTTCCCCAAAGGGTTTCTTTTACAGTGTTACAGGTCATGGACAGAAGACATGGAGGGCACACAAGGATCTTTTGTTTTTGTTTTAAAAGATGCTTGTAAAGAGAAGTGAAATTATTTTTCACTGCCATTTTCTTCTATTAGAAAGTAATCCATTTCCCCAATATTTGTATTGACATATGCTATCAATACATATACAAAAATGTTTACTAGTTTATTGTCAAACATCAAAAATATTTTGCGTCAGTTTTTAAGATGTGAGAGGAGAAACATTTTAAAAACAATCCAGCTCAAATAATTATGACAGCTGAATGTGCAAGCTGTTACTGGGTGTACAAAATTGTCTTTTATATGTGTGTGCAAGTATGATTTATGATTTGTTATACTTAATTTTATATCAGTTATCTTTATCGTACAAACATGAGGATCATAATGTAAACAGAAATATGATTACCAAATCCCAAAATAACGTGACGTAAACTGGAATATACAGATTATTAAATGAAAAACAAACTAAAGGCTAAACAGTATGTATAAAAAAAAAAAAAAAAAAAAAAAAAATCACTTTAATGATGATGATGGATTGAGCCGTTGACAACAACGGATCTCCCGCCTTCTGGCTGCATTAAATTGTAAGGGGGTGCTTGTGACGGCGATGACTGATGAGACCGATGCGTGAAGCACATGGCATATTGCAGTCGGGACAGATGTACATAATTGGCTGAGTGGATGACACCGACTGCTGTAGACGTCTCTGTTGCTGGGTGGCACCATGACGTGCTTTATGGCGGGCATCCAAACGGGCAGTTCTCTCTCTCTCGAAGAGGTCAATACCTTCATGGCAGATCTTTCGCCAAAGAGGACGGTTCTTGGCCTGCATTTCCCATGTCATAGGATCAATCCCACACGACTTGAGTGAGGCTTTGAGCACGTCTGTATACCGCTTCAACTGACCGCCCCGTGACCTCCGCCCTTCGTCCAACTGGCCAAATAACAGGATTTTAGGAATGCGCTGATCTGTCATCCGAACAACGTGGCCGGTCCAGCGCAACTGGGAACATATGATGAATGACTCAATGCTGGTGATATTGCACCGGCAGAGGACTTCTGTATTGGCAACTTTGTCTCGCCACGTGACTCCACACAGCTTCCTTAAACACCGCATGTGAAACTGTTCAGGTTTCTTCACATGGGGGGATAGGTTGTCCATGACTCTCACCCATAGAGAAGTGTAGATAGAACAACGATGCGATAGACCTTGATCTTGGTGCTTAGACGAATGCCACGCTTCGACCATAGACGATCGAATATACAGATTATTAAATGAAAAACAAACTAAAGGCTAAACAGTATGTAAAAAAAACCCAAAACAATCACAATAATACAGACAGGGCTTCACATTCAATTCAATTCAATTCAATTCAACTTTATTTATATAGCGCCATTTCACAACAACAGTCATCTCATAGCACTATCAACTGTAGGGAGGACCCCCACAGTTGCAGAAAGACCCCAGCAATCAGGCGATCCCCTGTGAGCAAGCACTTGGCGACGGTGGAGAGGAAAAACTCCCTTTTAACAGGAAGAAACCTCCAGCAGAACCAGGCTCAGGGAGGGGCAGTCATCTGCTGCGACTGGCTGGGGGGTGAGGGGACAGAGAAGAAGAAAAGAACAGACATGTAGAGAGCAAACAGCACGATGGGGACTCAATCTATGGGAGAGAACAAACAAATGTTAATGACCAGCAAAAAAAAAATATTTCATAGAGAGTGAGGAAAGGAGTGAGGCCCAGTGCATTACTGGAGGTCCCCCGGCTGACTAAACCTATTAGCAGCATAACTAAGGGAGGGTTCAGAAACACATGATCCCTCCCTAATTGTAGGCTATATCAAAAAGGTAGGTTTTAGCCCTATTCTTAAAAACAGAGATCGAGTCTGACTCCCGAATCCAGATTGGCAGCTGATTCCACAGGAGAGGAGCTTGATAACTGAAGGCTCTGCCTCCCATTGTACTTTTGGAGATTCTAGGTATTACAAGTAAACCTGCATTTTGGGAGCGTAGTGCTCTGTTAGGATGATACGGTAGTATCAGATCTTTTAAATAAAAAGGAGCCTGATTGTTTAGAGCTTTGTAAGTAAGAAGAAGGATTTTAAACTTAATTCTAAACTCTATGGGAAGCCAATGAAGGGAGGCCAGAACCGGAGAGATATGATCTCTCTTTCTAGTACCTGTTAAAACTCTTGCTGCAGCATTTTGGATCAGCTGAAGACTTTTTAAAGATGTTTTAGGACAGCCTGATAATAAAGAATTACAATAATCTAATCTCGAGCTAACAAAAGCGTGGATCAGCTTCTCAGCATCACTCTGAGACAAGATGCTCCTAATCTTGGCAATATTACGCAAATGATAGAAGGCAGTCTTAGAAACAAATTTAATATGTGAATTGAAGGACAGTTCACATATTAAACATTAACACATATTAAACATTAACACCGGCCAATGGCTGGTGGATTTCAGCAGTTGCCAGTAAGACAGCCACACCCACTAGCCACTTTGGCCAGTTGTAGTTTTCTCATACGGCATCCAAAATAATAAAGCTATTGCAAAGTGAGATTACAAAACTACAACTCCCATAAGTACTGTGTTTTTCTAATCAGTTTTCTTTTTCTTCCTCTTCTTTTTCCTGGTGAAAACTGGTAGTGTCTATTTAGGTTAAATCCATCTGCATCAACACGCTGCTGTGTATAGGGCAATGCTCCGGCGATCTCTTTACCCTCAAACAAAGCTTCAGTAATAATCATACTAATGAGGGAAGAGACCGCTGGTGTGGAAGAGCGTGAGCTGGATCAATTGAACCCAGGTGTGCATGAGTGAGTGTCAGAGCATGTGAATGGGAGTGAATGAGTGTGTGTATGTGTGTGAGACACCAATAATAAGGAACAGCTGGTGATACTGACAGGAGGAGGAGGCATGCTCGAGCTGTCAGAGAGCGAGGACCCAAAGGGCTCCCTGAAGCACCTGATGGAAAACAAATAGTGAAACGGGCCAAAATAGCCATGGGGTCAGACCTGGGTTTGGGACCACCAAACCCAGGTTCATGTCAGTCCATTCATCTTTCCTTCAATTATATGACATCTGCCTGTACCATGTGCTGAAAAACACCCCCACACCATGATGGGATGTGCATTGCCATTTCTCCTCCAAACATGCTGTGTGTTGTGGCATCCAACAAGTTCAATTTTGGTCTCATCTGACCAGACTATATTCTCCCAGTATTTTACTGGCTTGCCTAAATGTTGTACAGCAAACTTTAAATGAGCTTCAACATGCTTTTTCTTCAGCAACAGAGTCTTGCGAGGTGAGCGGGCATAGAGCCCACGTCAGTTGAGTGCATTACTTATTGTTTTCTTTGAAACAGCAGTACCTGCTAACTCCAGGTCTTTCTGGAGCTCTCCATGAGTGGTATTTGGCTCTTGGATAACTCTTCTGATAATTCTTTTGACTCCTCTGTCAGAAATCTTGCGAGGAGCTCCTGGTCATGTCCAGTTTATGACAAAATGATGTTCTTTCCACTTCCGAATGATGGCTGCAACAGTACTCACTGGAAAATTCAGCAGTTTAGAAATGCGACTGCAACCAATGCCATCATTATGGTTTGCAACAGTAAGGTTGCAAAGGTCTACAGAGAGCTCTTTGTTTCTACCTATCATGAGTTCCTTGTGGTGTGACAATCTGATATTTACAGACCTTTTTAAAGACTATCAGTCAGGATTTAACCAGCTGAAATTAATTTGCACGGATGGGGGATAGGATGACTTCCTTAATTCTGATAGATTTCAGCTGGTTTCTTGGCTTTCTATGCCATTTTGCACCTTTTTCTTCATGTGTTCAATACTTATTCTCTGTGTGATTCCACTTTATTAAATATAACTTGTTTTGTGAACACAGTTGCCTTGATTTATTTGTATGTATGAATTACTTGGGTTGTTACTGTTATCTGGTGAACATCTCAGGTCAATGGTTCTATCAGAAATATGTTTAATGAGAAAAATTGTTGATGTACCCTGCCCCAAAGGGTTTCTTTTACAGTGTTACAGGTCATGGACAGAACACACAGAGGGCACACAAGAATCTTTTGTTTTTGTTTTAAAAGATGCTTGTAAAGAGAAGTGAAATTATTTTTCACTGCCATTTTCTTCTATTAGAAAGTAATCCATTTCCCCAATATTTGTATTGACATATGCTATCAATACATATACAAAAATATTTACTAGTTTATTGTCAAACATCAAAAATATTTTGCGTCAGTTTTTAAGACGTGAGAGGAGAAACATTTTAAAAACAATTCAGCTCAAATAATTATGACAGCTGAGTGTGCAAGCTGTCACTGGGTGTACAAAATTGTCTTTTATATTGTATGTGTGCACAAGTATGATTTATGATTTGTTATACTTAATTTTATATCAGTTATCTTTATCATACAAACATGAGGATCACAATGTAAACAGAAATATGATTACCAAATCCCAAAATAACGTGACGTAAACTGGAATATACAGATTATTAAATGAAAAACAAACTAAAGGCTAAACAGTATGTTAAAAAAAATCACTATAATGATGATGATGGATTGAGCCGTCGCCAACAATGGATCTCCCGCCTTCTGGCTGCATTAAATTGTAAGGGGGTGCTTGTGACGGCGATGACTGATGAGACCAATGCGTGAAGCACATGGCATATTGCAGTCGGGACAGATGTACATAATTGGCTGAGTGGATGACACCGACTGCTGTAGACGTCTCTGTTGCTGGGTGGCACCATGACGTGCTTTACGGCGGGCATCCAAACGGGCAGTTCTCTCTCTCTCGAAGAGGTCAACACCTTCATGGCAGATCTTTCGCCAAAGGGGACAGTTCTTGGCCTGCATTTCCCATGTCATAGGATCAATCCCACACGACTTGAGTGAGGCTTTGAGCACGTCTTTATACCGCTTCAACTGACCGCCCCGTGACCTCCGCCCTTCGTCCAACTGGCCAAATAACAGGATTTTAGGAATGCGCTGATCTGTCATCCGAACAACGTGGCCGGTCCAGCGCAACTGGGAACATATGATGAATGACTCGATACTGGTGATATTGCACCGGCGGAGGACTTCTGTATTGGCAACTTTGTCTCGCCACGTGACTCCACACAGCTTCCTTAAACACCGCATGTGAAACTGTTCAGGTTTCTTCACATGGGGGGATAGGTTGTCTATGACTCTCACCCATAGAGAAGTGTAGATAGAACAACGATGCGATAGACCTTGATCTTGGTGCTTAGACGAATGCCACGCTTCGACCATAGACGATCGAATATACAGATTATTAAATGAAAAACAAACTAAAGGCTAAACAGTATGTAAAAAAAAAAAAAACCAATCACAATAATACAGATAGGGCTTCACATTAACACCGGCCAATGGCTGGTGGATTTCAGCAGTTGCCAGTAAGACAGCCACACCCACTAGCCACTTTGGCCAGTTGTAGCTTTCTCATACGGCATCCAAAATAATAAAGCTATTGCAAAGTGAGATTACAAAACTACAACTCCCATAAGTACTGTGTTTTTCTAATCAGTTTTCTTTTTCTTTCTCTTCTTTTTCCTGGTGAAAACTGGTAGTGTCCATTTAGGTTAAATCCATCTGCATCAACACGCTGCTGTGTATAGGGCAATGCTCCGGCGATCTCTTTACCCTCAAACAAAGCTTCAGTAATAATCATACTAATGAGGGAAGAGACTGCTGGTGTGGAAGAGCGTGAGCTGGATCAACTGAACCCAGATGTGCACGAGTGAGTGTCAGAGCATGTGAATGGGAGTGAATGAGTGTGTGTATGTGTGTGAGACACCAATAATAAGGAACAGCTGGTGATACTGACAGGAGGAGGAGGCATGCTCAAGCTGTCAGAGAGCGAGGACCCAAAGGGCTCCCTGAAGCGCCTGATGGAAAACAAATAGTGAAACGGGCCAAAATAGCCATGGGGTCAGACCTGGGTTTGGGACCACCAAACCCAGGTTCATGACAGTCCATTCATCTTTCCTTCAACTATATGACATCTGCCTGTACCATGTGAGGTACAGGTGACCTGGGTGTGGCTAGAGAAATTGTACTCCGTTATCCACAGATGTAATAAACCACAGTTAATTTATGTTTTAATGGGGGTGGGGGGTGTCACTTTTTCACACAGGGCCATGTAGGTTTGGATTTTTTTTTTTTACTCATAATAATAAACACCTTCATTTAAAAACTGCATTTTGTGTTTACTTGTGTTATCTTTGTCTAATATTTAAATTTGTTTGATGAGCTGAAACATTTAAGTGTGACAAACATACAAAAAAATGAGAAATCAGGAAGGGGCAAACACTTTTTCACACCACTGTATGCATGGAACAGACACATAGACACACTGACACACACACACACACACACACACACACACACACACAGATTTCGTGCATTTATAGATAGATAAGAGTACCAAGAGAGGAAGGAGGAAGGGCGGTACTGTATGAGGAAGTTTGCACCCATCTGCTTATGTCTCCTAGTGTGAGGCATTTGATAGAAAGATCTAACCATAGGGAGGCTCCTCATTCTCTTTATGGGACAAAACAAACACTCAAGCCACTAAGTGTGATGTTTATTTTCCATCAGGATCACTGGGACTTTTTTCCTACATTACACCAGTGTTGTAAGAGCCCTCTCTCAGAGGGGCACACCTTGTGTGATCTTTATAAGGATCACAACTGTCCTGGCATCCTCACTCACTTCTGCTTTGGCTGCTGCTTGAGTCCTCAGAGAGGAAGTTCAGATTGATCATGATGTTTGGTGTGAACCTTGCTCTTCTGCTGCTGGCTGTTGGAATGGTCAAAGGTAACCTGAAGTTTTCTGGACTCAGATGAAACTATCACTCCTCACAGCCCATTCAGAATCTGTTACTGTATGTACTTTATTGCATACAGAGGTGGCGTGCAGGATGTGCCAGTGTCAGTGCTGTATGGCTGTCTTTTTTTATTACCAGTTTGAGCTGTTAAACCTGATAACTTATTTTCTGTCTTTCCCATACAGGATTTGATCAGGCTGAAACAGTGCACAATGGTGGTGAGTGACTTTCAGTTCACTAATGATAACTGAGTTTGAATAAATTGTTTTAATTAACTTTTATATTTTATTATGTTTGGTGATTGTTAGTATTACCACTTTATTATACTGTATTTACACAAAAGCTAGACATTTACTTTTTCTAAATTAGTTCTAAAATAATTATTGGGCTCTTACCTGAGGCTTCTTTTTTTTAGTAATTCTGAATATTTCACTCCTCTCACTCTGTCTGAAACAAGCTGTTTTAGCTCATCTCCCTTTAGGAGGACTGTCGTTCTGATTGGCTGATGTAATTACAGCTCAACTTGACATCTTCAAAAGACTGAAAATGTGACAAAAGTTTTCAGTTTTGCATCGTCACACTCTCCATACAGACAGACCAGAGGGAGTGCTTTGAGTGATGCATGGCCATGTTTCACAGCCAGCATTATACTAATGATGGTCATTAAAAAGCATGCACAGGCATGTGAGAACACTGCAGGAGTAGCTGTTGAATCAGTAACTAAGGATAGGTGGTGTCTTCAGAGGCATGTAGGCCACAGCAGCAACACGTCCTGATGCAGGCTGTGTGCGATGCTAATCCCTGTCTGATCCCAGGAACACCTCAGCATTGCACCATTTCAACTACCACCCTAAACCTGTGGTAAAAATAATCCCGCCTCCACCTCATCCATCAACCGAGCTGTTGCCTAGCAATTGAAGAAAATAACTATTATCTACTTACGCCAGAGATCTGGAAATTCTTTAATTTCCTGTTCCTTTTCCATCTCAGGAGAGTTTTGTTTTGCAGGAGGTTTATTTCTGTTAAAACGGAAGTTCTTCTTGTTGCCAAGAGCTTGTTCATAGGGATCACCTAATAGTTGAGACTTATCCTTGCAATATTGGAAAGACTTGGCATGACAAACTAAATCTTCCCATACAGTATGACTAATGCTACAAACTGGTACTATATAAGTAAAACTGACCTGCAGTGGATCAAAAGAGTGGCTGCATCATGTCTCACTATACATTAACAAAATAGTGATGCCTGTGGTACAAATTTACACAAGAATCTTTATTTTTTTAGAAACTTATGCAATAACACATTCTATCTAGTATATAGAATTAAGCTTAAAATACTTAATCCATGTCTCACTGTAAGGTTAAGTAAATTTTACGTGAAATACTTGTGTTATAGAAAATAACTAAATGTTATTGTTTAAGGTTACACAATTCAAACTTTTTTTAGTGCAACATATTAAAATACTTAGTTTTATCACTAAATATATTCAGGTAAATGTTGCCAGTTTTGTTTCTAATAAAATCTGTCAAACATATTGTGATGAGTTGAGGATTATCACAGCACGTTGCTGTTAATAATGCAAAACTACATTCATTGTTTTTCTAAAATTTTGATTTTCAGTTCTTTGCCTTTAATTATTTTATTTATTCTTTAATTTTTGAGTCACTGCTTCTGTCCTCACAGATGCAGAACATGACACTAACCGTGCTAAGCGTGGCAGTGGTGAGTACCAAATGGGTGAAACTCACTATTATTTTGCAGTTTCTTCTTCATCATGAGGGTCATCATGTGATCAGACACAGTCATGTGAAAAAATTAGGACACCCTGTATAAGCCTGTGTGTGTGTGTGTGTGTGTTTTTTTAAACATATTTGGACATATGGATATTTAATATTAATGTTAAAAATACTGGGAGATTCATGTAATACAACTAAGCAATTAAAAATGAATTAATGACTTTTTTCAGATTTTCTATAAAATGTAATTCTAAACAAATAGTGAGGAATAAATTAGGACACCCCCCATCTTTTTTAGGACACCCCCACATTCATTCCCACTTACAATGGCTAAAATAAATGTTAAAAAATGCAAATAATAACAAAAACAAGGTTAGACATAGATATCTGAACATTTCTTAATAAAGAACTGAATATTTAATGGGGTGTCCTAATTTTTTCACATGACTGTATACGTTCACTGAATGCTCTATTAGGCACACTTTTCCATCACTGGGGCAATCCCTTTTGCCTTCAGAATTGCCTTACTTCTTAATGCCATAGATTCAACAAGGTACTGGAAACAGTCCTCATGGTAGCATCACAGAGGTGCTGCAAATTTGGTAGTTGCACATCCATGATGCTCTTCTGAATGCTGCAACAAAAAATTGAGACACAGACCAGGCTGTCATGAACCTGGGTTTGGTGGTTCCAAACCCAGTTCTGACCATGGCTGGTTTTGCCCTATTTTCCATCAGGCACTTCAGGGAGCTATTTGGTTCCTTCGCTCCCTGACAGCTCGGGCACGTCTCCTCCTCCTGTCAATGCCATCAGCTGTGTCTTATTATTGGGTGTTTCACACACGTACACGCACGCATCTCATTCACTCCCATTCATGCGCTCAGACACTCACACATACACACATGGTGTTAATTATTGTTCAGCCCACGCATTCTCACACCGGCGGTCTCTTTCCTCATTAGTATCATTAGTACTTTAACGCTGGGGTAATAGGAAGAGACCATCGGAGCATTCAGCTTCATACATGGCAGCGTGTTCCTCCGTGTATGTTTATTTCTACTACCTAAGTTTACATTCAGCCTGATATCACCGTCTTCTCTAGCATTTCAAGATTGATCATTTCCTTGGTGTTAGCGGCTGACCCTGCACCCCCCCCCCCATCCTCCAGACAGCACGGACCACCTTGCATCGCTGCAGCCTGTAAGTTATGTCTGCCTTTCTCTCTGTGCTGACAGATACAGTGGGGCAAAAAAGTATTTCATCAGCCACCAATTGTGCAAGTTCTCCCACTTAAAAGATGAGAGTGTTATGACTCGCCGCTCATCAGCGGCGCCAGCCGCGCGCACACCTGCTCCTCGTCAGCGGCGAGGTATTTAATCCACTCTGCCCTGGGCTTCGGCCTGAAGCCGTCTCTCTACTTCGGCCCCTTTGCTACTACGGATCTCAAACCGACTAGTGAAGATATCTTGGGTAAGCTCCCCTACCTCTCTCCTCTAGCCTTCCCCTGTGCACAGGTGGACATTCCCGGCGGCGGACTTCATCACCTCGCCGTTGGCTCTACGCTGCTGCCACAGGTACCGCAGGTCGCTGTCTCCCGGGCTTCGCCCTTGTCGACGCCAGCCACCTGTCATAACCAAGTAAGCCAGCTACCATCATTATTCCCTGTATTGGTGTGGTGCCCGTTACCCTTCTCCCTCTGTTCTCTCCCACAGGGTTGTCCGGCTGTACGGCCTCCTGCCCCCGTGCCTGACGCAGACGCCACCACCAATACATTCTTATTCCACAGACACGCAGCCATACACTTCCTCGTTGCTAATAAAGCTGTTAAATCTATCCTGAGCCTGCGTGTGTGTCTTCTGGGCCGTGCATTATGTCAGTACGGCTTCAGCAGAGCGGCTCGGCAGACAGCGGGCTCGCACGCCGTCTTTCCACCCTCGAGGCTCGGGTGGATTTAATAGCTCATCAGCAACAGGTGATATTAAATCAATTAATTATCATTACTAACCGATTAGACCGCTTGGACCCCCAGCAGCCGTTCCCCTCGGCTCCTCTGGGTGGCGTGGCTCCTGCGGCTCCGGTGGCCGTCCAGCCCGCTCCGGGTGCGCCAACACGGCTCACACCAATCCCCACTCCTGTTCGCTTCAGCGGTAAGCTGGGTGGAGCTCGGGGTTTTATTATGCAGTGTGAGTCCGTGTTTCTTCGCGTTCCCGGAGATTTTCCCTCAGACCATAGCAGAATTGGCTATATAGGTAATCTCCTTGAGGATCGTGCGCTTACCTGGGCTTACGCCATTATGGCGAAGCCCAGCTACGCCACCCTCACCTATGGCCAGTTCGTGCGACAATTTCTGGAAGTGTTCGATCATTCGCGTTTGGACAGTGTCCAGGTCGACCGCCTTCTCGGACTCCAACAGGGGAGCCGATCAGCGGCCGACTATGCGATCGACTTCCGGGTTACCGTGGAGGAAGTTGGCTGGGAAGAGCGCGCGCTCTGCGGCATCTTCCTCCGCAGCCTAAATTCCGGTCTGATGGATGAGCTGGCTGGACGGGATACCCCAGAGACGCTGGCGGAGCTGATTTCTCTCACCATCAGTTTGGATAACAGGCTGCGCGAGCACGCCTCCGAGCGGAAGCAGTCTTCTCGCTCGCGGGGCGCCTCTGCACGTCTGCCCCAAGCTCGCCACCTGGCGTTGCCGCCGCCGGAGGTCTCCGAGGAGTCGGAACCAATGGTGACGGGCCGGACAAAGCTCCCCCTGGCGGAGAAACAGCGCCGTTGTGACCTGGGCCTCTGCATGTATTGCGGAGGTAGCCAGCACACGGTGGAGCATTGTCCGGAGAAGCCAAACGAGGTGGTCCGCGAGTCACTGTAGGGGGCCTCGCGGACGCTAATAGGTTAAATCCCCTCACACATTTGACGCTGCCCATCCGCTTCTGTCACAACCTCACTGGGCACCTCACACATGCACTGGTGGATTCAGGCGCGGAGGGTAGCTTTATTTCACAAAGCCTGGCAACCCGACTGGGCATCCATTGTCACTCCCTCGACACTCCTCTCGCCCTGGTTAATCTCTCCCGAGTTTCCCTGGGAAAAGTAACTCACCAAACATCCCCCGTTCCCGTGATCATCTCTGGAAACCATCGGGAGGATATCTCCTTTTATGTCCTGCCCACCTCAGTAACTCCTGTCATCCTCGGTTATCCCTGGCTCCGCCTCCACAACTCCGCCTTGGACTGGAAGACTGGGAAGGTGTCAGCATGGAGCACTTTCTGCATGGGTACCTGCCTCCAATCCGCGGCCTGCGCCCCGTCCTCGCCTCCCACAGCTCAGGACACCGCGCCCTCGGATCTCACCCTAGTGCCCTCAGAGTTCCACGACCTGGGTGCCGTTTTCAGTAAGTCCAAGGCGATGTCTCTGCCTCCTCACTGGCCCTACGACTGCGCCATTAACATCCGCCAGGGGGCGCCCTTACCCTCAGGACGCCTCTATAGTCTGTCAGCGCCGGAGAAGGAGGCAATGAACAGCTATCTGAAGGAGTCGCTCAGTGCTGGGATCATCCGACCGTCCTCCTCTCCAGTAGGTGCAGGGTTCTTCTTCGTGGGAAAGAAGGACGGATCTCTTCGTCCTTGTATCGACTATCAAGCTCTCAACGATATCACGGAGAAGGACCGGTACACCCTGCCCCTTATGGACACTGCCTTCCACTCCCTCCAGGGGGCGAACTGGTTTACTAAGCTGGATCTCCGCAGCGCTTACCACCTTGTCCGGATCCGGGAGGGAGATGAGTGGAAAACCGCCTTCCGTACCCCAAACGGGCATTTTGAATATCTCGTGATGCCATTTGGGTTGACCAATGCTCCAGCCGTCTTTCAGCGCCTCATCAATGACGTCCTCCGGGACTTCATCGGCCTGTTTGTATTCGTCTACCTGGACGACATTCTCATCTTCTCCAGGTCCAGGGATGAACACCGGGTCCACGTGAGGCGGGTCCTGCAGAGACTGCTGGAGAACCGTCTGTACGTCAAGCCGGAGAAATGTGAATTCTACGCCAAAACGACTTCCTTCCTGGGGTTCGTCATCTCCCATGACCAGGTGCTTCCGGACCCAGCGAAGATCAAAGCAGTGGTGGATTGGCCCACACCAACTTCTCGGAAACAGGTTCAGCAATTCATCGGGTTCGCCAATTTCTACCGCCGCTTTGTCCCAAACTTTGGAGCCATCGTCGGGCCCCTGACCCACCTCACCTCTCCTAAGACCCCGTTCCGGTGGACTGAAGAGGCCGCTTCGGCCTTCCAGGCGCTGAAGACGGAGTTCTCCTCCTCCCGGGTCCTCAGCCAGGTCGATCCCGCGCTGCAGTGCATTGTGGAGGTGGACGCTTCGGACACGGGGGTGGGGGCGGTGTTGTCCCAGCGGTCCTCAGCCAATGGAGTCAAGTGACCCTGCGCCTTCTTCTCTCGGCGCCTGTCCCCGGCGGAACGAAACTACGACGTGGGGGACAGAGAGCTTCTTGCCATCAAGCTTGCCCTTCAAGAATGGCGTCACTGGCTGGAGGGGGCAGCCTTGCCTTTTGTGGTCCTCACTGACCACAAGAACCTGGAGTACCTGAGATCTGCCAAGCGTCTGAACGCCCGCCAGGCGCGTTGGTCCCTGTTCTTTGCAAGGTTTAAGTTCAGCATCACATATAGGCCTGGCTCCAAGAACGACCTGCCCGACGCCCTCTCCAGGCAATTTGCCCCGGAGGCCGCAGAAGACGTTGCTCACACCATCTTGCCCAGGTCGTGCGTCGTGGGGACTGTTACATGGGACATAGAAGACAAGATCCGGAGGGTGCAGGAGTCGGAACCGGACCCTGGCGGCGGACCGGAGGGGAGGCTCTTCGTGCCATCTGCCGTCCGGGGGGACGTTATACACTGGCTCCATACCTCCAAGCTCACCTGCCATCCTGGAGCTTCACGGATGATTGACCTTCTCCAGCGATCCTTTTGGTGGCCAGGCCTGCGGAAGGATGCCGCCCGTTACGCCCGGGCCTGCCCCGTCTGTGCTACCAATAAGTCAGGTAACGCTCCCCCTGCGGGTCTGCTCCAGCCCCTGCCCGTCCCTGGCAGGCCCTGGTCGCACATTGCTCTGGACTTCGTCACCGGGCTCCCTGTCTCCAGCAACTTTGACACAGTTCTGACCATTGTTGACCGTTTTTCCAAGGCCGCCCACTTCGTGCCCCTACGTGGACTTCCCTCAGCCTTGGAGACGGCGGACCTCCTCATCCAGCACGTGGTCAGACTGCATGGAATCCCGGTCGACGTGGTCTCCGACCGCGGCCCCCAGTTTTCTTCGGACGTCTGGAGGTCATTTTGCAACGCCCTAGGAGCCAAGGTAAGCCTCTCCTCCGGCCATCACCCCCAGTCTAACGGGCAGTGTGAGCGGACTAACCAGGAGCTGGAGGCTACGCTCCGCTGCGTTACTTCATCCAAACCCACGTCCTGGAGTTCTCACCTCGCCTGGGTGGAGTACGCCCACAACACCTCTCGCTCTACGGCCATCGGGATGTCGCCCTTTAAAGCATCCTTGGGCTATGATCCACCCCTGTTCCCGCGCAGGAGGGCGAGTTGGCTGTCCCCTCTGTCCAGGCACATCTGAGGCGGTGCCGCTCCCTTTGGTCCACGGCGCGTAATGCGCTTTTACGCACGGCGGAGCGCAATAAGTCTACGGCGGACCGACATAGGAGACCTGCACCTGCCTACCAGGTGGGACAGCAAGTTTGGGTATCCACACAGGACGTTAACCTAAAAGGTGAGAGGAGAAAGCTGGCCCAACGGTTCATCGGCCGTTATCCCATAACCAGAATCATCAACCCGGTGGCTGTGCGTGTGGCTATTCCCTCCTCCCTCCGCATCCATCCCACCTTCCACGTCTCCAAAATTAAACCGGTGGTCTCTGACCCCCTCTGCCCTCCACCTGCGGCGCACCCCGCTCCCCAGATGATTGGTGGCCATCCGGCCTGGACCGTCGCTGACATCTTGGACGCCCGACGCCGGGGTCGCGGATTGCAGTACCTGGTGGATTGGGAGGGCTATGGACCCGAGTGGAGACAGTGGGTGCCTTCCTCGCTGGTGTTGGACCGGTCACTCATTTCTGAGTTTCATCGAGCGCACCCGGAAAAACCATCGCCAGGAGGCGCTGCTAGAGGGGGGAGTACTGTTATGACTTGCCGCTCATCAGCGGCGCCAGCCGCGTGCACACCTGCTCCTCGTCAGCGGCGAGGTATTTAATCCACTCTGCCCTGGGCTTCGGCCTGAAGCCGTCTCTCTACTTCGGCCCCTTTGCTACTACGGATCTCAAACCGACTAGTGAAGATATCTTGGGTAAGCTCCCCTACCTCTCTCCTCTAGCCTTCCCCTGTGCACAGGTGGACATTCCCGGCGGCGGACTTCATCACCTCGCCGTTGGTTCTACGCTGCTGCCACAGGTACCGCAGGTCGCTGTCTCCCGGGCTTCGCCCTTGTCGACGCCAGCCACCTGTCATAACCAAGTAAGCCAGCTACCATCATTATTCCCTGTATTGGTGTGGTGCCCGTTACCCTTCTCCCTCTGCTCTCTCTCACAGGGTTGTCCGGCTGTACGGCCTCCTGCCCCCGTGCCTGACGCAGACGCCACCACCAATACATTCTTATTCCACAGACACGCAGCCATACACTTCCTTGTTGCTAATAAAGCTGTTAAATCTATCCTGAGCCTGCATGTGTGTCTCCTGGGCCGTGCATTATGTCAGAGAGAGGTCTCCAATTTTCATCATAGGTATACCTCAACTATGACAGACAAAATGAGAAAAAAAAATCCAGAAAATCACATTGAAGGATTTTTAATGAATTAATTGGTAAATTCCTCGGTAAAATAAGTATTTGGTCAATATAAAAAGTTCATCTCAATACTTTGTTATATACCCTTTGTTGGCAATGACAGAGGTCAAACGTTTTCTGTAAGTCTTCACAAGGTTTTCACACACTGTTGCTGGTATTTTGGCCCATTCCTCCATGCAGATCTCCTCTAGAGCAGTGATGTTTTGGGGCTGTCGCTGGGCAACACGGACTTTCAACTCCCTCCAAAGATTTTCTATGGGGTTGAGATCTGGAGACTGGCTAGGCCACTCCAGGACCTTGAAATGCTTCTTACGAAGCCACTCCTTCATTGCCCGGGCGGTGTGTTTGGGATCATTGTCATGCTGAAAGACCCAGCCACGTTTCATCTTCAATGCCCTTCCTCATGGAAGGAGGTTTTCACTCAAAATCTCACGATACATGGCTCCATTCATTCTTTCCTTTACACGGATCAGTCGTCCTGGTCCCTTTGCAGAAAAACAGCCCCAAAGCATGATTTTTCCACCCCCATGCTTCACAGTAGGTATAGTGTTCTTTGGATGCAACTCAGCATTCTTTCTCCTCCAAACACGACAAGTTGAGTTTTTACCAAAAAGTTCTATTTTGGTTTCATCTGACCATTTGACATTCTCCCAATCCTCTTCTGGATCATCCAAATGCTCTCTAGCAAACTTCGGACGGGCCTGGACATGTACTGGCTTAAGCAGGGGGACACGTCTGGCACTGCAGGATTTGAGTCCCTGGCGGCGTAGTGTGTTACTGATGATAGCCTTTGTTACTTTGGTCCCAGCTCTCTGCAGGTCATTCACTAGATCCCCCCGTGTGGTTCTGGGATTTTTGCTCACCGTTCTCGTGATCATTTTGACCCCATGGGGTGAGATCTTGCGTGGAGCCCCAGACTGAGGGAGATTATCAGTGGTCTTGTATGTCTTCCATTTTCTAATAATTGCTCCCACAGTTGATTTCTTCACACCAAGCTGCTTATTGTGATCCAAGATGGCGCCCACAGCGGTCGACATGGTGCTTCGCTGCGCTCTTTGTTTGTTTTTGTTTGTCAATTGTGTGTCTGCTTGCACTTATACCCGTGAAGAACTTTTAAATATCAGGACTTTCACCCCCACGGACCTCCTCCCAGTTTTTCTAGCCCCTGCCGCCGATCTGGTTTATTGTTTGGCTCGGAAAGTGAGACGGCGGAAGAGAGGAAGACGAGCGGGCGCTCTCGTGCGACTTCGCAGGAGAGGCTCGCGAACGGCGCTGCCTGGCATATTTCTGTCCAATACCAACTCTCTCTCTAACAAGGTGGATGAACTGAGACTGCTGATGCGTTTTAAGGACCTCGCCTCCTCAGCTGTCCTCTGCTTTACTGAGACCTGGCTCCGGGAAAATATACCGGACAGCGCGCTGCGCCTCGACGGCTTCCAGCTCTTCCGTGCTGATCGTGACACAGAGCTTTCCGGCAAGACCACAGGAGGCGGAGTCTGCTTCTACATCAACTGCATCTGGTGCTCTGATGTAACGGTAATTTCCAAACACTGTTCTCCTGCCTTGGAATTTCTTGTTATCAATTGCAAGCCCTTCTATTCCCCGCGGGAGTTTGCTTCTTTTATAATGATCGCTGTGTACGCCCCTCCCGACGCGGACACGCGCGAAGCTCAGCGCGTGCTCGCGGATCACATTCAACACACAGAGCGGAGTTTTCCAGACTCGCTGATTATTGTGGCTGGCGACTTTAATCAGTGCAATCTGAGCCACGATCTCCCCCGCTACAAACAGTTTATTAAATGCCCCACCAGAGGATTAAACACACTGGATCACTGTTACACCACAGTGAAAGACGCATATCGCGCCGTCCCTCGAGCTGCGCTGGGATTATCTGATCACGTGATGGTTCACCTCATTCCCACATACAGACAGAGATTGAAGCTCACTAAACCTGTTGTGAGCACTACGAAGATACGGACCAGTGATGCTGAGGAGAAGCTGGAAACGTGCATGGAAATATCTGACTGGGGCATGCTTAAAGGAGCCACGCATGATCTGGATGAGTACACGGACACTGTGAACTCATATATCCACTTTTGTGAAGAGAACATTCTTCCATCACGCACCAGGGTGAGTTACTCTAATGACAAACCCTGGTTCACAGCTAAGCTCAGACAGATCAGGAAGGAGAAGGAAGCAGCGCTGAAAAGTGGAGACAGGGACTGCTACAGGGAGGTTAAATACCGGTTTAACAGAGAGCTGAAGAGGGCTAAATCTGTGTACTCAGAGAGACTCCAGCAGCAGTTCACTGCTAATGATTCGGCTTCCGTGTGGAGAGGACTGAGGCAGATCACCAACTATCGGCCTCAGGCTCCTAAAGGTCAGGATGACAAAGCCCTTTGTCAGAGACTGTCCCAACACTATGCCCGTTTTGACACCTCGTCATCTGTGTCCAACTCCCCCCCTCCCTCCAGCTCCACAGCCTCCACATTCCCTACTTCATTTAAGGCACCCCCCCCCCCTCCTCCCCCCCTCCCCTTATCATCAGTGAGCAGGATGTGCTCAAACAGTTCTCCAGACTGAACCCGCGCAAGGCCCCCGGCCCAGACGGCGTGTCTCCCTCCACCCTGAGACTCTGTGCGAAACAGCTGGCTCCTGTATTCACAGACATTTTTAACACCTCCCTTAAGTTATGCCACGTGCCATCCTGCCTCAAATCCTCCACCATCATCCCTGTCCCCAAGAAGCCACGGATCACTGGACTTAATGACTACAGACCTGTAGCGCTCACCTCTGTAGTCATGAAGTCCTTTGAGCGCCTGGTCCTGTCCCACCTCAAGTCCATCACCACCCCTCTCCTGGACCCGCTGCAGTTTGCCTACCGAGCCAACAGGTCTGTAGACGATGCAGTCAACCTGGCCCTCCACTCCATCCTGCAGCACCTGGACTCCCCGGGAACCTACGCCAGGATCCTGTTTGTGGACTTCAGCTCCGCATTCAACACCATCCGCCCCGCTCTGCTCCGGGACAAGCTGTCCCTGCTCAACGTGCCTGACTCCCTCTGCAGGTGGATCATCGACTTCCTGATGGACCGGAGGCAGCATGTGCGGCTGGGAAAGACTGTCTCAGACTATACTAGCATCAGCACCGGATCACCCCAGGGCTGTGTACTTTCCCCCCTACTCTTCTCCCTTTACACCAACTCCTGCACCTCCAGCCACCAGTCTGTCAAGTTGATCAAGTTTGCGGACGACACCACCCTCATCGGGCTCATCTCCAACGGCGACGAGTCCGCCTACAGGAGAGAGGTGGCCCAGCTGGCGTCCTGGTGCAGCAATAACAACCTGCAGCTGAACGCTCTGAAGACAGTGGAGATGATTGTAGACTTCAGGAAAGTCACTACTCCTCTGCCCCCCCTCACCCTCTCAGGCTCTCCCATCACCACTGCTGATTCCTTCCGCTTCCTAGGCACTACCATCACCAGGGACCTCAAATGGGAGCTGACCATCAGCTCACTCATCAAAAAAGCCCAGCAGAGGATGTTCTTCCTGCGGCAGCTGAGGAAGCTCAAGCTACCCACCAAGATGTTAGTGCAGTTCTACACAGCCATCATCGAGTCCATCCTCACCACCTCCATAACCGTGTGGTACGCAGGAGCCACTGCCAGGGACAGACTAAGGCTGCAGCGCGTCGTGCGCACTGCTGAGAAGGTGATCGGCTGCAAGCTCCCATCTCTCCAGGATCTGTACATCTCCAGGACCCGGAGGCGTGCTGGCCGGATCATAGCCGATCCCTCACACCCTGGTCACGTACTGTTTGCCCCCCTCCCCTCTGGTAGAAGACTTCGGTCCATCCAGACTAAAACCTCCCGTCACATGAACAGCTTCTTCCCCTCTGCCATTAGACTGCTGAACACTAAGTGACTCTCGTGCACCATGTACAGCAGCTCAACCAGACTCATGTCAATCATCACTGTTTTCTTCCTGCATTACCGACTGCACTATATAGTTCTCCACAGTATCTGCTGCTGGCTAATATATATTTTAACTGTTGACCAGTATCACTTAATCTTATCCTACACTTTATTACATGTATAGTTTATTTCTCTTATCTTATCATGTTTAATGTTGCAGCATTGTACCGAGACAAATTCCTAGTTTGTGTACTACATGAACAATGGCAATAAACCTGATTCTGATTCTGATTCTGATTCTGATTACCTATTGCAGATTCAGTCTTCCCAGCCTGGTGCAGGTCTACAATTTTGTTTCTGGTGTCCTTTGACAGCTCTTTGGTTTTGGCCATAGTGGAGTTTGCAGTCTGACTGTTTGAGGTTGTGGACAGGTGTCTTTTATACTGTGACGTTTGCAGGGGTTCACACAAAAAGACAATGGAGCAGATGGCTGTGATCAACCAGATTTATTTTACACACACCCCGACCCCCAACCTGCTTCTCAGCACAGACAGGAGCGGAGGTCATTCTCACAGACCTCTGTTTACATCACGGTTACACACACATGATACATCTTGCCCTAATCCTGCTAAACACTGCTGGGCCATTATAATGCAGTTATAATGACACAGCAGTATAACTCAGAAGTAACACATTTAACACACACAGTAACGTTTCAAACTGGCAAAGCATGCTGGGAAATCCCTGGCTCCCTTAAAATGGCCCCGACGTTACACTGCCCCCCCCCCCTGGACTGGTTTCTGTCCCCAGAAAATTCAAAGTCCACTTTCAGAAATCCAACGCGAGTCAGCCCGGTGCCAGGGCGGCATGCACGGGCCATCTGAGTCTCGGTCAGAGCATCTGGTTGGGGTAGGGTTCCGGTTTGGCCATCAGCGGGCGGATGGACACATCTGACAGCCTCTGTAGGACCACGCACAGTCCCTTCCCTGGCAGCGGGAGTCCCAGGCCCGCTCCAGCCGACTCCCACCGCTGCCAGTTCTCCCAGGCGGCCGCTGGCCCGCATCCATGCGTCCAGCCTTTGCCGCGCCTGGAAAGTGGCCGCATCTTCGTCCTGCTCGCTCCGCTGCGTCGCTCCTGCGCCTCTGTGACGTCATCTGCCGGGGGAAGCATCTGCAGGAGGCGGCTTTTTTTCCCGTCTATGCCACCTCGCTCTAATTTAGCGTCGGCGAGGGGCCAGTTTGTCGTGCGCTGTGTGCGGGGCAGTACCATGCCATGTACCCTGGCTCTGTGCAGCGGAAGCCGTCCTTCCTCGCGTCGCCACGGCTGTCTCCTTCGTGCACGCGCTGCTGTGATCTGCCGTAGCTCCTCCTCCACTCGCTCTCAGCACGGTGGTTTCCTCTGATGATCAGCGCGGCAGCCAGCTCGACCTGGGCCAGGCGGTCATCCAACAGGTTCTCGCCGTTGTAGCGGGGAATCTTGGCCCGCTGCTGGATGGATGAGACTGTCATTTCCCGGTCGATTGCCGCTCCTAGTCGCTCTGGAATCGCCAGCCCGTCCTGCCCTGAAAAGGGCGGGAAGCGGGGCTGGTTTGCTCTGCTCCATCCATCGCGGCAAAGCTCTCCAGGGGCCGGCGTCTCAGCTCTACACTCCGTTCCCGGCTGAGCGATGAATCGCTCCGGCCGCTGTACCTCCGCCTGGATCCTCATCTCGCTCCATATCCCACTTCTGACACCAGTGTGACGTTTGCAGGGTTCACACAAAGACAATGGAGCAGATGGCTGTGATCAACCTGATTTATTTTTCACACACCCCAACCCCCAACCTGCTTCTCAGCACAGACAGGAGCGGAGGTCATTCTCACAGACCTCTGTTTACATCACGGTTACACACACATGATACATCTTGCCCTAATCCTGCTAAACACTGCTGGGCCATTATAATGCAGTTATAATGACACAGCAGTATAACTCAGAAGTAACACATTTAACACACACAGTAACGTTTCAAACTGGCAAAGCATGCTGGGAAATCCCTGGCTCCCTTAAAATGGCCCCGACGTTACAATACTTATAACAAGTTCAAACAGGTGCCATTAATACAGGTAATGAGTGGAGGACAGAGGAGCCTCTTAAAGAAGAAGTTACAGGTCTGTGAGAGCTAGAAATCTTGCTTGTTTGTAGGTGACCAAATACTTATTTTACCGAGGAATTTACCAATTAATTCATTAAAAATCCTTCAATGTAATTTTCTGGATTTTTTTTCCTCATTTTGTCTCTCATAGTTGAGGTATACCTATGATGAAAATTGGAGACCTCTCTCATCTTTTAAGTGGGAGAACTTGCACAATTGGTGGCTGACTAAATACTTTTTTTCCCCACTGTATGCTACGGCACTAGGTATTTCCTCTCCCTGGGCTGTTGTGTGTCCGAGTGGCGTCCCTGTATGTCTGGAGGCCTCATTAACTTCATCATAGCAACTCTCTGTTTATTATTGTGACTGAAGCTGGACTAGTGATTTTGGTGTTTTTGTTAATAAAGTGCACGTTCTACTCCTGCAATTGGGTTTTACATTTCATCCTCCGTGCACTACGTAGTAGCGCACGGGGACTCATAACACCAGCCAATGTTTTTTTTTTTTTTCTCTCTTGTCCAACGCCGGTGAACCTGTGTGAATTGTAGCCTCAGTTTTGTGTTCGTATAGCTGACAGGGGTGGCACTAGTTGAGGTCTACTGCTGGTGTAGTCCATTTGCTTCAAGAGTCAATAACTCCGTTTCCACTATAGGAACCAGAAACCATTTTTGCAGGAACTCCCCCCATAGCGTGTGTCTCCACAACAGGAACCTCCCCAAAAGGGGAAGTTTTCAAGAACTTGTAGTTGCTGAAACAAGACCCTGGTCAGGGGTAGGAATTTAAACATGCATGCACGTGCGCACGCGCATGCACGCACACACACACACACACACACTTTATATTAATTTTGGCTCATCAAGAAATGGGAAGCCCAGCCTGGATCCCGCTTGCTTCGCATATGAAAACCCCAGTAGAACAGAGGTTTCTGAAACAGTCAGACATGTCTGTCTGGCACTAGTAGCCATGCCACGTTCAAAGTCACTTAAATCACCTTTTTCCCCCATTCTGATGCTCAATTTGAACTTCAACAGCTTGTCTTTTCCATTTAGACCATTCCTAAATGCATTGAGTTGCTCCAGTCTAATTGGTTAACTGGATATGTGTATAAATGAACTAGTGTATTGAATAAAGTGGCCAGTAAGTGTATGTTTTTTTTTCAGTGCCTTTATGTAAACTATTTTGCAGAAGAGAATGATTTATGAACATGCAGCCGTCAACACTCCATGCAAAATTTAAAAAAACACAAATTTACCATTGCTTTATACATATGTAAATAAAAAACTTTTATTTCTTCTAACTAAATGCATGTAGCTGATTAAATAAATTATAGTTAAGTAGGCATAAATGTGTATCTTGCATTTCTTTCCCTTTGTCAGAAAGTTATGTATGGTAGAAAGAGTTGAAAAAGGCCAGTTCCTAATATGTTTTTAGTAATTGAATAAGGGAGTCCGTGTGTGTTTTTTAATGTTTTTTTTTTTTTTTTTTTGTCTCTAATAGGTGTGTTTGACTTTCTTCTAGGCAAAGGTGAGTACAAATGTTTACAATTCACAGCATCTGCATTAAAAATTGATTGCTTCTATTAAGATTAATTTTAGGATAAATTGAGGGAAACTACATAACTGAATTAATTAATCCCCCCCCCAACATTTCAGTGATTTATTAGTTTATGTATTGTTTTTTCTGAGGAGATTGATGACAAAAGGGAAAGTCAGCTAATATATCTGGCTATTTTTTTTAAATTATAAAAGGAGATTCAAATTTTTTTCTAACTGTTCTAACCCAAACTTTCCCCCCTTTAAAATTTTTAGTTGCCAAACTTTTCTATAAACTTAAGTATATGTCAAATATATAAAAGAAATGAATCAGAAAGCTGCAAGTAAATCAAAAAATTCCAGCAGGACTTGAATATCAGTTTTTTGGGTGGTGCTGCTTATATTGCAATGATCTATTTAATAGTGTATTGTCAAAGGCACAAAAATCCTTCATGGATGTTTGTCTAAGTCCGTTTTGCTAATATAGTGGCAGAAAAAAAAACTGAATTTGTGCCGACAAAAAGTGCAAAGGGGCTATGTAAACTCTTTGAAAAATTCAGAGGTGTGTTTTGGGAGTAACATGCAGTGAACCAATCAGAGTGGCTCTTCTCGTCAAAGAGGTAGGCGGCATAATCAAAGGCGGATTCCTGTGCTGATGGCATTTATTTGCGTGAACCGTCTCCGCTGCCTGGCATTAAGACAGACATTAAAGCTGGGCATTTATTTTAGGAAGGAGGAGAAGATGAGTTAACCATTATTATCACCTTTTTAAATCTTCTGTTTCTGTACATGCATGTGTGCATTTTGTGTTTGCAGCATTTTATAGTTGTGACAAGTCATATGAAGAACAGTCCATTCCCACTGTGCAACATGAAGACATGAATGGGTTTGACACTAGAGAAGAATTCACAGAATATGAGTGAATTTGCTGAATAATTTATTCCTTTTTCTCTGCACAATGTGCATCAGCACAGGTGTATTCACAGAATCCACGGATCTCTGATCTTTGTGCGTAGCTCAGCAGCTGTGTTTTACAGGGTGTGAATCCCTACAAAGTCATTTTTGTATTTTATCCTGTTAATTTGGACCCCAAAATGAAACACGGCTATGACAGGAAAGACTGAAGGCCATCAGTTTTTAGACAGAATACAACATGGACCACAGATAGCATCCCTCCACTGAGTGCTCTTGAATCGGACAGCTACCCTTTCTCTGATGGAGGTGGGTCAACTTGTAATATGGATCTGTCCGTGCCCTGTCCACTTTAAATCATTGTTCTTCCACTTGTCTTGTGAAATATGTAATTTATTACTGTCTACTGTTTCTTCATACAGGTTTGGATTATTTTGCAGGGTATATATGGATAGCTAATTTTCCTCAGAGTAACACATTTAATGGAGTGTTTAATAAACACACAAAGGGATGCAAACGGACATAGAAGCTCTGAAAAAGTAATAATGTTCCTTTAGTGACACAGACATAATGGGCTATGTTAGTATGTGCACAGAATGCTTTGTCACAGAGAGGTCTTAAGTTTGAGCTCTTCAGATAACAGTCTCATCCCACTCTCTGCCATTCACCTGGGGGAGGATGCCAGAGAGAAGCCACCTAAATTCACTAGAAACCACACTCCACTGAGCCTTCAGCACCATTCATTGAGTCCATACCAGCCATAGATCATTGGAGAGAGCTGGACGGTGAACCTGCTGGATCCATCTGCCTTTCCAGTTTGCATCTCTCTTGAATGTGATAGTCTACGATGAAAAGTGACACGCACACTCCCTGTTCATTGATTCACTTTAAAAATAAATCAATTAATACATAATCTGTGGGCTTTGTGATTAAAATGAAAATGTGGGTTGAAAAAAGCTGTTGTGTTATGATATGAAAATTAAAATGACAGGTTAATTTTTATTAAATTATAGCTTTTACACTGCTATCTGTTAAAACACTGGAATATTTTAGTACGTTCTGTGATTGTTTCCTTGTGTGCCTACATTAGTTAGTGCATCCCTGTGATTTTAAATCACCAGACAACTGACTTTTGACTTGCTTTTTGTTGATCAGAAGCACAATGCTGGAAGATGCACCAAAATAGAGATGTGGCAAGATTGCGCTGATGCTGTACCCATTTCAAGAGTTCCATCCTGCCAGCGTAAAGCATGTGCACAATCTATATTCAGATGGTGAAGGCACAAAGCATAAAAAACAACGCGTCAGAAACTAACAAATCCACTGCTGCATGGGCGAAGCACAGCGCACATGTGCAATTTAGACCGTAATAAAAGGGCCCATAGTGCCATCCACTATATCCAGCCTACTTCCTAATGTGATTTCACCTCTTTTAAAAACACACAACATATTTTTTGCTGGTATTGGAAGAGCAGGAACTTCCAGTGAGAGTAAGTGTATGAGTTGGAGGACTTGGTGCAGAAATACTGCACAACTACATTTGATTAGATTCTCTCCCAGAGCCTGAACATTTTACAGAATCTCAAACTCTACATTTTACCTTAATTCATCTGAAAATAAGATATGCACTGCATACAGAGCAGGGGATCTGAGTTATAGCCTCTTATGTATGGTAAAATACCTTGGGTGAAGGATGAGGCAAGGTGACTGGACGAACACAGCTTTAGTGATGTTGATGAACAACGGTAACATGATAGGCACCTGGCAGAGGGCACCGGTCAAAGAGGCCTCAATTTGGATGCCCTCTGGTATTTATAGGGCGGTGCAGTGACGTGACAGGAAGTGCACGTCACCACACCGCACTTCACAGTAAGGTACCGGAACACATTACATTCTCTCTCCCCCTTAGAAAAGTCCAAAACCGCACACACAATTAAGACCCTCCCCAATTTGGGACCCAAATCACGCACTAACATAACGAAAAACAATGTACTAAAATGGCCTAACACTTTCACACAATATAACCTAAACTAGGGCTGATGGGTGGACTACCGTGCAGCCCACACGTCGGGGTGGATTATTCTGCCACCCAATAAACTAAAGAGAAGAGTCCATACATAAACTATAATTACACGCCGTGCTCCTAAACTAAAAAAATACACACAATAATCCCATTTTACAACATACATACTTACGAACACCAGAACTATTAGCATGTACTGTAAATTTACAGCACTGTTCCTTGGGCAGGAGATGAACCGGCATGGGGTGGCCCAGGGCAGACCCTCGGGATGATGGCTGATCTTCATGACGAAAGCGCCCCTCTTCTTCACCACCAACACTCACTCTCTTCCAGCTCCATCACCTGAAGCCTCTTCCCGGACACGCCGAAGCTGATTGGTGTGCCTCGTCGAGCCATCGGACAACGTGAAGAACACTGTGCCTAGCTTAACCACTATGCACAGACACCCGTGATGTTTAGCTGGTTGTCGTCTGGCCCATCTTTGTCATGGACATTCTTCACCCCAAACCCAAACCAAGTCCATAACCCTCAGTGGGGCCCGGGTAGACCTGGCATGGTGCTGCTGAGCATGCAGTTCCTCCGTGCTCGTCGGTCTGGCCCCGAGCTCTTCTGAAGCCGTCGTAGTGGTCACCATTGTAGCTGCAGACCCTCCATCCCCCTGCAGCCAAGCTCCGGAGGTATCTGGGGCTAGCACATTGATGTCACTCACCAGCGCAGGCGCCTTGGCGCCACAGTCGGTACCCACTCTACCGTTTCCCGAGCACCGACACTGAGACCCTCCTGCGCCGAACTTGAGTGAGGCTAGTCCTGCTTGACCGCCGTGGTGTCCGTTAGCTCTTCGTCCCACACAACGTCCTCATCGACCACCGGAACCGGAGGGTTCCACTAGCCACAACCTGACCATTCGTTCCCAGCATCATCTTTAATGGCGAAACACAGACCGTAGAACAGATTACAGCCCATGATGTTTTCGCCTCGGCCTGTCATGTGGAACGTGAAGTCAACCATCGTCGCAGACTTGTACCAAACCGTTAACTCCAAAGTCCCAACTGTGCACAGCCTGCCACCTCCATAACCATAAAGCGGCGCTGGGTTACCTCTAATCCTGTAGTGGGGGAAAAACTTCCTCACAGTGGCCCAGTTCAGCAACGACCCTCCACCCTCGTGTTGAGCAGCAGCAGCACCTCCATACTGTCCAGTTCCACTGTGCAAAACGTGTACCTATTGGTACTGAGGGACACCGTATGGATGGCTGTCGGGGCCAGGCGGAGTGATTTCTTCCATGGGCTCTCTGGTTCAGATACACAGCACAATCTAGCATAATGGTTCAAACGTCCACATCTGCTACAATGCTTTTCCCTAGCCGGGCAGTCTTTAGCCTTATCACGGTGTGTCGTGGACACACAACCCTTGCAAAGGGGTTTTCCCAGGGCAGACCTTCGGCTGGCAGTGTTGGCTTCCGTAGTGTCGTCGTCCAAGCTATCCTCGCTATCCGAGTCCACTACATTTGCCAGGGCAGGAGGCTCCGGTGGCTGCTGTGCCTGGCGCCAGTTTAGCTCTGAAGCTAGCTTGTCTGCGGCCTCCAGTTGGAGAGCTAGCTCGACAGCTCTGGCTAATGTTGTTATTGGGCACCATGAGTAGCCTAGCCCGCAATGCGGCGCTACATGTGTGCCCCACAAGGTGTTCACGTACCAATTCATCTTCCAAAGGCACAAAGCGAGACTCGCTAGCTAGCTGCCTTAAGTCGGTGACAAACTGATGAATAGGCTCACCCACTCACTGATGTCGCTGCCGAAAGCGAATCCTCTGGACAGTCACGCTATCTGGGTTATGAAAATGATTTGCTAGCAGCTCCACAACGTCTTCAAAAGAGTCCAAAGCTCTGAGTGTGTGCAGGACTCGCTGGCCCTCAATACCCAGGTTGTGAACAAGTAGCACACATGCTCTTAGCTTGTCGAGCTTACCCAGGTCGAGTGCGGTAACGTATGTTTGGAAAGTCTCAAACCACTTCGGCCAAGGCACCGGCATCTTGCCCGGAAGGAACAAAGTGGTGTAATACACACCTCCATGAGTTAATCCTCGATCGCCAAATGTTATGTATAGTTATTTATTTATTTAGCGAATGCAAAGTCCTTAAGCCAAGCAGTTGCCTCCTGGTTTGCTGTATGGAGGGTGTGTAATCCTCCTTCCAGTCTTTGGAGCGGGCAAGCCTCTATGATGTGTTCCATTGTTTGCTCCTCTCCACATGCGCACAGTGGGCTAGGGCTACTGCCCCATCTGTGAAGGCTGGCCAAGCAGGGGCCATGTCCAGTCCTGAAGCGATTGAGTGTAGACCACTGTCTCCTTGGGAGGTTGGTGCCCGGGACCTGTTGGTTGGGGTTTATCACCAGCTGTTTGTTTGGGACCTCCTTGGTCTCCCATTCCTCTTGCCAAGCTGTCTGGATGGTAAAGTCAGCTGGGGGAGGGTTTTTCCAAATCGGCCGTCTGGATGAAAGTCGGGCAGTGGGTGGGGTGTAGATATCTGCATGGATTGGTAAGTGAGGAAAATCTTTAACTTTTTGGAGCATCCTTTGAGTTAATGCTGCTCGCCGGATGTGTGGAGGGGCTATGTTTGACAGTACAGAGAGCCAGGGAAGTGGTGTTGAGCGGATTGTTCCAGTTATAGTTCTCATGGTTGAGTTGAGCTGGGTGTCTACATGGTGTGTGTAAGATGACCTGGACCAGACAGGGGCACAATATTCTGCTACAGAGTATGAAAGGGCCAGTGCTGAGGTGCGCAGGGTGGAGACTGCCGCCCCCCATTTTGCACCAGCGAGCTTGCAGAGCAGGTTGTTTCGTACTTTCACCTTAGCAGCCGTCCCCTTTAGATGTTCCTTGAAGGATAAGGTCCTATCAAGGGTCACTCCAAGATAAGTTGGATTTGGGGCATGCTTAAGCTTGAGTCCGCTCAGGTGGATGTTTAGTTCTCTGGCAGCTTTTGCATTGTGGAGATGAAATACTAACTAACTAACTAACTAACCTGCACTTATATAGCGCTTTTCTAGTCACAAAGACCACTCAAAGCGCTTTCATTAATACTAACCCTCTATTCTAAGGGCCTATAGGAAACAGATATCTAGGGACAATTTAGAACAGCCAATTAACCTAACATGCATGTCTTTGGCATGTGGGAGGAAACCGGAGAAATCCCGGAGTAAACCCACGCAACATGGGGAGAACATGCAAACTCCACACAGATCACTGTTGGTCGGGGGCTGGGATCGAACCCACGATCCCCACAATCCCCCGGCCAAGGGTAAACTGTGCTGCCGCAGTGCTAACCACTGCGCCACCGTGCAGCCCGGTGCACTGGATACACTGGATACACTGTATCCAGTGTATCCACTGTATCCAAATACACTGGAGACGGTTTTTGCTGGGCTTGGTTTTAGGCGCCAGATTTTGCAGAACTGGTCCAGTTTAGCAAGATCTTCCGTGAGCACCCGTTCCAGTGGTTCAAAGTCTGGTGCTTGGAATGCCAAACAGATGTCGTCTGCATAGATGAATTTGCGGGATTTTGTAGTAGGCAGGTCGTTTATGTAGAGGTTGAACAGAGTTGGAGCTAGAACTGAGCCTTGTGGGAGTCCGTTTTTCTGCATTCTCCATGCACTTGTGTTCTGACTGAGGTGGACTCTGAACCTTCGGTTGGTCAGCAGGGTTTTTATAATTGCTGTTGCCCAAGCAGGGATCGCCTTTTTAAGTTTCAGGAGGAGGCCTTTGTGCCAGACCGTATCATAGGCGGCTGTAAGATCGAGAAACACAGCCCCTGTCTTCAGTCTGCTCTCGAAGCCATTTTCAATGAAGGTGGTTAGGGCCAGTACTTGTTCTCCTGTACTGCGGTCCTTGCGGAAACCTGCTTGATCCACACTTAGAATATCCTCTATTTCTGGGGAAATGCGTTGCAGTATTAGGCGCTCCATGATTTTGTAAGGAACGCTGAGTAGGGAGATTGGGCGGTAGCTTGCTGGTAGTTTGTGGTCTTTGCCAGGTTTTGGGATGGCAATGACCTTTGCTGTCCGCCATTTCTTTGGGATTGAGTATTTTACTATGTATAGTAAAATACCTTGGGTGAAGGATGAGGCAAGATGACTGGACAAACACAGCTTTATTGATGTTGATGAACAGCAGTAACATGGTAGGCACCTGGCAGAGGGCACCGGTCAAAGAGGCCGCAATATGGATGCCCTCTTGTATTTATAGGGCAGTGCAGTGACGTGACAGGAAGTGCATGTCACTACACTGCGCTTCACAATAAGGTGCCGGAACACAACATCACATAGCCCACAAAGAAAAAAAAAAAACATCCTATAACAAGATGACTTGGAGACAAAGTTTTATGGATACCCTCTTCTCAAAACAAATTTATCTTCTCAGTCTCACCCTATGATTTATCATTAAAAGGAAAAAAAAACACAAATACAATGGAAATAAAGCTCCATAGGACAGCCACAATGGACCCACTCAACTACTGTTATCTTTTTTTTTTAAATTTTTTGCTGTTCCTCTTGCAGTGGCTATTTGGAGCACCGGGGGGGGCTGCTACACAGTGTGAGAGAGGCATTCTTTCATTGATTAACTCTACATCAGGAGTAGACAATCATGTGCCATTTAGTACCAAGAAGACACTGCAGGTTTTATGTCAAGCCAACCACGAAGGAAGGTCTTTTCACTGATCAACAATCAGTGGAAAGGAGTTCAGTGAAATCACCTGTTGAAGAGGCTGGTTGGAATCAAAACCAGCAGGGTTTTGGTACTTACTCTCTACCATGGTTTACATCAGAGATGGCCAACTTTGATGGTAATGAGGGCCACAAAAATTTTTCCTCACTTCTCGAGGGTCAGATTTACATGCAAGCCTATCGTGGGGATGGGGTGTGTGTGTATTATTTCCTGCAAAGTCAAAAGTTTCACAATTAAAACTGAAAATGCAAATGAAATTAAAAGCTACTACATGTTTTATCATATTAGAATTAAAATTATGGATAAAATTATATCTGCCCTGCAATGGACTGGCGAACTGTTGTGCACCCTGTCTCTCGCCCAAAGATGCTGCGATAGGCTCCAGGCCCCCCCCCCCCCATCTGAAAAGGATTAAGCAGTAGAAGATGGATGGATTGATGAATGGACAAGGCTTGGCTTGTTCTTGGATTTATTGTGGGTGTGGAGGGACAGAGAAATAGCTGTGGGTAGGTGGGCTTGTTAATGGCTCCCCAAAATGGGGACTAAAAAGAAAATTTAAGAGCCACTGGTATAAATGAACAAAAAAGTCAACAGATTACAACGACCACAGTCTCTGAACTTTTACTGCTGACATGGAATTGAAACTGCCAGTGCTTCAGTCGCGCTCTTTAGAAAAAAACCTCAAAGCTTTAAATCTTTTTTGGCACAATTAGAAGAAAAACCTCCAAGCTCCATGAGGCTTCACCTGCCAAACAAGAAAAAATGCTACAGCTCCTCAGTAGTATTTATTCTTGTTTAAAAGCTGCCTACTTTGTACATTTACTGCTGTTTACAGCCTATTAACGTGGTCTTAGCAGGCAACCCGCAGGTGCACTGTTCCCTGTGGCTCCCTCACGCTCGCTCTCTCCTTGACCACTTGCACACATCGCAACACCTAGGTTTGAGTTAGCGCTCCCTCTACTGGCGGACTCTATAATTGCGTTTAAAAATGCCGTTCCAAATATGGCAAACATGATATAAATAAATAATTGATTTTTGGAAATGGACTGGCAGGCCACAGCGGATGAGGGGGCAGGCCGCATGCGACCCGCAGGTCACCAGTTGCCCATCCCTGGTTTACATGATAATTATGTTACTTCCTTAATTGTTGAGGTGTTTCATTCTGATAGGGAGATTAGTGGAGTCTGTAATTTACAGTATTATGTGTTACAGGAGACATCACATCACCCAAACCACCTCCACGTAATACAGGTAGTGAATCTTATAATAAAATTTTTCTGGTTCTTTAATAGTGTAATCAGTAGTGTAAACTTAATATTTGCATTTTTTCTTGTCTATTTTCAGATGGCTTTAACCTAGCAGATGCTCTTCGTCCAGGTAACAACAGTCATTGATCATACTTTTGTAATAATGTGATGCACTTTTCCCATGTTTACACAGTCCCGCAGGTCTTAATGAAATCTCTGTAATTTACTTTTGTCAAAAAAAAAATAAGATTTAATTACTGCACAACAATTTTCCATCCAGCTTAAGCAACCTTCCTCAGAATGACTTGTTTCAGTGTATTTTGCCTAAAACGCTTGTGAGCATTCACCCCACCTTCACTCTTTCCTCTTGTCTGAGATCTTTGGATGATGCCATATTGAAGCTCATGCTAACTGGTTAGCATAGTTCTGGTGCAGAAAACAGTCTGAGCTAAATAATGTAAAATTGGGTGAATGTGAGAGTGTAAAAGCCCAAATGAAAAATTATTAAGGAATCTCTGTCTGTGGTATGAGTGGTTTTTAGGACATGGTATTCCCTGGGGTATAATAAGCACAGAAACAAATTGAATGAGTGAATGGTTAACTCCGCTAATGGCAGCTAAGTGCCACTGGTCGAGGAACCACTCCGGCTAGAGTATAAGGCTGCATTCACATCAGGATAGTCTGGGGGTCTCAGTTCGATTGGCCGGGGAATGCCAAGAATTTTTGCACCTTCGTTTGGTTTGGTTCGCATTCACACTGCACTTTACTCAAGCGGGCCAAACTGCCTAGACAATGTTATGCAGTTACAACAACTGCTCATTTGGGGTGCTGTAGCCCAAACCACCACTGACCAGGAAGAAAAAATCTTGGCGAAGAAGAAAAATCCAGTTCATCGACTGGCCAGGACCGAAAACGAAAATTTGTTCCCTTCAGGCAGGTTGTTTGTCAGCCACAAACAAACGATGGAACAGCACCAAATTTACGTGATGTTGGGGTTTCTGTTTTTACTTTGATGTACACATATTATTTTCTTCACATCATCTTCACAACATGCTGCCCAGTATAAGCAGCAGGAAAGACAGCAAACTATCCAGCATGTTGCTCTGTCCACGGGACATTTTTTAACTTTTCTCCTCAGCTTTCTCCGGTAAAAGGATTTCTCGCTTCATATGGTTGTCTTTGTTGTTATTTTCTACCCAAAATGCACTACGGTAAATGTCACTTGCTCTTCTGAGACTACCTGTTACTATGGTTACAAAAATGCCAAGGGGCACTTCTGCCCTTTGGACTGCTGGATAGTCCGTTTGCATTCACACTGCAAGCAAAGTGCACCAGGGTTCTGTTATATTGTGTTTTATTATGAAGAGCGGTGTAGTGGCGGCCACTTCCTCCCGCCACTGCACCGCCCCTGTAAATACCAGCGGGTTTCTGTATCCGGTTTCTTTGCCAATGCCCCTGTCTAGCGGCTATATTGTGGAGACGGTATTGTGAAAAAAGCTGAGTTCTATCGACCACCTGGCCTCTTCATTTGAGAGGTAATTACAGACACAACATTTTGGGGATGACGATAAAAGTATGGAGGCGTATATTTCACCAATTCAGCTGTTCCTGGAGCTCCTGGGTGAGCCACCCGTCCCCTGGCCGAGATGGTTTGCAGCCTTCGCGACCTACGTCGTGGCGCTCAACCTGGGTGAGACGCACAAGCTGAGGGCACGTGCGCTCCTGGTGCATAATTTGGGAATTGAGGGCCAGCAGATCCTAAGCACACTTGGTGATTTGGACACATTCGAAGATGTGGTCAAGCTAATGGCATGCCATTTTCACACCTCGGACAGTGTCATCGTCCGGAGGATCAGGTTTCGGCAGCGCCACCAACAGGCGGGTGAACCTATCCAGTGGTTCGTCGTCAACCTGAAATTACTGGCTAGGGAGTGTCATTCTGGGCCGCTGGAGGAGGAGATGGCTCACGACCAGCTGGCGGAGCACACCAACAATGATGCGATATGGACGAAACTGCTTACGGTAACAGGTGACGTGACACTGGCTAGAGCTATTGAGTTAGCTTTCCAATTGGAGACAGCAGACAAGCTAGCTTCTGAGCTAAGTGGACGCCAGACACAGTCTCCTTATAGTCAGCTTCATGTGTGCCTGTGTTTGTGTCTATGTTGAATGTAATTGTGGCTTGTAAATATGGATGTCACCAGACTGCAAAACAAATCTACCTACGGGTACAAATAAAGTAACCTGAACCCGAACCCGTAGCAGCTGGAGTTTCCCGCCACAGCACAAGTAGTGGACTGAGACAGCGATGGTAGCGTGGAGGATGACGCTGTGGAGACCAACGCTGCAAAACATAGGTCTGCCCTGGGAAAGCCCGTGTGTATGGGTTGTGGGCCAATGAAACACTGCTTCAAGGTCAGGGACTGCCCGACGAGAGGAAAGTGCTGCGGCAAGTGTGGACGCTTGAACCACCATGCCAGGGTGTGCTGTATGTCCGAGTCGGGGAGCCCACAGGGAAAATCGAACACCCCCCCCGCCCCCACAATTGTCCACAGGGTGTCTCTGAGTACCAGTGGGTACACGTTCTGCACAGTTGAGATGGATGGTGAGGAGGTGCCACTGCTGGTCGACGCAGGGGCAGAGGGTTCATTACTGAATTGGGCTACGGTGAGAAAATTCTTCCTCCATTACAGAATTGCAGGAGACCCAGCGCCACTTTATGGTTATGGAGGTGGACAGCTGTGCACGGTTGGGATGCTGGTGCTGAAGGTGTGGTACAAGTCGGCGGAGATGACTGACTTCAAGTTCCACGTGACGGCCCAAGGCGACAACATTATGGGCTGCAACCTATTTTATGGTCTGGGGTTTGCCATTAAAGATGACACTGAGGAGGAGTGGTCTGGTTGTGGAAAGTGGAACCGGCCGGTTCCGATGGTGGAGGACGATGCAGTGTGGGATGAAGAGTTATCAGGCACCATGGCAGTCGAGCAAGACCAGCCTCACTCAGGTTTGATGCAGGAGGGTCTCAGTGCCGGCGCTCGAGATATTTTGGACGAGGGTACCGAACATGACAGCGAGGCGCCTGTGTCGACAAGTGACGCTGACAAGCTAGCTTGAGTTTCCCCCGGAGCTTGGCTGCAATGGGCCGGAGGATCACCGGAAACGGCTGCGCATCGTGGCTAAACGGAGCACAGCTTACTTTCAGCTGTCGGATGGCTCATGGAGGCACACCAATGAGTTGTGGCGTGTCCGGGAGGAGGCTTCGGATGGTGGGTCCGGACGAGAGGAGTGGCCAATGGCGAGGGAGAGGCGCACCATTGTCTATGTGATCAGCTGCGGCCCCGGGGACATTCCGCCTCCAGGGGCGGAACTACTGAGGGACTGCCCGGGGCCCCCATGAGCTAGTCCTGCCCCTACTTCGCCAAATGGACAGTACTGTGGGTTTGTAAAAAAAATAAATAATAATAATAATAATAATAAGAAACAGAGACAGCTCCTTTGTTGAGATGTTTATTTGCATGTGTTTGGAAAACAAAACAAAAAACAACAAAGCATAATGGCTGTATTTGGGAGCATTGACTGTGCCTTACGGCATGATTGCTATAGATTTAGCAGACAAACCCTGTGTGTGTTTAGTGCATATATATTTAGTTTTGTGTAGTTCTGTGTGGTTTTAATTGTTGATATTACATTGTGTTCTGTGTTGTTACTGTTCTATGCTTTAGTTTAGGAAACACGGCAATGTTTTACTTTGATGGACATTTAGCAATTTACAGGTGGAAGAATAATCCACCTTGCCGTGTGGGGTGGAATTGTAGTCCTCCTGTCCCCCCCAGTTTAGGTTTGTTGTGTGAATGTGATAGGCCCTTTAGTAATTTCAGTTTTATTTTGTTAGTGCGTGATTCGGGTCCTAAATTGGAGAGGGTCTCAATTGTGTATGTGGTTTTGGACTTTCTGCAGGGGTGGAAATGTTATATTGTGTTTTATTATGAAGAGCGGTGTAGTGGCGGCCACTTCCTCCTGCCACTGCACTGCCCCTATAAATACCAGCGGGTTTCTGTATTCAACCTCTTTGCCAACACCCCTGTCTAGTGGCTGTATTATGGAAACAGTATCGTGAATAAAGCTGAGTTCTATCGAGCACCTGGCCTCGTCATTTGAGAGGTAATTACAGACACAACAGGTTCACTTGCAAGTGAACCAAGGCCCCCGGTTTTCGAGCGGACCAGAGTTTGCTTGTTTGGTGTGCACCAGAGTTCGAACCGAAACCAAATGAACCGTACTCTCCGCGGAAGCAGACCAAAGTTCCTTTGGTCTGGACCAAACAGTGGCATTGTGAATGCACCCTAAAAAACTATAAGTAAGCTAAAGGAATGTGTAAGAATGAGATATACAATCAAATGTTTGTAGATGAGCACGGATGTCTCGTGAAGGCAGAAAGAATACTGAGAAAATTGTGCGATAAAACCCTACCGTGATTCAACAGCTAAGCAAAGCTACCAACTTTTCTGAACAGCATGGAGTGAGATTTACAGGGAATTGTGCACAGGGGAAACTGGGGGGTAGGGCTGGAGTGAGCATGCATGTGAACAATACAACAATTTTTCTTTAAACACATACTACGCTTCTTTGCCTTGGAATATGTATAAGAACATGTTCAGTCTGCTTGCCATGGCAGTCAACCTTGATCATACCTTGACAGCGCTGCCTTGAGAGCTCTTATTGTGCAAAAATCTGAAGGAATTCAACACAATATCAGCAGTATTTTCTTATTTTGGAGTGAGAAATAGGGTTTGTGGTGTGAGACAGAGTGTAAAAGAGTGAGATTCACTCCAAAAAAGTGAGAGCTGGGAAAACTGAGCTAAGCTAATGTTATGTAGCCTGAAGTAGTGGCTTATTCTGATCAGTGAGGTATCTAATGTGGTAGAGAAATTCGACCACATCCACCTAGTCAAGGTTACGCTAGTGGGCTGATCTCCTGGTTTGTCATGGCCAAAATATAATAAAACTAGAAAAGCACTCGGAGAGCGCAGACCTCCACCAAGCGCCACAGTTCCCCCCATACAGTGTTTGTGTGTACGTTTTCAGATTCCTTGACCATGAAAACATATGAGCAGCAATTGGATTCACAATGATAGGATTAGTGGTTGAGTAGTTATTCATTAAAAATGGCATTTTCCGTAATGGCGGTTTTCTTCTGGACGATGATCCGGATCACCACCAAAATCTAATCATCTGTAGGATACCCCATTTCTGACAATCTCTGAAAATTTCATGAAAATCCGTCCATAACCTTTTGAGTTATCTTGCTAACAAACAAACAGACAAACAGACAGACAAACCAACGCCGATGAAAACATAACCTCCTTGGCGGAGGTAATAAGCCAGAATGATGCAAGATGTATTACCAACTATGGATTATTGAAGCCGGTGACAGAAAGGATATGTAGTGGGGTGACAAGAATTTGAAGAGTATTGTATTAAAACTGGTCACCAGTGTTGCCAGATGGGAAATGTTGAAGTATCGTACCAGCGGCTTAAAATTATCATATTTTGAGAAAAATTATTGTACACATCCACTTTTCATTCAAACATGGCTCAGGACCATCTGCTTCAGTAACACATCATCACAGATTGTGCATATTACAACCAGTAACGTAGTTTTACCTTTCAATAATGTAAGAGATTGGTTGAAAAAAAGTGCCTCGACCTGTGTGGAGTACAGGAGAAGCCCCTAGCTTACACTGAACAGCCCAGAATATTAATCATACTTAACTATCTTCTACAGTCATGTGAAAAAATTAGGACACCCTATGAAAGCATTGTAACATTCACTTTATACTGTTGTACTGTAATACCAGAGGACATCACAGGGCGGTGCTGCTCTCCTTTGGTGTTGGCAGTGTAATCATCATCATCATAGCAGTCTGTCGTGGGCGACAATGACTGTTTCATTTAGGTCTGATCAGATTCCTCCACACAGCTCTGTCCTTAGCCTTCTGCTGCCAGGAACGCCTGTCTATATTCAGCTTCTTCAAGTTTCTTTTTACAGTGTCTTTAAATCTGAGCCTTGGTCTACCCTGATTGCGTTTGCCCTTGCATAACTGTGAGTAGAGTAACTGCCGAGGGAGACGCTGGTGGTCCATCCTCTCAACATGTCCGAGCCATCTCAGGTTCGTCTATATTAGCACAGAGTTAAACCAAGCAGTAGAAGAACTCTTTGGTAACTGGTAGGTGCTGGCCATGTCGCACATGTTCTGCTAATTCATGTATGAATTAGAGCATGTAGTGCCATGGAGACCAGACATAATATGGTCTTGTTTGGACTGTAAAATAAAGCACCATGTGGAAGAACAAATTCTGTGTCTGGTGACTCTCTCTGTCGTCAGCTACTCCAGAGCCCATGCTAATGTGTTAGCCTTGGCCTGCTAGTTCTCTGCTGATACCTCACCATCTGTTACAGCCTGTGTTTTTTTTTTTTTTTTTGCATATTTGGACATATGGATATTTAATATCAATTTTAATAATACTGGGAGATTCAAGTAATATAACTAAACAATTAAAACTGGAGAAAAGACTTTTTAAAATTTTTCTGTAAAATGCAATTCTAAAAACATGCAATTTCTGGTGAGGAATAAATTAGGTCACCCCCACATTTATTCCCACTTAAAAAAGCTGACCACACACACACACACACACACACACACACACACAGAGTAAATTTTGCCGTGTTAATTTAACACTAAAAGAGTTCATTTAACACTATCCCCGAGTCCATTTGATCCCATTCAGGAATGGTGTTTAATTGACTCTGGCCTAGTGGTCATCCTACTCATGTTGGTGTTGTAAAAAACTCTGAAAGAGTCAATGTAATATGACACTGCCTATTTAACACTGGGGAATTTACTGTGCAGGTGTGTCACATCAGCTGCACATGATTAGAACATCGTTACTCAGCATTTTGAAGGAGGCTTGTTCTATTGAAACCTCAGACATTTAGTTTTAGTAGTAGATTAGTTTATTTGACAGGGACAGTGCAATAAACATAGACAATTAATCAAAGACAATCAATCTGATGTGTTGCACATAGAGTGTATAGCTATTAGCTAATTTGCAACTCTTGTCCCTGGATGGGCTTTAGAAAAAAGAATCAAGATAAAAAATATACACAATAACCACATACATCAATGCAGAAAAATTATAAATACACAATTATAAATATTATAAATATTATAAATACACAAATATAACAGCCTGACTCACATTTAACACATATAACTCACATTTGCCTATTTCAGGCCTTCCTCCCTCCGTCACTCACTATAAACAAACACATTTATTCCTTCCCTTCATTCACCAGTTTGGTGTGCTCCTGACTGTTGAAGTGAGAGTGAACACCATGGTGAGATCGAAATAGCTGTCTGAGGCCTTCGGAAAGAAGAATGTAGCAGCTTATGAGTCTGGTAAGGGATTTAAAAAGATCTCAAAAGAATTTGAAATCAGCCATTCCACTGTCCAGAAAATAACCTACAAGTGGAGGACATTCAAAACAATTGCCAACATGTCCAGATCCCTCTGTCCAAGCAAGTTCACCCCGAGAGCAGACCACAAGATGCTAAAAGAAGTCTCCAAAAACCCTAAAATGTCATCATGGGACCTACAGCAGGCTCTTGCTACTGTTAATGTGAAAGTGCATGCCTCTACAATCAGAAAGAGACAGCACAAGTTGAACTTGCATGGGAGGCGTGCAAGCAGGAAACCTTTGCTCTCTAAGAGAAAAATGAAGGCCAGACTGAAGTTTGCCAGAGAGAACGTAGACAAACACCAGGACATTTGGAATAATGTTCTTTAGACAGATGAGTCTAAAATTGAATTATTTGGACACCAGAACAGATGACGTGTTTGGTGTAGACCAAATACAGCATTCCAGGAAAAGAACCTCATACCATCTGTGAAACATGGAGGTGGAAGTGTCATGGTTTGGGGATGCTTTGCTGCAGCAGGATCTGGCCAGCTCACCATCATAGAATCCGCCATGAATTCTACCATTTATCAGAGGGTGCTTGACGACCACACAAGACCATCTGTAAAGAAATTAAAGCTGAAGCAGAACTGGGCCCTGCAACATGACAATGACCCAAAACATACCAGTAAATCCACTAAGGACTGGCTAAAAACTAAGAAATGGAGAGTCCTGAATGGTTGAGTCAAAGCCCAGATCTTAACCCCATTCAGATGCTGTGGGGTGACTTGAAATGAGCCGTACATGCAAGAAACGCCTCAAACATCTCACAGCTGAAAGAACTCTGCACTGAGGAGTGGGACAAACTTTCTTCAGACCAATGTCAGAGACTGGTAGATGGCTACAAGAAGCATCTCCCTGAAGTTATTTCAGCCAAAGGGGTACCACTAGCTATTAGGCGGTAGGGTGTCTTAACTTTTTCCTCAGTTAGAATACACATTTTTGTTGATATGAGATGAGAGATGAGATGAGATGAGATGAGATTCAACTTTATTGTCATTACACATCTTTTATTTGATGAGTAAAACAAGGTTAATTTTTATTATTTACCTGCAATTAAATCACCTTCTTTTCCAGAGATAAAAACAACTCACCGGTACACCAGAACTGTACTGAAAGCCAGGGATCACCAATTGAATCACCTGCCTGAGCAGCAAATGAGCCCTGCCCGCTCGGTTCAGCTGACTCTCAGTTCAGTGAGTGGTAGGGAATTGGAGCTCCAGTACAGCACTGAGTGATTCGGTTTACAACTGTTTCTAATAGATCTTTTTAGGTTGACTCAATACGTTTCAGTGAACTGTGGATCCCATCAGTAACCTCCATCCGAGGCAGCCTTTCTGCTGCTGCACCGCAAGTCTTTCGTCTTCTTTTCCACGCAGCCTGCGCATGTGAGATGATGCGTAAAAACAAGCGTAGTGTGTATGCGCAGGATCTGTGTCCTGATTGTGTTTGCTAATGTATTAAACTTAGCCACCTAATGAAGGTGTCAAATTATCGTACATTATGGGATTTTGGAATTATTGATTGTACATCGTACAGAGGGCAGAACTATCGTAAAAATACAATAATTATCATACGTCTGGCAACACTGCTGGTCACTAACTCCATAGTAGCACTGTTGGTGGGTGGATTTAGATGCTCACGGGGACACTCCCTTCATCTCACTGAATGGCTGGAACTAATATAGAGCTGAGGGCATGGCCTCCCACCTGGGGGAGGTTGTTTCTCCACTGATGTCGTCAGGGAGGGAGAATTTCTGATTTTGTTGAACTCAGATTTTTGAGTACCAGAGTAACAAAAAAACAGTTATTTTTTTAATCTACTAGATGGTACTGTGTATTCACTGCTGAAGTCAGCACAGCAAAGGTGTGACTAGTGAGATATAGGTGGAGCTGGACAAGATAAAGATGGAGGATTGGGAATCTAAGTATATTGTATCTCAATATTCAGTGCATTGCAAGAATGTGATATTGTATCATAGCCCAAATATTGGGAAAATATCTTATTGTTGGGCCTTTGGTGATTCCCAGTGCATACATGGTCTCCTTGTATTCAGAGCCCGCATGAACAAAGTGTCATACTGACTAATTTTTTATTTATTTATTTGAAAGGGACAATGCATATTAATGAACATCAATGTACAGTGGATATAAAAAGTCAACACACCCCTGTTCAAATGCCAGTTTTTTGTGATGTAAAAAAATGAGACCAAGATAAATTATTTTAAAACTTTTTTCACCATTAATGTGACCTATAACCTGTACAACCCAATTGTAAAAAAAACTGAAATCTTTTAAGGGGAAAAATAAAAAAACGTACAATAACCTGTTTGCATAAATGTGCACACCCTTAAACTAATACTTTGTTGCAGCACTTTTGGCTTTTATTACAGCACTCAGTGTTTTAGGGTAGGAGTCTATCAACATGGCACATCTTGATGTGGCAATATTTGCCCACTTTTCTTTGCAAAAATGCTCCAAATCTGTTAGATTGCAAGGGCATCTCCTGTGTACAGCCCTCTTCAGATCACCCCACAGATGTTTGATCGGATTCAAGTCTGGACTCTGGCTGTGCCATTCCAACACCTTAATCTTCTTCTGGTGAAGTCAGTCTTTTGTTGATTTGGAAGTGTGCTTTGGGTCATTGTCGTGCTGAAAGACAAAGTTCCTCTTCATCTTCAGCTATCTAGCAGAAGCCTGAAGGTTTTGTGCCAACACTGACTGGTATTTGGAACTGTTCATAATTCCCTTCACCTTGACTAAGGCCCCAGTTCCAACTGAAGAAAAACAGCCTCAAAGCATGATGGTACCACCACCATGCCTCACTGAAGGTATGGTGTTCTTTTGGTGATGAGCAGTGTGTCACGGTGGCCCTCGCCAGCCACCTATAAGACGCACACAAGTCCACCAGTGAGTTTTTAGTGAGTTTTATTACGGTGAAAAAGGTGTTTACACAAGCTGCTGAGCTGATGACAGAGTCCTTGCAGAACAGGAAGCATAGGCAATTAAGCACACTACGGGTCCAGGGCAGGAAACAGTCACACACAGACAAGCTAGGTAATGAATGCACTCGGACTGCTAAAGCAGGGACTTACAGCACAAATTACACCGGAGGGAATAAGGCTAATACAGCTCACTTACTATTGCCGGTGAAAAGACGGTCAAGCCCTTAGGCAGCCGAGGTGCATATAGTCCAGGCATCCGTGATGATGAGTGAACAAAATAACGATCAGATTAACGATCCATGCGATCAGATACGTGACCATTAGCGATCAGACACTGCTGCGTCTTAATGACGCCAGCACTCAGCTTAAATAACCCAGGTACTGATGACAGATGACACACAGCTGACCGACCGTTGACAGGCGGAAACCCCTCCGAGCACTTTCACAATAAGAGCCCGGAGAGGCCAGAATACCGCCCGCAGCTGTCAAGGCCGGCAGCGAGACATAACTTTAACCCGAGCGCGATCAGAACCGACGCTCGGGTCATAACACAGTGTTGTGTTTGCACCAAATATACCTTTTGGAATTATGGCCAAAAAGTTCAACCTTGGTTTCATTGGACCATAACACATTTTCCCATGTGCGTTTGAGAGATTTCAAATATGTTTTTGCAAAAATGCCAGGTTTTTGTGATTAAAAAAAAAAATGAGACCAAGATAAATCATTTGTTTTTGCAAAGAAGAGTGAGCAAATACTGTCACATCAAGATGTGCCACACTGATAGACTCCTACCCAAAAAGACTGAGTGTTGTAATAAAAGCCAAAGGTGATGCAACAAAGCGTTAATTTAAGGGTGTGCATATTTATGCAAACAGGTTATTGTAAGTTTCTTGTTTTTTATTTTTCCCCTTAAAAGATTTCAGGTTTTTTTTACAATTGGGTTGTACAGGTTATAGGTAAAAAGTTTTGAAAAAAGTTTTGAAATAATTTCTCTTGGTCTCATTTATTTACATCACAAAAACCTGGCATTTGAACAGGGGTGTGTAGACTTTTTATATCCACTGTGTGTGTGTGTGTGTGTGTGTGTGTGTATATATATATATATACAGTATATATATAAATTTCTAATAAAATAAAATTTTAAAGGACATTCAAAGGACACCTTTTAAGGACATTAAAATTTTATATATATATAAAATTTCTAATAAAAACTTAAGTAAAACCAAATTTTAAAGGACATTCAGTACACAAAATACATATCGCGATATGTATCATGTATCGTGATATTGAGAAATTCTATTGCAATACATTTTTTAGCTATATCGCTCAGCCCTACAGGGAAGTTAGTAAGTCACAGTGATTGTGGTACTGTGCTAAGAAATTCATTATCAATACTCCATGCTGGTCCCGAAAGACTGTGACCATGATCTTGTCCACTGAGAGTTGGACACGTCCCTTCTTCCGAGGTGGTGAGTCATAATGCTTCCATTGCTTTGACTGGGATTTAGTCTCTGGATCATAGTGATGGACCCATGTTTTGTCGTGTGTGATTAGTCTGTCAAAGAAGTCCTCCTGGTTTTCTTCGCACATGGCTAAAAGAGACTGGGAGCACATGACTAGTTCCTGCTTCTGGAAAGGTGTGGCCAACTGGGGAATTCATTGTGCAGACAACTTCTTCATGTGCAAATTGTCATGGATGATTTTTTTCCACAGACCCCACACTGGCACGGACTAGTTGGGAACGGTTATGTGGTATGCGTGCACGCACATGTGTGGACACACACACACACTTTCAGCTTCTTCCTGTTCGGGGTCGCCACAGTAGATCATGGATCTGCATATTTGATTTGGCAAGGATTTTACACCAGATGCCCCCCCTGACACAATTTTTATATATATATATATAAATTTTCCAATTTACCTGGGCTTGGGACTGGCACAAAGAGTACACTGCTTTTGTGCTTCCCCCCTGTGGTCAGGTAACCACTTTCCTTTCCCTATTTTATTTATGCTGAGTACCAAGCTTGAAGGTAGAAAGAACCATTTTTATGGCCTTTAGTATGACCCGGCTGGGGCTTGAACCCACAACCTCCCGACTGTGGGGTGGATGCTCCATCACTAGACCACCACCCTGATGTGAACGAATACGCAGCAATCTTCCAAACTGGTGACCTCCACTTGCCAGACAGTGTTGTCATCAATGGTGCACTGTGGTTGCACAAGAATTCCATCTGACCACACTTGAACTGGCAATGCCAGTTCTTAACTACGTCATACGATGGGTATCTTCCCTGTAAGTCTCGTTCATCTCCTGGAGCGTCTCCTGTAGTGTGCAGCCTCTCAAGTACAGGAACCTGATGACCTCTCTGTATTCAACTGGCTCCATTATCACACCTTAGTCCACCTTAGCACCTGTAAAAGAGGAACTCTTGGGAGTTCAGAGCTACAAATTGTCACATGACCTATAGAGATACACATTATTATACAGGTACAATTTCAGCCTCCTACAATAACCGGAAGTGGTTTGGGGGAAAATCTTTCATGAGCAGTCCTCATGCATACATTTTTCATAGACGCAGTGTAGAAATGTTCATAATATCACTTTCATTCTCTTACTTTATGTTTAAAACAAGGCCCATACATTTGTGATTGTGGGGAAAAACTGTATTTACATTTTTAATCCTGCTAGCAGGATAACATTAGGGCTTGTGAAATAGGGACATTTAATCTTAAAGGTGATAGAGATAACATTGTTACCTCCTGGTAACTCAGTAGGTACACTCTCTCTTGCCCCACCATAATAAAGTACTGGTTACAACGTCGCCTGAGCTTTTTCATACAGTCTGTGGTTGGGACAAAAATCCACAGTTCATAGTATCTGGTAACCCCTGAGTTTCCTACAAAATGACAACACATGATATCTACCCAGGTATGCTACTGGCTTAGGTTCGCATAAGTCAATTGCTCAGGGTAAATGTGATTGTTTTGGACCCATAAAATGGAAAATTAAAAAAAAATAATGACAACTATAATAATTTTTAAAGTGAAATGCAGACTTTTATTTTGCACCTTTCTAAAAGTTTTGTCAATGTATTTATTGATTAATTTGTTTCATGAAAATATGGCTTTGACATTCAGTAATTCTAAGCTGTTTTTAACCTCTGTATGAAGGTGGCAGTGGGACATTCAGTATGGACAATGGTCTTTGTCAAGGTAAGCTTTTGTCAGTGATGACCTGATTACTAGTGGTGGTGTTTTATTTGATCAAAATGTCATGTTTTCACACTCTTTTTATCACATTAATCCTCACTGTTTTCACTTTATAGTACAGTTCCCTTTTAAACACTAGTTATCAGGATTACATAACCTTAAGGGTTCATTATGGCGACCATGAGAGCTCAAAAGTACAGCAAACTGATTGCATATACAGTGGTGTGAAAAAGTGTTGGCCCCCTTCCTGATTTCTCATTTTTTTGTATGTCACACTTAAATGTTTCAGCTCAAACAAATTTAAATATTTGACAGATAACACAAGTAATCACAAAATGCAGTATTTAAATGAAGGTGTTTATTATTAAGGGGAAAAAAATCCAAACCTACATGGCCCTGTGTGAAAAACTGATTGCCCCCTAAACACTAATAACTGGTTGGGCCACCCTTAGCAGCAATCATGCATCTGCGATAACTGGCAATGAGTCTTTTACAGTGCTGTGGAGGAATTTTGGCCCACTCATCTTTGCAGAATTGTTGTAATTCAGCCACATTGGAGGGTTTTTGAGCATGAACCGCCATTTTAAGGTCATGCCACAGCATCTTAATCGGATTCAGGTCAGGACTTTGACTAGGCCACTCCAAAGTCTTCATTTTGTTTTTCTTAAGCAATTCAGAGGTGGACTTGCTGATGTGTTTTGGATCATTGTCCTGCTGCAGAACCCAAGTGCGCTTCAGCTTGAGGTCACGAAGAGATGGCCGGACAGTCTCCTTCAGGATTTTTTGGTAGACAGCAGAATTCATGGTTCCATTTACCATAGCAAGTCTTCCAGGTCCTGAAGCAGCTAAACAGCCCCAGACCATCACACTACCACCACCATATTTTACTGTTGGTATGATGTTCTTTTTCTGAAATGCTGTGTTACTTTTGTGCTGGCTGTAATTGTCGTAAATCACCCTTTTCAAGGGCTACTGAAGGACACCAAATGCACACTGTGGTTTCTGCACATTTATTAACATAAAGACAGACACGAACGCTAACACACAAATACAAAATAATGAAGTGCTGGAGGAGAGTGGGGCTCAACGTCACAGGGGGACAGAAGAGAGGAACGCCGAGCAAAGGGGCAGAATCCAGCCGGAGAACTCCTGAAGACAGCGGGGCTCACAGCTGGAAATAAAAAGGTAAAACTATCCTGGACAGAGCTCTCCTGTCTCCTCGACAGCGGGACCCAAACACACTCAGTGATTTGTTCAGCTCCTGAGGACGGGTAGCAGTGATAGAAGAAAACGACAACAGAGAGCGGTTGCCATGCTCTTTTATACGTTACATAATAGGTGACAGGTGTGAATGCATGAGTAGAGAAAATAACAGAATGAATGAGAGGTGTGTAGCTCCAAACGGTTTGACAGCCGGAAGCTGCATAGCGCTGTCAAAATAAAACAAAAACCAAAATGAATCAGCAACAAAACAATCCCAAAATGTAAACATAACTGCAAATACAAAATGACAATAACTGGACAAGATAAACAAACAGATAGAAAAGGACAAAACTGAAGACTGGGTATGGCACCCACCCGTGCCCAGGATCATGACAGTAATGGGACATGCACCTTCCAAAAAGTTCAACTTTTGTTCCGTCAGTCCACAGAGTATTTTCCCAAAAGTCTTGGGGATTAACAAGATGTTTTCTGGCAAAACTGAGATGAGCCTTTGTGCTCTTTTTGCTCAGCAGTGATTCTCATCTTGGAACTCTGCCATGCAGGACATTTTTGCCCAGTCTCTTTCTTATGGTGGAGTCATGAACACTGACCTTAACTGAGGCGAGGCCTGCAGTTCTTTGGATGTTGTTGTGGGGTCTTTTGAGACCTCTTGAATGAGTCGTTGCTGCCCTCTTGGGGTAATTTTGGTCGGCCGGCCACTCCCGGGAAGGTTCACCACTGTTCCATATTTCTGCCATTTGTGGATAATGGCTCTCACTGTGGTTTGCTGGAGTCCCAAAGCTTTAGAAATGGCTTTATAACCTTTTCCAGACTGATGGATCTCAATTACTTTGTTTCTCATTTGTTCCTGAATTTCTTTGGATCGCAGCATGATGTCTAGCTTTTGAGGATCTTTTGGTCTACTCCACTTTGTCAGGCAGGTCCTGTTTAAATGATTTCTTGATTGAGAACAAGTGTGGCAGTAATCAGGCCTAGGTGTGGCTAGAAAAAATGAACTCAACTTTCCAAAGATGTGATAAACCACAGTTTATGTTTTAACAGGGGGGCAATCACTTTTTCCACACAGGCCAATGTAGGTTTGGATTTTTTTTTACCCTTAATAATAAACACCTTCATTTAAAAACTGCATTTTGTGTTTACTTGTGTTATCTTTGTCTAATATTTAAATTTGCTTGATGATCTGAAACATTTAAGTGTGACAAACATACAAAAAAATGACAAATTGGGAAGGGGGCAAACACTTTGTCACACCACTGTGCATACACACACACACACACACACACACACACACACACACACACGTACACTACCGTTCAAATGTTTGGGGTCACTTAGAAATTTCCTTATTTTTGAAAGAAAAACACTTTTTTTCAATGAAGATAACTTTAAACCAATCAGAAATACACTCTATACATTGCTAATGTGGTAAATGACTATTCTAGCTGCAAATGTCTGGTTTTTGGTGCAATATCTACATAGGTGTATAGAGGCCCATTTCCAGCAACTATCACTCCAGTGTTCTAATGGTACAATGTGTTTGCTCATTGCGTCAGAAGGCTAATGGATGATTAGAAAACCCTTGTGCAATCTTGTTAGGTCTGCAATGCTGTAATTGCTGCAAATGGAGGATTCTTTGACGAAAGCAAAGTTTGAAGGAAAAAATTATTATTTCAAATACAAATCATTATCTCTAACCTTGTCAATGTCGTGACTATATTTTCCATTCATTTTACAACTCTTGGTGGTAAATAAGTGTGACTTTTCATGAAAAACACAAAATAATTGTCTGGGCGACCCCAAACTTTTGAACGGTAGTGTATGTATATGTGTGTGTATATGTGTGTATATATATGTGTGTGTGTGTGTGCGTGTGCTCGTGTGTGTGTGTGTGTGTAAAATCTGTACATTATTTTGTATGCTATATGCTTGTTCTTAGTTCTGTAAAGTTATGTGGGTTGCTGCAGAACATTTCTGTATTTATTACAGTTGTGTTTGCAGCACATTCGTTAATTTGCAAATGTGACTTTTTGGAGCACTTGCAAGATGCAGTTTTAATGAAAATATTTTCTCAGTTTGATTTTGTGTTGTCTGTGTAAAGTTGTTTCCTTAATTTGCACCACAGTTCATTAATCATAATAAACTCCCTGTCCATAGTGTCTTTCCTATTCAGTTGTTTATCGTAAAAAATCATTTAACTAACGTTTGCTAAATATTTGTAAGCTAAATTAGTAACTGTCAAATCTGTTTTTAATTAGTACATCCATATGTTCACATTATGTTTTGTTGCTTATAATAACTAATAAATTTTCAATTGGTATATTAAACTTGCTTTTCTATGGAAAAACTGGTCCAAAGCGCCCTATGTTTTCTTCTCCTTTCCTTTGTCATTACTCCTCTTTTCTCTGACAGTGACAGTCTGATCAGCAGCTCAGAAGCCCAGACCACATAATATTTTTAGGCAGGGGAATACAGTTGTTTTTGGATTTGATAAAGATACTAAAAGGAGCAGATACAGATCTGTCAGTAAATTATACACACTCATCTTACAGTTTATAGCTTTAAAGTTCTGCTTTCCTGTGACAAAAAATATAAAACCAAATTTGAATTTTACATTCTTAAGCTGCTTAGTGTATCCGGAAAGTATTTGCAGCGCTTCACTTTTTCCACATTTTATGTTATGTTACAGCCTTATTCCAAAATGGATTAAATTAATTTTCTCCTCAAAATTCTACACACAACACTCCATAATGACAATGTGAAAAACTTTTTTGAGATTTTTGCAAATTTATTAAAAATTAAAAAAAACTAAGACATCACATGTACATAAGTATTTACAGCCTTTGCTCAATACTTTGTTGATGCACCTTTGGCAGCATTACAGCCTCAAGACTTTTTGAATAAGATGCCACAAGCTTGGCTTGGCCAAACTTTGGACTGTTTGGCCCATTCCTCTTTGCAGCACTTCTCAAGCTCCATCAGGTTGGATGGGAAGCGTCAGTGCACAGCCATTTTTAGATCTCTCCAGAGTTGTTCAATTGGATTCAAGTCTGGGCCCCGGCTGGGCCACTCAAGGACATTCACAGAGTTGTCCTGAAGCCACTTCTTTGATATCTTGGCTGTGTGCTTAGGGTCGTTGTCCTGCTGAAAGATGAACCGTCACCCCAGTTTGAGCTCAAGGGCGCTCTGGAGCAGGTTTTCATCCAGGATGTCTCTGTACATTGCTGCATTCATCTTTCCCTCTATCCTGACTAGTCTCCCAGTTTCTGCTGCTGAAAAACATCCCCACAGCATGATGGTGCCACCACCATGCTTCACTGTAGGGATGATATTGGCCTGGTGATGAGCGGTGAATGGTTTCCTCCAAACACGACGCCTTGCATTGACACCAAAGAGTTCAATCTTTGTCTCATCAGACAAGAGAATTTGGTTTCTCATGGTCTGAGAGTCCTTCAGGTGCCTATTGCAAACTCCAGGCAGGCTGCCATGTGCCTTTTAGTAAGGAGTGACTTCCATCTGGCCACTCTACCATACAGGCCTGATTGGTGGATTGCTGCAGAGATGCCTGTCCTTCTGGAAGGTTCTCCTCTCGCCACAGAGGAATGCTAGAGCTCTGACAGAATGACCATCGGGTTCTTGGTCACCTCCCTGACTGTCTTGGAGATCTACAGACAATTCCTTTGATTTCATGTTTGGTTTGTGCTCTGACATGCACTGTCAACTGTGGGACCTTATATAGACAGGTGTGTGCCTTTCCAAGTCATGTCCAATCAACTGAATTTACCACAGGTGGACTCCAGTTAAGCTGTAGAAACATCTCCAGGATGATCAGTGGAAACAGGACACACTTGAGCTCAATTTTGAGCTTCATGGCAAAGTCTGTGAATACTTATGTACATGTGATTTCTTTTTTTATCCATCCATCCATCCATCCATCTTCTACCGCTTTTCCGGAGGTCCGGGTCGCGGAGGCAGCAGTTCAAGCAGAGAAGCCCAGACTTCCCTCTCCCCAGCCACCTGCTCCAGCTCTTCAGAGGGGATACCAAGGCGTTCCCAGACTAGCTGGGAGACATAGTCTCTCCACCGAGTCCTGGGTCTGCCCCGGGGTCTCCTCCCAGTGGGACGTGCCTGAAACACCTCAAGTGGGAGGCGTCCAGGAGGCATCCTAATCAGATGCCCATACCACCTCAACTGACTCCTTTCAATGTGGAGGAGCAGCGGTTCTACTCTGAGCCTCTCCCGGATGACTGAGCTCCTCACCCTATCTCTGAGGGTGAGTCCAGCAATCCTACGGAGAAAGCTCATTTCAGCCGCTTGTATCCGCGATCTCGTTCTTTCGGTCATTACCCAAAGCTCGTGACCATAGGTGAGAGTAGGAACGTAGATTGACTGGTAAATCGACAGCTTTGCCTTAGAACTAAGCTCCCTCTTCACCACAACAGACCGGTACAACGTCCGCATCACTGCAGATGCTGCTCCAATCCGTCTGTCGATCTCTCGCTCCATTTTCCCCTCACTCGTGAACAAGACCCCAAGATACTTAAACTCCTCCACTTGGGGCAGGAGCCTGTCCCCAACCCGGAGAGGACAATCCACCTTTTTCCGGCTGAGGACCATGGACTCGGACTTGGAGGTGCTGATTCTCATCCCAGCCGCTTCACACTCAGCGGCAAACCGTCCCAGCAAGAGCTGTAGGTCATTGCTGGATGAAGCCAACAGGACAACATCATCTGCAAACAACAGAGATGAGATCCTGTGGTCACCAAGCATGACACCCTCCATTCCCTGGCTGCGCCTAGAAATCCTGTCCATAAAAATTATGAACAGGACCGGTGACAAAGGGCAGCCCTGGCGGAGTCCAACTCTCACTGGGAATGACTCCGACCGAGTGTTGGCAATGCGAACTAAACTCTCACAACGGTCGTACAGAGACCGAATAGCTCGTAACAACAAGCCCGATACCCCATACTCCCGAAGCACCCCCCACAAAAATCCACGAGGGACGCGGTCAAATGCCTTCTCCAAGTCCACAAAACACATGTAAACTGGTTGGGCAAACTCCCACGAACCCTCAAGAATTCTCGAGAGGGTAAAGAGCTGATCCGATGTGCCACGGCCAGGACGAAAACCACATTGCTCCTCCTGAATCCGAGGTTCGACCAACGGCCGGACTCTCCTCTCCAGTACCTTGGCATAGACCTTCCCAGGGAGGCTGAGGAGTGTGATCCCTCTAAAGTTGGAGCACACCCTCCGGTCCCCTTTTTTGAAGAGAGGAACCACCACCCCGGTTTGCCATGCCAAAGGCACTGCCCCCGACCTCCACGCAATGTTGCAGAGGCGTGTCAACCATGACAACCCAACAACATCCAGGGCCTTGAGGTACTCGGGGCGAATCTCGTCCACCCCCGGGGCCCGGCCACCAAGGAGATTTTTAACCACCTTGGCGACCTCAGCCCCTGTGATAGGCGAGTCATCCCCCTCGTCCCCAAACCCTGCTTCCTCTGTGGAAGGCGTATCAGTGGGATTGAGGAGATCCTCGAAGTATTCCTTCCACCGCCCGACGATATCCCCAGTTGAAGTCAACAGTGTCCCATCCGCACCATACACAGTGTGGACGGGGAGCTGCTTTCCCCTCCTGAGCCGCCGAACAGTTTGCCAGAATCTCTTTGAAGCCGACCGAAAGTCTTGTTCCATGGCCTCACCGAACTCCTCCCATACCCGGGTTTTTGCTTCAGCAACCACCCGAGCTGCACTCCGCTTGGCCTGCCGGTACACCTCAGCTGCTTCGGGAGTCCCACAAGCCAACCAAGCTTGATAGGACTCCTTCTTCAGCTTAATGGCCCCCCTCACCACTGGTGTCCACCACTTGGTTCGGGGGTTGCCACCACGAGATGCACCGACCACCTTGCGGCCGCAGCTCTGGGCTGCCGCTTCAACAACAGAGGTGGAGAACATGGCCCATTCAGACTCCATGTCTCCAGACTCCCTCGGAATGTGGTTGAAGTTCTTCCGGAGGTGGGAGTTGAAGACCTCCCGGACAGGGGCCTCAGCCAGACGCTCCCAGCACACCCTCACTATACGTTTGGGTCTACCAGGTCTGAATGGCTTCCTCCCCTGCCATCGGATCCAACTCACCACCAGGTGGTGATCAGTTGACAGCTCTGCACCTCTCTTTACTCGGGTGTCCAAGACATACGGTCGCAGGTCTGATGATACGATAACAAAATCGATCATCGACCTGCGGCCTAGGGTGTCCTGGTGCCAGGTGCACATATGGACACCCTTATGCTTGAACATGGTGTTCGTTATAGACAGACTGTGGTTAGCACAGAAGTCCAATAACTGAACACCACTCGGGTTCAGATCGGGCAGGCCGTTCCTCCCAATCACCCCCCTCCAGGTTTCACTGTCGTTGCCCACGTGCGCATTGAAGTCCCCCAGTAGGACAATGGAGTCTCCAGGAGGAGCACCCTCCAGCACCCCAGTCACAGACTCCAAAAAGGGTGGGTACTCTGAAACATCATTTGGTGCATAGGCACAAATGATGGTCAGGACCCGTTTCCCAACCCGAAGGCGCAGGGAAGCAACCCTTTCGTCCACCGGGGAAAACTCCAATATAGAGGCAGCAAGGTGGGGCGATACAAGAATACCTACCCCTGCTCGTCGCCTCTCGCCCGGGGCAACTCCAGAAAAGGCCAAGCTCCAGCCCCTCTCCAGGAGACTGGTTCCGGAACCGGAGCTGTGTGTTGAGGTGAGGCCGACTATATCTAGCCGGTATCGCTCAATCTCGTACACCAGCTCAGGCTCCTTCCCCACCAGAGAGGTGACATTCCACGTACCAAAAGCCAGTTTAGAAAGCTTGGGATCAGTCCGCCAAGGTCTCCGCCTTTGACTGCCACCTAATCCACATAGCACCGGACTTCCATGATCCCTCCTGCAGGTGGTGAACCTACTGGAGGGCGGACCCATGTAACTCCTTCGGGCTGAGCCCGGCCGGGTCCCATGGGTGGAAACCCGGCCACCAGACGCTAGCCTTCGAGCCCCTCCCCCAGGCCTGGCTCCAGGGTGGGGCCCCGGTAACCCCATACCGGGCGGGGTACACTGAATCCTTGATATACAATTTATCATGAGAGTCTGTTGGATCGTTCTTCGTCTGGCCCTTCACCCAGGACCAGTTTGTCTTGGGAGACCCTATCAGAGGCAAATTGCCCCGGACAACATAGCTCCTGGGATCACTGGGGCACGCAAACCCCCCCACCACGATAAGGTGACGATCCATGAGGATCTTTTTTTATTTTTAATAAATTTGCTAAAATCTCAAAATAACTTTTATCATGTTGTCATTACAGGGTATTGTATGTAGAATTTTGAGGGAATAAATGAATTTAATCCATTTTAGAATAAATGGATTAAATTGATTAAATTTAGGAAGAAGTGAAGCGCTGTGAATACTTTCTGGATGCACTGTAGGTGGGTTAAGAATTTAAGGCAACAACTCATGATGGTCTATCAACTAATTTGTTCTCAGAGAAGCAGGAAGATTTGACCAAAAAACTGGATGAACTTCTCGCCATGACGAGAGAGGAGCTCAAACTTCTGCGTTCTATGAAGTCTCCTGGGCCATCTTCTCCTTACTTGAAGTTGTTGTGACATCTTTGGCACTCTAAGGTGAGTGTGGAAAATTATACAGTCCTTATGTGGTTTTCTCAAACCACATACAACTTTGTCACTTTTACTGAGTGAACTTTGTGCCTTTAGACAAGAAGATGATGTGCTGGATGATGACCTGAACATCTGATGTTATTATCTGTAAATACTGTCATCTGTAACTACCAGCCAGGACACAAAGGACTATGTAACATAAGTTCTCTGCATAGACAACACTGGAGTAATAATAATAAAAAAGAAATACAATAAACTCAATTCTGGTAAACATTTGTCTTCATTCATTTTTATTAAGCTCATCAACAGATAACACTAATTGGCTCATTTGTGTCAATAGTGTTTAGGAACTTAAGGGATCATATTTTAGATAGCAAGTCCTTCGTATAACAGCTGTGGAAATGAAAAAGCCTGAAGGTAGGTGATAAGACAGGCGTGCATATAAGAGAATTAAAATTTAAAAAAAAATAATGAAGTAAACCGACTACAAAGCAGGTTAGCATTAGTTGGCAGACAGAGATAGGCAACGTCCACCTTGACAAGCAATCAACCCCACCAAAATGACATGAATTTCTCAGGAGCAGGCAAGGAGGACCCAAATGCAAACGTTTCAGAAGGAGCAGGAAATTATTAAACAAAAAACCGAGGTACATAAACCAGTGAAAAACCAATAACTGAATTAATACAAAATAAAGCCAGCGTACAAGGGCCGGAAACCATGCAACAAATGAAAGCGCCACAGGTGCTGATGTCTCGGTGCCTGTGGCATGGTAGCATGGGGTAGTTAAGTATTGTATCAGGCCATCCATGCATGGTTTTGAAGTGCTATGCGTTTATGCAGGAATGACACTGATGTCCCTGTCACATCACACATGAGGTGCACGTCATCTCAGGGTTGTGCACTGGCATTTTTGTCAAGGAGATCATTAAAAAAATATAAAAGCATGAGAATAAAATTAGGAGTACAAAGAAAAATGATGGAGTAACAGATTTTATTAATTGTATGCACGTATGCACGATGCTGTGCAATAGCAGGTAAAAATATCAAAATTTCTAAAACTAAAAGCATAATTATGAATATGAAATCAGAATGGTTTGGAATGTTTCACACTTATGTGTAATGGATGTTCAGAGTTTCTTAAATAATCTTGCAAAGAAACAAACTTTTTCCAAAAATGAATTTATTGAAATATATAGTAGCAGTTTCTGGTAGAAACAATAAACATATTGTGGTGGATTTATGGGTTTATAGGTATTTTAATGTTGGTACAAGTGTTAATGTAAATATGAATGTGAGTAGGAATGAAGATTTATTTTCATTACACTCAGATCTTCTTAGGGCACCAGTCCAGATAATGAACAATTTTATTAACAGCTCTTCATTTGTACCTATTATGAATCAGTCTAAAAAGAAAACCCTTGTGAGTTCTTGTCTGCTGATAATTAAGAAAATGGACATGAAATCAAACAATACCTCCCATATGTCTTTCAATGGTTTAATAAGAAATGTCAGAATAGGTTAACACATTTGGATAGCTTTAAAACAGAGAATTCAACATGTATCATGGGCATTATAGACTATTACTGAGTTACTTATGAATCAAGCATTTGTGGAACCAAATAAACCGTAGTCTAATTTGTCAGTATACTGGAAATTGGAAAACTATAAATAGCATTGGTTAAGAAAAGTGGATGCAATTTTATGAAGAAAATGATGATTAACTATTCTTAAAAATGGAAAATTGGTGTTACTCCGAAAAAGAACGTAAATTAATGAAAGGACAAAATGCATTTTGAAATTCTGATGGGGGCTTGCATGAAATTAAGTTTAAAGAACTTACACCAGGAATATTATGAAAAATGAGGTTTGAATTAAACAACAGACCATCAGCCACAGAGTCAGATCACATCCCTGGTGGCAGCAGGCCCCCTCATGCCAACCTTGATTCAGCTGGATGTCCGTGTATTCTGGTGATGGAGAGGCTGATGGACAGATTCTCCCACAAGGCCGTGCTCCTGAGATTGCAATCGGGCTGTTTGTCAGCAAGCTGGGCAAGGTCTCCTCTTATGCACTGAAGAAGGAATTGGTTTATTGTGCAAAGTCCCATTAGAAATTCAAAACGGAGGCAAAACACGCTACAAATTTGTTTCTTCCGATGTTGGTGGTTTAAATGAGTTTAAGCTTAAAAGAAAAATCAAACAAAATCTTCTTGCATGGTGATTTAAAGGAAAGGATTAAAATAAGTAAAAATACAAACTTTACAGAAAAGAAAAAGAATTTTCACAGAGCATGACAGGCTCTGGGCCTTACTTGGAAGAGAAAAAAAATGGAAGAGCAGAAGAGGCTCCTTACAGCTTGACCAAGGCCCCAAAACTGAACAAAGGAAACAGAAAAACAAGTTTTTCTCGGGTGTGGCAGAATTTCACTGATTTTCATGAAATCTGAGCTCAACCAATTACATTTGAGCTTCGTTCAACAAAAGTCATAAATTCGACCTAAAAAGGGAAATGCAGCAAAGCCTGGAGTGCTATTGGTCAGTTAAAGTTTCTGAGGTGGGGGTCTCCTCCAGAGCAGAGATAGAGACATTTAATATAAAGAGTGAAATCCTCCTTAAGACACATGTTGCTGAGTAAAGCATAAATTCCTTCAACTTTAGTGACTAAGATATTCTACACAGTAATAAGGGAAAATACAATGCCTCCACATTGTAACTGTAATTAATTTGTAATAGTAAGTATGCAAGAATTAATTTCTTCCAGAAAATAAGCAACACATATCAAATCATATCAATAAAAGCATTTGAAACTACATTGTCCCTCCCAAGAGTTCAACCATGTCTTCAGCAGCCAATACTGTCTTGAGAGAAAGAATATGAATTAGTGTATTTGTCATTATTGCATAAATTCCACTGCAAAGAGAAAAATATTAAATATTCCTGATTCATCCACCAGATGACACTGTGAAACTGTCTGGTTGTTTACTGGAGAATCTTGACTCCCACAAGTCTGGATTATGTCAACCATAAATCTGCCGATTTGAAACATTCCTTTGCCAAAGAGCAGAAAAGGGAGAATGGCTACGTCCTGGAGAAGGGATTAACTTCCACTTTATGGCTGATGGATAGTGTTGCAGCTCTGGTTCTGGGATGAGAGAAGCAGTTCATGACCAGACTTTTGAATTGAAACAACTTTTCTTCAGCAAAGAATTATTTTATAGGAACCAAAAAAACAAAAGGTTAACACTACAATGTAATATTCTTATTGAGCTTCCAGCCTGTTAACTTCACAGCTGCTCTGACTGCTGACCCTCAGGTTCACCACCGTGGACCTCAGAGAGACAAAGAGAAAAGAAAAAGCTTAAAAATGTGATTATTGTTACAGATGTGATATACTGTATGTGGCAGTTCGGTTAACCCCCACAACAGATTAAGGACAGTCAGCTCACTTCTCTTGGTTTTTCCCGCTGCACTACTGAGATGTAATGTGCCATTCATGTATCGTGATGTAATGTGCCATTCATGTATTGTGATGTAATGTGCCATTCATGTATAGTGTTCATGCGTCCTGTCCTTACTGTGACCTAGAGACTGAGATCAATATGTAGATGTGCCTTGTAACCTCTTTGTCCTGCACCTGGAGCAGAGGCTAGCAATCTGCCTATTGTTATGTAGGTCTCTCAAATGCAAATGTCTCATGCCTGTTCTGCAATCTCTTTGATCATACCAACTGCTGGGAATACCCCTTTGATGTATTGTCTGAGTTTGGTATATATACTGCACTGAAATCCGTGCTCACGCTCTCTCACTCACTCTTCAACTGCTGCTGGACACACACACTGTGTGTCTCTCTTCTCTGAGAGCCTGAGGATCCCGCTCCGGGCTGCTCTCACTATGCACCGGAGTGGGGATCCTGTGAAGGCGGTATGATTAAATAAACTCTACTTAAAACTCTTCACCAACGCTGCTTTATTTCATGCCGCTGCACTGGTGACCTTATTTTATCATCCGCCTCACTGTATATAAAAAATTACATATGTCATGTTTCTCCTCAGCTTAATAAATTGCTTGGTTTAAAAAAAAACTCAAGTGGGTTTATTATAAATGTCATCAGGAGTAACTTTAGTAATATTGTAAATGGGCTTTCTACAGGACTGTAAAAACCATTTTAAAGTTGAGTGAATGAAGCATGTCACACTGTGGTGTTTTTATTACTGACATTAGTGTTAAGACAAAAAAATCATCTGACCCCTCATGGATCGTCACCTTATCATGGTAGGGGATTTGCGTGCCCCAGTGATCCCAGGAGCTATGTTGTCCGGGGCAATTTGCTTCTGGTAGGGTCACCCAAGACAAACTGGTCCTGGGTGAAGGGCCAGACTAAGAACGATCCAACAGATTCTCATGATGAATGCTAGAACAAGGACTCACTGTACCCCGTCCAATATGGGGTTATCGGGGCTCCACCCTGGAGCCAGGCCTGGGGGAGGGGCTTGATGGCTAGCATCTGGTGGCCCGGTTTCTGCCCATGGGACCCAGCTAGGCTCAGCCCGAAGGAGTTACATGGGTCCACCCTCCAGTGGGCTCACCACCTGCAGGAGAGACCATGGGGGTCTGGTGCTATGTGGATCAGGTGACGGTCAAAGGCGGAGACCTTGGCGGTCTGATCCCAAGCTTCCTAAATTGGCTTTTGGGATGTGGAATGTCACCTCTCTGTTGGGGATGGAGCCTGAGCTGGTGCATGAGGTTGTGAGACCAGCTAGATATAGTCGGCCTCACCTCAACACACAGCTCTGGTTCCGGAACCAGTCTCCTGGAGAGGGGCTGGAGCTTGGCCTACTCTGGAGTTGCCCCGGGTGAGAGGCGACAAGCAGGGGTGGGTATTCTTGTATCCCCCTACCTTGCTGGCTCTATATTGGAGTTTTCCCTGGTGGATGAAAGGATTGTTTCCCTGCACCTTTGGGTTGGGAAATGGGTCTTGACCAATATATGTGCCTATGCACCAAATGATGGTTCAGAGTATCTATCCTTTTTGGAGTCTCTGACAGGGGTGCTGGAGAGTGCTCCTGTTGGAGACTCCATTGTCCTACTGGGGGACTTCAATGTGCACAGGGGCAACGACAGTGAAATCTGGAGGGGGGTGATTGGGAGGAACGGCCTGCCCAATCTGAACCCGAGTGGTGTTCAGTTATTTGGACTTCTGTGCTAATCACAATTTGTCCATAATGAACACCATGTTCAAGCTTAAGGGTGTCCATATGTGCACCTGGCACCAGGACACCCTAGGTCGCAGGTTGATGATCGATTTTGTTATCGTGTCATCAGACTTGCAACTGCATGTCTTGGACATTTGGGTAAAGAGGTGCAGAGCTGTCAACTGATCATCACCTGGTGGTGAGTTGGATCTGATGGCAGGGGAGGATGCCATTCAGACCTGGTAGACCCAAACGTATAGTGAGGGTATGCTGGGAACGTCTGGCTGAGGCCCCTGTCCGGGAGATCTTCAACTCCCACCTCCAGAAGAACTTCAGCCACATTCCGAGGGAGTCTGGAAACATGGCGTCTGAATGGGCCATGTTCTCCACCTCCATTGTTGAAGCGGCTGCCCAGAACTGCAGCCGCAAGGTCATCGGAGCATTTCGTGGTGGCCTCACCACTGGTGTCCACCACTTGATTTGGGGGCCCATTAAGCTGAAGAAGGAGTCCTATCAAGCTTGGTTGGCTTGTGGGACTCCCGTAGCAAATGAGGTGTACCGGCAGGCCAAGTGGAGTGCAGCTTGGGTGGTTGCTGAAGCAAAAACTCGGGTATGGGAGGAGTTCAATGAGGCCATGGAACAAGACTTTCGGTCGGCCTCAAAGAGATTCTGGCAAACTGTCCGGCGGCTCAGGAGGGGGAAGCAACTTCCTGTCCCCACTGTGTATGGTGCGGATGAGGCACTGCTGACTTCGACTGGAGATATCGTCGGGTGGTGGAAGGAATACTTTGAGGATCTCCTCAATCCCACTGACACATCTTCCACAGAGGAAGCAGGGCTTGTGGATGAGGGGGACGACTCACCTATCACGGGGGCTGAGGTCGCCAAGGTGGTTAAAAATCTCTTTGGTGGCCGGGCCCTGGGGGTGGACGAGATTCGCCCTGAGTACCTCAAGGCCCTGGATGTTGTAGGGCTATCATGGTTGACACGCCTCTGCAACATTGTGTGGAGGTTGGGGGCAGTGCCTTTGGCATGGCAAACCAGGGTGGTGGTTCCTCTCTTCAAAAAAGGGGACCGGAGGGTGTGCTCCAACTTTAGAGGGATCACACTCCTCAGCCTCCCTAGGAAGGTCTATGCCAAGGTACTGGAGAGGAGAGTCTGGCTGTTGGTCAAACCTCGGATTCAAGAGGAGCAATGTGGTTTTCGTCCTTGCCGTGGCACACTGGACCAGCTCTTTACCCTCTCGAGAATCCTCGAGGGTTTGTGGGAGTTTACCCAACCAGTTTACATGTGTTTTGTGGACTTGGAGAAGACATTCGACCACATCCCTTGTGGTTTTTTGTGTGGGGTGCTTCGGGAGTATGGGGTATTGGGCTTGTTGTTATGAGCTTTTCGGACCGTGTATGACCAACACTCAGTCAGACTCATTCCCAGTGAGAGTTGGACTCCGCCAGGACTGCCCTTTGTCACCGATCCTGTTCATAATTTTTATGGACAGGATTTCTAGGTGCAGCCAGGGAATGGAGGGTGTCATGCTTGGTGACCACAGAATCTCATCTCTGTTGTTTGCAGATGATGTTATCCTGCTGGCTTCATCCTGCAATGACCTACAGGTCTTACTGGGACGGTTTGCCGCTGAGTGTGAAGCGGCTGGGATGAGAATTGGTACCTCCAAGTCCGAGTCCATGGTTCTCAGCCAGAAAAAGGTGGATTGTCCTCTCCGGGTTGGGGACAAGCTCCTGCCCCAAGTGGAGTTTAAGTATCTTGGGGTCTTACTCACAAGTGAGGGGAGAATGAAGACAGAGATTGACAGACGGATCAGAGCAGAATCTGCAGTGATGCGGATGTTGTACCAGTCTGTTGTGGTGAAGAGGGAGCTGAGCTCTAAGGCAAAGCTGTTGATTTACCAGTCAAGCTACATTCCTACCCTCACCTATGGTCATGAGCTTTGGGTAATGACCGAAAGAATGAGATTGCGGATACAAGCGGCTGAAATGAGCTTTCTTTGTTGGATTGCTGGACTCACCCTCCGAAATAGGGTGAGGAGTTCCGTCATCCGGGAGAGGCTCAGAGTAGAACCGCTGCTCCTCCGCATTGAAAGGAGCCAGTTGTGGTGGTATGGGCATTTGATCAGGATGCCTCCTGGATGCCTCCCACTTGAGGTGTTTCAGGCACGTCCCTCTGGGAGGAAACCCTGGGGCAGACTCAGGACTCGCTGGAGAGACTATGTCTCCCAGCTGGTCTGGGAACGCCTTAGTATCCTCTGTGAAGAGCTGGAGCAGGTGGCTGGGGAGAGGGAAATCTATGCTTTTCTGCTTGAACTACTGCCTCCGCGACCTGGACCTCCGGAAAAGCGGTAGAAGATGGATGGATGGATGGATGGATGGATGGATGGATGGATGGAAAATCAGCTGAACTTGAGAGAAAACAATTTAACAGGTAAAATTAATGTAACCAAGCAGCCACCAGTATGTTAAAAAAAAAATTGGACATTGGCAAAAAAAAAAATGTTATCTAACAAAAGCTTTAAGAATCAAATGCTGCAGTTTCAGGAGTTATTAGTGTTTTAATATCATAATCGCTGTTTAATTTAAGGACAAAACTTACTTTTAAACAGTTTTTCTGTTGTGTCTCTAATTAATGAGGAGTCGAGGTGAGGTTTTGTAGTTTTATTATCACACGTAAACAGGAACAGAGGAGTCACTAACAAGATGACAAGATATGTGAGACAAGATGAGACAAGATGTCTCCCACTGTGGCCTTTTATACCCCAGGTGACACCCCCCCCCCCCGGAGGCGGAGCGTCACCCCCTTTCTACTACAGGGCACCCACCGTCTTACTAATATATGTACAATATAATATCCAACACCAAAAGCCAGTTTAGAAAGCTGAGCTCCTCACCCTCAGAGATAGGGTGAGGAGCTCAGTCATCCGGGAGAGGCTCAGAGTAGAACCGCTGCTCCTCCACATTGAAAGGAGTCAGTTGAGGTGGTATGGGCATCTGATTAGGATGCCTCCTGGACGCCTTCCACTTGAGGTGTTTCAGGCACGTCCCACTGGGAGGAGACCCCGGGGCAGACCCAGGACTCGGTGGAGAGACTATGTCTCCCAGCTGGTCTGGGAACGCCTTGGTATCCCCTCTGAAGAGCTGGAGCAGGTGGCTGGGGAGAGGGAAGTCTGGGCTTCTCTGCTTGAACTGCTGCCTCCGCGACCCGGACCTCCGGAAAAGCGGTAGAAGATGGATGGATGGATGGATGGATAATATCCAACAGCCACCCCCCCGAAAAAATGCAGACACGCTAATTAGGCCCTTCCAAAATTTACACCCGACTCACACTCTAAACACAGAAATATACGTACCTATCCACTCATATCCACCCTATGCAGGACATACTGAATGCACTGAGGAGCTCATTTAGCAGCAGACTACATCATCCCAGGTGCACAACCGAGAGGTTTCGCAGGTCCTTCCTACCAACAGCTGTCAGACTGTACAACCTAAGCAGGGCTGCTCGCAGAGATAGAAAAAAAACGTAACAACCTAATAGTTTTTTGAATGCAAAAGATGCAATAGACTTACACAATGGTCCCCTCCGGCATACAACTAGGAAAATACCGGTCGCGATGGAGGGTGAGAATATGTATGGGCACATAATCATACCATGTAGGATAACTAAGTAGACGGTAGCTAATTAGGCCCTTCCAAAATTTACACCCGACTCACACTCTAAACACAGAAATATACGTACCTATCCACTCATATCCACCCTATGCAGGACATACTGAATGCACTGAGGAGCTCATTTAGCAGCAGACTACATCATCCCAGGTGCACAACCGAGAGGTTTCGCAGGTCCTTCCTACCAACAGCTGTCAGACTGTACAACCTAAGCAGGGCTGCTCGCAGAGATAGAAAAAAAACGTAACAACCTAATAGTTTTTTGAATGCAAAAGATGCAATAGACTTACACAATGGTCCCCTCCGGCATACAACTAGGAAAATACCGGTCGCGATGGAGGGTGAGAATATGTATGGGCACATAATCATACCATGTAGGATAACTAAGTAGACGGTTGTGCTGTTTCATCCCATCTAGCAATAATGCTCTGCACTGTGTGTGTTTATACATTTACATATTTATTCCATCTAGCTACAATGCTCCGCACTGGGTGTGTTTATGTTTATGTTTATGTTTATATATCTATATATTCATTCCATCTAGCTACAATGCTCCGCACTGTGTGTTTATATATCTACATATTATTCCATCTAGCTACATTGCTCCGCACTGTGTGTGTTTAGATATTTACATATTTATTCCACCTAGCTGCAATGCTCCGTACTGTGTGTTTATATACTCATATATTTATCCCATCCAGCTACAATGCTCTGCACTGTGTGTCTGTGTGTATATATATATATATTTATAGTAATATGTACATATGTATATTAGCTGCTCTTGCTTGCTTGCTTTTTTTCTTGCCTTCTGATTGTTGCTCTGAGTGTTGCTATCCCTGTGCTCTTGCAATCCTGGAATTTCCCCGTTGTGGGACTAATAAAGGCTTATCTTATCTTATACCACACCGGCCTGGAGGACCACTCCGCCATAGAGTGAAACAGTCAATGAACATGAAAGGGCCACTCACAAAACAAAATCAGTGCCAAAAATATATACATTATAGGCATTATAAACAATAAATAACTATATATATTACACAAAGGCGGTCCCAAGACTCCCCATTGACTTCATACCATCTTCAAAGAAAAAGGCAGGGCATATTTACGTTTCACGTACACAATTCAACCATTCATGCCTCCGTGTAACTCCCCAATTGGCACACACATATATACATACAGTACAGCACTTCAATACACACCATGGTGTGTATTTTTTTTTTTTAACTATTAATCTTAGTAAGAAAAACTTCAAAATACACCAAAATTAGACACACCGTCAGCCCCACAGAAAAAATCTTAACACTGGTCTCACGTTGGCTCCCCTCTGGAGCGTCCTCCGCCTCTTCTTTACCGGAGAGGGGCTGTACTGGCGTTTCTTCTTCTTCTTCCGGCTTTCAGAGAGAGCAGTCGCATTTTCACTCCTCTACTCCTCCCGCCTCCCTGACTGATCCCATCTTGCTTCGTCTGTGTCTGTGTCTCGCTCCTTCTCGCGGATCTCAATCCAAACGGAAAAACGGAAAAAATGGAATTTCGGGCTTTAAATGCAACTGACACCACCTTTTCAACAGAAAATCGGGCCCGGGGGAGCCCAAATGTGTGACTCATGGGTTAATTGGAACTCATGTGTCTGTGTGATTCGATTGAAGATGCAGAAGACATCCATCTGTTTGGATATAATCACAGGATTTCTACTGTTTGGCTCCGGAGTTTCCTAGTGTATCGGAAATTAAAAAAGTTGGAAGAGCTGGTCAAAATGCGGATCCCGGCAAAGCTCCTTCAACAATTCGACCAGCGATTTTAAGCCTGTGAATTGAATTAATTGTGATGCACAGAATCGCAAGAGAGTGGAAATTACTATGCTCCAAGTGACTGTGCTCATCAGGCCTTGATTCGGCGTCCTTGGGAACTCATTCCTCCAGGTGCAGAGATTTTGCAGGAAGGTGTTTGGCTTCTCTTTAACTCAAACAATTAACAACATTTGCTGTTGTTCAGCAAACCGGACTCTTCAAGGACAGCGTTATCACGTGTCTAATACAGAACTTTGCCATCTGGCATGCACGAAGAGAGACAGACTCTGGGACATGCTTATCTGTGTTTTGAATACATGAACATAACACCCATCCGTTGCCAGGAGGCGCCCCTTTGTTGTGCACCAGCAACTGATACATCAACACCGCACTCACACTGATTACATGCTGACTACACACACTGGTCTCTCTCTTCTTTGTATTGTGTGATCTGTATTGGTCTGCTAATTGTGCTTAGAGGGTTTTTTCTATGTAATCACAATTTTGCTCATACGAGCTTTATTTTGAATAACTATGTTTTTTCTCTCTGCCCATTGTGTCATTCCCTCCCCCATTCCCCTCTTTACCCTCCACTGATGACAGGCGCCTCCATGGCTGCCGCGTCATTGGAGGCGCTTATCGAGCGTGCCCAATGTCAAGTCAAATTCCTTGTTTGTTTACACTGTAAACACGCTTGGCAATAAAGCTATTCTGATTCTTCCCCTCCAAACGCCGCAGCTCGTTCGGGTGCCGTCTGGACCCATCTGTCAGCTCAAGGTAACGGTCACCATCAGTTTGCACCACCCGCAGATCACCCAGGTCACCTCGCTGCTCCCTTGACGTTCTGACCCGTCCAAGCCGAGACTCAACCCTAGGGCGCACACTATCACCCACACTCAGGGGAGCACTCACTGGCTTCTTTCTTCTATGTCGTCGTGACCTGGTTCTGATACAGTGTCATAGCGTCCCACCAATCCGGCCTGAGCTCTGTCCCTGGTTTTCATTCTGGGCACATCTAGGGCTTGTGCCATCCGGTCTCGCCCGATCGTTTTCATTTTCAGCGTCGGAGCGGCTCTATCAGTGCCTAGCTCAACAGTGGAACTCAGTCAGCCACCGGAGACTCACTTCGCCTGCTCTCCAGACTCATTCACCCCCACGGGTGTCAAACCATGCCATTCGGGTCCCTCGTCCAGGGTACTGCAAACACTGGCACGGGACACTCGCCGTGGCGGCGTTTCCCGGTGCTGGTGGCACCCACTTACACTCGGTTCGGGCAAGCCTGAGTCCCACGCTCTTCGCCGCTTCCCACGTAAAACAGCCGGTCCCACAATCCACTGCCCGACCGCTCCTCTCCGACACCGCAGGCGATGGAGAACCCAAGCCTGTAGAACAAGTCACAGCCTATCAGATTGCTCCTTTCACGAGCCACCATGAACTCGGCTGCACACATTGAGGCTGACTTGTACCTCACCAATAGCCGCACCGAGCCCACAATGTCCAGGGGGTTGTTACCATACCCGTAGCAGGCCATGTCTGTTCTGCTCACTGTGTGATGTGGGAAGAAAGTCTCCACTGTCTCCAAATTCAGAATAGAAGTTGCCGACCCCGTGTCTGCCATCAGCGGGACTGGCACTCCATCCAACACGATGTTGCAGAGGATTCGTCTGTCTGTGTTGGGCGAAACCGTGTGGACCACCGTGGGTTTCTTCTTATCCGAAGTCTCCCTCACTAGCCCCCGGTCTTCCTTCTCAAAGTTCCGGCAGACTCTGGCGAAGTGGTGGAACAAACCGCACCGTCCACAACGCTTCCCCTTTGCTGTGCACTCCCTTGCCTTATAGTGGTGCCCGCTGGATCCACAGCTGTAGCATCTTGGCATCCCCAGGGTGGTCGTAATCTTCATGACGGCTGCGTAGTCATCGTCACTGCCGTTGTCCGGATCCAAGGCCAGTGTCTTCCACTGTCTGTCATTCCTGGGCAGGGCCTCCATATCACCGAGACTCCGTGTTATCCTTTCCGCTGCCTCGTGTTGTTGCGTTTGCTCCATGGCTGCTAGCAACGTTAGCTCACCAGCTTGAGTTAGCAGACAGACCCTTGCAGAGGAATACGCCATGTGCTCAGTTAGCTGGTCGTGAATCATCTTCTCCTCCAAGGCTCCAAATCTGCACTCACCTGCCAGCTGCCGAAGGTCCGCCACAAACTGCTGGACTCATTCTCCTGGTCGCTGGCGTCGCTGTCTGAATTGCATGCGCCTCATGATGGTATTCTCTGGGGCATGGAAGTAGCCCGCCATGAGCCTCACAACGTCTCCGAATGTGTCACCTCCTCCTAGCGTGCTCAGCATCCTCTGGCCCTCCATACCTAAGTTGTGGACCAGAATAGCCCTCGCACGCAATTTGTCCAGGTCGCCAAGGTCCAGCGCTATGAGATAATTCTTGAAGGCCGCATACCACCTGGCCCAAGGGACCAGCGGCTCACCCAGAGCCTCCAAAAATGGACAAAATGTGGTAGCAGCCCTCTCCATACCGTGCATCTTTGTTGCCAAATTTTGTGTCTCTAATTAATGAGGAGTCAAGGTGAGGTTTTGTAGTTTTATTATCACATGTGGACAGGAACAGAGGAGTCACTAACGCTAGCCTGAGAGCCACAGCGCAGAAACAAGATGTCTCCCGCTGTGGCCTTTTATACCCCAGGTGACACCACCCCCCGGAGTCGGGGCGTCACCCCCTTTCTACTACAGGGCACCGCCTTACTAATATATGTACAATATAATAGCCAACATTTTCCTTCGCTCAGCTGTCCACTCTGGTCCGTCATGTTTTTGAGGTGAGAAACGTGGGACTTGGATGAACTGAAAACTACAGGAAGAAAACGCCTTGTCCTTCCTCTGCAAAACTAAACAGCAGAATGAGTCTGAAAACAATTGATGTGATGAATAATACCGGAGTGGTGGCTTACCGGAGTGGTGGCTCAGTTGGTAGAGCATCCGCCCCACATCCGGGAGGCAAGGGTTCAAATCCCGGCCGGGTCATGCTGAAGACCATATAAAAGTGGAACTTCCTGCCGTCCAGCTAATTCATTCCACATACTTATTTTACCGAGGAATTTACCAATTAATTCATTAAAAATCCTTCAATGTGATTTTCTGGATTTTTTTTTCTTATTTTGTTTCTCATAGTTGAGGTATACCTATGATGAAAATTGGAGACCTCTCTCATCTTTTAAGTGGGAGAACTTGCACAATTGGTGGCTGACTAAATACTTTTTTACCCCACTGTAAATGTTTGGTGGTGGCCGGAGAGGCTGTTGGCACAGATTGGCAGCCATGTTTCCATTAGCCTTCCCCAGGGCAGCTGTGACTACAGTAGTAGCTTGCCACTACCTCTGTCTGGAGTGAGTGAATGAATAATGTATCTATTTGTAAAAGTGTCTATGATAAAGCGCTGTATAAATCTGATGTATTATTATACAACTGAATAAAGGCAGGAAAGGATTTTCAAATAACTGTGTTCTGTTTTTATTTATGTTTTACACAATGTCCCAACTTCATTGGAAATGGGGTTTGTATAAAGGGGAAACGGTTCATTAGGGGAATGGACAGCAGGTGAGGGCAATAGCACAAGCAAGTGAGGAGCGAAGACGAAGGCAACCAGATAAAAGCAACCAAGGAGGGAAAGGAGACTAAACAAGAGAAGAATGTAATATTTAAAAGTCCAAGACAACAGAGAACAAATATTTAAGAGTTGGGCATGATTGCAGATCCACCACCACCATGTAGGGCTGGGCAATACAACAAATATATTTGTTATATCAGTACAGTCTACTATGTGCGATACAAAAAATGTTTTTATCGCGAAGCTCGAGCATTCTCTTTTCCTCTCTCTTCTCACACAGCTGCACTATAGAGCTGCACTCAGGTGCTTCACCCCGCCTCCTGCCAGTGTTGCCAGGTGGAAAATTAAAAACTACTGTACTGTCACTTTAAAATGATCATATTTTGACCCAAACTATCTTATGTACTAAAATAACTTGAAAAATCACAGGCTAGGACAGTCCATTTAAAAACAAACCTATTCCATATGTATGGAAGTTCAGTAAGCAAAGGAATAAATGCAGAGACTCAGCCATTTGAATTAAAAAAGACCTGCTGTATGCATTGTCACATACACACAGTAACCTACACCTTTTTGCACAACTACTGCTTCTGTCCTTAAACGTGGGGTCTAACTCCAGGCAGGGTAGGGTGATAAAGCAGTTGTGACTGGTGGAGTTGCTTTGTTTTCTTACCAGTGTCCATGTCTGTGCTGCTGGACTCTTTACTTTTAGTACTTTTTTCCTCCGAGTCTAAACTCAGGTTCTCTGATTTTTTTTTTTTTAAATTTGTTGTGGTGCCAACGCAGCTGCACAAACAAACGTAAGCTAAGCACTGCTGATGTGATTGGCACATTTGGTGGTGAGGAGCCAGCCTGGTATGAGTGGATCACCTTTGAATATCAGGTTCTGGTGATATGTGGGTATTCACATAAATAAAAATGATGGGGTTTTTTTGGGGGGGGGTGCACAGAAATGCCAAAACTATTGCATATTTGGCCTTTTTTAAAACAACTGATTGTATATCGTCATCATCATCATCATCATAGCAGTCTGTCGTGGGTGACAATGACTGTTTCATTTAGGTCTGATCAGATTCCTCCACACAGCTATGTCCTTAGCCTTCCGCTGCCAGGAACTCCTGTCTATGTCCAACTTCTTCAAGCTTCTTTTTACAGTGTCTTTAAATCTGAGCCTTGGTCTACCCTGATTGCATTTGCCCTCGCATAACTGTGAGTAGAGTAACTGCCGAGGGAGACGCTGGTGGTCCATCCTCTCAACATGTCCGAGCCATCTCAGGTTCATCTGTATTAGCATGTCCTCCATTGATGGTAGACCAGCTCATTTCAACACTTCTATGTTGGTTATCTTGTCTTTCCATGAAATGTTCATTATGGCATATAGGCCCTAAAACTATCGTATAAATATAATTATCGTATATCTGGCAACATTGCCTCCTGCACCGTGTCATGTCAGGGTCATTGCCAGGTCTGTTTTTTCCGGCAATTTTGTTCTTTAGAAACTGCTTCTTTTGAGCTTGTTTTTGTGGAGCAGAGACGCTTGGTTTTTTTTGCACAATCTAGCAACACTAGTGGAGTTCGGGGAGAGGAGGAAAACATGAAATGGCACACACATAGAGAAAGCCTAAGTCATGCCCCCTCTATGTCTGCATATGGTGTAATATGTGGGTTTGGCTCCTGGGGCTTGCTGTAGCTGACGTCGGGCATCATACGGGATGACATCAGGTGGGCTGCGGCCACTGTGTGTATATCTGCTTTTCCTGCAATAAAGCCCAGTTCGTTGTTCGGCATAAGATGGCTCACGGCTCATTCATTTCATACATAACATTTGGCGACTGAGGATTAAACCATGGGAGCGTGCGCGAGATCACCACCTCCGTTCCTGAAGTCACCGGATGTGCCAGCCACACCGTGATGCCACTGGCTGGACTCGTTCAATGACTATATTATTGCAGCTAGCCTGGATGGCACAGACGAAGTAAGATGGAAGAGCATCCTGTTTCATTGTCGAGGTAAAGAGGGACAGCAAGTGCTTCATGCTCTGGGCTGTATGGACTCCTTGGACAAGTGTTTGAGCCTAATGGACGACTTTTTCATCGAAAAGTGTAACGTCACAGTGCGAAGATACAAATTCTTCGACCGCTGCCAAGAAGCAGGTAAGTCAACGCAACATTTTGTTATGGAGCTCCGTAACCTAGCGAGCACGTGCGCCTTTGGGCCTTTAGAAGAGGAGCTAATTCATGACAAGCTAGCACATAACATGAACAACGAGTGGTTAAAGGAGAAGCTACTGCTAAGAAGGGACAATTTCGTGCTAAGCCAGGTGATGCAGATGGTTATCCAAATAGAATCCGCCACCCAGCTAAGAAAACAGCTACTAGCTAATGAACAACTAGCCAGCCAAGCATCCTCTCCACGCCAGGCCGATAGTAACACAGCTAGCTACTTGGGGCAGACTTCCACGCGGCGGCGGACCGTGGCACGGGCAGGAGAGGGAACACGGAGACCATGCGGCAGCTGTGGCTCCTCCCGTCATTGAACAAGGCTGCCCTGCTAAAGGGAAGAGGTGCTACGACTGCAACCAAGCTAACCACCTAGCTAACAAGAAAGCTGATGCTGGACCCATGGGTGTAGCCTCAGTATGTGTAGCAGGTGCCAAGAATTGGCCGCTAAAATGGTACGTTGTACAGCTTGATGGAGTCGACGTGCCACTCATGGTGGATTCGGGTGCAGTGAGTTCCTTATTGAGCATGTCCATGGTAAGAAAGCTTTTCCCCCCAAAAAAAATTGTAGCGGGGGCTGATAATATGTTTGGTTATGGACATGTGAAAATAGGCATGGCAGGTACGGTCAGTTTTTCAGTGTTATGCGGACCAAAGCAGATTCCCACATTCACCTTTCAGGTTTCACGCCATGGGGCGGACTTGTTAGGTACTGACTTGTTGGGCAAATTGGGGTTTTCCATTATGGACCTGATGGGCTCCAAGGTGCTAATGGTCTCACCAGTCTGACATGTTCGCTGGCCGGAGCTGTTTGCGGGCCTGGGTTGCATGGCGGCTTTCAACCACCGGCCGCTCATTGACCCAGGGGTGGCACCCAAGATTCAATCCCTCCGCCAGTTACCCCTCACACTGTGGGATGACATCACAGCAGAACTGAACAAACTTCTGGGCACTGGCATCATTGAAAGGGTGGATGCCTCACCGTGGATCTCAAACATCGTGGTGGATAAAAAGAAGTCAGGAGGAATCCGAACATGCATCAACCTCAGAATGGTCAACAAAGCAATTATTCCGGATAAGTACCCCTACCCATGATGGAAGAACTCACCGCGATCTTCAGCGGCTCCAAGGTGTTTTTGAAGCTGGACCTCCGTCAGGGCTACCTGCAAGTGGCGGTGCGGTGGCGCAGTGGTTAGCACTGCGGCAGCACAGCAATTCACCCTTGGCCATGGGATCCCTGGTTCGATCCTAGCCCCTGACCAACAGTGATCTGTGTGGAGTTTGCATGTTCTCCCCATGTCTGCGTGGGTTTACTCCGGGATTTCTCCGGTTTCCTCCCACAGGCCAAAAACATGCAGGTTAGGTTAACTGGAGACTCTAAAGTGGCCCTAGGTGTGAATGTGTGTGTGAATGGTAAAGAGATAGTGCCGTACCATAGCTGCTTCATCCATCCAGGTGGATGCCCTCAATTTCCCCTCTGGGGATCAATAAAGTATACAAAAAAAAAAAAAGTACCTCTCCACCTGGCCATCTGCAACCTGGTGGCATTTGTGACCCACATGGGCGTTTTCAAATATACCTGCATGCCTTTTGGCCTCAGCTCAGCTCTGAGTTGCTTCCAAAAAATCAAGTCCACGATTCTTGCCGGCCTCAGGGGTGTGGTGGTATATCTGGATGACATCGCGGTGCACGGCAGGTCATGGGCCGCACACAAGGAACATCTGGAATGAGTAATGGAAGTGCTGCTGGATCACAGAGTCACGCTGAACGAGGAAAAGTGCATCTTTGCAGCTGAGACCATCGAGTTTGTGGGGTTTCGCCTGTCTGCTGAAGGCCTGAGCCCCCTACACTCGAATGTGAAGGCGGTCCTGCAACTTCCGAACCCCACAACACCCGGACAAATTTCACCGTTTCTGGGCATGGCAAATTTCTACGGACTTTTCTTTCCTTGATATTCAGAGACCATAGAACCACTCCATGCTCTCCTGGAGCAGAATGCTCCGTGGGAATGTGACCCCGGCCTGCTCAGCTGCCGTCGCAAAACTGAAATCTCAGCTCACCTCCCTGCTGGTGTTGGCCCATTTCAACCCACGATGCCCCACTTTTGTAACCTGTGACGCATCTGGCTCGGCGGTGGGGGCAGTCATATCTCAACTCCAGAATGAGGTGTAGCACGCGGTGGCGTTCACATCGAGGTCCCTCACATTGGCGGAACAGAGGTACGCAGTGAGTGAAAGAGAGGCACTCGTGTGTGTTTGGGCGTGTGAACGGTGGCACATCTACCTGTATGAACGCCACTTCACCCTGTGAACGTATCACAGGGCACTGACCACCTTGCTGGAAATGACCAGATTGGGACACAGGCCCCTGCGGATCCACAGGTAGACGGAAAGGCTGTGAGCTTACAACTTCACTACTCAGTTCACCGCAGGCAGAGGGAATATAGTGGCAGACCTCCTGTCCCGTGCAACACTTAACATCGTACAGACTGGCGATTGTGATCCCCTGGAAGTGGACCTGATCAACATGTTACACGACCCCCTCCAGAATGCCGTGTCTCTCCAGGAACTCCAGGTGGAGTAGGAGCAGGATCCAACTTTGTCCCAACTATATTTGTTTATCAGAGGGGGTGGCCCACGAATATGCAGGGTGAACTGGCACCTTTCCACAGGGTCAGGGATGAACTGAGCTGTTGGAATGACGTGTGCGTGGCAATAGAACATTGCACAGTGGTTCCGGTGTCACTAAGAGCTTGCGTTTTGGCCATGCTTCACGAGGGCCACCTGAGGGTAGTTAGGGTGAAACAGCGCTGCAGAGACTCAGTTTGGTGGCCTGGTATCGATAAGGACATTGAGGTTATGGTAAAGGACTGTGTGCCGTGTTTGGAGAGCAGGAAAATTGGGATACCATCACTCCCACCTCTGTGGCCGTTACAGTATCCGGACGGCCCCTGGAGGCACATCCAGCTGGACATTTGCGGCGAGTTGCACATGGCCCCCGCGAACAGCCGTTTCCTGTTGGTGGTCTATGATCTGTACTCAAAATGGCTGAAGGTGTTGCCCACTGGTTTGGTCACAGCTGATGTGGTGATCAGTTTCCTCACTTTGCGCTTTACTCGGTGGGGCGTTCCAAATGCCATTACGACAGACAATGGGCCGCAATTCATCTCTGGGGGGTTTGAGGAGTTTTTGGGTGAGAGGGATGTGGAGCACATTTGAACTGTTTTCTATCATCCTCAGGCTAATGGGGGTGGAACGTTTCAACAAGATGTTAAAGAATGGACTAAGCGCACATCTGGCAGATGGTTTCAAGTGCATTGATGCTCTTCAGAGCACACTTTTCCATTACAGAGCGACGGCCCATGCCACAGTGGGGTGTTCCCCAGCAAAGCTCATGCTAGGATGTGAGCTTCATCCTTTCCTGGAAAGGTTGCAGCCTCCCTCCCTTTGGCGGATGCAGTATCACCAAGGGGGTGGGTACTTGAACAGTGGCGAATGAAATAACGCTTCGACAAGAAGCACAGGGTGAGAACACATGGACTCAGAGTAACGGACTGGGTTAGGATCAGACATCGCAACTGCACGCCCAAGTTGCAGCCATTCTGGATGGGACCACTGCAGGTCACGGAACAGCTGGGTCCAGACACGTTTTGCCTCTTGGACGGGTCACGGTGGCATACAAGCTGCCTCAGGAAATCGTTGCCAGCCCAGGACCTGAGAGCACCGATGGACGAGATGGACACCGGTTGGGACTTAGCTAACAGGGCGCTGGAGGGCGCACGAGAATGGCCAACGGGGCCAGCAGCAGGACCTCAACCAGCGAGGCGCTCGGCGAAAGCCCGTCAGAGGCCAGGTTTTCTGAAAGACTTTGTTGTGGGACTTGGATAGCCAGGACGTGTTGGGTAACAGGTGGCAGAATAATCCACCTCAACACACGGGCACCTTGGTAGTCCACCCAAGTGCCCAGTTAGATAATGGTGGTTCCTAATTCAGGGTGTTCATGTTCTATAGTTATGTTTTTATTTGTGGGTATTTGTTTCGCTAAATTGGTGGCGGTGGAAATTAATTGGCTAATGTTATTTGTTTCTACAGTTTTCTGAAGGGGGGGGGTGTTATATGTGGGTTTGGCCCCTGGAGCTTGCCGTAGCCGACGCCGGGCAGCAGACATTAGATGGCTCACGACTCGCTCTTTTCATACATATGGGACCTTAAACCAGAAAAATTTTCCATAGAAATGAATGGCAAGAGCAAAATTATTTTTTGATCCCGATCGAATTTTGCCACGAGTTACACATATGATTGTCAATTTAAAAGATAATTTTCCATGTAATTAAAGTTGTCAGCTGTTGTATAATAACGGAGTAATATTTAGTTATTGTTTCAACGATTAGTGGACAACAACTCCCATCATCCCACATCACTAAACTGTAATCGTGTTTCCACTGTAATCGTGGATGACCACTTGAGATGTCATCCACTATAATATGAAGAATGCATTAAGAATTGCTCTCAATACTTGTAGGTAGCCCCTATAAAAAAATAAAAAAAAAAATAAATAAATAAAGGAACCAGCCCTAAGAAAATGACTATATGGCTTCGTCATTTGGAAAATTTATCCCATACAAGAAAAGTGCAAAATAGAAAGCGATCACAACTGCAGTCACAAATTATATTGCCAAAGACATGGCCCTTATTGTTAAAAACATGACCAAATGAAAAAGTGAACTTTAATTTCTATGGTTTTAAAATGTCTTTCTCTAGAATTCTTGCTTAATGCACTTTTTATCGTGTTGAGTCCTTTTTTGTTTTTTTGTTTGTAATGGTTTTATTATAGGTCATAATAGGAAGGCCTACCATTATTTATTGTGATTTGTTGCAAATTTATGAATGGGGTTGTATGACTGGTTCAATAAAGTTTGCTAAATTTAACTTGACACCCCCCCCCCCCCCGTATGCAATTTAAAACAATGCAATATATGGGTCTGTTTCTATTATCATGCCGGTGTCATTTTATGCAAACTTTTACATTTATACAGTGGTTTGGAGGAGATCTCAAGATATTGTGATATATACAGTATCATGTATCACGATAAAACCCTTAATGTATTGCAATACATGTTAAAAGCCAGATCACCCAGACAGAGTTTCCCCCTCAAAGGGCAGATTCCACCTTAAGTCCACCTTAACCTTGGTGGGAGAAGGAGGTCTGAATGGAGGGCTCGAAAGTCCAAGCAAACATAGGCAAAACATTAATACAATATTAAAAACTTCAAGACAACAGAGAAGAAATATTTAAGAGCTGCTGCATGATCAGCATCGCAGACCATGCCATGACATCACATGACCCATGACTTCCCATGTCACAACACCACTCACAGCAACCTTAGATTCAGTATAATTGAAGAAATGCCTTAAAACTGATAGTGATAGATACTGCAACATAAAGCAAGAGTTCAGAGTTAGTTCTGAGATAATGTACAATGGAAAATGTACAATGGAAAATGGAAACAAGACAAAATATCATAAATCATAACTAGACATGTTTGTTTTTGTGTTTTTTGTCTATTGTCTCAGTATTTCTTCTCCCTATGGTAAGTATTACACTTCAATATAACTTTTCTTGTTTAAAGAAATCTTGATAAGGAAAATTTTCTGTTTAACTTGATGAGCGAAAGATCTGACAAATGGATAACTTTAATTAAAATAAGCAAAAAACAAAGAAATTGCATGGGAAGAAGAGATATCTCACAAGAAAAAAAAACACAAGTAGCCTTGATTTAAGCTATTTTTCTTACATTTCAGTATTTGCAGTGTACAGTAGTTGTGTATTATTTTCATGCGTAATAGCAGGTTTGATCGCATGCTATGTTTCAGTGGTAGAGGAGTCATTTCCCACACTCCCAAGAGCGAGCAAGGTCACTGATTGTAATTCCTGTACCTGGGTCTGCAACAACAACTCTCTCATTGTATGCATCTTGTAACCTCTCTCTGTGGCCTTCGTGTGAGACCCTTATCTGGTATAGATGAAACTGGCACCTCTGTGCGTCCCAGCTCCTAAGACCTGGTCAGTCAGTGTCTTATCAACCCCCCCGTTCCTTTGGGTTAGATGAAAGAAACTCTAAATCCACGTCTAATTATAGCTGAAGTCACTGCCTCTGTCCCAGTCATCATTTCATTATGTGGTATAAATGATGCATTATGATGTATACAGGCATGCACATCATGACATCTTGCAGTATAATATTGTTACGTCACCATGTTAGAAAAATATAATAATAATAATAATGTAACATATAACAATATGTCATATACATACAGTGGTGTGAAAAAGTGTTTGCCCCTTCTTGATTTCTCATTTTTTTTGTATGTTTGTCACACTTAAATGTTTCAGATCATCAAACAAATTTAAATATTAGACAACGATAACACAAGTAAACACAAAATGCAGTTTTTAAATGAAGGTGTTTATTATTAAGAGGGAAAAAAATCCAAACCTACATGGCCCAACGTGAAAAAGTGATTGTCCCCTAAACCTAATAACTGGTTGGGCCACCCTTAGCAGCAACAACTGCAATCAAGCATTTGCGATAATTGGCAATGAGTCTTTTACAATGCTGTGGAGGAATTTTGGCCCACTCATCTTTGCAGAATTGTTGTAATTCAGCCACATTGGGGGGTTTTGAGCATGAACCTGACATGGTTCATGTAACCCTTGCCTTATGTTAATTAGGTAAGAGAAATTATTAAGTGTAGACCAGTTGCTAGGTTCGTAAGGGTTACAATAGGGAATTAAAATGAGTGTGGAATGAAATAGCTGGAGGCAAGAAATGAGCAATAATGGTTGTTATTTGTAGAGATAAAGCGAACAATATATATAAACAATTTACAACTATACAAATATAACAACGGCCGTCATGAAATAAAAACCCCAAAATGTCCTACTGAGCTCAGTGCTTGTTTGTCCTTTTGGTTTAGTCGTTTGACCAATCAAGATATCTTGTATCTCCAGACTCAGGTTTCTTTTCCTCTTTTAAAGCGGCGGCTTGAGTTGTTACCACTTCGAATTTTGTGCACTGGAGAGAGGAAGGATGTTCTTCAGTCGAGATCTTGGTCAGATCTCGGTTCAGTCTCGGGTCAGGCTCGCCATCTCCATTCGGAGAGAATCCAGGATCCAGAAGGTTCTTAATCGGCACCCAAAAAAAACCTAGCCTGCACAACAATAATGGTATTATTGTTTACAGCTAGAGTAATAAGTTTTCCAATCTCTTCTTATATAACACTATAGCTTAGTGTTTAAATTCTTCTCTCATATTACTATTATTACAATCCAGTAATATAGTAAGATCTTACAATTCACATTTCACACCTTACATGCATGTTTTCTTTTCTCAAAATCTCTCTGGTAGTACTTGAAATACTTTTTTTTCTCATGTAACCAATTAAATGAATTTCTCTTTTTATCTCTACATCATTTAACCATGAAATTATGATTAATCCCTTTTAACCTTGTCTTTGTAAATCATGAAATGAAATACAATTAATCTATCACATAACCAGGGAATATACTGTCCCATTACTTCCAATATTCCCTTTTAAAATCAGTAAAACCCTGTCTGAGCTACTGGGTTTAGCATAACCTATGAATTTACATAGGAGACCAACACAATGTGCTTTTAGCGTCAAACTACACATTACATTCGACAGAAATAGTGCATAAGAACTAAAAGTACTTCAGCATACTGTTGGGAACTGAAATCACATTTAGGAAAACCATACAGACACAAAAATAGCCTTTTCCATTGCTTTTAAACAGGAAAAAATCCACTCGCGATTAGCATTAGCATGTATTGTTTAGTACACACTCGGTTTTCACTCACCAAGATGAGGTATCAGTGTGAACACAGCAAAAGTCACAGCCTCACGGCCTCTCAAGCTCGTGCTCCCATCAACTTAGGATAATAAAGGTTTCAAATTAGTGTTTGGACAGTGTTTAGATTCATTTACAGCATCTTTCTAAATTAAATTCACCAAGAAGAGGTATTAGTGTGAACACAAACCATCCACAGCCTCTCTCGTCCGCTCTCAGATCGTAAAAGACCGAAAACCAAGTGCGCGCCTGCTGCCTCTGCTCGGAAGGCGGGGCTAATATTGCTCTTAACGAATGAAAAGACCACAATCGCCCAACATGACCATGAAACGGGAATTTAAAAGTTGGATAACGAGGATCACACTTCCTCTTCCCAAAATAATCGTTTTTCAAAATAAAATCACACAATTGTATTAAAGAAACCTGAGTCTGGAGACACAAGATATCATGACTGGTCAAACGACTAAACCAAAAGGACAAACAAACACTGAGCTCAGTAGGACATTTTTGGGGTTTTATTTCATGCCGGCCATTGTTATATTTGTATAGTTGTAAATTGTTTGTATATATTGTTCGCTTTATCTCTTCAAATAACGACCATTATTGCTCATTTCTTGCCTCCAGCTATTTCATTCCACACTCATTTTACAATGGGTCAAAAAAGTATTTAGTCAGCCACCAGTTGTGCAAGTTCTCCCACTTTAAAGATGAGAGAGGTCTCCAATTTTCATCATAGGTATACCTCAACTATGAGAGACAAAATGAGAGAAAAAAAATCCAGAAAATCACATTGAAGGATTTTTAATGAATTAATTGGTAAATTCCTCAGTAAAATATGTATTTGGTCACCTACAAACAAGCAAGATTTCTGGCTCCCACAGACCTGTAACTTCTTCTTTAAGAGGCTCCTCTGTCCTCCACTCGTTACCTGTATTAATGGCACCTGTTTGAACTCGTTATCAGTATAAAAGACACCTGTCCACAACCTCAAACAGTCAGACTCCAAACTCCACTATGGCCAAGACCAAAGAGCTGTCAAAGGACACCAGAAACAAAATTGTAGACCTGCACCAGGCTGGGAAGACTGAATCTGCAATAGGTAAGCAGCTTGGTGTGAAGAAATCAACTGTGGGAGCAATTATTAGAAAATGGAAGACATACAAGACCACTGATAATCTCTCTCAATCTGGGGCTCCACGCAAGATCTCACCCCGTGGGGTCAAAATTATCATGAGAACGGTGAACAAAAATCCCAGAACCACATGGGGGGACATAGTGAATGACCTGCAGAGAGCTGGGACCAAAGTAACAAAGGCTACATCAGAAACACACTACGCCGCCAGGGACTCAAATCCTGCAGTGCCAGACATGTCCCCCTGCTTAAGCCAGTACATGTCCAGGCCCGTCTGAAGTTTGCTAGAGAGCATTTGGATGATCCAGAAGAGGATTGGGAGAATGTCATATGGTCAGATGAAACCAAAATAGAACTTTTTGGTAAAAACTCAACTTGTCGTGTTTGGAGGAGAAAGAACACCATACCTACTGTGAAGCATGGGGGTGGAAACATCATACTTTGGGGCTGTTTATCTGCAAAGGGACCAGGACAACTGATCCGTGTAAAGGAAAGAATGAATGGGGCCAGAACTTAGAGAGAGTTTGAGTGAAAACCTCCTTCCACCAGCAAGGGCATTGAAGATGAAACGTGACTGGGTCTTTCAGCATGACAATGATCCCAAACACACCACCCGAGCAACGAAGGAGTGGCTTCGTAAGAAGCATTTCAAGGTCCTGGAGTGGCCTAGCCAGTCTCCAGATCTCAACCCCATAGAAAATCTTTGGAGGGAGTTGAAAGTCTGTGTTGCCCAGCGACAGCCCCAAAACATCACTGCTCTAGAGGAGATCTGCATGGAGGAATGGGCCAAAATACCAGCAACAGTGTGTAAAACCTTGTGAAAACTTACAGAAAACGTTTGACCTCTGTCATTGCCAACAAAGGGTATATAACAAAGTATTGAGATGAACTTTTGTTATTGACCAAATACTTATTTTACCGAGGAATTTATCAATTAATTCATTAAAAATCCTTCAATGTGATTTTCTGGATTTTTTTTCCCTTATTTTGTCTCTCATAGTTGAGGTATACCTATGATGAAAATTGGAGACCTCTCTCATCTTTTAAGTGGGAGAACTTGCACAATTGGTGGCTGACTAAATACTTTTTTCCCCCACTGTAATTCCCTATTGTAACCCTTACGAACCTAGCAACTGGTCTACACTTAATAATTTCCTTTACCTAATTAACATAAGGCAAGGGTTACAATAAGAAGTGGTGAGCCCAGCCAGCAGCCTTTTTCTTCTCTCCCTTACGTTATTTCAAGCCTATAACGTACCCAAAATGGATATTGTTGAACGTGAATCTGTGAAAATTCCAAATGCAGTGATAGTAAGTGAAATCGCTGGAGATGAGCAACTTGATGAAGTGACTGAGTTTTTGAAATGGTATGGATCGATTTCAAGAGTCATAAAAGTAGCAGATAGTAAGTCTGAGTTTTCCCAGAGTGCTATTTTTGAGTATCACTCGGGTATTGCTTTTGAAGCTCTTGACCCATTGCCATGTACTCATGTATCTGATAGTGGAGCCAGCTATATGATACAATCTCTTGCCAGTGTTTATACGCACCATGTAGGGAACGATATGACCAAGTTATATCCCACTGACATTAAAAACCTAGCGAAGATGAATGGCAGAGATTTTGCAGATGTCCTGAAAGACATGATGTCACAGATTTCTGAGGCAATCAAAGAATCTGAAAATGATCAATCAGAGCAAGTTAAGTTACCTGATAACTTACCTGAAGCTTTCTTGGATGAACCTCAACCTCAGCCTTCTGCAGCTGGGTCCAGTATTCAAGGTGCACAACCAACTAACCAGTCAAATCACACTGTGAGCACCCCAGCTCGAAGTATGCCCACCATTTCTGCACATGATTTAAATCCCCCAGAAGTGCAACGTGTGGTAGTTGAGCACATTGTAAAAAGGGAAGATTTCTCCATGCAGCCGTTTTCACAAAAGCTCGGAGCTTTTTCTGGCAAAGACCTCCGACCATCTTATGAGCTAGATTATGATACTTGGCGCTCCAGTGTAGAATTAATCTTGACTGATCCTGCTATGTCCAAATTGCAACAACCCCGGAAGATCACTGAGTCTCTTTTACCCCCAGCAGCTGATGTAGTCAAGTACTTGAACCCCAACAGCTCACCATCAGAATACCTTCAGCTGTTAGATTCTGCTTATGGTACAGTTCAAGATGGCGGAGAGCTTTACGCCAAGTTTCTTAACAACTTCCAAAACACAGGTGAGAAACCCTCATCATATCTACAACGTCTTCATGTAGCTTTGACTCACACTGTGAAGCGTGGTGGTGCTTCAAGACAGGATTTTGACAGGCTGCTTGTCACACAGTTTTGTCAAGGTTGTTGGGATGATTCCTTTTTAACTGCACTCCAGTTAAAACAAAAACGAACAAATCCCCCAACTTTTCCTGAATTGCTTCTCTTGCTACGTACTGAAGAAGACCAAAATGCTGCCAAAAACTTGCGAATGAGACAACATTTGAGCAGTTCAAAACAAAAAGTGACATCCCACGTGCGAACTGTGCAATGCAGTTCAGATGAAAATGAGAACAATAAAACGCACTTCAAGAACTCTCAAAACAAGTTGCAGAAATTCAAACGCACCTAGTAAAACTAATTGCAGAACCAAAAGCTCAAAACTCAAAAAGTACACTCAGTACAAAGCCAAAAGAGAAACGAAAGTCGGAGGTTCGAAGACGACCAGATACCATCATAGTTCCAACCATAAATGATACCGGATGGAGACAATACTGAAAATGATCACATTACAACTCAACCAATACTGACAATGGACAGTCTTGGTTACACATGCAACGGGACGTGCATGATATTTAGTGCAAGAGGGTGTAACCCAGCTGAGAAAATGACCCCTTTTTTTCTCAGATGTCAACTGTATTAATACAATTGACATCTGAGAAAAAAAAGGGGTCATTTTCCCAGCTGGGTTACATTCAGGTGACTCACAGAGCAGACAAGACTCAGAGTAAATGCAATTAACGTAATTTATTGTAAACGTGAGTGAGTGGGTGCGTGAGTGCGGGGTATATAGTGTAATGTAATGTAGTGTGATTCGTAATCTCCAGCTAGGGCCGGCAGAGCACCGTACTACCTGGCAACCCTGTAATGAGACAAGGGCCTTTAGTTTACAGTTCAACCTATGCAGCTCAATAGATGTTACAGCGCTTACTGTCCAGGGATGTTGGAGAACCTCAGGTAGCAACGAAGCTGCAGCCAGGAAGACAGTGCCTGCTGGGGGCTGGCTAGCTGGAGGTGAGAGGATGAGTCCGCCGCCTGGAGGGAGACGGAGGACCGCCGCCGCGGATCTCCACCTGTGCACAGGGGAATCAGACAAGATAAGAAGCGTGTAGGCTTACTTGGTAGATGGTCCGGGTGGAACCGGCCCGGACGGGGTTCAGCAGGGCTAGGAAGCTGATGGCTGGAGAGTAGAGTCCTGGGAAGCACGGAGGCAGGCGTAACTGGTTTCAGCATAGAGAATCAGACGACTCCGCACCCAGCACTGGTCCTGGTGGAATAAATAGGCTGCAGGAGATGAAAAGCAGGTGCGTGCACAGGTGCCGTGATTGGCGGCCATGACAGAACCGCCTTTTTAAGGTCATGCCACAACATCTCAATTGGATTCAGGTCAGGACTTTGACTAGGCCACTCCAAAGTCTTCAATTTGTTTTTCTTAAGCAATTCAGAGGTGGACTTGCTGGTGTATTTTGGATCATTGTCCTGCTGCAGAACCCAAGTGCGCTTCAGCTTGAGGTCACGAAGAGATGGCCGGACAGTCTCCTTCAGGATTTCTTGGTAGACAGCAGAATTCATGGTTCCATTTACCACAGCAAGTCTTCCAGGTCTTGAAGCAGCAAAACAGCCTCAGATCATCACACTACCACCACCATATTTTACTGCTGATGTGAGGTTCCTTTTCTGAAATGCTGTGTTACTTTTATGCAGGATATAATGGGACGCACACCTTCCAAAAAGTTCAACTTTTGTCTCATCAGTCCACAGAGTATTTTCCCAAAAGTCTTGGGGATCATCAAGATGTTTTCTGGCAAAACTGAGATGAGCCTTTATGTTCTTTTTGCTCAGCAGTGGTTTTTGTCTTGGAACTCTGCCATGCAGGCCATTTTTGCCCAGTCTCTTTCTTATGGTGGAGTCATCAACACTGACCTTAACTGAGGCAAGTGAGGCCTGCAGTTCTTTGGATGTTGTTGTGGGGTCTTTTGTGACCTCTTGGATGAGTCGTCGCTGCACTCTTGGAGTAATTTTGGTCAGTCGGCCACTCCTGGGAAGGTTCACCACTGTTCCATATTTTTGCCATTTGTGGATAATAGCTCTCACTGTGGTTCGCTGGAGTCCCAAAGCTTTAGAAATGGCTTTATACTTTACTCCACAATCTTACTGAATAAACAGTGGAGTATAAAGAGATGATGATTTCCCCTTCTATTGCACACACATAAGTACACATACATATAGATATACATACATCTACGCTTGCAGGCATGCATAAATGTATACATACACACATAACATAGGATTTCCTGTTCCCATCCTTCATCTATCTCTTAATTTGGATTGGACAGTGTATTGGTGTTTTTGGTTATGTGTTTTTTATGTGTTTTATTTTTCATGTATTTTAATGAACGGGTGTTGCAATACAAGCTTCCGTGTAAACAGACAATAAAGATCTTATCTATTTATCTATTATAACCTTTTCCAGACTGATATATCTCAATTACTTTGTTTCTCATTTGTTCCTGAATTTCTTTGGATGATGTCTAGCGTTTGAGGATCTTTTGGTCTTCTTCACTTTGTCAGGCAGGTCCTATTTAAGTGATTTCATGATTGAGAACAGGTGTGGCAGTAATCAGGCCTGGGTGTGGCTGGAGAAATTGAACTCAGCTTTCCAAGATGTGATAAACTACAGTTAATTTGTGTTAAAATAAAAATTACAAATCAGGAAGGGGGAAAACACTTTTTCACACCACTGTTTGTAATACATCATATAACTAGAAAAGCACTCGGAGACCGCAGACCTTCGCCAAGCGCCACAGTTCCCCCCATACAGTGTTTGTGTGTACGTTTTCAGATTCCTTGACCATGAAAACATATGACTAGCAATTGGACTGACAATGATAGGATTAATGGTTCAGTAGTTATTGACGAAAATCGCATTTTCCGTAATGGCGGTTTTCTTCTGGCCGGTGATCCGGATCACCACCAAAATCTAATCATCTGTAGGATACCCCATTTCTGACAATCTGTGAAAATTTCATGAAAATCCGTCCATAACTTTTTGAGTTATGTTGCTAACAAACAAACAGACAGACAGACAGACAAACCAACGCCGATGAAAACATAACCTCCTTGGCGGAGGTAATAATTTGATTCAGGGTCTTAGACAGGCATTTGCATTTCTTTCTGAAAGTCAGTTATTCAATTCAATTCAATTCAACTTTATTTATATAGCGCCATTTCACAACAACAGTCATCTCATAGCACTATCAACTGTAGGGGGGAACCCCCACAGTTGCAGAAAGACCCCAGCAATCAGGCGATCCCCTGTGAGCAAGCACTTGGCGACGGTGGAGAGGAAAAACTCCCTTTTAACAGGAAGAAACCTCCAGCAGAACCAGGCTCAGGGAGGGGCAGTCATCTGCTGCGACTGGCTGGGGGGTGAGGGGATAGAGAAGAGGAAAGGATAGACATGTAGAGAGCAAACAGCACGATGGGGACTCAATCTATGGGAGAGAACAAACAGATGTTAATGACCAGCAAAAAAAAATATTTCATAGAGAGTGAGGAAAGGAGTGAGGCCCAGTGCATTACTGGAGGTCCCCCGGCTAACTAAACCTATTAGCAGCATAACTAAGGGAGGGTTCAGAAACACATGATCCCTCCCTAATTGTAGGCTATATCAAAAAGGTAGGTTTTAGCCCTATTCTTAAAAACAGAGATCGAGTCTGACTCCCGAATCCAGATTGGCAGCTGATTCCACAGGAGAGGAGCTTGATAACTGAAGGCTCTGCCTCCCATTGTACTTTTGGAGATTCTAGGTATTACAAGTAATCCTGCATTTTGGGAGCGTAGTGCTCTGTTAGGATAATACGGTAGTATCAGATCTTTTAAATAAAAAGGAGCCTGATTGTTTAGAGCTTTGTAAGTAAGAAGAAGGATTTTAAACTTAATTCTAAACTCTATGGGAAGCCAATGAAGGGAGGCCAGAACCGGAGAGATATGATCTCTCTTTCTAGTACGTGTTAAAACTCTTGCTGCAGCATTTTGGATCAGCTGAAGACTTTTTAAAGATGTTTTAGGACAGCCTGATAATAAAGAATTACAATAATCTAATCTCAAGCTAACAAAAGCGTGGATCAGTTTCTCAGCATCACTCTGAGACAAGATGCTCCTAATCTTGGCAATATTACGCAAATGATAGAAGGCAGTCTTAGAAACAAATTTAATATGTGAATTGAAGGACAAATCCTGATCAAAAATAACTCCAAGGTTCCTCACAGAGCTATTAAGAGAAAGAGTAACCGCTGTGGGGAGCCTTGAATAACGAAACCGAATTGCATTTAATTCCAGTTTATTTCAAGTAATCATCCCACAGTCTGCTCTCATTCCTGAGCAGCGAACAAAGAGGGTGAACACACCAAAGTTCTCCCTTTTAAACATTCTCACATCAAACCATCTCCCTCGCAGGGGAAATCACACATCTCTACCAAAATCCCTTTATTCACATTCATCAACCTTTTATTTACATAACTCTCCCTTCTCTCCTCTCGAGCTTCAGCGGTCAGGAAGTCTTCTGTCCCCTGTCCTCCGCAGGGGGTCCAGGCTCTGCGGCTCCGCACCGCAGGGGACTGCAGCTCTGTGGCTCTCCTTCATCGTGAGGTTAAATCACATATGCAGTGTCCAACATATACATGTCTAACAACACAGCCATATAACCCCCCCCAAACGATGAAGAACAGACTATTTCCTAAAATTTAATAACACCTTACTCACTACTGAATAATCAACACCAACATTCAGTCTGTGCGCTGCTTGGGCTTCAACTGTCTGCCGAATCTGCTGTGAGTTGGCCCCGCCTTGCCTGCGGCGCCTTTCTGCTTCGGCTCTGTTGACTGAGGAAGAGAGTGATTATTTGCCCTCTGCGGGGGCCTGCCTCGTCGAGGCGCCACTGCAACCGGTACAGACACGTCCTTCATGACAAAAGCAGGTTTTAGTCTGTCAATACTGACTGTCTCTTTTCTGTCTCCAAAATCTAGCACAAATTGCTTATCACCTGCCTCCAGCACTCGAAATGGCCCTTCGTAAGGTGGTTTGAGCGTTGCTTTTAGGGCTTCGCGCCTGACAAAAACGAAGTCGGCATTTTTCAAAGCCTTGGGGACGAAAACTCGTGGAAAAGCGTGATGAACCGGACCCGGGAGCGTGTCTGCTCCCGTGCCAACTAACGGTCCCAGAGCAGAGAGAGGTGGGGGCTCTGGGTGCTCTGGTAAAAACTCGCCTGGCAGCCTCAGAGTTTGTGCGAATACCAGCTCCGCTGGGGAGGCGTCTAAGTCTTCTTTAGGCGCAGAACGCAACCCTAATAAAACCCATGGCAGTTTATTTACCCAATCTGCATCCGTGAGCGACGCTCTGAGTGCTGCCTTCAAAGACCTATGAAAACGCTCGCATAAACCACTAGCCTGAGGGTGGTAAGCCGTAGTGTGGTGAATTTTGGCTCCTAAGCCGTTGGCCATCGCTGACCACAGCTCAGAGATGAATTGCGGTCCTCTATCGGACGTAATGTCCGACGGAACCCCGAAGCGCGCTACCCAAGCCGTTAAAAAAACGCGAGCCACCTCCGCGGCCGTGGCTGTCGCAAGTGGGACCACTTCCGGCCAACGTGTGGTTCGGTCCACCATTGTCAAAAGATGCGTGAACCCCTGCGATGCCGGTAGGGGGCCCACAAGGTCGACGTGCACATGGTCGAACCTTCTGGCCGGAATACGGAACGGTTCTAACGGGGCTCTTGTGTGCTTGTGAATTTTGGCCCGTTGACAGGAAATGCAGGTTTTTGCCCATTCCTTCACGTGCTTGCGCAGGCACGGCCAAACAAACTTTTCCGCCACCAGTTTCACCAACGCGCGCACCCCCGGGTGCACCAGTGAGTGGACCGAGTCAAAAACACGGCGGCGCCACGTGGCCGGAACCACCGGACGCGGGCGCCCCGTCGACATGTCGCAGATCAGGGGGGGCATACCGGTTTGTAAACACTTGCTCTCCAGCCTTAACCCTGTTGGTCCAGACTGGAGCGCGCGCACGTCTGCGTCCGCCCCCTGGTCCGCTGCCATGGCTGCGTAATCTATACCCACGTGCACCGGGGCTGCGCGCGCCACCGTGCTGCTCTCCTGCGGCGCGGTCACGGTGGCCCGTTCTGCCTCTGCGCGTGTTGGAGTCGTGAACGCGCGTGAGAGACAATCTGCTACTACATTGAATTTGCCCGCAATGTGCCTAATGTCAGTGGTAAATTCCGAGATTGCGGCCAGCTGCCTCTGCTGCCTGCCGGACCACGGGTCTGAAATTTTGGCCATGGCGTATGTGAGCGGCTTGTGGTCTACATAAGCGGTGAAGCACCGTCCTTCCAGCCAGAACTGGAAATGACGAATAACCAAATGCAGCACCAACAGTTCTCTGTCGAACGTGCTGTATTTTCGTTCAGCCGCGCTTAAAGATTTGCTAAAGAAAGCCAAAGGCTGCCAAACTCCGGCTACCTGTTGCTCAATAACGGCCCCTATGGCTAAATCCGAAGCGTCTGTCGTCAGCGCGATACGTGCTGCAGGGTCTGGGTGGGCCAGGAGCGCAGCGTCAGCCAAGGCTTTTTTAACCTCTGTGAACGCGCGCTCCCGCTCCGGGGACCATTCGACCGCCTGGGTCGGTTTTTGTTTTTTGAGCGTGGCATATAACGGTTGCATGATTTGAGCTGCGTGGGGCAGGAATCGGTTATAAAAATTCACCATCCCCAAGAATTCCTGCAGTGATTTGACCGTTTGTGGACGGGGAAAATCCGCTACCGCGCGTACTTTATCTGGTAACGGAACCGCTCCCTCCGGGGAGACGCGGTGACCCAAAAAATCGATCCGCTCGACGCCGAACTGGCACTTGGCTGGGTTAACTATTAAGCCGTGCTCTCCCAGCCTCCTAAAAACTGCTGTGAGGTGTGTTTCCTGTTCGTCCTCTGAAGTACTCGCGACCAAAATGTCGTCGAGGTACACAAACACGAAAGGGAGATCGCGTAACACGGCATCCATCATCCGCTGAAACGTTTGCGCCGCCCCTTTGAGACCAAACGGCATGCGTAAAAATTCGAAAAGTCCGAACGGGGTTATTACCGCTGTTTTAGGAATGTCCTCCGGTTGGACTGGGACTTGGTGATAGCCGCGAACCAGATCAATCTTTGAAAAAATGCGCGCCCCCGCCAGGTGCACCGAAAAATCCTGAATGTGCGGGATGGGATAACGATCGTGCGCCGTAGCGTTGTTTAGCCTGCGGTAATCCCCACACGGTCTCCAGGAGCCATCGGCTTTCGGTACCATGTGGAGCGGCGAAGCCCACGGGCTTTTCGACCTACGAACGATGCCTAGCCTCTCCAGGCTGGCGAACTCCTCGCGCGCAATGGCGAGCTTAACTGCATCCAAGCGCCGAGCTTTTGCAAACACGGGAGGACCAGATGTGGGGATAAAGTGTTTCACCCCGTGCTTCGCGACTGTCGCTGAAAAAGTGGGCACAGTGAGCGCTGGAAATTGGGTGAGGAGTGTGTGAAACTTACCACCTGCTGTAGCGACGTGGGTCTGTACTGGTGGCGGGGACACTCGAGCTGAACAGGGGAGAGAGTAAAAAGAGAGTGCATTTACCAGCCGTCTATTAGCAAGATCAACTAACAGGTTGTGTGAACACAAAAAATCCACGCCCAACATGTTGAAACTCACCGCCGCTATTACAAAAGTCCATTCATATGTGCGGCCATGTAAGCATAAAGGCAAGGTCCTTCTCCCGTAGGTGTTGATGTTCGAGCCATTTGCCGCTGTAGCTCCGCTACCGTGGGGTCCAGCCACCCGGTCCGCGTATGTTGGGGTGACGAAGCTCACTTGGGCTCCGGTGTCAATGAGGAACTCTCGTCCGGAGCGCGCATCCGTGATGTAGAGCAGCTTGCTGCGTTCTCCGAGGGTCGAAGCTGCTAGCGGCCCCCGGTCTTGCCGTTTCCCGAACTCCTGAAGTTGCAGGGCGGCACACACCTGCGTGCCTTCTCCGCGAACCTCCGATGGTAAAAGCAGAGATCTTCTCCTCTGCTGTGTCATGTCCGCGCCTCTGCCGCCGGACCATTGGCTCCACCTCGTCGCGGCCGTGCTGCCGCCGCCGTCGGCCAGTCTGGGTCTGCCGCCTCTGGCTCCCCGCTGTCTCGGGTCGCCGCTGTGGTTGCCTGTCCGCCGCAGGCGTCCAGGATCCCATCTGCTTCCTGGGCCAGCTCCCGGAACTCCTCCAGGGTGTGACACTTTTTGCCGGCCAGCGTGCTTCTCGCATGTGTCGGGAGGTTGGAGAGGAAGATGAACTGAAAAATGAAATCATCGTTGTCCAACCCTCTCAGCTGTATCATCTCCTCCATCAGGGCGCTCGGCCTGTGTCCTCCTTGGTCTAGCAAAGACAGGATCCTCCTCGCCCTCACTTCGGCCGAGGGGGTGAAAAACTTGATGAGGGTGGATTTCAGCTTGCTGTACCTGTCGGTTGCGGGTGGCTGCTCCACCAAACTCTGCACACACCGAGCTGTGCTGTTGTCCAGTTTAGCGATGACATGGTGGAACTTAGTGTCATCCACCGTTACTCCTGCGAGCGCGAACTGCGACTCTGCTTGCAGAAACCACGACCGTGGGTTATCCTGCCAGAAATCAGGCAGCTTAACGGCCACTGCGCTCGCCAGCTCTGAGCGCTGTGAGTCCGGGACCCTGAGACCTTCTTCGGTCATTCTCAACGTCGTCAGTCACCAATGTGGGGAGCCTTGAATAACGAAACCAAATTGCTTTTAATTCCAGTTTATTTCAAGTAATCATCCCACAGTCTGCTCTCATTCCTGAGCAGCGAACAAAGAGGGTGAACACACCAAAGTTCTCCCTTTTAAACATTCTCACATCAAACCATCTCCCTCGCAGGGGAAATCACACATCTCTACCAAAATCCCTTTATTCACATTCATCAACCTTTTATTTACATAACTCTCCCTTCTCTCCTCTCGAGCTTCAGCGGTCAGGAAGTCTTCTGTCCCCTGTCCTCCGCAGGGGGTCCAGGCTCTGCGGCTCCGCACCGCAGGGGACTGCAGCTCTGTGGCTCTCCTTCATCGTGAGGTTAAATTCCATATGCAGTGTCCAACATATACATGTCTAACAACACAGCCATAACCGCATTCAAACTGAAAGTTTGATTTGGAAAGGAATTTCTAAGGTTTTTTGGACCAACAAGAATGACTTCAGTCTTATCTGAATTTAATAGCAGGAAATTACAAGTCATCCAAGCTTTGATTTCCTTAAGACAGGCTTCTAACTTGGCTAATTGATTACTATCATCTGGCTTCATTGACAGGTATAATTGTGTGTCATCTGCATAACAATGAAAATGTATACAGTGCTTTCTAATAATGTTGCCTAACGGAAGCATATATAAACTAAAAAGAGTAGGGCCTAGCACAGATCCCTGTGGAACTCCATGACTAAGCTTTGAGTTGAAAGAAAACTCATTATTTACATGAACAAACTGGAACCTATCAGATAAATAAGATCTAAACCATTGCAACGAAGTTCCATTAAGTCCAACATAGTGTGCTAATCTATCAAGTAGAATATTATGATCGATAGTATCAAAAGCTGCACTAAGGTCTAAAAGGACAAGTACAGAAACTAGTCCATTATCAGATGCAATGAGGAGGTCATTAGTGACCTTCGCTAAGGCTGTTTCAGTACTATGATGGATTCTAAACCCAGACTGAAACTCTTCAAGTAAACCATTTCCCTGCAGGTGGTCAAATAATTGCGTAGCAACAACTCTTTCTAAGATTTTTGAAATGAAAGGGAGATTAGAGATTGGTCTATAGTTAGCTAAAGCTCCTGGATCTAGCGTTGGCTTTTTGAGTAAGGGTTTAATTACAGCCATTTTAAAAGCCTGCGGTACATGGCCTAAAGTTAATGAAGAATTGATTATATGAAGAATAAAGCTACCAATAAGTGGGAAGACTTCTTTAAATAACCTGGTAGGAATAGGGTCTAAAAGACAAGTTGAAGGTTTGGATGAGGAAACTATTTTGTCTAACTCACAAAGGTCGATTGGAGTAAACTCATCAAGACAGACATCAATAGAAGGAGTTGTAGTAGTTACAGTATTTAAGTTAACTGTGGGAAGAATCTGATTGATTTTATCTCTGACGGATGAAATTTTATTATTGAAAAAGTTCATAAAGTCCTGACTAGTAAGCTCTAAGGGAATGCTAGGATTGACAGAGTCCTGACTCTTTGTCAACCTGGCTACAGTACTGAAAAGAAACCTGGGATTATTCTTGTTCTCTTCTATTAATGCAGAGTAATAACTCGTTCTAGCTTTTCTAAGAGATTTTTTATAAATTAAAAGATGATTTCTCCAAGCTAAATAGATTTCATCTAAATTAGTAGAGCGCCATTTTCTTTCTAATTGACGAGTCTTCTGTTTTAAGGTACGAGTTTCTGTGTTGAACCAAGGAGTTAGAAATCTCTGATTAGACTTTTTCTTTTTTAAGGGAGCCACCAAGTCTAGAGTCTGATGCAGAGAAGCTGAAACACTATTCACCATGTTATCAATTACAGAAGGAGCAAGCTGTCTATAGCTTATTTCCGTTGTGTTGACACATGGCAGAGAGGAAACAATCTGCATAAATTTGGAAACAGCATCATCTGAGAGGCATCTACTGTAATAATATTTTTCTTTAGGAGCCAAATAGTCAGAAATAGTAAAATCAAAGGTTAATAGACAATGGTCTGACAGTACAGGGTTATGAGGAGACACTACAAGATTTTCTATTTCTATGCCATATGTCAAAACAAGGTCCAATGTATGGTGGAGGTAATGAGTAGAATTTCCTACTTTCTGAGAAAACCCAATCGAATCTAATATTGAATTGAATGCCACATTAAGGCAGTCACTATCTACATCCACATGTATATTAAAGTCCCCTACTATAATTATTCTATCAGATTTCAGCACTAAATCAGCTAAGAAATCAGCAAATTCGGATAAAAATTCTGAGTAGGTTGATGGGGGACGATAAACTATGGCAAATAAAATTGGGTTTAACCTAAAATTGCTAAAGTGCCCAATACTGAGGACCAGGCCCTCAGAGGAATTATAACATGTTTTTTGCTTTACATTAACTAGTAATTTGGAATGGTAAATTGTTGCTACTCCTCCTCCACGACCAGAACTTCTGGGATTTTGACAGTTTAAATAACCAGAGGGAGTTGATTCATTTAAACCAACATAATCCTCTTGTCCTAACCAAGTCTCTGTAAGGGAAATTAAATCAATCTGATGATCAATTAACAAATCATGGACTAACAGAGACTTGGGAGTTAGAGACCTAATATTTAATAAACCACATTTAATTTTTAAATTATGAGGAGGAACAGAAGCCAAATCATTCAATTTAGAGGCTTTATGTTTAATTTGAGTTTTACCAATATTTTGCTTTATCACTTTGGGATGCTTATACATTATATTTTTATTCACTTTGGAGGGAGCAGACAACGATTCTCTGATGGGGAAGACAGGGGCTAAGTTGAGGGGTGGCGGATGAAGAGGAGCTGCAGAGAGGCGTGTAAGACTGCGACTCTGCTTCCTGGTCCCAACTCTGAGTAGTCATGGTTTTGGAAATTTGGATAAAAAAGATGCCAGATTGTTAGATAAATGAGAAGCACCATCCAAAGTGGGATGAATGCTGTCTCGTCTCATAAGACCAGGTTTTCCCCAAAAAGAGCTCCAATTGTCAATGTAGCCCACGTCATTTTTAGGACACCACACAGACAGCCAGCGGTTCAAGGATGACAAGCGGCTAAACATGTCATCGCTGGTCAGATTGGGGAGGGGCCCAGAGAATACTACAGTGGCAGACATCGTTTTTGCAAAGTCACACACCGATTCTATATTAAGTTTCGTGACTTCCGACTGCCGGAGACGGATGTCATTAATGCCGGCGTGAATAACAATTGTGGAATATTTACAGTTACTTTTAGCCAGCATTTTCAAATTTGACTCGATGTCGCCTGCTCTGGCCCCAGGAATGCATTGGACTATGGCCGCTGGAGTCTCTAGGTTCACGTTTCTGACTACAGAGTCGCCAGTGATCAGAGTTTTTTCCTCAGCGGGTGTGTCGCTGAGCGGGGAAAAACGATTAGAAACGTGAACAGGTTGGTGGTGTACCGGGGCTTTGCGACTAGGCTTCCTTCTCACCGTCACCCACCCAGTCTCCTCGCTGCTGAGGAGAGCCGAGGGACCGCTGACAGGGGGGCCTAAGCTAGCTAGCTCCGCTGCAGCTAATGGGCGTCCGTCAAGATTAACTGGCGCAGACGGTGTTTCAATGCAGCGGAGCCGGGATTCCAAATCAGACAACCTCGCCTCGAGCGCCTCAAAAAGACAACATTTATTACATTTACCGTTATCGCTAAAAGAGGCAGAGGTGTAGCTAAACATCTGACAGAGAGAGCACACCAGAGGAGGAGAGGAAAGAGAGCTAGTAGCCATAGCTAGTGGCTAGAGAGCAAACCACAAAGCAAACCACACAGGCAGGCAGCAAAACAGGACTTGACGATACGTTACCACAAGGAAGTGACGATAGTCATCATCAAGACCGCAGCCCAACAAACCTTCCAGTCTCGTTGAGAGAAGGGTGCTCTCTCTAGAGTTGAGAGAAGGGTGACATAGTTTGTACGAAAAACTGGGTACCCCTATTCAAGTGGTCAAGATAGGTATTGCATCCCAAAATTTTCAATGTCAACATTTATTTTCATGTTCAGTATATCCATACGCTTCAGAAAAACAATTTTTTAGCTGGGGGGTGGGTACACGGTGACCCTCTCTGGCCCATGGCCTAGTTGTTTCACATGTATCAGGCTACCAGAATCCCTGCTGTTGTGACTTCTTAGTATCTGCTCTATCTTTGCAGAGATAAAAGAAACTTTATTTTTCAAATGTAATAAGGGATGTGAAGCGGCATGAAATAAGGCGGCGTTGATGAAGTTTTAAGCAGGTTTATTAAATCATACCGCCTTCACAGGATCCCCGCTCCGGTGCAAGTGCGAGCAGACCGGAGCGGGATCCTCAGGCTCTCAGAGGAGGAGACACAAAGTGTGTGTCTGCAGCAGCAGCTGAAGAGTGAGTGAATGAGAGGATGAGCATGGATTACAGTGCAGTATATATACCCAACTACAACAATACATAAAAGAGGATTCCCAACAGTTGGTATGATCAAAGAGATTGCAGAACAGGCATGAGACATTTGCATTTGAGAGACATACATCACAATAGGCAGATTGCTGGCCTCTGCTCCAGCTGCAGGACAAAGAGGTTACAAGGCACATCTACATATTGATCTCAGTCTCTAGGTCACAGCAAGGACAGGACGCATGAATACAATGCATGAAAGGCACATTAACATCACAGTAGTGAGCCAGAAGAAGCGGGGCTGCCTGTAGACATTAATACACACATTTCACTGTTCTGTTAATTGCTCTAGCCGAGCGCTGTGTCTGTCCAGTCTGTTGTGGGGGTTACACCAACCCGCCACACGCTCCCTCCCAGATGGCTCGGCAGGCGGCCGAGGTCTCGATCATGCAGCTTGGGCAGCGAGCAGGAGAAGCTCTGTGCAGGCCGAGGGGGGCGGGGGTGGTGGTAAGTGCCGGCCGGGAGCGGTGAAATCGTCCCGGCCGCGCAAAAATTGCTTGTTGTTCCGCAATGTCGAGGGGCTGTCCCGTTGAACTTGCGGAGATCACAAGAAGAAAAATTAGTCTCTGACTCCTCTCGTGGCCATGAAGAAAAGCAGGAGTGGCTGTAAGAAAAAAAGGAACAAAAGCAGAGGGACTTGGCGTGTTGACTTTAGATGCAGGCGCAACCCTAAAGCCTCGGGAACCGCAGACAGCTGAATTCCCCTTGTGTGCCGTGGCTAAGACCATAAAATCCATTGAGCAAGCTGCGTGCCTCAGGTGTACGAGCAAGCCTGAAGGGCCAGTGTGCAGCAGAAGGAAGGCGGTCAGTAGAGCCATATGTGTCCCGTGCGTGGTGCGCCGTCCTCGTAACTCCCCGGTGCGTGCGCCGGGGTTCCGTGATGGGTGGGCCAGCTGGAGAGGAGAACCAGGGTCAGGAATCTTGGTGGAGATCGGCGCAGACGGCGCCGATAAACATCTATGATGAGCTGTGGCTGCAGATTAGTCATGGTGCGTTGGAGCGTTGAGGGGAGATAGACGATCTTTGTTCCTCAGGCTCGGGTAGATGAGTAGGATCGCTGAGAGGGAAGAGTAGCGGTGAGAGGGAGAAAACGTTCTGTGTCCCTCGGCCGGTCCAGCGTGGATGTCCCGATCTCAGGCGAGGGTCGCGCCATGACGTTTTCTGCAGTTTTCCCGGTCGTGGGTGATGTCCGGAGAGTAGCTCGCCTGTGTTGGCTCCGCGTCGAGGTCTCCCTGAAGCAGAAGGGAGGGCAGCTCATTTGCGTCAGGCTGCTGTGTTCGCTGGCAGCGTGTTTTTTTTAGCGTCGGGTCGCCAGCGTAGCCGTCCAGACCAGAAGGTTGCGTTGCACAAAGCATGTGCATTCTTGGGGTCACCAGTGAAGCGGCATGAAATAAGGCGGCGTTGATGAAGTTTTAAGCAGGTTTATTAAATCATACCGCCTTCACAGGATCCCCGCTCCGGTGCAAGTGCGAGCAGACCGGAGCGGGATCCTCAGGCTCTCAGAGGAGGAGACACAAAGTGTGTGTCTGCAGCAGCAGCTGAAGAGTGAGTGAATGAGAGGATGAGCATGGATTACAGTGCAGTATAGTATATACCCAACTACAACAATACATAAAAGAGCATTCCCAACAGCTGGTATGATCAAAGAGATTGCAGAACAGGCATGAGACATTTGCATTTGAGAGACATACATCACAATAGGCAGATTGCTGGCCTCTGCTCCAGCTGCAGGACAAAGAGGTTACAAGGCACATCTACATATTGATCTCAGTCTCTAGGTCACAGTAAGGACAGGACGCATGAACACAATGCATGAAAGGCACATTAATATCACAGTAGTGAGCCAGAAGAAGCGGGGCTGCCTGTAGACATTAATACACACATTTCACTGTTCTATTAATTGCTCTAGCCGAGCACTGTGTCTGTCCAGTCTGTTGTGGGGGTTACACCAACCCGCCACAGATGATTACGTTTTGCCACTACACATGTGACAAAGAGCAAGTATTAACCATCCCAACAGGCAGACTGTCATCATCCTGAGTGCGGATCGGGGCCGTGCTCAGTCTCCAGTTTGAGTTAAGTCCTTTTCTGTTTGTTTTCCCTTTTGTTAAGGTTGCAGGGGTTATGATCTGCTGTATTGGTCTCTGTTCATTTATGAGTTGTTTGTATTCTTAGTTGTGTTCTTATGGTCTTGTCTATTTATTGGGTGTCATTTTGTATTCATGGTTTTATTTGTATCGTTTGGGGTTGAGTTATTTTATTCTTGTATTATTATTTGGTTTCCGGTCTGTGCTTTTATTTTGACAGCACTGTGCAGCTTGCAGCTGTCAAACCCTGTTTCGTGGGCTGCACAGCTGTCATTGATTATGTTACTCCTTCACTGATGTATCAACACCTGTCACTCATTTATCATTTGTCCATTTACCTATTTAAGGATGCAACAATGTTTCCCCCGTTGCTGCGTCCTACTGTAAGCTTCCCCAGAAGGTTCTGTTTCTCTGAGTAAGATTGGTTTTCCACAGAGGGGGGCAGGGAGTGTTCGATCTGGTATATTCTTCCCTTTTTGTGTTTTTCTCAGCTGTGAGCCCTGCTTCCTTTCGGGTGTGACTCCGGCTGAGTTTATCTCTTTTCTCTGGCGTCCCCATACGTCTCAGCCTGTTTTTGCCTCCAGGCTGTTTTTCATTCTGAAGTCGTGAGCCCCGTCCTCCTCCCTCGCACATCCATTATATGTAAGTGTAATGTTTTTTGTCATGTTTATCTTTCTGTTAATAAATGTGCAAACACACAGTGTGCATTTGGTGTCCTTCAATAGCCCTTAAAAAGGGCGATTCATGACAGAAGGACATGGCCAGTGTGTGTGGACACCAGCTGCTGTGGGTTTTGCATGTTTTTTCTCTTTTCCCGTATTTATTTCTCCCTTTTCTCTAACTGTTTTTGAGTGAGTGTTCAATATACCATCTGCTCACCAGGGCTCCGCCAACTGAGGGAGGTCGGTAGTCGGGGGCCCCACTGTGGACGAACAATGGGTGGTGGAGTCCATTCAGAGTTTTGTGGATGCTGCGCTTGCCTCCCGTTCTTTGAAGGTGGTGCGAAGGCATGTGGAGTCACCAGTTACGATTGTGGAGGCGCACCCTGGCTTATGGAACTTTCCCAGGTACGCTGGCCTCCTGTACTCGGTCTCCACCCTCCAAAGAGACTCTCCATCTGCACCGAGGTCTGAGCCAACGAGGAAGCGTTCCCGGATCCCGGCATCTCGCCGGTCTCGTCAAGAGCCTGCTGCTCCTCTTCCTTATCCATCGTCCGTTCCTGACCTGGCAAGAGAGCGTCCCTGGGAACAGACACACCCAGCCTCCTCTCGCCAGGGTCCCAGCTACGGCACGTCAGTGGGACTCCCCTGCTGCTGCAGCTGTGTGGGCTTTCAGCAGCAATAACCATCACGCCCCGGGAGATAAGGCAAGTACATTTTCATTCTCCAACAATTTTTGATGAAACGCTTTGGCTTATTCCTGGTGATGAGGCTCAGCAGCAGTTCAGTCTAGCTGAGTCCTCACTGTTTACTGCTGCAACGTTACCCTCACCTGCTACTCCTGTGTCCCCTCCTGTTTTCCTGGGTGTCTGCCGGTCCCGAGAGAGAGCTGCCAGATGATGGAGGGGTCTGCAGCGCTGGAGGACTCCATTCTAGCCCTGCAGCCATGCCCTGGATGGGAGAAGAGCGTCCCCGGAGCCCTGAAGACTGAGCTGACAAGTGAGTGTCTCCTGACTTCAGCAGCACGGGTCTCTGTGCCAGCAGTGAGGCAGCCTCCAGCACCAGCCGCCACACCGGGAAGTCCACCAGTGTCAGTCACCACATCTGGAGGCCATTCAGCAGCAGATACCAACATGCCACGGGAATTAAGGCAAGTACCTTTTCATTCTATTATACTTGAAGATGAAATGCCTTGCCTTATTCCCGGTGGAGAGGCTCAGCAGCCCAGCAGCAGCTCACATTAGCTGAGTCCTCACTGCCTGCTGCTGCCATCTGTTCCTTACCTGCCTTCCCCGTGTCTTCTCCTGTGTTCCCTGAGTGTCTGCCGGTCCTGGGATGGAACCGCCGGACGATGGAGGAGCCTGTGGCCCTGGAAGATTCCATTCCAGCCCCACAGCCACATCCCAGATGGGAGGAGAACATTATCTGTGTCCTGAAACCTGAGCCGACAGGAGAGTGTCCCCTGGTTTCAACAGCACGGGAGCTGGCATCATCGGTGAGGCAACTTCCAGCTTCTGCCGCCATGTCAGGAGGGTCTTGGGCTGCATCCACCATCATGCCTGCTGCTGGGGTCATCGCAGCAGAGTTGCTGGAGTCCTGGACGGTGGTGGAGCTCAAGTCAAGGCATGTTCTCTGTTCAGTCTCTCCATTATTAGCCTCATAGAAATCTTGTCTTGCTCGTGGCAGGGAGAATCAACTGCAGATGTCCTGTGCTCCTGAGTTCTCCTCACCGGACTCCACTGCTGCCAGTAATAGTGTTCCGGTGTCCATCTCTTCCCCCCCGTCCGAGGCAACCATATCAGGAGAAGAGGTCCAGACGGTGGAATTCGAGACATCGCAGTTGGAGTCGCCGGAGTCCTGGACGGCGGTGAAACCTGAGTCAAGGAAAGTGCTCTTTCCTGTCTCTAAATTATCAGTGTTAGAGAAACCTTGTTTTGCTTGGGGCGAGGAGAATCAGCTGCAGACGGCCTCTGCTCCTGAGTTTGCCTCGTCAGGCTCTACTGCTGCTGGTGATAATAGCCCAGTGTTTTCTCCTTCCCCCTTGTCTGAGGTGGCCATGTCGGGAATGGACATTCAGATGAGTGGTTCTGAGATGTCCCAGCCTGATTTGTCGGAGTCCTGGATGGCGGTGGAGCTCGAGCCAAGGCAAGTACTCCTTCCTGTGTCTAAATTATCAGTGTTGGAGAAATCTTGTCTCGCCCGTGGTGTGAAGAATCAGCTGCAGATGCCCTCTGCTCCTGAGTTCTTCCCTCCGGGCTCCACTGCTGCCAGTGACACTGACCCAGATTTTGTTTCTCCTCACCTGGGTCCACTGATGGTCATCCTCTGCCTCCGCCTGAGGTCACCGTGGGTCCTCCGCCTTCATCAGAGGTCAACATGGGTCCTCCTTCTCTGCCTTCATCTCACTCCCAGCTGATCAACCATCTTCTTTGCTGGGTGTTCTTGTGGGTCACCCACTTTGTCTCACCTGGGTTCCTCATGGGTCCTCCATCATTGGAGGTCATTATGGGTTCTCCGTCTCTGCCTGAGGTTGCCGTGGGTCCTCTGCCTCCGTCCGAGGCCGCTGTGGGTGCTCCGCCTCCATCCGAGGCCACCAGGGGGTGCTCTGCCTCCGTCCGAGGCTGCCGTGGGTGCTCCATCTCTGCCTGGGGTCATTGAGGTTCTTCCATCTCCTCCTGAGGTTGTTGAGGGTCCCCCATCTCCGCTCGAGGTCACTGTGCGTTCTCCACTGTCTGCTGAGGACACTGTGAATTCCCCGTCTTCACCGGAGGTCCCTGCTGAGCAGTCACTCTCCTCATATGGTCCTCTCGTTGGTCAGCTAACCTGGTCGGTAGCCCTCTTCGCCAGGTTTCCCCGCTGGTCAGCCAACACTTCATCTGGGTTCTTCGCTGATCAGCAATTCGCCTCAGTTGGTCTCTACCCCTCAGTCCCTGTGGTCAATAAGGGGCACAAGTTCCAGCTGCTGCCCTCAGGAGGGGGCGTGTTATGCCCTGTGGCCCGTTTGCTCAGGGATGTGGGAAGACCACCCGGTGAGCCTCATCGTCTGCTTGGGTGGATTTGGAACTCTGGAAGGCCACCTGATGGACTGCTCCTTCTGGTTGGGTGGTCCTGGAACGCGGGGAGGCCACCCAACTTGCTCCAGCACATGCTTCAGTGGTCTTGGGACTCTGGGAGACCACCCGATGGGCTACGCCCTCTTCTGAAATGGCACTGGAACTCTGGGAGGCCACCCAATTTGTTCCACCATGGAATTAGGTGGCTCTGGGACTCTCACAAACCACCTGAACTGCCTTATTGAGTCACCTGAATATCCCAGAGTTCTGTTCACTTCTTTTGTTCAGTGTCGTGGGTCATGAATGTTTTTTGGTTTGGTTCGGTCCCTATGTGTCTGGGTCCCCCCCCCCTCTTTTTTTTTGGGGGGGGGGTCTCCTTTGTGGGTGGGTCCTCCTTTCTTTTTTGATGTTGCCCTGGGGTGTCTGGGTTCCACCCCTTGAGGAATGGGGGGCACTGTCATGATCCTCTCCAGTTTGAGTTAAGTCCTTTTCTGTTTGCTTGCCCTTTTGTTTAGGTTGCAGGGTTATGGTCTGCTGTATTGGTCTCTGTTCATTTATGAGTTGTTTGTATTCTTAGTTGTGTTCTTATGGTCTTGTCTATTTATTGGGTGTCATTTTGTATTCATGGTTTTATTTGTATCTTTTGGGGTTGTGTTATTTTATTCTTGTATTATTATTTGATTTCTGGTCTGTGCTTTTATTTTGACAGCGCTGTGCAGCTTCCGGCTGTCAAACCCTGTTTCGCAGGCTGCACAGCTGTCATTGATTATGTTACTTCTTCACTCATGTATCAACACCTGTCACTCATTTATCATTTGTCCATTCACCTATTTAAGGACACGACAATGTTTCCCCCGTTGCTGTGTCCTACTGTAAGCTTCCTCAGAAGGTTCTGTTTCTCTGAGTAAGTTTGGTTTTCTGCAGAGGTGGACATTAGCACTCCGATCAGGTATATTTTTCCCTTTTTGTGTTTTTCTCAGCCGTGAGCCCCGCTTCCTTTCGGGTGTGACTCCGGCTGAGTTTATCTCTTTTCTCTGGCGTCCCCGTACGCCCCAGCCTGTTTTTTTCCTCCAGGCTGTTTTTCATCCTGAAGTCATGAGCCTCGTCCTCCTCCAGCGCACCTCCAACCATTATATGTAAGTGTAGTGTTTTTTGTCATGTTTGTCTTTCTGTTAATAAATGTGCAAACACACAGCGTGCATTTGGTGTCCTTCTATAGCCCTTAAAAAGGGTGATTCTTGACACAGATAAGAGTATCCAGAAACATATCAGGAAGCAATGTTAACTTTCTCATTCACAAGTACATAACTGGTCACAACTGTGAATCAAAAAAAAAAAAAATCTTTGTATAAAACAGCTTACCTTTGGATACTGAACATCTGACAAGGAACAATTTGTTCTCTGCAGGTGACACTGTCTAACAAACTTGGCCTATCTTGGTTTACATTATTGCATTAAATGCTGCAGGGGGTCTGCAGTTATTTTTTTTCCTGGTTTCTCAGATTTTTGCCTACTGGAGCTTTAATATTTGTAATGGTACTAGAGACATGTATTTATTAGAAATTAATTTCAGAATGAGTATTATTAGAACTGAGTCTACCACATAAACACTTTGACATTCAACATCACTCTGGCCTTTAAAGGGGTGATTGACTGAAAAATGGTGTGTTTGTAGGTTTTAACTGTCTGAAATGAGTCTACTGGTCACCTAATTATCAAAAAAATGTCAAAACAGTCAATTCTCTTAAAAAAAACAACACACACGCACACACACACACACACACACACACACACACACACACACACACACACACAGCCTTTATCTCGTTTTTCTCTTCCATAAACATTTTTGACTATTCCGTCTAAATCGTATACACCACGGTTCCCAAGGTTCAGCACCACCATGCATATCTGGAAAGTGGCGCACCACCTTGGCCAGGGAACCGGTGGCTAGCCGGGGGGCTCCAGAGATGGCCGAATTTCAAACCCACACGCTTCCATACCTTGTTTTAATCCACTTTTATCCTCATTGCCAAATGTTATGTCGGTATATGGAGCCAAGGGTGAGGCCAGGTGTCGAACTGAACACACGTTTATTAAAGAGGTCACACACAGCACAGGCACAGCCGTCAGGCAGAGAGGTGGCAAAAGAGACCGCCCCTCCTGCCAGCTGCCCTCTTATAGCCGCAGGTGGTGGCAGAACCAAGAGGTGGAGCCGCCACCCATACCTCACAAATAAAAGCCTAAACTATAACACAACATTCGGAAAGTGAGGAAAAAAAATTGTGTCCCTGACTACCACCAATTTGCCCATTCCTGGTCCAGAAAATGCACAAAAATCAACTAAATTGTGAATGTGTCATTTACATTCATGTTGTTTTTCCAATTGTATGTATGTTATGTTGTAATTCACATTCTGTTTTGATGATTAGCTGGCATCAACAGACCTCTCTAATTTGATCACATGTGCTATAGGTGGCACTCAAGTTTCAGCTGAAACTGTTCTGGATATGCTGGGTTGACGCCCTTCTGCCTCATGACTCATGCTGTGAACGTCTCTTCTAACCAGCCTTGTTCAGTGTTGCCTAACAACTTCTTATTCTTATTTCACCATTCCACATAAAGCAAACCTGGTGCCAACAACTAAAATTTTACAAGTAGAAGATACAGAACATTACCATTAAAATGTCATCACTGTGTAAGATTCTTATTAGATCTTAGAACATACACAGTACACTTTAAAAGACTAGGCTAGGGATATTTAGTTTGAAGTTATAAGCTGAATTCAACCATTTTGGGGACTGCTGCAAAAGCATTTTAGCCAACAAAAAGTCTGGTTTTAATCATCATACTCTGACTCACTAAGCTAATTCCCAAAGTACACATGAGCTAAACATCCCAGCATGTACTGGGACAGTGTTTCTTACTTAAACTGAAGAACTTTTTTAACTCATAAGTGTGATTTAAATGGTGTGCTGTTTATAGTACAGGGAAAGCAGAAGAAAGCCAAGTTTGTGTCCTACCTGCATGTGAATATTTCCTCCTGGTGTGGATAGTGTTTGCTTGGAAGACAAGCAGAATTAGTTAATATTCACTGCAATGTTTCTTCCTTACAAATTAAACAATTTGAGTTTCAAAAACAAAGAGCATTGAAAATAAAAGCAAAAAGATGGCAAGGAAACAAAAAAAATAAGAGAGCCTATACGTCTGCCAGTTTTTTTATTTGAATCCACAACATATTTAAACACTCATAAATAAACTACCCACTATATATGCCTGGATTTTGGTATCGATGTGATTGCAAAAAAAAAAAAAAAAAAACCAAAACAACAAACAACTTGATTTGGGCACATTAAATGCTCTCTCTCTCTCTCTCTCTCTCTCTCTCTCTCACACACACACACACAAACACGCACACACACACAGAAGTGTAAATTAAGGGGGGTACAAGAGGGAACATGTCCACCCAAAACATGGAAAAAAGAGAGAATCATTATAATAATAATGCATCAGATTTATATAGCGCTTTATCTTAGACACTCAAAGACGCTTTACAAGTAGATACATTATTCATTCACTCCAGACAGACAATGGTAGTGGTAAGCTACTACTGTAGCCACAGCTGCCCTGGGGCAGGCTGACGGAAACGTGGCTGCCAATCCGCGCCAACGGCCTCTCCGGCCACCACCGAACATTTATACACATTCATACCCAGTGTTATGGGCACTGGAGGCAATGCGGGTGAAGTGTCTTGCCCAGGGACACAACAGCAGGATATCTGGGGAGAGCGGGATTCGAACCGCCGACCATGGGGTTATTAGACAACCTGATCTACCTCCTGAGCCACTGCCGCCCCAAAGATTATAAAGCTTTCTATATTGTGTTACATAACTGAATGTCCATCTGCCTAAAGCAACAATACTAAGCATTTTAAAAAATTTTGTTCATAGTTACTGATTCAGGTTAATAAGAAACAATTTGACACAACAGAGCCCATAATGATCTTATATATTTATATTTTGCATAATGCAGTAACACTGCTTCATTTTAATCAGAATCTTGTCAAATTTATTTTTTTTTTATCAGAGGGACAGCTCAGGTTGAGCAGTTTGGACATAAAGTAAGAGAGGCAAGGCTGAGATGTTTTGGGCATGTATAGAGGAGGGATAGTGGATATACTGGACAAAGGATGTTGAAGATGGCGCTGCCAGGTAGGAGTTAAAGAGGAAGATCACAGAGAAGATCCATGGATGTAGTGAAGGAGGACATGGAGAGGGTTGGTGTTACAGAGGAAGATGCAAGGATAGGGTGAGATGGAGGCAGATGATCCACTGTGGAGACCCCTAAAGGGAGCAGCCAAACGAAGCAGAAGTCAGGGAGATGATGAAAGTAGACAGGAGTGCTTGGAGTCTAGGCACATGGCAAAGATAGAGCTACAGTAGCAAAGGAAAAGGCATACAGTGAGTTGAATGAGAGGCGGAACGCTATGGAAGGATAAAAAGGATTTGTATCAATTGGTAAGACAGATCGAGCTGGAAAGGGTGTGCAGCAGGTTAGGTTGATTACGGTAATGTACTAACGAGCAAAGAGTGTGTTGACAAGGTGGAAGGAGTACTTTGAGAAGCTGATGAAGAAAATGAGAGAGGAGGATGGATGAAGGAAAAATCAGGAAGTTCAGAGGATTAGCAAGGCAGACATGAGGGCAACTATGTAGAGGATGAAAAGTGGAACGGCGTCTAGATGACATACCTGTGGAGGTATGGAGATGTTTAGATGGAGATGATAGAGAGATGGAGTGGACTTTTTACCAGATTGTTTAACACAATCTTGGAGAGTGACAGGATGCCTGAGTAGTGGAGAAGTGTTTTGGTACTAATTTTCAAGAACAACGGTGATGCTCAGAGCTGTAGTAACTACAGAGGCATAAAGTTGATCAGCCACACTATGAAGATATGGGAAAGAGATGTTAAAGCCAGGTTAAGAGGAGAGGTGACAATCAGTGAGCAACAGTACGGTTTCATGCCAAGAAAGAGTACTACAGATGCAATGTTTACTCTAGGAGTGCTGATGGAGAAGTATAGAGAAGGTCAGAAGTAGTTGCACTGTGTCTTTGTGGATCTAGAGAAAGCATATGGTAGAGTACCAAGAGAGGAAGTGAGGTACTGTATGACAAAGTCAGGAATGGCTGAGAAGTATGTGAGGATGGTGAGCATAATGTGAAATAAACCAATCGCTGTATTTGCTCTCATTCCCTTTAATAAACAGGGGCGTGGGATCGAAGGTGAGGACAATATGGGCTCGTTCACAAAGTTAAAGTGTGTTTAAGGGCAAGTAGTATTTTAACACATTTTTTAACCTCCTTCTCCACAGCCCTGCTCACACTGAGGAGGCTTGATTATAAGTATGCATGGATAAGAGCTGTACAATTTAGAGATTATGTCAGTCTTTGTCTTTGTCCATGGTTTTGCCAGAGTTGTAAAAATTCCTTCAGTTACCAAAAACTTCATCTGAACTTCTCTTTTAAACCAGGAAAGACTGAACCATTCATCTTGGCTGAGGTCCGTTAATTGCCTGTGCTGAATGCAAAATTGTTGCGTTTTAACTCAAAACAACTGTCAGGATACTTTAATTTTGAATCATTCTGTTAAAAGAATGACAGTAAATGAGGTTAAAAAATAGTTTAAAAAAAACCCTGTCATAATTAGACAATGCTGAATGTTGGTTTTGTGTGGACCTGTCAACTCTTCACCGGGGCTGCAGTGACAGCTTTTTTCCTGTTAGAGGCAGACTGGTCCTGCTGCAGTCAGGTAGTGAAATTTGAAAGAGGATGAGCCATTGAATTGTAAACCCATTTACTGTTTTTTTCTCTGCAAAGTGAAAAACTCAGTCTGCTGTGCCTTCAAACAGTTTGTATTTAACTGTCCTCATTTAACAGAAAACAACAATTGAGTGTGTCTACAAAATTTCGGTGTAGCGTTGGATAGAGGTGCAAATTCTGGATACTGTTCTTTAAAAATATTGTGCTACAGGGCTTTTTTTCCTAATAGTTTTGACATGAAATTTCAATTATACATTATTTTTTTTTAAACGAAGGGTTTTGTGAGTCTGCTAGCTTTGCTATGAATGAAAATGCAGAGTAAACTGATCATTTTGAAAGATTTCTCTCCAACTCAAATATTAAAGATGTACTTTGGTGGATATAAATCCCTAAAAAACAAATCTACAACCTCACCTTGATCCATCTGTTTTTAAAAACTTCAGGCCAATTTCTACGCTTCCTTTTATTTCTAAGCTTTTAGAAAAAATTGTTGCCAAGCAGCTCACTGACTTTCTGATTGAACACAATATTTTTGACAAATTTCAGTCAGGTTTTCGTCAGAAACACTCGACAGAGACCGCTCTTCTCAGGGTGTCAAATGATATTTTAATGTCATCAGACTCTGGCAAATGCTCTGTTTTAGTGTTATTAGATCTTACTGCAGCATTTGATACTATTGATCATTGTATTTTGTTATAAAGGCTTAGAGATTGGGTAGGTATTTCTGGAAAAGCTCTGGATTGGTTTTTCTCCTACCTTTCTGGTAGGAGTTTTTCCGTGGCTGTTGGCTCTTATTCATCTGACTCTGCTCCTTTAACCTGTGGGGTGCCTCGGGGTTCTATTCTGGGTCCACTTTTATTTGCCCTATATATGCTGCCACTTGGTTCTATTATCAGCAGATTTAAAGGCGTGTCTTATCACAGCTACGCTGATGACTTACAGCTACTTTTCTCTTTTAAGCCTGACCATGTTGACAATTTAAAAATTATTCATGATTGTCTGTCTGCAATTAAGGACTGGATGTCTTGTAACTTTTTGCAACTTAATGCTGATAAAACTGAAGTCCTTATTGTAGCACCTGATAATCTAATTCCTAAGTTGGTTAATAGCATTGGTTCATTAAGCTCTAATGTACGGTCTAATCTAAAAAATCTTGGTGTCATTTTTGATCAATCGATGAGTTTTGATCAGCATGTCAAATCTCTGACCCGGAGTTGTTTTTTCCACCTTAGGAATATATCCAAAATTAGGTGATTGGTTTCCTACACTCAGTTAGAAATCATTATTCATGCCTTTGTTTCTTCACGTTTGGACTACTGTAATGCTCTTTTTACATGTCTTAGCAAATCCTCTTTACACCGCCTACAGTTAGTCCAGAACGCTGCTGCAAGATTACTAACTAGGTCCAGTAGATTCTGTCATATCACTTCTGTTTTGGCCTCCTTGCATTGGCTTCCTGTAAATTATAGAATTGATTTTAAAGTTCTTGTTCTTACTTACAAAGCCATTCATGAAGAGGCACCTTTTTATATTAGTGACCTGCTCTCTCTACACCAGCCCAGCAGGTCTCTCAGGTCTTCTCATCAGAATCTATTGGTAGTCCCTAGTACTAGGCTCAGAACCAAAGGTGATAGAGCCTTTGCTGCTGTTGCTCCCAGACTGTGGAACTCCTTGCCTTTTGAACTTAGATCTGCACCTCCCATTGGTGTTTTTAAGAAGCAACTAAAGACCCACCTTTTTAGCCTGACTTTTTAACTATGTGCTGATTGTATTTTTATGTGCTTTTACTGTCTACTTTTTTTTTTAACTGTTTTATGTGCCTGTTTTTTACCATGTTAAGCACTTTGTGACTCTCTCTGTGAAAGATACTCTATAAATAAACTTATTATTATTATTATTATTAATGTCTAAAATTGTCTTATGTGCTTTTTCCACAAAAAACTTCCATGACCTTACAATTGCTTGTGAAAAGATTTTCCTTTCTCTTCGGCTCTCAAACACTGGGATCTATGAATATTCTTATTAGGTCCACCCATATCCTGCCCACGAGGGTGCTGATGGCGCAGCCTCTCCTCGAGGACCAGAGCAACCACACACAAGTCTACAGGCTATTAAATTTTGCAAGAAAATTATAGTTTTGTCGACCAAATGTTTAAGAAATTATAATATAATATATATAATACAATATAATGCTGCTGTGCTGCAGAGGTTCTAGCTGACTATTCATCATATATGGAGAAAACGAGTGAAGCAGTATGGTGCATACACCGGCCACTACCGCTGTCCTTTTCTGGGATGTGAGCCCATACAACCACCCAAGAGCAGACTGTAAGTTCTCACTGGTGCTCTTCCCAGTGCCCTTTAACATCTAAAAATGTAAAAGTTAATACCACCATGACTGTGGAGAGGAACAACCAGATCAACTGTATATCATATGCGACCACACGTGCATCATGGCAGCACGGAACACAGTGGAGAGGCAAGGCCAACAGCTCAGGTCATTTGCAGCTGGAGAGCGGACACATTCCGTCGCCCAGCTGGCTAGCAGCAATTACTAAACAACAATGGCAGATTTGTCCCATACACTCCACTCTACATTCGTTCAGGTATGATTTCTGTATGACTTCACTGTATTTTAAACGTATTTTTCTTTGTCACACTGCGTCAGGGCAAAACTGTCAGACAATTATGTGTAACATCTAAATATGTCAGCCTTGCCTGGATATTTGTAGATCATTTTCTCTGTAGCACATTAGCTATTTGACACAAGGCTTTGACATTTCCTTTACATAAATCATACCATTGGTAGGCTAAGTGTTCTACTGTTACCATGAATCAGGCACATTAACAGGCTAATGGCGGCTAGTGCTATATTACACAAACGTAATAACTCAAACACAAACTTACTGGGTGAACAACATGACCACTTGTATGCATCATGATCTCAAGGTAATGGCTGGAACCGCATCAGTCGGTAAAAGCAGCTTAATGGTGAAACTCATCTTAATTTGGGTCAAGCTTTCAAAGCAGCTGTCCAAAAATGCTAACTGGGCCTTCAGGTTAAGCTGTCTCTTCAGTTCCGCCTGCTTCCTCCGAGGGCATGAACTCTGGTGTATAACCACACCCAGCGCTTAATCCTGATTGGTTCCTCATTCTAGTGATGTCATCAGAATGTGAGGGTATAGGAACTTAACTTTCATAGCAGAGAAACACAGACTTGACACTTATGACTGATTTCGCACTTGATATGTTTTAAGCCATTTAAAAAAAACATGTTACTGACCTGTTAACAAGAAAAAAAAAACTTGATTTTACCACAGTGTCCCTTTAAGTATTTTTGTGAAAAATAAAAAAAAAACCCTTAAGTTAGCTCAGCACTAATTAAATATACCATAATATTGGTATGATATATTCTTATTATATTTATTATATATTTTATTCTAGTTTTACTTCTTTTTTATTTTATTTTTTAATTCTGTGTCTATTTCTCCAGTTTTCACTGACCTTACATTTGATCACAGGCCTGGTGTGGGAAAACTTACCTTGTCCTGAGACAGCTGGGTTTATTATGACTGGCCTAGATTATAAAGTACAAAGTTTTGTTATCCTGTATCAGACTGCCTGGAACCCTTCCCTGTCTGTAGCCTTCCATCATTCTGGTCTCTTTGCAAAGGTAAATAATTTAAAGACAACACTTATGTGAATCCTGTTTTATTTCAGCTCAATAATTTTTGCCATGACAAGTACTGTTTACAAAATAATATCTCAATTGCAGGATTTTGTACAATTATATACAGTATGTGGAAAGACTGGCATTGTGGTTTTATTAATTAACTCACACATATAAAAACCAGTCTTAACCAAACTTTGCCTGTAGTGACAATTTTCCACTTCTTTCACCAGTTTGAGCTTACTTTCCAAACTGTCACTCCAATTGTTGGGGCATGCTAGTTTGATATGTGTCCACATTTAAACGTCATAAAAGAGTTCCGTACTCACATGAGCTGAGTCATATTTCTTGTTTATTGGTTCACCATGATGCGCCGTAGATCCACCTATACTTCTATTGACGGTCAAAAACTGTTTGGGCATGGTACCTGGAAAATGCCTCATTGATTGACCTATAGAGAGCCTAAGTCACGCCCCCTGTATTTCCGCACATGGGACCTTAAATCGGGAAAAAAATCTCCTTTGAAATGAATGGCAAGAGTGAAATTATCTTTTGATCCCGATCGAATTTTGCCAAGAGTTACATATGTTTGTCAATTTAAAAGGTAATTTTTCATGTAAATAACAGTGTAGGTTGTTGTCTAACTGTTAAGGTATCCACCTTATTCCAAGCCCCCATGATGCCTTGTGTGAATTATGGGCGCAACTTCCAGTACTAGTTTAGAACATGTGGTTGTCACTGAAATGGGACACTTTTCCTTGTTAAAAAACAATGACTTCGGCATCAAAAATGTGGGAACACAGCCTTTTGCACCTCAAAAAGAGCAATATAATCATCCCACTTCCCATGACTATGGAGGGATGGGAAGACGACCTTAAAAAGTGGCCTGGCAGACAGTAGCTCCGTTAGTTAGCTCCGCTGCTAAGATGCTAACGCTGTAAACAAATAATAGCTCTGAGATATATCAATGTCTCCACCGCAATGAAGTCGGATGCATTTTTGTTAAAAAGTGTTGGACATAATCAAATTTACCTCAGAGCAGACGTAGAATCTAGTCAGAACCACAACACCGTGCTTGGGTGTTTTAATGTCGGGGAAAATACAGACAGCTGCAGCTATTTGCTTTATCCCGAAATTAAAATGCTCATGCTGCTGTCATGCTATGAATGGTTGTTATTTAACTCAACACGTACAGACCTTTTCTGATAATTGTTTAAAATTTTATTGACCTGTATTTTGTGATAATTTAAAAATTAATGCATGCTGAAGCTGCTAATATCAAGCCCATATCGTTCCAAGGCAGTGCGACGAATGCATAACCCCCCAAAAAACTATTTGATATCTTTCTTAAATCATTAAGCCTTAGGAAGCAAACTGTTACTATTTTTTATTTATTATTTTACTTCATGCAGCCTTGCATCTGGTGATATATATGACGCATAAACGTCAGATCTGTGACATTCATACAAGTGAAAACATGCCTGGTGCTCTTGCATCTGTACCACTGATCACACCAACAGTCCTTTTTAGTTTTCAGTGCATCATCTACGCATTGCCGGTGAGAAACCTTCATTTATAGTCTATGGCATAACCACGAACACCAGCAACAAGTACCAGAACTACATCAAAACATTCAAAAAATACAAAAACTGCAAGTGCTGAAATTAGCTGCCGCTTGAGTGCAAAACACATATGTGGACTATACATTAAAGTGACTTTGAAAAACTTTAAAAAACACCATTTTAAATGCTCGACTACTCCACTCTTGCTGACTGATTTAATACGATTTCAGCCGAAACCAGATGTTGCGGCCATTAATAGTTTCTACAACAGCGCCCTCAGGAATAAGGTGGATAAGGTTGTGAAAATATGCAAACTACAAACACAGATATCTACATCACATTTTCAAAATGCGCCAGGGTGAAGTAACTTACAGTCCTCCGGATCAGCTGCAGCTCTCAAAATACAAAAGAATACCTTTGTGTTGTTTTTCTCCACTTTGGATCCTTCTTTCATCGGTCAGGAAACAGGAGGTGAGGTTTTAGTAATCTCCCGCTATGATTGTGTTTGGTGCTGTGGGATGATGGGAGATGTTGTCCACTAATCGTTTTCACAAAAACTAAGGATTACTCTGTCATCATATGACAGCTGATAACATTAATTATGTGGAAAATGATCTTTTAAATTGACAAACATCATATGTGTAACTCGTGGCAAAATTTGATTGGGATCAAAAGATAATTTCACTCTTGCCATTCATTTCAGTGGAGAATTTTATCAATTTAAGGTGCCATATGTGGAAGTAGAGGGGGCGTGACTTAGGCTGTCTATATAATCTATCCACCTTATTCCTAGCACCCATGGTGCCTTGCACAAATTATGTGGGCAACTTCCGGTACTACTTTAGAATGTGGATTTGTCATTGAAATGGGATGTTTTTCCTTGTTAAAAAACAATGACTTCGGCATCAGAAATGTGGAAATACGATCTTTTACACCTTAGAAACAGTAATATAATCATACCACTTCCCACAACTATCGGGGGATGCCAAGATGACCTTACAAAGTAGCCTGGCAGACTGTAGCTCCGTTAGTTTGCTCCACTGCTAAGATGCTAACACTGTAGACAAATAAAAGCTCTGAGATATATCAATATCTCCACCGCAATAAAGTTGGTCATATTTTGGTAAAAGATGTTGGACATAATCTTAATTTACATTACAGCAGACATAAAATCTAGCAAGAGCCACAAAGAGCCACAACACTGTGTTTGGATGTTGTGGTAGCTGTCCATTTTACCATGACATCAAAATGCTCATGCTGCTGTCGCTTGTTATTTAACTAAACATGTACAAGCCAATTGTTGAAAATTTTATTGATCTATATTTTGTGATCATTTAAAAATTAATTAATCCATACTGAAGATTCAAGATTCAAAGGCTTTATTATCATGTACACAGTTAAGAAATGCAGCATTTCCTGAGCAATGAAATTCTTACTCTGCTCTCTGAATGAATGCCAAGGTAATAAATACACATCAATACTAATAAGGTAATAACACACCTAATACTAATGAATACTAATAACACACATTAGGCAATTAGGACAGTGAAAGCAGTTAAACTAGAGGAAACAAGAAGAATGAAAACTGAAAATTCACTGCATGACTATAATGGACAATGGTATATTAATATCAGAGATGATATGAACCTGAGATGGCATAAGCCTACGTACAGTGTGGAAATGAGCAATGTACAAATTACAAATTAGCACCCAGTATGAGAATTTCTCTGCAGTTTCTCTGTAATGATAGTACCCAGTGGACTGTACAATAGTAATTTAGCAGCAGAGATGATATGGACATGAGATGGGGTGAGACTATGTACACTGTCCAAGTGAGCAATGTGCAAATTTAGCAACCAGTGTGTGAGTTTCTATTTGCAAGCTGTGTTTGCAAATAGGGAGTTTGTTATTTGTTCAGGAGTCTGATGGCAGTGGGAAAGAAGGAGTTTTTTAGTCTAGTTATCCTGCATTTCACACTTCTGTATCTCCGGCCTGAGGGTAGAAGTGCGAACATTCTGTGCTGGGGGTGAGTGGGGTCCTGGAGGATGGTGGCAGCTTTCCTTTGGACTCTGCGGTGGTAGATGCTCTGCAGAGAGGGCAGTGGAGTCCTGATGACCTTCTCCGCTGTCTTCACCACTCTCTGCAGGTGTTTATTCTCCACGGCAGTAGTACTGCAGTACCACGCTGTGATGCAGTTGGTCAAAATGCTCTCGATGATGCAGCTGTAGAAATTGTTGAGGATCCTGGGGGACATGCCAGACTTCTTCAGCCTCCTCAGAAAGTACAACCGCTATTGAGCTCTCTTAACCAGCTCTGTGGTGTTATGTGCCCATGTAAGGTCCTCGCTGATGTGGATGCCCAGGTATTTAAAGCTGCTCGCCCTCTCCACCTCAAGCTCCCAGATGAACAGCAGCCGATGGGGTCTCCTCCTCCCCTTCCTCATGTCCACTATCATCTCCTTCATCTTCTCTGTGTTGAGGGTGAAGTTGTTGTCCTCACACCATGACACCAGGCTGGCCACCTCCCTCCTGTAGGATGCTTCATCACCACCAGTGATGCGTCCTATCACTGCTGTGTAATCCGTGAACTTTAAGATGATATTGTCCTTGTGGGAAGCAACACAGTCATGGGTGAAGAGGCTGTCGAGGATGGGGCTGAGAACACACCCCTGTGGAACACCTGTGTTTGTGATGATGCTGGCTGAGGATCTGTTACCCATCCTGACAGACTGGGGCCTGCCCGTCAGAAAGTCCAGTAGCCAGTCACTGAGGGTGGGGTGCAGGCCAAGTGAAGACAGTTTGTCGGTGAGTTTGTGGGGGATGACCATGTTGAAGGTGGAGCTGTAGTCGACAAAGAGCATCCTGATGTATGAGTCTTTATCTTCCAGGTGGGAGAGAGAATAAGGGAGTGCTGCAGCAATGGCATCTGAGGTGGACCTGTTGGGCCAGTAGGCGTACTGCTGGGGGTCCAGGGAATCCAGTATGCTGTCCTGAATGAGGGGCAGCACCATTCTCTCAAAGTACTTCATGATGATTGAAATGAGTGCTACCAGCCTGTAATCATTCAAACAGGTTGGTTGGCTTGTTTTGGGGAGGGGGACGATGGTTGTGGTTTTGAAGCAGGATGGGACTATGTTCTGGTTGAGGGAGAGGTTGAAGATGGACGTGAGAACGTCAGTTAGCTCGGCAGCACATGCTCTGAGGGCCTGCCCAGGGATGTTGTCGGGTCCTGCTGCCTTGCAGGGTTGATATTCCTCAGTGCTTTGTTTACCTGGCCTGATGGATGCTTCATCACCACCAGTGATGCATCCTATCACTGCTGTGTCATCTGCAAACTTTAAGGTGATATTGTCCTTGTGGGAGGCAACACAATCATGGGTGAAGCAGCTAATATCAAGTCCACATCATTGCACTGCAAAATTGAGCAGTGCAACGAGTGTAACAAAAAAATATTTGATATCTTTCCTTAATCATTAAGCCTTACAAAGGAAACTGATAACTATTTTTATTTATCTATCTATAAATGCAAGATATCTGTGTGTGTGTGTGTGTGTGTGTGTGTGTGTGTGTGTGTGTGTGTGTGTGTGTTCCTCACATATCTCTCAAACCATTTGTCAGACTGGCCTAAGATTTTTAACGTGCTTTGCTAAGGTTACAAGGGTGTGCATCCCCGAATATGGAGTCACTCAGTCAAAATATGTAATTTTTATCAATAAAAGTTTAGCCACCGCTCTGTGACCACTCTGTGTCTTCATGTCCTGGCTTCAAGAAGTGTGGGTGGGGTTCCGAATTGACTCCGTGCTCATTGGATAATACGCCGCATCACGGCCATGCTGATTGGACAATACGCAGCATCACGACCATACTGATTGGATAACACAGCATCATGACCTGTCAGTCACCACAGCACTTTGCACACAAAGATTTTATAAGTGCTTTGCTGTTGAGGTTACGAGGGCGTGCATCCCCAAGTATGGAGTCGCTTAGTGAAAATATATACCATAAAATTGCTGTGATTGCGTAGTGTTATGGAGGTACGTATTGTGAAGTGCAGTGGGGTGACACTGACTTCCTGTCACGTTACCACACCACACTGCCCTATATAGTGGGGTAGCCGCCATAGGCATGTCCTCTTGTGCTGGATGACTCCGCTAGGTGCTTGCCGTGTACTGTTTAATACTATCTTTAATAAAGCTATGTTCAATGCTACATCTCTGTCGACCTCGTTGATCACCAGGTTTGTGGACATAACATTTGGCGATTGAGGATTAACGTATGGAGGCGTGCATTACACCACTCCGTCCCTTCCTTGAGCTCCCGGGCGAGCCACCGGTGCCATGGCAACGTTTGTTCGAGGCCTTTCAAACTTACATCACAGTGCTGGACCTCAAGAAGCTCGATAAGGTGAGAGCACATGCGCTTCTCGTCCACAACCTGGGTATCGAAGGCCACCGAGTCCTACGGACGCTTGGTGCATCGGACTTGTTCAAGGACATCGTGGAACTGCTAGCTAACCATTTCACCACTCCAGACAGCGTGACTATACAGAGAATTTGCTTTTGCCAGAGACATCAATGTGTAGGTGAACCTATCCACCAGTATGTTGCTGACTTAAGCCAGTTAGCTAGCGAGTGCTGTTTTGGGTTGCTTGAAGACGAGATGGTACATGACCAGCTAGCAAAGCACACGTGCAACGCTGGACTGCGAGCTAGGCTACTAATGGTGCTGAATGACTTGACGTTAGCTAGAGTTGTTGAGCTAGCTCTCCAGTTGGAGGCCGCAGACAAGCTAGCTTTGGAGCTAAACTGGCATCAGTTGCAGAAGCCACCAGAGCTGCCCACCTCAGCTAATGTTCTGGACCCAGATAGCGAGGATAGCTTGGATGAAGATTGATCGGAAACCAATGCTGCCAGCCGAAGGTCTGCCCCGGGAAGACCCCCTTGCAGGGGTTGTGGGTCCATGACACACCGCCATAAAGCGAGAGAGTGCCTGACAAGAGGAAAATGTTGTAGTAGATGTGGATGCTTGAATCACTATGCCAGGGTGTGCCTCTTATCTGAACCGGAGAGCCCACGGAAGAAATCACTCCGCCTGCCCCTGACAACCGTCCACTCGGTGAGCCCCAGCACCAACGGGTATATGTTTTGTGCAGTGGAGTTAGACGGCATGGAGGTGCCACTGTTACTCAATATGGCGGCGGTGCAGTCAATTCTGAATTGGGCCACGGTGAAGAAGTTTTCCCCCACCACAGGATAAGAAGTAACCCCGTGCTGTTGTATGGCTACGGAGGTAGCAGGCTGTGCACTGTTGGGACTGTGGAGCTAACCATTCGTTACAAGTCTGAAATGATGATTGGCGATGACATCATGGGGTGTGATGTATTCTATGGACTGCATTTCACCATCAAAGACAGTGCTGGGAATGAATGGTCTGGTTGTGGCTGTTGGGGCTCGTGGGCTCCAGAGGTCAAAGAGGATGTGGTATGGGATGAAGGACTAACGGACACCCTCACTTTCAAGCCAGACCAGCTTTGCTCAGAATCGGTGTGGTAAAGTCTCAGTGTCTGCACTCGGGATGGAGTAGCTGGGGGGACTGAGCGTAACGTCGGGGCACCCGTGCCAACAAACGACACCATGCTAGCCCCAGATGCCTCCGGTACTTGGCCGCAGTTGGGTGGGGTGTCTGCAGCTACGACGGTGACCACTACAACGTTTGTAGAGGAGGGTGAGGCATGACTGATAAGCATGGAGTTATCGCATGCTCAGCAGCAGCACATCAGGCTGAGTAAGTTTCCACTTTGGGTTATGGACTTGTTTCAGGCTCGGGGTGATGAACGACCATGACGAAGATGGGCCACATGACAGCTGACAAAACATCAGGCACGCCTGTGGACTGTGGCGAAGTTGGGAGTAGCGTGCTTACGGTTGTCCGACGGCTCGATGAGGCATGCCAACCAGCTACAGCATGTCCAGGAGGACACTTCAGATGGCGAGGCTGGACGGGAGTCGGTGAAGGTGGTTTGGGATCCGGGCTCCAGCATCCAGAAGATCAGCCTTCGCTTCGGCGGCCTGCTGCCTCCAGGGGCGCGCTTGCTGCGGGGCTCCCCAGCCCCACCCCACCCCGCCCCATGCTGGTTCCACCTCTTTTACCCAAGTGACTGTGCTGACAGCTTTGTTCATTCTGTGCTTTATTGTGTTTAGCGTAGGAGCATGTCAGATTTTTAGTTCAAATAAAGACTTTTAGTTAATCTCAGTGGCAGAATAATCCACTGCACTGTGTGGGCCATGTGGTAGTTCACCCACCAGCCCTATTTTTGGTTGTTTTGTGTGAGTGTGTTAGGCCCTTTAGTACCTCAGTTTACGTTATTTAGAGTGTGTTTCGGGTTCCAAATTGGAGTGGGTTCGAATTGTATGAGTGGTTTTGGACTTTGTAAAGGGGGGGGGATGTTATGGTGGCACTTATTGTGAAGTGCAGTCTGGTGACACTAGCTTCCTGTCACATCACCACACTGCAGTATATAGCAGGGTAGCTGCCACAGGCACTTCCTCTTGTGCTGGATCCGCTAGGTGCTTGCCATGTACTGTTCAATACCATCTTTAATAAAGCTGTGTTCAATGCTACATCTCTGTCGACCTCGTTCATCACCAGGTTTGTGGACATAACGCATAGGTCTAATGGACAATTAGGCATGGAGAACACGAGGTGCGGGGGGGGGGGGCCCGAAGGGTGACAGTGGGGACACCTGGTGCCGCAAAGGACATCACTGACACACGGGTAAAGCAGCAACCGAGACTCCCGTTAACCGGGCAACACAGGTGTCCAGCTGGGCGCTCCACCATCGTTTGCGGGGAAGCACGCTCAGCCTGCCCAGTCAGTGGTAGACGACAGTCACGACTGCTGCTTCATTGTGGAGTGGAATGACCAGATCAACTGCATATTACATGCGGACATACAGTATATGCATGCTTTGACTAAAGGTCAAGAAGATACAAAAATTTCCAAATAATGAAACAAATTATTTTTATTTAAATATTTACAGTCAAAAGGGCAACACTGATGCAAAAGTTGCAGCCAAATGGCTCATTCTCCTGTGTGTGTGTGTGTGTGTGTGTGTCTGTGTGTCTGTGTATATGGATGAATGGTGAAGGGATCGGCGCTGTACGTGGATGCCCTGAATTTCCCTCTAGGGATCAATAAAGTTTACAAGATACAAATACAAAAAAATAAATAAATAAATAATGTTTGGTGCTTTGTACTTATAATATTGCTAAAATATAAAAGGATACACTACAGTGGGCCTCAAATATTTGTAAATGTGTCCTGTTATAGTACTGCATGAGTTTATTGATGATAGACTATAAACTACACATATAAACTACAGTATATTATAATGATGACTGAACAACTCCCATTCCCCTTCTTAGGCCTCTGTCGGTCAGGGTTGACCATGGGTAAAGCATCCTAGTTCTGGCTGTCTGCACGCCTGGAGCAACATTGTCTGTGGCTAAATAGACCGATGCGAGAATGGCAGTCTCTATCGCAAAGGTCACACCTGTGCGTAGTCTCTGGTCTGTTGGAGCTGCTGCTTTCCTTCCTGCATGCGTTTTTCTACAGCAGCGGTCATCATTTTCTCATCCCCTGATTTCAGGTGTTGCTTCAGGGTCCCTTTCCACTTTTCACGGTCACCTGCTATCCTCTCCCAGGTCTCTGTGTTGATGTTGGTGGCCTTGATGTCTCTCTTAACAACATCTTTGTACCGGAGCTGGGGGCGACCAGTGGATCTCCTCCCAGATGCCAGTTCTCCATACAGGATGTCCTTTGGGATGCGCCCATCGTCCATGTGGTGAACATGGCTTAGCCAGCACAGCCTGCGCTGTCTGAGGAGAGTGAACATGCTGGGAAGTCCTGCGCGATTCAAGATATCTGCATTGGCTACCCTGTCCTGCCAGGATATGCCCAGGATGCGGCGGATGCTTCACAGATAGAAGGTGTTGAGTTGCTTCTCCTGTCTGGCATACAGTGGTATGAAAAAGTATTTGCCCCCTTCCTGATTTCTCATATTTTTTGAATGTTTGTCACACTTTTTCAGATCATCAAACAATTTTAAATATTAGACAAAGATAACACAAGTAAACACAAAATGCAGTTCTTAAATGAAGGTGTTTATTATTAAGAATAAAAAAAAAATCCAAACCTACATGGCCATGTGAAAAAGTGACTGCACCCCCTGTTAAAACATAAATTAACTGTGGTTTATCACATCTTTAGAAAGCTGAGTTCAATTTCTCTAGCCACACCCAGACCTGATTACTGCCATACCTGTTCTCAATCAAGAAATAGGACCTGCCTGACAAAGTGAAGTAGACCAAAACATACTCAAAAGCTAGACATCATGCTGCAATCCAAAGAAATTCAGGAACAAATGAGAAATAAAGTAATTGAGCTCTATCAGTCTGGAAAAGGTTATAAAGCCATTTCTAAAGCTTTGGGACTCCAGTGAACCACAGTGAGAGCCATTATCCACAAATGGCGAAAACATGGAACAGTGGTGAACCTTCCCAGGAATGGCCGGCCGACCAAAATTACCCCAAGAGAGCAGTGACGACTCATTCAAGAGGTCACAAAAGACCCCACAACAACATCTAAAGAATTGCAGGCCTCACTTGCCTCAGTTAAGGTCAGTGTTCATGACTCCACCATAAGAAAGAGACTGGACAAGAGTGGCCTACATGACAGAGTTCCAAGACGAAAACCACTGCTGAGCAAGAACAACATAAAGGCTCATCTCAGTTTTGACAGAAAACATCTTGATGATCCCAAAGACTTTTGGGAAAGTACTCTGTGGAATGACGAGACAAAAGTTGAACTTTTTGTAAGTTGTGTGTCCCATTACATCTGGCGTAAAAGTAACAAAGCATTTCAGAAAAGGAACATCATACCAACAGTAAAATATGGTGGTGGTCATGTGATGGTCTGGAGCTGTTTTGCTGCTTCAGGACCTGGAACACTTGCTGTGGTAAATGGAACCATGAATTTGGCTGTCTAGCAAAAAATCCTAAAGGAGAATGTCCGGCCATCTATTTGTGACCTCAAGCTGAAGCGCATTTGGATTCTGCAGCAGGACAATGATCCAAAACACACCAGTAAGTCCACCTCTGAAGGGCTTAAGAAAAACAAATGAAGACTATGGAGTGGCCTAGTCAAAGTCCTTACCTGAATCCGATTGAGATGCTGTGGCATGACCTTAAAAAGGCGGTTCATGCTCGAAAACCCCCCAATGTGGCCAATGTGGCTGAATTACATTGCTGCTAAGGGTGGCCCAACCAGTTATTAGGTTTAGGGGGCAATCACTTTTTCACACAGAGCCATGTAGGTTTGTATTTTTTTTACCCTTAATAATAAACACCTTCATTTAAAAACTGTATTTTGTGTTTATTTGTGTTATCTTTGTCTGATATTTAATTTTGTTTGATGATCTGAAACAGTTAAGTGTGACAAACATACAAAAAAATGAGAAATCAGGAAGGGGGTAAACACTATTTCACATCACTGTATGTTGTCCATGACTCACTGCCATACAGCAGTGTGCTTATGACACAGGCGTTATACACTGCCATCTTAGTTTTCACCAACAGCTTGGGGTTTGTCCACACTCTGGTTGTGAGGTGAGCAAGTGTTGTGGCTGACTTGCCGATCCTCCTGTCTATTTCTGTGTCAAGGGAGAGGTTGTCGGTTATAGTAGAGCCAAGGCAGGTGAAGTGGTGGACGACGTCAAGTTCATAGTCATCGATGGTGATGGCAGGTGGTGATTCAGTGTCTTGTCCCAAGACATTGGTCTTTTTCAGGCTATTGGTGAGTCCAAACTCCTTACAGGCCTGTGAGAAGTGGTCCATCAGTGTCTGCAGTTCCTGTTGGGTGTGTGTTGCAATTGCTGCATCGTCAGCAAACAGCACGCCTCTGATGAGCATTTCGCGAACCTTCTTCTTGGCTCTGAGATGGGCAAGGCTGAACAGCCTGCCATCTGACCTGTTGCATTGGTAAATTCCTTCAGTTGCAGTGCCAAAGGCATGCTTTAGGAGAATGGCGAAGAATATCCCAAAGAGCGTGAGAGCAAGGATGCAGCCTTGTTTGTCGGAGGAACTCCCGTTGAACTGCACAGTCCCCTTCATGTCTGAGTGAAAAGACTCGATCATGCTCTGTAGCTTTGGTGGACAGCCTATCTTTGGGAGAATCTTGAACAGGCCGTCTCTGCTGATGAGGTTGACCGCCTTGGTGAGATCTATGAAGGCAACATACAGGGGCATCTACTGTTCTCTGCACTTCTCCTGGAGTTGGCAGAAGGAGAAGACCATGTCTACCGTTGATCTCTTGGCACAAAAGCCACACTGCAACTCTGGGTAGACACATTCTGCCAGCTTCTGCAGGCGGATCAAAATGACCTGAGCAAAGACTTTGCCAATGATGCTGAGTAGAAAGATGCCTCTGCAGTCACTTCTTTCACCCTTGTTCTTATAGAGGGTTATGATCTTGTCATCCCTCATGTCCTGTGGTACAGCCCCGTCTTGCCAGCACTGACAGAGGACTTCATGCAATAGGAGCAGGAAGGTAGTCTTGCAGTGTTTGATCAGGTCCGGAAGAATCCTGTCACTGCCTGGGGCTTTGCCTAAGGTCAAGCTGTCGATGGCCTTACTGAGTTCCTCTATGGTTGGCTCTACGTCCAGCTCCTCTATGATTGGCATACACTCGATGGCGTCAAGAGCTGTGGGGGACACTGTGTTCTGTCTGGAGTTGAGGTCGGAGTCATGTTCCATCCTTCTCTCCATCTGTTGGCCCTTGTCTGTAATTACTACCCCAGTGGAAGATTTGAGGGGCGCTGTCTTGCTCTGGACTGGTCCGAGCGCCTTAGCAGCAGCTGTCTGAATGTCTTCACTGAACTCTGTCCAGTATTTGTTAGTGCAATGCCTGGCAGTCTGCTGAGCCTTGCTCCTGGCAGCCCTGAGAATCTGCAGGCTCTTCTCTCTGGGTGACCATTTATACTCATTGAGGGCGGCGCGCTTGGCTTGGATGACAGGAGTCATCTCTGTGGACTTGGCTTCAAACCAGTAGTGAGACTTTGAGGAGTTCTTCCCAAAGGTAGTCAAGGTGGTGCAGTGCATGGTGTCTCACAGTACTTTCCACTTCTCTGTGGCAGAGTCTCTGGGCTGGGAGGTTTGTATTTCCTTCTCAAAGGTCTCTGCAAACTTTTCCACGAGGTCTGGTTGAGACATCTTGCTGACATCAATGCAATGTCAATCAAAGAAACAATCCTTTATTCTTTGAGCGGTGGATCCTCTTTGGCTAGAGCCTGATCTTGCAGTAGACCAGGGAGTGATCTGTATCACAGTCCGCACTGTGGTAAGAGCGTGTGTGGAGGACATTCTCGATGGCGGCACGCCTGACCAGGAAAAGATCTAGCTGATGCCAGTGCTTTGTGCGTGGGTGTCTCCAAGAGGCCGTGTGCTGAGGCTTGGTCCTGAAGTAGTGAGTTGGCGATGCACAATTCATGGTAACTGCAATGCTCAAGCAGTCGTTGGCCATTCTTGTTCATTTTTTCCACACCAAACTGTCCAAGGCAAGAGGGCCACGAGTCATGATCTGCACCCACTCTGGCATGGAAGTCACCTAGGAGAAAAGGTTGCTCCTTGCTGGGGATGCTTGCAACAATGGATGTGCGCTTCTCATAGAACTCATCCTTTGTGTCTGGTGTGGAAGACAGTGTCGTGGCATACACGCTAACAAGGGTGACTAGGCCTTCAGTGGTGTTGAGGTGAAGGGTGAGGAGACGCTCTGTGCCGTTGCTGCCTGGCTCTACCATATTCAGCACGTTGTTCCTCACTGCAAAGCCGACTCCATGCTCCCTTGGTTCGTCAGAGCCTTTACCCTGCCAGTAGAATGTGTAGTCCTTCTCCTTCAGCGTACCTGAGTCAGCAAGGCGTGTTTCCTGAAGGGTGACAATGTCCACATGCAGCCTCCTGAGCTCGTCATTTATGACAGCTGTTTTCCTGGAGTCACTGATGTCCTGAAGGTTTTCAGAAAGACCGGTCATCATTGTCCGAATGTTCCAATGTCCCAGTTTCAAAGCTGGTTTCTTTCATTGTTTTGTTTTTTTTCCTGGCGCGATGATTGCAGTCTGCTGTTTGGATGTTTCCTAATCAGCAAACACCCATTGAGGATGGCAGACTGTGGAGGGACGACACCTTACTGGCTGGGGGCTGCCCAGCTTGAGGCGGGCGGTAGTTGTTCAATGAGATCCAAAGATCCCTCCCACCATCAGGAAGAACCCCTGGCACCAAGCTCTACACCAATCAAGCAATGACTTATAACTGGTAACTGTTGTTCCCCATGTTGTGTCGACGCTGCAAGCAAAGCTGGAGTGACCTCTCCAGGGTGTAGGGTGTGAGTTTGTGTTGGTGAGTGTTGCTGGATGGTAGCCTGGGCAATGTGATATGGAGGACAGGCTGTTGCCCATGTAGCATGTCACCCCTCTCCAAGTCGCTGACGGATCCAAAGGAACAGCAAGGCTGTTACAGTTTAGCACCAGTGCCATAGCAGGAGCTGCCAGAATGAAGGTTAAATCAACGACGGACTGCCTTAGGAGCTTCAGCTCCGGATTTTACCTCAGGGTTGACTCCTGAAGCCTTTCCCGTGACCGGGTATGCAGCAAGGCAGCAGAGGTTTGAAATTAGGGTTTTCCTTCCCCTATATTGACTACCCTCCCAGGTTGTCAAGTCCCATCTACCCAAAGCATCTGGTTTGAAGGCGCCGGAGACTCGCCTTCGCCCCTTCTCCTGTCAGTAGAAGCAGTTCACCAGGCTTAGAAGCTAAGCCACACGAGCAGGCTGGGAATTGGACTTGGTTGTCAGAGGCTATGTGAGACGCACACCATCAGGAGCATTTTTTGAGCACTGGGAGCTTATCCCCAGCACCACCCCTGGCTATGACAACCTTGGATCCCATTCCTCAAAGTGCAAGATATAACATTTATGAATATAAGTCATAAAAGATCACACAAATGAGTGATGTGACAGAAAAATAAACAAGCAGTTCTTAAACAGTAGCTAATATTGGATGTCCCATTCATTTTCAATTATTCTGTGATTAATATTTACACATTCAAATAAATCTCAGTTCAGTTGCTTCCATATTTGTCAAAATCTAACGTGTTTGCCTATATACACTACCGTTCAAAAGTTTGGGGTCACCCAGACAATTATTTTGTGTTTTCCATGAAAAGTCACACTTATTTACCACCATGAGTTGTAAAATGAATAGAAAATATAGTCAAGACATTGGCGAGGTTAGAAATAATGATTTGTATTTGAAATAATAATTTTTTCCAGATACTCAACCTGCTCAAAGGAAGGTCAGTTTTATAGCTTCTCTAACCAGTTAAACTGTTTTCAGCTGTGCTAACATGATTGCACAAGGGTTTTCTAATCATCCATTAACCTTCTGACACAATGAGCAAATACATTGTACCATTAGAACACTGGAGTGATAGTTGCTGGAAATGGGCCTCTATACACCTATGTAGATATTGCACCAAAAACCAGACATTTGCAGCTAGAATAGTCATTTACCACATTAGCAATGTATATTAGATATTAGAGTGTATTTCTGATTAGTTTAAAGTTACCTTCATTGAAAAAAACAGTGCTTTTCTTTCAAAAATAAGGACATTTCTAAGTGACCCCAAACTTTTGAACGGTAGTGTATAGGCTATATATAGGCTATACCTCTGTATTCCACTTTCAAACACAGACTACATTTGGGCCTGTAAAGCCTGATTGGATTATCTGTTTCAGACAGGAATACTTGCTTTCTACGGGCATGCACCAGTTTAGTTATTATTTTACTTCATGCAGCCTTGCATGAAGTAAAATATATGTACAATCTGTGACATTCATACAAGTGAAAACATACCTCGTGCTCTTGTGTCTGTCCTGTGTCTGTACCACCAATCACACCAACAGTCCTTTTTAGTTTTCAATGCATGATCTAGGCATTGCTGTTGAAGCCACAGATTTAGCTGTGCTTGTTTGTCAGGAGCCTCCATTTATCCAGTCTATGGCACAACCACGAGCAGCAGCAACAACCATCAGAACTACGCAAAAACATTAAAAAAAATACATAAATGACATGTGTGGAAATTAGCTGCCACTTGACTGCAAAACACATATGTGGACTATACATTAAAACGAATTTGAATTTCACTACTTCTGACCGAAACCAAAAGTTGCACACATAATCATTTCCAAAGCAGCACCCTCGGGAATAAGGTGGCTAGCTCTGCCCAAACAACAATAATTCACCCTTGAATGATGGCTAATAAAAATGCACCCGTAACCAAAATTTATATTAACATTAGCAAAGGAGTGTATGAACCCTCAAAAACTCAAATTACAATTTGAAATATGTAAATTTACAACTTAAATTCATTAGGCATAAATTATATTCAGATTGGCCTCTACATTACCTGTTTGGTGATTGCCCCCTTCTGAACACATCCACATTTCAGGATTCTTACTTTTAATTTCACTGGCAGATAGTTTTTTTTTTTAAATTTTATTACTTACATGTGACTTCCACCACATCCCCGAGGAGACTGCCAAATCTCCGGGCGCTCCGTGGTTTGTTATGCCCTGCAAGTGCAGACAACGATGGGAGAGGAAGCAGAAACAAGGCTGCAGGACTGGCCTTCATGCCCAGCTGCACAAACTTTGCTCCAAACCACTGTTACCTTCAATTTTTCTCACCAACAAAATGGATGAGCTTCTTTGTCTTCTGTTGTTTAATGGCAAATGGCAAGCAACTTAAAGATGCATTTCCGAAAATGGACGAGCTGCACGTGGAGATTGCCTATAATTGCTACGTCCAGGGCTGTTGTATTCTGATTGTGACCGAGTCATGGATGAACAAATGCTTTCCGGATGCCGCTGTGGAATTACCTGGGTGAACTACATACCGTCTCGACCGCAACGCTGATTCTGGTAAGGGAAGGGAGGAGGACTCTGCGCTTATGTGCTTCAGACTTGGTGTAAAAACAGCAGAATAATTCATAGCCACTGTTCACCGGAATTAGAGGCCATGTCCTTCCTATCCAGGCCTTTTTATTTCCCCTGTGAACTAATGGCAGTAATTTCATCAGCCGTTTACATTCCTCCTGATGCTAACGTTAGCTTAGCACTCAATCACCTCCAGCACATTGTCAGCAGGCAGCAAAGAGATCACACTGATGCAGTCCACATTATTGCAGGAGATTTTAACAAAGCATGCTTAAAGACTGTACTTGTGGAGAAAGGAGGCAGGCGAGGCAACGAGCTGGACGACACAGAAACTTTATTCTTTCTCCAACATAACTTACAGAAAACAAGGATCCCTGGTCTCTGTGCAGTCCTCTTTTACATCTTTATTTCCATGCCTCGAGACCCGGAACTTCCAACCATAATACATTGTTATTTGAACAAAGAAATGTGTGGCACATTAACATGACATAACGCCAGTGCTCCTCCCACACCCTTCTTCTCTCAGCGGCTCCGGCAGGTCTTACTCTCCCCGGGGGGGCGCATAGACCCAACAGTCCCGTCTGATACCCCCCAGTGACACCTCCTCCTTCGGTCCATTGTTCTCCCCTTCCCCCTGCCCTCTCTGGGTGGAGAAACCCCCATGCCATGCCCCCACACAGCACCCCCCAAACTCCCAGAAGGGGCACTACCCCCACCCCCACCCCCGTCCTTTGGGCTTGAGCCGGGACCCATAGCGTCTGTAGCAGGGGGTCACACCGATGCATTTCAAATGGATCAGCATTTCGCTGATCCAGTTGAAACGCCCTGCTGGTGAGGGGTACCGGAGGGCATGTCAGTCTGTGAAGGGAAAGGGGGGGGACACATTAGCTTTGTGAGCGCAGGTCCCTGCCAAGGGATCACCACCTTGTGGAGCTACCAATGGTGGGCGTCCACGCTGGGGAGCTTGGGCCAACACCACCTGCTCGTCTGCCAACACAAAAGTGGGCTCCAGCCTGTTGGTGCAGACGGTCTCCCTACGTGCCCCCCCCCCCCCCCAAGTCTAGCACAAAATGCTTCGCCCCAGGCTCCAACACCCTGAACGGTCCATCGTATGGTGGGCGCAGCGGGGACCCTGCACCAGACCGGTGCTCATCATGCCTGACAAAAACAAAACTGGCATTCTGCAAGATTTTGGGAATTTTTTGAGATGAATGTGAGGGGAAAACAATGGTGGGCCGGGCCTGGTACTCTCACAGCCTTCGTACTGTGTAAAAATTAGACGGGTGGATCAGCCTCGGGCACAGGGTTTTCCAGTAAAAACTCTCCGGGGATCCGCAGCGGCTGTAAAAAAACGAGTTCTGCTGGGGAGGCTGCCAAATCCTCCTTAGGTGTGGAGCACAACCCTAAAAGAACCAAGGGCAGGCGGTCGACACAATTTGTGTCCATGAGCGAAGCTCTGAGCGTTGCTTAAAGTGACCTCTGAAAATGCTCGCACAACCCGTTAGCCTGGGGGTTGTACACTGTAGTGTGGTGAATTTTGACCCCCAGGCTCTGGGCCATCATGGACCAGAGTTCTGAAACCAATTGTGGACCCCTGTCGAACGTGATGTCCAATGGAGATCTGAAACGTGCAATCAAGCTGACAAACAAGCACGAGCCATTTCCGCGGACGTGGTATAAGCCAGCGGGACCACTTCAGGCCAGCGTGTGGTGCTGTCCACGACTGTCAAAAGGTGCGTGAAACCTTGCGACGGCGGGAGGGGACCCACCAAATCCATGTGTACATGGTCGAACCTCGTAGCTGGGATTTGGAACGGCTCAAGGGGGGCTCTGGTGTGCTTGCGCACTTTGGCCCGCTGGCATGTGATGCAAGCTGCAGCCCACTCTTTCATGTCCTTGTGCAAGCGCGGCCAGACGAATTTCGCCCCAATGAGCTTCACTGAAACGCGTACTCCAGGTGCAAAAGGGAGTGGACCGACGTGAAAATGCGATGGCGCCAAGAGCTCAGAACCACTGGGCCCGGGCAGCTGGTGGAGATATTGCAGACCAAGGGAGGGCACTCTTCTTGCACTACCCTGCTCTCCAGCCTTAACACAGTTGGCACAGACTGGAGCACGCAAATGTCCACGTCCCCGGCTTGCTCTGCGGCTATGGTGGGGAAATCGATTCCCATGTAGACCGGGGTGATTAACGTGCAGGACAGGCAATCGGCCATGACATTGAGCTTACCGGCAGCATGTTGAATGTCGGTAGTAAACTTCGAAATTGCGGCCAACTGCCATTGCTGCCTGGCCGACCACGGTTCAGAGACCTTGGACATCGTGTACGTCAGGGGCTTATGGTCCACGAACATGGTGAACTTGCACCCCTCCAACTAGAATTGGAAATGGTGCATTGCCAGGTGGAGAGCCAGCGAGTGAGCGCCATCCGTGCGGACGGGTCCGGGTGGGCTACCAACGCGGCATCCGCCAGCACTGTTTTGGCATTTGTAAAAGCCTGGTCTCACTCAGGAGTCCAGTCGATGGTTTCTGCAGGCCTCTTTTTTTAAGCGCAGCATACAACGGCTGCATCAGCTGGGCTGCCTGGGGAAGGAAACTGTTATAAAAATGAACCATTCCTAAAAACTCCTGTAGTGCTCTCATTGTCTGCGGACGCGGAAAGCCCGCCACAGCGCACACCTTATCCAGAAATGGGATTGTGCCCTCTGGCGAAATGCAGTGGCCCAAAAAGTCAATCACTGGCACACCGAACTGGCACTTCGCCGGGTTAACTATCAGCCCATGCGCTTCCAACTTCTGGAAAACTGTCTTGAGATGGGCGATGTGCTCCTCCTCAGAGGCGCTGGCTACCAGAATGTCGTCTAAGTAGACAAAAACAAAGGACAAATCGTGGAGCACTGCATCCATTATCCTCTGGAAGGTATGTGCTGCGCCTTTTAATCTGAGTGGCATGCGTAAAAACTTGAAAAGGCCAAAAGGAGTTATCACCGCTGTTTTTGGAACATCTTCTGCGCACACTGGGACCTGGTGGTAACCGCGGAGCAGATCCACTTTGGAAAAAACATGCGCCCCAGCCAGGTGCACGGAAAAATCCTGGATGTGTGGAATAAGATAGCGATCGTGTTCCGTAGCGTTGTTCAAGCGCCGGAAATCGCTGCATGGTCGCCACGACCCGTCAGCTTTAGGCACCATGTGTAGCGGGGATGCCCATGGGCTGTTGGAGCACCTGACAATGCCCAACTGTGCTATGTTGGCAAACTCCTTGTGCGTGCTGGCCAGTTTAGCTGCATCCAGGCACCAAGGCCGCACGAATACCGACAGCCCTTTTGTAGTTAAAAAGTGCTCGACCCCATGTTTTGTTACCGTAGCCGAAAAAGTCAGGACCGTGAGTGTTGGTAACTGTGCGAGCAAATGTTGGTACTTACCCCCTGGAGCTATATCGTTAGCCAGTGTTGTCGACCGAGCTCCCCGAGCTGTGCAGGGCAGTGAGGTAAAAGAGACAGTGTCCACTAATCTCCTATTAGCAACATTGACTAACAACCCATAAGCACATGAAAAATCTGTGCCTAAAATGGGGTCAGAACATGCAGCTATCACAAAGTCCCACTAAAAGTTGCGTCCGTGTAAGCATATCGTCAGTGTCTGCTTGCCAAATGTCCTGATGGTGGATCCACTGGCGGTCTTGAGCTCGGGACCGCTGCGTCCTGCCACCCTGTCTGCATTGATTGGCAGGATTAGGCTCTTCTGGGAGCCGGAGTCCACCAAAAACCGTCTCCCCGAATGTGTGTCCATGACATAAAGCAGCCTGTTCCTGTCGCCATCGGTTGCAGCTGCCAGTGAATTCCGAATGTACCATCTTCCTGGATTCTTGAATTGGCATGGCGACAGGCAGCATTGGGCATTCGAGCTGAAATGGTGATGATGAAAACAGATCGCCCCGTTCCTTCATCTTCTGGTGTCCGTCCCGGCTACCACGAACAGCTACTCAACCTCGCTGAAGTCCCTCATGAATGCCGGTGCTGCTGTGTGCACGCTGAGAGTTCTAGTTGCCAAAATGATGTGGTCCACTTCCTGTGCCAGGGCGCGGTAGTCCTGAGCAACCAGCCGTGGCTAGTTGGCCAGGATCGCCCTCGCTGTATCCGGTAGGTTCCTGAGGAACAAGTGGGCGAACAGGAAAGATTTGTCGTCCTTCCCCCTCACCACCAACATGCTTTCCATGAGCTCCATTGCTGATCTGTCCCCTAATTCCAAACGCATTAGGAGTCTCTCTGCCCTCTCACTGTCAGAAAGGGTATAGCGCTGGAGAAGCATCCTCTTAAGTGCTTCATATTTTTCTTGGGCCGGCGGCTCCTGGAGCAGGCTCGTCACCTGTTGCATGGTGCGTGCATCCAGCGCAGCGACCACGTAGTGATACCTGGTATTGTCCATTGTTATCTCACGGAGTGCGAACTGGACTTCTATGTGCAAGAACCACATGGTCGGGTTGTGAAGCCAGGAGTCTGGAAGCTCCACTGAGACCACGCACGCGGTGCTGGTGCTCTCCATCCAGGCAGTCTCCGGGGCGGAGCTCGGCTCGCTTTCCATGGCACGTCTTAAGGTCACCAATGTGGAGAAAGGAGGCAGGCAAGGCAACGAGCTGAACGACACAGAAACTTTATTTTTTTCTCCAGCATAACTTACAGCAAACAAGGATCCTGGGTCTCTGTGCATTCCTCTTTTCTATCTTTATTTCTATGCCTCGAGACCCGGAACTTCCAACCATAATACATTGTTGTTTGAACAAAGAAATTTGTGGCACATTAGCATGACATAATGCCGGCGCCGCTCCCACACCCTTCTTCTCTCAGCAGTTCCGGCAGCTCTTACTTTCCCTGGGGGGGCGCATAGACTCAACAGTCCCGTCTGATGCCCCCCGGTGACACCTCCTCCTTTGGTCCATTGTTCTCCCCTTCCCCCTGCCTTCTCTGGGTGGAGAAACCCCCACATCATGCCTCCACATACTCCCCAAATTCTACCAACATGTTAAGTGTCCCACAAGGAGGGAAAGAACATTGGATCCTGTTTATAGCAACATTAAGCACACCTACTGAGCCGCCCCCTCCCCCACCTTAGTCAATCAAACCATCTCTCTCTGTTTCTGATTTCTGCCTGCACACCCCTTAGGAAGAGATCCCCCCTCACCAATCAAACAATTAAAACCTGGCCTAAAAACACTCTTCTCCAGCTACAAGACTGCTTTGCCTGCACTGATTGGAGCATCTTTGAACAGCAAGACCTGGACTCCTACACCGAATCTGTCGTTTTCTACATCAAATGTTGTGTTGAAAATGTGACAGTCACCAAACACATCCAGGTACACTACCGTTCAAAAGTTTGGGGTCACTTAGAAATTTCCTTATTTTTGAAAGAAAAGCACTGTTTTTTCAATGAAGATAACTTTAAACTAATCAGAAATACACTCTAATATCTAATATACATTGCTAATGTGGTAAATGACTATTCTAGCTGCAAATGTCTGGTTTTTGGTGCAATATCTACATAGGTATATAGAGGCCCATTTCCAGCAGCTATCACTCCAGTGTTCTAATGGTACAATGTGTTTGCTCGTTGCGTCAGAAGGCTAACGGATGATTAGAAAACCCTTGTGCAATCATGTTAGCACAGCTGAAAACAGATTAGCTGGTTAGAGAAGCTATAAAACTGACCTTCTTTTGAGCAGGTTGAGTATCTGGAAAAAATTATTATTTCAAATACAAATCATTATTTCTAACCTTGTCAATGTCTTGACTATATTTTCTATTCATTTTACAACTCATGGTGGTAAATAAGTGTGACTTTTCATGGAAAACACAAAATAATTGTCTGGGTGACCCCAAACTTTTGAACGGTAGTGTATTTCCAAACTGCAAACCCTGGATGACCAGTGAAGTCCAGGCTCTGATCAGAGCCCGCAACCCAGCCTTCAGACAGAGGGACAGCTCTCTGTACAGGACTGCCAGAGCTGGCCTGAGGAGAGGCATAAAACTCGCTAAGACTGCATATAGAAGGAAGGTGAGGGCTTTCTCTCAGACAGCAATCCCCGACAGATGTGAAGAGGCATCCAGGCCCTCAACAACTACAGGGACCAGGGCCCCTCAGCATCAGACAGCAGCCTCACTCTGGCAGAGGAGCTAAACAGCTTCTTTGCCCGGTTTGAGCACACCTCCCCCCAAACCCGCCCCCTTCCTCCCCTCCCTCCTCCCCTCCCCCCTTGTTCCCCCCTCCATCCCCCATCTCTCTACAGGTGCACGAGATGAGGAGGCAACTGAGAGCAGTGAACCCCCGCAGAGCTGCTGGTCCTTACGGTATCTGAGGACCGGTGGTCAAAGCATGTGCAGACCAGCTGGCAGGGATCCTCACCAAGTTGTTCAACCTCTCCCTGATGCCTGCCACCATCCCCTCCTACCACAAGGCCTCCACCATCATCCCATCCCCAAAAAGGCTGCAACTGACAGCCTGAATGACTACAGACTCATAGCGCTCATGTCTGTAGTTATGAAATGTTTTGAGCGACTGGTGTCCCAGCACATCAGGGACTGTCTTCCCCCCTCCTTCGACCCCCATCAGTTCGCCTACAGGGAGAACCAGTCTACAGAAGACGCCATCGCCTCCACTCTGCACAAAGTGCTGAGCCACCTGGAGAATCCAAGGAGCTACGTGAGGATGCTCTTCATGGACTACAGCTCAGCCTTTAACACCATCATTCCGGACATCCTGATGAACAAACTGCACCTCTTCCAGATCCCCCCCCCCCCACCTGCCCCTGGATAAAGAACTTTCTCAGCAATTGCCCACAAACAGTCAGACTTGGCCCCCACCATTCCTCCACGCTGTCCCTCAGCACTGCCCCCCCCCCCCAAGGCTGTGTGCTAAGCCCTCTACTGTACTCCCTGTACACCTTTGACTGTATTCCAACCCACCCAACCATCGTCATCGTGAAATACGCGGACGACATCATCTTGGTTGGGCTCATCACCAACAACGATGAGAAGGCATACAGAGCGGAGATAGAGAATCTGCTGCTGTAGTGCCAAGCAAACAACCTGGAGCTGAATGTCCAAAAAACCCAAAGAACTCATTCTGGACTTCAGGAAGAACAGACAGGACTTCCCCCCCCTTAATGGCAACTGTGTGGGAAACGTCCCGGCTTTCAGGTTCCTGGGCACCCACATCTCCTCTGACCTCTCCTGGACTGTCAACACCAAGGCCCTGTTGAAGAAAGCCCAGCAGCAGCTGCATTTCCTCCGTGTCCTGAGGAAGAACAACCTGGACCAGAAGCTGCTGCTGGCCTTCTATCGCTGCTAAGTGGAGAGCGTGCTCACCTACTGTAAGGGTGTGTGGTACGCCGGCTCCATGGCCGACAACAGGAAACCTGTGCAGAGGGTCATTAACACCACCCACAAAATTATCAGCAACCCTCTGCCCTCCCTGGAAGACATCTCCAGATCCTCCTATCTCAGAAGGATCAAGGCCATCACAGGAGACCCCTCACATCCTGCCCACCACCTGTTTGACCTGCATCTCTCTGGACGACTGTTCAGATCGATCAGGTCCCACACCTCCAGACTGACAGTTTCTTCCCCTGGGCCATCCGAACTGCAAACAGTCAGAGCCCCCCCACCCCCACCCCCCGATCGCTCACATGCACAGAACTGAGGACCTTTTAATTACCACTATAACTCACCTGTCATTGCACTCCTCACTTTCATGTATATTGACCCATTCATGAAATCACGACTGTGTAGCAGACACAAAATGCATATTGTAGAGACCAGGTTGAGTCAGACAGCGTCTCAGCCAGGATGCAGTGGTTAAACATAAGAGGACAATAGTCAGGGGCGTCATGGTGAGTTGGCAAGAAGAGGGAGACGGGGGTTCAAGGGGAATGTATTGTGTTGTTAGATGTCATGCAGTGTGATGTGAAATGTCATGCAGAGGTGAGAGGATCTGTTGGGATATAAGAGGAAACTGTGCTTGGCTGTATCAGGCTTTTTCTGCGTATGAGTGATGTGAGTGTGTTAATAAACTTCATTTGCTCGTAAACCTGCCTCCTCATTTCCCACACTCTCCACACTGGTGACCCTGGATGTATTATGGAACACGAGGCAAGAACCCCGGAGTCGGCCCGGACGGGAAGCCCCAGCAACGCGGCAAGCATCCCAGAGATGGCCCGGACAGGAACCCCCAGTAATGCGTGCGCTGTTTCAGTCAAGCTACCGGACTTTTGGCAGCACAAGCCGCGCTCTTGGTTCCACCACACCGAGGCCCAGTTCGCCCTCCGGGGAATAACGACAGATGACACCAAATTTTACTATGTGGTTGCAGTGCTGGACGCTCGCACAGCTCAGCAGGTAGCGAGCCTGCTCAACCAGCCCCCAGCCCACGGCAGATACAAGGCTCTCAAAGCTGTGCTGACTCGGCGCTACACGCTCTCGGACTGTGAGAGAGCAGAGAGGCTCCTGAGGCGTTCAGAGTTAGGAGATTGTTCGGCTGTCGATCTGATGGAGAAGATGTTGGCGATAATGGGCACGGACGACTGGCATTTTCTGTTTGCCCACCTTTTCCTCCGGAACCTTCCAACAGAGGCGAGAGCGGTTCTGGTCAATTCGCCATTGCTGGCCGCGCATGACTACCGGATGCTAGCCCAGGAGGCAGACCAGATCATCCTCACCACCAGAGGAGGCGAGGATCCACTGACGGTAGCGGCAGCGGGGGCCAGGGAGCGCCAGAGAGACAAGCTCTGCTTCTACCACCGCCGCTTCGGAGAGAACGCATGCAGATGTGCGCCACCGTGCCAATTCAAGCGCTTGGGAAATGCCAAGGCCGGCAGTCGGTAGCAGCTGCGACCGCCGGTGAAGAAAACAAGCTGCTCTACGTGACAGACTCACGCTCAGGGAGGCGTTTCCTCGTGGACACCGGAGCCTAGAAGAGCATCATCCTGCCGACCTACGCCGACCAGCTGGCAGGACCTAGCGGCCTTTGGTGAGAGAACGCTGGCTTTATCTCTACACAGCCGTACATACGAGTGGACTTTTGTCATAGCAGCACTGAGTTTCCCAATCCTGGGAGCTGATTTTCTGTGTGTACATGGTTTACTAGTTGATTTTGCTAACAGACGCTTGGTTAATGCACTGTCCTTTGACTCTCTCCCCTGTACAGCTCGAGGGGCCGGGCCAGTAACACAAGCCAACGTCACAGCTCCAGGCGGTAAGTTCCACACACTGCTCACTCAGTTCCCAGCACTCACGGTCCCGACTTTTTCGGTGGCCATCACTAAACACGGGGTGGAGCACTTTATCACCACCACCGGGCCGCCCGTTTTCGCATGATCTCGGCGCTTGGACACAGCTAAACTGGCCATAGCGCACGAGGAGTTTGCCAACCTGGAAAGGTTGGGCATCATCAGGCGATCGAACAGCCCATGGGCATCCCCGCTACACATGGTCCCTAAGGCTGAGGGGTCGTGGCGACCGTGCGGCGATTTCCGCAGGTTGAATAACGCCAGAGCACACGACCGCTACCCGATTCCCCACATTCAAGATTTTTCCATTCACCTCGCCGGAGCACGCATTTTTTCTAAAATAGACCTGGTCCGCGGTGACCACCAGGTCCCAGTGCGCGCGGAGGACATACCCAAAACAGCGGTAATAACTCCGTTTGGCTTGTTCGAGTTTCTGCGCATGCCATTCGGGTTAAAAGGCGCGGCACAGACGTTCCAGCGCATGATGGATGCTGTGCTGCACGATCTCCCGTTTGTGTTCGTCTACCTGGACGATATCCTGGTAGCCAGTGCGTCTGAAGACGAACACGTAACCCACCTCAGGATGGTTTTCCAGAGGTTGGAGGAGCACGGGTTAATAATCAACCCGGCGAAGTGCCAGTTCGGCGTGACGGGGATTGATTTCTTGGGGCACCGCGTATCACCGGAGGGAGCGATATCCTTGCCCGACAAAATGCGCGCCGTGGCGAACTTTCCCCAGCCTCAGACGGTCAGGGCGCTGCAGGAATTTTTGGGGATGGTTAACTTTTATAACCGTTTCCTCCCCTGCGCAGCTCAACTCATGCAGCCATCGTACGCCGCGCTCAAGAAACGGAAACCCGTGGATGGAGTCGAATGGACTCCGGAGCATTCTCTGAGGTTAAAACAGCCCTGACAAATGCTGCACTGTTGGCGCACCCAGACCCGGCGGCCCGGATAGCGCTCACTACCGACGCCTCGGACGTGGCCATAGGGGCCATCGTGGAGCAACGTGTCGCCAGTTCTTGGCAGCCGCTCGCTTTTTTCAGCAGGGCTTTGCGCGACAGTGAGCGTAAATACAGCGTGTTTGACAGGGAGTTGCTGGCTCTCCATCTGGCCATACGCCACTTCCAGTTCTGGCTGGAAGGGCGTGGCTTCACCGCGTTCGTGGACCACAAGCCGCTGATGTTCGCAATGGCCAAGGTTTCGGAACCATGGTCGGGCTGGCAGCAGAGACAGCTGGCCGCGATCTTGGAGTTTACAACCGATATTCAGCATGTGTCGGGTAAACTGAATGTGGTGGCGGACTGCCTCTCACGCGCGGTTGTGGCCCCGGTCTGCGTAGGGATAGATTATACAGCCATAGCTGCAGAGCAGATTAGCGATACGGACGTGTGCGTGCTCCAGTCTGGACCAACAGGGTTAAGGCTGGAGAGCAGAGTACTGCAAGATGGCAAACCCCCCCAATCTGCGACATCTCCACGGGACGCCCGCGCCCGGTGGTCCCAGTTGCTTGGCGCTGCCGCGTGTTTGAGTCAGTTCACGCTCTGACACACCCAGGAGTGCGCGCGTCAGTCAAAATGGTGGGAGCAAAATTCGTGTGGCCAGGCCTGCGCAAACAAGTGAAAGAGTGGGCGGTAGCCTGCGTAGCGTGCCAACGAGCCAAAGTGCACAGACACACGAAGTCTCCTTTGGAGCCGTTTAGTATACCGGCTAAAAGATTTGACCATGTTCACGTGGACCTCGTGGGCCCCCTCCCGTCGTCACAGGGGTGCACACACCTTCTGACAGTGGTGGACCGCACCACACGCTGGCCAGAAGCAGTCCCACTGGCGGCAACCACGTCCGTGGACGTGGCGCGTTTTGGAATCCCGTTGGACATCACATCCGATAGGGGCCCTAAGTTTGTTTCCAAACTTTGGCCCGCAGCCTGGGTGTTGCAATTCACCGCACAACCGCGTACAACCCACAGGCAAATGGGTTATGCGAGCGTTTTCACAAGTCACTGAAAGCAGCACTCAGGGCTTCGCTGACGGATGCAAATTGGGTAGACCGGTTGCCGTGGATTTTATTGGGGTTACGTTCTGCACCAAAAGAGGATTTGGAGGCTTTTCCGGCTGAGCTGGTTTTTTCTCAACCACTGCGGCTGCCCGGGGAATTTTTGCCAGATAATCCCGCGCCGGACAACTGCCCATCTCAGCGTTTGCAGCATAGTGCAGACACAGGCACGCTGCCCGGCCCGTCCCACCACTGTTTTCCACACGCTTTTGTGCCAAAAACTTTGAAGAACGTGGAGTTCGTGTTCGTCAGACACGATGCCCACCGCCCTCCATTGCGCCCACCCTATGATGGCCCATTCAGAGTGCTGGAAACTGGGGACAAGCATTTTTTGTTAGACTTGGGGGGGCATCGGGAGAAAATATGCATAGACAGACTTAAGCCTGCCTTTGTAGTGGTGGACGAGCAAGTGCTGCTGGCTCGGGCCCCTCGGCGTGGAAGACCCCCACTGAGAGCTCCCCAGGCAAATGATTCACCAGGACAGCCACACAGGCAAAGCGGATTCCCCCCCCCTCGCCATGGCCCACCCGCAGTCAGACGCATATTCAGCAGCCCCCCGCTGGCATAGAGACCCCCGTTACCGCAGATATGGAAGGAGACTGAAGCCCAAAAGACGTGCGGACTGAAACACTGTGTGGGGGTGGGGGTGGGGGTGTAGCAGACACAAAATGCATATTGTAGAGACCAGGTTGAGACAGACAGCGTCTCAGTCAGGATGCAGCAGTTAAACATAAGAGGACAATAGTCAGGGGCGTCATGGTGAGTTGGCAAGAAGAGGGAGACGGGGGTTCAAGGGGAATGTATTGTGTTGTTAGATGTCATGCAGTGTGATGTGAAATGTCATGCAGAGGTGAGAGGATCTGTTGAGATATAAGAGGAAACTGTGCTTGGCTGTATCAGGCTTTTTCTGCGTATGAGTGATGTGAGAGAGTTAATAAACTTCGTCTGCTCATAAACCTGCCTCCTCATTTCCCACACTCTCCACAACTGTACATATTCTCCATAATCTTTAGGCCATTTTACTTTATTATGTGTTTTGCACTCTACACTCTTATGTACATAGTTCCACCCACGAAGCCACTACCGTACCTGAGTATATACCTATGGGCTATTTATTATTTTTACTTTTACCTTTACCTCAGTCGTATGGTTAATCGTGTGTTATGTAACTGTTTTACTTCAAATTCTTCTCACTTACTTTACTGCGCAGTAGCCTGGTGGAGCACCCACAATTTTGCTGTGCTGTACAACTGTACAATGACAATAAGGCCTATTCTATTCTATTCTATTACATGTTATTTTACTTTTCACTTATTTGTTTTATTCTTAAGCAAAAAGACAAACTGAATTTCCCTCTGAAAATTAATAAAGTAAGTCTGAATCAGAAGACCACAATGCTATAAACTTTAAAAGGTGTAGCCTGGATTGAAGAAGAGATCCTGCAGTGTGCCAACCCTTTTGTGTATTTGTAATACACTGCATTTTTAAATACACTGCATTTGTGATATAAAGTATATCTGGAAAGTATTCACAGCGCTTCAGTTTTTCCACATTTTGTTATGTTACAGCCTTATTCTAAAATAGAATAAATTCATTTTTTTCATCAAAATTCTACACACAACACCCCATGATGACAACATGAAAAAAGTTTTTTTTTTTTTGAGATTTTAGCAAATTTATTAAAAATAAAAATCTAAGAAATCACATTTACATAAGTATTCACAGCCTTTGCTCAATACTTTGCCGATGCACCTTTGGCAGCAATTACAGCCTCAAGTCTTTTTGAATATGATGCCACAAGCTTGGTACACCTATCTTTGGGCAGTTTGGCCCATTCCTCTTTGCAGCACCTCTCAAGCGCCATCAGGTTAGATGGGAAGTGTCGGTGCACAGCCATTTTCAGATCTCTCCAGAGATGTTCAATTGGATTCAAGTCTGGGCTCTGGCTGGGCCACTCAAGGACATTCATAAAGTTGTCCTGAAGCCACTCCCTCTTGGCTGTGTGCTTAGGGTCGTTGTCCGGCAAAAAGATGAACTGTCACCCCAGTCTGCGGTCAAGAGCACTCTGGAGCAGGTTTTCATCCAGGATGTCTCTGTACATTGCTGCATTCATCTTTCCCTCTATCCTGACTAGTCTCCCAGTTCCTGCCGCTGAAAAACACCCCCACAACATGATGCTGCCACCATCTTGCTTCACTGTCGGGCTGATATTGGCCTGGTGGTGAGCGGTGTCTAGCTTCCTCCAAACATGACGCCTGGCATTCATGCCAAAGAATAAAATCTTTGTCTCATCAAACCAGAGAATTTTGTTTCTCATGGTCTGAGAGTCCTTCAGGTGCCTTTTAGCAAACTCCAGGTGGGCTGCCATGTGCCTTTTATTAAAGAGTGGCTTTCATCTGGCCACTCTACCATACAGGCCTGATTGGTGGATTGCTGCAGAGATAGTTGTCCTTCTAGAAGGTTCTCCTGTCTCCACAGAGGAGCGCTGGAGCTCTGACAGAGTGACCATCGGGTCCTTGGTCACCTCCCTGACTAAGGCTCTTTTCTCCCGATTGCTCAGTTTAGATGGCTGGCCAGCTCTAGGAAGAGTCCTGGTGGTTCAGAACTTCTTCCATTTACAGATGATGGAGGCCACTGTGCTCATTGGGACCTTGAAAAGGAGCAGAAATTTTTCTGTACCCTTCCCCAGATTTGTGCCTGAAGACAATCCTGTCTCAGGGGTCTACAGACAATTCCTTTGACTTCATGTTTGGTTTGTGCTCTGACATGCATTGTCAACTGTGGGACCTTCCAAATCATGTCCAATCAACTGAATTTACCACAGGTGGACTCCAATGAAGCTGTAGAAACATCTCAAAGATGATCAGTGGAAACAGGATGCACCTGAGCTCAATTTTGAGCTTCATAGCAAAGGCTGTGAATACTTATGTACATGTGATTTCTTAGTTTTTTATTTTTAATAAATTTGCAAAAATCTAAAAAAAAAAACACCTAAAACTTTTTGCACGTGGTCATTAAGGGGTATTGTGTGTAGAATTTTGAGGAAAAAAATTAATTTAATCCATTTCGGAATAAGGCTGTAACATAACAAAATGTTACAGTCTGAACCTTCCCTTAGTTATGCTGCTAATAGGTTTAGACAGCCGGGGGACCTCCAACAATGCATTGGGCTTCACTCCTTTCTTCACTCTCAATGAAATATTTTTGCTGGTCATTAACATCTGTTTGTTCCCTCCCATAGATTGAGTCCCCATGGTGCTGTTTACTCTCTATATGTCTGTTCTTTTCATCTTCTCTATCCCCTCACCCCCCAGCCAGTCACAGCAGATGACTGCCCCTCCCTGAGCCTGGTTCTGCTGGAGGTTTCTTCCTGTCAAAAGGGAGTTTTTCCTTTCCACCGTCGCCATGTGCTTGCTCACAGGGGATCGCCTGATTTCTGGGGTCTTTCTGCAATTGTGGGGGTTTCCTCTACAGTTGAAAGTGCTATGAGATGACTGTTGTTGTGAAATGGCGCTATATAAATAAAGTTGAATTGAATTGTATTGAAAAAGTGAAGCACTGTGGATACTTTCTGGATACACTGTAAGTGGCTAAGTGTCTGCAAATCACTGTCCATTTTGGGGTGGGCAACCCAACTGTGAAATTGTTACTTCTTGATTATAGATGAATCCATCTGAAAGACAGTTATATTTCCCAACAGAACACATACGTTGTGCCAATGTCGGTCCGACGTACCAAGTTTACATTGGGAACACATCATATAGAGGTTGTTTGCACATTGACAAAATGTCAGTGCCCTAAAATTTTCCTGTTTTGGCTGCTCCCTTTTATCTGATATTGTGATGGTCTGCACATTTGATTTAGCAAGGATTTTATGGTCTTTGGTATGACCCAGCTGTGAACCCACAACCTTCAAGCTGTGGGGTGGATGCTCCACCACTAATCATATAGTAGTAGTGTTTCTCAGTTTGAATAACAAAATGGTTGTAGTCTTAAAGATCTGGCCTAAATAAATAAAGGCTCTGATTAACATTCAACTGCAGAATACTGGAGTGGTGGCCTAGTGGTAAAGCTTCCGCCCTACAGCTAGAAGGGTGGGGGTTCGCAGCTGGTTCAGGAAGGTGGTCTGGTGTAAAATCCTTGCCAAATCATCATCATGACATCAGATGATGATATGCTGTGGTGACCCCAAAAGGGAGCAGCTGGAAGAAGAAGGTTAACACATGGCTGCAGCTGCTATAGCTTTGATACGTCATTTAAACGTTGGCTGATGGTCGTCTCCGACTACCATTCAAAAATGTCAGTTGACATGGCGTATTAAATTTGACAGAAGTGAAAACTGTTTTTCATCTTTTCCAACTTTTCTGAGAACACTTCATTTTGTAAACGTAATAAATGTTTTATTACAGTGGGGCAAAAAAGTATTTAGTCAGCCACCAATTGTGCTAGTTCTCCCACTTAAAAGATGAGAGAGGTCTCCAATTTTCATCATAGGTATACCTCAACTATGAGAGACAAAATGAGAAAAATAAATCCAGAAAATCACATTGTCTGATTTTTAAAGAATTTATTTGCAAATTATGGTCGAAAATAAGTATTTGGTCACCTACAAACAAGCAAGATTTCTGGCTCTCACAGACCTGTAACTTCTTCTTTAAGAGGCTCCTCTGTCCTCCACTCATTACCTGTATTAATGGCACATGTTTGAACTCGTTATCAGTATAAAAGACACCTGTCCACAACCTCAAACAGTCAGACTCCAAACTCCACTATGGCCAAGACCAAAGAGCTGTCAAAGAACACCAGAAACAAAATTGTAGACCTGCACCAGGCTGGGAAGACTGAATCTGCAATAGGTAAGCAGCTTGGTGTGATGAAATCAACTGTGGGAGCAATTACAAGAAAATGGAAGACATACAAGACCACTGATAATCTCCCTTGATCTGGGGCTCCATGCAAGATCTCACCCCGTGGGGTCAAAATGATCACGAGATCGGTGAGCAAAAATCCCAGAACTACACTGGGGGACCTAGTGAATGACCTGCAGAGAGCTGGGACCAAAGTAACAAAAGCTACCATCAGTAACACACTACGCCACCAGGGACTCAAATACTGCAGTGCCAGACGTGTCCCCCTGCTTAAGCCAGTACATGTTCAGGCCCATCTGAAGTTTGCTAGAGAGCATTTGGATGATCCAGAAGAGGATTGGGAGAATGTCATATGGTCAGATGAAACCAAAATAGAACTTTTTGGTAAAAACTCAACTTGTTGTGTTTGGAGGAGAAAGAATGCTGAGTTGCATCCAAAGAACACCATACCTACTGTGAAGCATGGGGGTGGAAACGTCATGCTTTGGGGCTGTTTTTCTGCAAAGGGACCAGGACGACTGATCCGTGTAAAGGAAAGAATGAATGGGTCCATGTATCGTGAGATTTTGAGTGAAAACCTCTTTCCATCAGCAAGGGCATTGAAGATGAAACGTGGCTGGGTCTTTCAGCATGACAATGATCCCAAACACACCGCCCGGGCAATGAAGGAGTGGCTTCGTAAGAAGCATTTCAAGGTCCTGGAGTGGCCTAGCCAGTCTCCAGATCTCAACCCCATAGAAAATCTTTGGAGGGAGATGAAAGTCCATGTTGCCCAGCGACAGCCCCAAAACATCATTGCTCTAGAGGAGATCTGCATGGAGGAATGGGCCAAAATACCAGCAACAGTGTGTAAAGACTTACAGAAAACATTTGACCTCTGTCATTGCCAACAAAGGGTATATAACAAAGTACTGAGATGAACTTTTGTTATTGACCAAATATTTATTTTCTACCATAATTTGCAAATAAATTCTTTAAAAATCAGACAATGTGATTTTCTGGATTTTTTTTTTCTCATTTTGTCTGTCATAGTTGAAGTATGCCTATGATGAAAATTGAGACCTCTCTCATCTTTTAAGTGGGAGAACTTGCACAATTGGTGGCTGACTAAATACTTTTTTACCCCACTGTATGTTGCCAACTAAAGCATGCATAATTTAGGACTCATATGGATGAGGAAGCACTGGCCCCACGTGCTACCTGCTGATCCTCACCACCCTCGGTATGATATGGACAAATCCAGAAAAAGAAAAATCACAGAGGAAAATAGAGAATTTAATTTTTTTGTTCACTGCCAACTATGCTGATGACAAAAAATACAATGTTGAAAAACATGTCCACAACAAGCACACAGCCCTTGCGGAAAAGTAGGCTTCAGAGCTGGAGAGCAATTTCAGAGCTTCTGTATCCTGAACTGACAGACAGACTGGTTGCAAAGTTTAAACTTCATGGTGGACATGAGAAGTCATCCAAACTCACTGACTAAATGCCTCCAAGGTAAGGGAAGTAGTTGGTCCTGTTTTTTGTCCGTGCAGGATGGTTGATTGCTGTGCATGGCTGAAGATTAAAAAAAAAAGAGAAGAAAAACAGGCATCACCCTGAAATTACTGAATGGTCAACAAGTTGGTCTTTGTGGTTTATTTATTTCAAAGTTTTTCCCCAAACATGAGAAGGGTTCAAATGTTGGCCTGCATAGTTTAGTTTTCAGTTAAAAGTGCAATGTGTAATATGTTTGGTAAGCTAAATTATAAAATGTAATGCCACATAAAATCATTTTTCGTTTCATTGTAATCATTTTAAGTAAAAATTGTTGTGTTTTTTGCATTGTAATATTACTTTATATACACAGGAAGAGGGTCCATCTCCATCCTGGATCAGTGTAATGTCTTTCCAAGTTTTTATGCATCACACTATCAACACAAAAGACTTTTGTTGGTTATTGTAAATACTTAATAAAGGAGTAATGACCAGTATGAAGGAAAATATTTGCAATTTGAAGCCTGGCAGATTGCACTAATTATTACACACTGCACCGTATAACTTTTTTTTTTTTTCAGAAGAGTCTGACTTTTTCATTTGTTGCAACACATAATTGCAATAATGTTCCATCAGTTTTCTTCCCTGTTGTAGTATGAATTCATAAATATCACAAACTACATTTCTTTTATATTCAGTGATATATACGTATATATAAAACATTATAAGTAGCATAATCTTTATTTTAAAAGTAAAATAGCTGTTGCAGCTCTCAGCTAATCCCATTTTGGTCAGTGTGGGGCAGAATGGCTGTTTGGCTACCAAAGGTTTCAGACCCCTGCCCTAGCCTCTCTATTCTCCATGGTTCTAGCTGACAGACTGAAGACTTCTATCCCCTCACTTAAAAAAAGAAAAAAAACATCCTCTAAAATAACTAACTGGGCATCAACTGTGATTGATGCCTGCTTATTGCCAAGCATCATTACTATCACATGCATTTTTGCACATGTGCACGCCCTTTAGCCAGTGCAAAACCCGTCTTAAACAAGCCGTCATGATCAGAGTTCACTTTAGATAATTTGCACCTCTGTGCATTAAAGAGATGGGCAGGACCACTTTGAATTGGATTATCCAAAACACACCTCAGAATAATTAGGACAGTCTCTTCGCACCTTGCGCCCGGTGGAAAATTCAGCTTTGTGTGGCTGTGATAGTGAAATGAACTTGGAAATGCCCATAAACGCGCCACGCCTCGGACAACTGCATTTTTGTAATACGGCCCTATGAGTCACCACCTCCGAAGAATAGGCCAGTAATTGACAACAAATTTTGATGGATGATAAATTTCCCCCAAAATGATCACGATAAATGATATTATTGTTGACGTCATGAAGACCATTTTATGCCCAGGATATAGTGATATCAGGATAACGGTCTATATGCAACTTTTCAGTGAGCTTTGAACTTTTATTAACAATATTAAACACTGGAATAGAAATGTGGAAAAAGATTTAAAAAGTATTTAAAATGTCCTAAATAAAATATGCTAAATAAATAAAACATAAATAAAATAAATAAACATCATTGCCGTGGATGAGTAAGACATATGGCTTTACACCATTGGCAAGCGCCGTCTGTTTGTTTACAATATGTGCAGTCTCAGAGACCCCACAGCAGACAGCTATAGTGAACATTTCAACTTCATGGACCTTACTGTCTATTTTGAATTGTTTTTTGTTTTTGTTTTTTTTTTGGTAGCGCTCTCTAATACAGCCAGTAATGATGGCAAAAACGGTTGCACCGATCATATGAAAGTAGCGTAAACATGGGTATTACATTTAGTAACTCAGCCAGCGTTGAAGCTGACCTCTTCAATCGGGCAAAAACTGTTAAAAAGGAGCAGACTTAGGCTCAGTTGGGACAAATTTTAAATTGTGAGCAGACTCGTCAGCTCACTGGTTTGTACTTGTTCCAGCTGTCCCCACCGTGAGCATGAGCTCTGCCTCCCACGGGGAACATGCAGAGGGAGAGGACAACTGCAACCAGCTGAAATGGCGGACTATGTAAAGAAATGCACATACGTAAACAGTGACCTATCATGGCCAGAAAACTTTATCATGGTAATTTTTTCTTATCATACGATTAATTGTTTTAATTGTTATTGTTACAGGCCAGCTGAAGAAGGCATATGTCCAGCCGTCAGTGGACAAGGTCATGCTCACAGTTTTTTGGGCTGAACATGGAGTACTGAAGATAGATTTCCTGGCAAAAGGTACCACAATTACCAGGACTTACTATGCTTCACTGCTGAAGAAATTGCATAACGTCATCAAAACAGAGAGGCATGGCATGCTCACCAAACATGTCTGCCTCCTGCAAGACAACACCCCGGTTCACAACTCGCATGTCCATGGAAGCACAGTCCTGCAGCTATGAAATCCTCCCTCACCCCACTTACTCTCCTGCCCTTGCACCATTTGACTTCCACCTCTTCCCACCCATGAAGTCATTTTTGAAGGACAAGCACTTCCAAGATGATGAAACACTGATTTTCAAGGTCAAGTTGTAGCTTCTGACGCAACCTGCAGACTTCTACAAATGAGGCCTCCACAGCTGCATAAAGCAATGGGAGAAGTATGTGACCCTTCTCTACCTTTGTCGAGAAAGACTGATAAGGCCGCGTGTCCACCAAACGCGTTTTTTCAGCTCTGGGCAGTGATGAGATAAAAGTGATCAATATAACCATATAACAGTAATCTGTGTGATTTAAAATATGTGTGTGATCAATATAACCACATAGTAGTTAGTTGTGTGCTTCAAAATATATGTGTGTGTTCAATATAATCATATAACAGTTATTTGTGTGACTCAAAATGTTTGTATTCTGTTTATATCTAGGTAAAATAACCAATATACCATAATGGAAAATATATTGCCAAGTGTGTGGTTCACTCTCTGCAAAATAGTGGGCCTTTGTCTCATCAGAGAGGATAACAAACGCCTGGGATTTATGGGAAGGAGGCACAGTTGCGATAAGGAATGGCTGAGCTTGGCCTACGCTGACCTGGGAGGTGAAGTGACCTTCATGTGGATACATTCGGCGCCAGGAACGGATCCTCCCTGGACCAGACACCTGGACTGTCCACTCATTAAATGCATGCTTTGTTCTTTGTTCATGTGTGTATAAATATTCTGGGTCAGGGCCAGCATAGTCAGTCAGACTTCATGAACTGACACGATCTGTTGCTGTCAGGGAGAGAATGTTTGACCCGGCGCTGTAACCTACTATATTCAACTTGCTTACTTAATAAATACATGTTCCAAGTAAACTCAATCTCTTCCTTGAAAAACGAATCTGGGTAAACCATCTACACACATAGATAAGCTTTTAAGAGTAGACTTAGATGGTTTTTTCTACTGAATAATTTTAATCCTAACAGCAGCTATTTTCCATTCATTCTTTATGTAGTCCAGTGCTTACAGCGCTGAGCGCCCACGGCGCTGAAACGCTCTCGGCGGTGGCCATTTTTTGTTGCGGCGCTCAGGGCGCTCAGAGCTGAAAAACGTTCAACTTTTCAGACTGCAGCTGAGCTCGTCAATGTCAGAACTTTCTAAGCAGCCAATCAGAATTGAGGAAGGGCGGGACATACTGGAAGAAGACAACTGATAGGCGGAGGAGAGGCTGATACTCGCTGTATCAGACGATCCGATATTGTTTGATCTGACGCTAAAACGCTATCATGATCAAAATTTAAAACTGACTCCTAGTCAATCTAAAATACTCTTTGAAATGGCCACCAAGTCGCAACTCCTGCACAAGACGGTGGTTCTCTCTCGACCTGCTGATGTCACGTATCCAGACTCTGATTTTCTTTTCCGTTTCATCAAATTTGTCATCCAGAGCTGCCGCCAATGCCGGAATGTGCTTCCTGTACATTGTTATTTAGAGACTGTTGATGCTGCTATTAAAAAAGTCTGGATGGGCAAAGCAGAAGTGGTGAGCTGAGAGTGACCAGCTGTTGCTGGGAAGAGGGACACACACTTTTTTTTTTTTTTTTCCCCCAGAGCGCAAACGCTGAAAAAAAAAAAAAATTGCTCAGGGCGGTCGGGCGACAAAAAACCGCGTCTGGTGGAAACGCAGCTTAACTGCGCCAACGTTCTTCCTCGGGTCCATGTAAATGAGTCAGGGGAAATCTTTAATGAACAGCCCTGTAGATGCTTGAATTTTTAAAATGGTTTTATTTTCCATCGACAAATGAAGGATAATATTAAAAACAGGGGTAATAAATAAATATTGTGAAATGTTAATGCAAGTTAAGTCATGTATTTATTACAGTGTAACCCAGGCAACAATTAGGGAATCCCCACCCCCCACCCCACCCCCAGTGTTTTCTGCTCTGTAAAGAGGCAAACTTCAACTTCACTATTTCATTTCTAGACGAAAACAGAGTTGACCTGCCATGCGTTGCATCTGGCTGACAGATACAGCTTAACAGCGTGGACGGGGTTAAACGCCATTCTTGCCGTGTGAAGGGGACGCCCCAGGGCTGCCACACCCAGGCTGCTGCGCACCCATTTACCAACAGAGCGTAACAGGACACCGCAGCGGACTTTTTCCTAGTCTGAGCCGTCAGATAACTGCTCTGTCACGACCGGGCCCAGCAGCTTCAGAACACCAGAAGCCAAAGGCAGCCATGAAGTTTGCTCTGAGGACCGCGGTGCTGCTCTTTCTCCTGGGTGCAGCAGCGTGTTTTGATGGTGAGTTGTGTCTCCACTCAGCGCTTGTGTAACTATTTTAGTCTACTTTCCTTTTAAGGCGACTCGGGAAAACGCTCACCGTAGTCTACCAATCTCAGTTAAACTAATGAGAAAACTTCTAGGTTTAACTTCGGCTGTTTCCCCTCTAAATCAGCGACGTTTTTGGTAAATGTGGTTATATTAGCTCATAATAGTGGAGCCGGTCCCAGTTTCCACCGTGAGGACGGTGTGTGCTGTAGCTCCAAGTTGGGTTTGCCACCGTGGACTGACTTCTTTGTTTGCTTGATATATTTTAGAAAATGATGTTAAAAGTTATGATTCATGAATCACCACCGTGATCTACTCACACCGAATATTTGGCCAAAAGTTTGACTTAAGAACTTCATCATAACCTAACCCAGGGGTTTGCAACCTATGCCACTTTTTGCCTCTTTTACTCATAACTAGTGGATTATTTATAAATTACTACTTAAATAAATAAATGATAAATACCAGAATATTGATTCATAAATAAGTACACTATTCACAAAAAGTTAGGGATATTCAGCTTTCCGGTGAAATTTCAGGATGCACCTAAAATGGACTGTAACCTTTACAGGTGAGCTTAATTTGACCTCAAAACTTTTGAATGCACATGTACAGCTGTTCCATGTTTCAGTACTTTTTGCATAACTTGCTGTTTTCTAACAAGGTGCTTAACAGCAAAATTCACAACAGGCGTTTGATCCATGAATTGACCAATAAATTTTCTGGTTCAATAAGAATTGGTATTTAAGCAGTCGTCTTCATTATGCTGTTCACATTTTGACATCATGAGACCAAGACAACACCTAACAACTGATCAGAAGTACCCCACCATTGTGAGGCTTCAAACAGGATGTCCTCAGAGGGAAGTGGCCACTGAGCAAAAACCCCTTTTCCACTAGTACCTACTACCCGACTCGCATCAACTCTACTCAGTTTGTAGGGTTTTCCATTAGTACCTAGTACCTGGTACCAGGTACTTTTTTGGGACCTACTTCAGTGAGGTTCCAACCATGCTGAGTCGAGCTGAAAATGTGACATCAGCAGATTGCGGGCCACTGATTGGCCAGGACATAACGTCACTGGATGAGAGCGATGTCCTCACAACAGTGATAACTGGCATTTGTAAATTTGGCCACAAGTTTTTATTATTTCAGTGATAATCAATGAGATAAATGGCTACACACAAATCAACACTGTCACAAAACACTCACTATCTTCCCCGTGAGCAGCCATCAGCTCGGAGACCTCCTGGTATTTCATTTTGGGTCACTCCGCTGGCGACGGGGCTGAAAGGTTCAGAGGCTTAAAAGTTCATATCGTGGTCAAAGTTGATCAAATGCGGTTATTTTTCAACGGTCTCCTCATCGGTTCACACAGTTCTTAAATCAGTGTTGCAGTGCATGGATCCCTTTGGCTGAAAAATAAACCACATTTGGTTAAATTTGACCACTATGAACTTTTCAGCCCCATCGACGGCAGAGTGACCTGAAATGAAATAGCAGGAGATCTCTGAGCTGATGGCTGCTCACAGGGAAGATGGTGAGTGTTTTGTGATTTTAAGCATCCTTTACGTTATTTATCCCATTGGTAGCAAATTCACTTGAACAAGCAAGGATCAGAATCAGAATCAGAATCAGATTTATTGCCATTGTTCATGTAGTACATAAACTAGGAATTTGTCTCGGTGCCATGCTGCAACATTAAAAACATGATGAGATAAAGAGATAAACTAAAAAACTAAAGGACTAAAAACGTGCAATAAGTGTAGAAAAATAAGTAATAATAATAATAATAATAATAATAATAATAATAATAATAGTAATAGTAATAATGAGTAGTACTAGTCAAGGCAGTTTTAAAAAAATTAGCAAGTAGCAGATAATATGGGGTACCACAGTGCAGTTGATAATGCAACAGAAAAAACAGTGATGAATGACATGAGTCTGGTTGAGCTGCTGTACATAGTGCACGAGAGTCAATAAGTCACTTAATGTTCAGCAGTCTGATGGCAGAGGGGAAAAAGCTGTTCATGTGCCGGGAGGTTTTAGTCCGAATGGACAGAAGTCTTCCACATGAGGGGAGGGGGGCAAACAGTACGTGACCAGGGTGTGAAGGATCGGCTATGATCCGGCCAGCACGCCTCCGGGTCCTGGAGATGTACAGGTCCTGGAGAGATGGGAGCTTGCAGCCGATCACCTTCTCAGCAGTGCGCACGACGCGCTGCAGCCTTAGTCTGTCCCTGGCAGTGGCTCCTGCATACCACACGGTTATGGAGGAGGTGAGGATGGACTCGATGATGGCCGTGTAGAACTGCACTAACATCTTGGTGGGTAGCTTGAGCTTCCTCAGCTGCCGCAGAAAGAACATCCTCTGCTGGGCCTTTTTGATGAGGGAGCTGATGGTTGGCTCCCATTTGAGGTCCCGGGTGATGGTGGTGCCCAAGAAGCGGAAGGAATCTGCAATGGTGATGGGAGAGCCTGTGATGGTGAGGGGGGGCAGGGGGGTTGTGACTTTCCTGAAGTCCACAATCATCTCCGCTGTCTTCAGAGCGTTCAGCTGCAGGTTGTTATGGCTGCACCAGGACACCAGCTGGGCCACCTCTTTCCTGTAGACGGACTCGTCGCCGTTGGAGATGAGCCCGATGAGGGTGGTGTCGTCCGCAAACTTAATCAGCTTAACAGACTGGTGGGAGGAGGTGCAGGAGTTGGTATAAAGGGAGAAGAGTAGGGGGGAAAGTACACAGCCCTGGGGTGATCCAATGCTGATGCTAACAGAGTCCGAGACAGACTTCCCCAGCCGCACATGCTGCCTCCGGTCCGTCAGGAAGTCGGTGATCCACCTGCAGAGGGAGTCAGGCACGTTGAGCAGGGACAGCTTGTCCTGGAGCAGATCGGGGAGGATGGTGTTGAATGCGGAGCTGAAGTCCACAAACAGAATCCTGGCGTAGGTTCCCGGGGAGTCCAGGTGCTGCAGGATGGAGTGGAGAGCCAGGTTGACTGCGTCGTCCACAGACCTGTTAGCACGGTAGGCAAACTGCAGCGGGTCTAGGAGGGGTGTGGTGATGGACTTGAGGTGAAACAGGACCAGGCGCTCAAAGGACTTCATGACTACAGAGGTGAGCGCTACAGGTCTGTAGTCGTTAATTCCAGTAATCCGTGGCTTCTTGGGGACAGGGATGATGGTGGAGGATTTGAGGCAGGTCGGCACGTGACATTGCTTAAGGGAGGTGTTAAAAATGTCTGTGAAGACAGGAGCCAGCTCTTTCGCACAGTGTCTCAGGGTGGAGGGAGACACACCGTCCGGCCCGGGGGCCTTGCGCGGGTTCAGTCTGGAGAACTGTCTGTGCACGTCCTGCTCACTGATGACAAGGGCGGGGGGGAGGAGGAGGAGGAGGAGGGGGGGACCGCTTTTGATGAATTAGGGGCTGAGGAGGCATGTCACTGTCATAAGGATGTCACTGTTGTCTCCTGTATGCAGACGAGATAGCTAGTTAACTACCTAGCTAGCCATCAATGCTAACTCCGTGCTTTGCTTGTATTTTGCGCTTGCTGTAATAAGTATTAGTATTAAACAATTTGCTTCTGACAGCAAAACGTTAGCATGTCAACAACATAACGGGCCACCTTCCTATAATAAATCCACCCACCTTGAGGTGGTACTCACTTGTAATGGAAAACCAACCACACTGTGTCGAGCCGAGTAGAGTCAAGGTTGAGTAGGTACTACTCCCTGCTTTCATGATATATCACTGTAGCGTAAACTTTTTACATTTCCATAAATTTCACCCGAAAGCCAAATATCCCTAACTTTTTGTGAGTAGTGTAGATAGATAGATATAGATAGATGTGATAAAAAGAAGGGGAAAAAAGCAAATTTTGTGGTTGAAAACCAGCTTGCAGATTTTTTTTAAACATTTATGTAAAAAGTTGCAAATCTGAGAGAAAAGAAAAAAGAAACAATGAAAATTAACAACAGAAAATGAGTGAAAATCTTACTTTTTTAGCAAGATAGCTGCAGATTTTTGAAACAAAAACTTGAACATGCGTTTTGCGAAAATAAGAGGAACAATATACCTATAACTAAAGTTGACTGGCAAGTTTAAACTTGTGTAGTTTATATAAATTTTAAGGGTCCAATATGTTTCATGATTCTTTCGTGGGAGTTTGCCCAGTCAGTCCACATGTGTTTTGTGGACTTGGAGAAAGCATTCGACCGCGTCCTTTGTGGTCTCTTGTGGGGGGTGCTGTCGGAGTATGGGGTATCGGGCTTGTTGTTCGAGCTATCCGGTCCTTATACGACCATTGCAAAAGTTTGTTTCGTATTGCCAACACCCAGTTGAATTCCTTTCCAGTGAGAGTTGGATTCCGCCAGGGCTGCCCTTTGTCACCAATCCTGTTCATAAATTTTATGGACGGGATTTCTAGGCACAGCCAAGGAACATAAGGTGTCATGTTCGGTGACCATAGGATCTCATCTCTGCTGTTTGCAGATGATGTTGTCCTGTTGGCCTCATTGAGCAATGACCTACAGGTCTTACTGGGATGGTTTGCCGCTGACTGTGAAGCGGCTGGGATTAGAATCAGCACCTTCAAGTCTGAGTCCATGGTCCTCAGCCTGAAAAGGGTGGATTGTCCTCACTGGGACAATCTCCTTCCCCAAGTAGAAGAGTTTAAGTATCTTGGGGTCTCATTTGCAAGTGAAGGGAAAATGGAGTGAGAGATTGATAGATGGATTGGAGCAGCATCTGCAGTAATGCGGATGTTGTACCCATCTGTTGTGGAGAAGAGGGAGCTGAGCGCTAAAGCAAAGCTGTCAATTTACCGGTCATCTAGTACGTTCCTACCCTTACCTATGGTCATGAGCTTTGGGTAATGACCGAAAGAATGAGATCACAGATACAACCAGCTGAAATGAGCTTTCTCCGTAGGATTGCTGGACTCACCCTTAGAGATAGGGTGAGGCGCTCAGTCATCTGGGAGAGGCTTGGAGTAGAACCGCTGCTCCTCCACATTGAAAGGAGGCAACTGAGGTGGTTTGGGCATCTGATCAGAATGCTTCCTGGACACCTCCCACTTGAGGTGTTTTGGGCATGTCCCACTGGGAAGAGACCCCGGGGCAGACCCAGGAAATGGTGGAGAAACTGTGTCTCCCAGCTGGTCTGGGAACGTCTTGGTATCCTCTCTGAAGAGCTGAAGCAGGTGGCTGGGGAGAGGGAAGTCTGGGCTTCTGTGTGCTTGAACTGCTGCTTCCACGACTTGAACCTCCGGAAAAGTGGTAGAAGATGGGTGGATAGATGGACTCTAGTCATTTGTTTTGGTCAAAAAGTACTCAAAATAGCTACTCCTGCAACCTCTACTACCCATAGTAGTGGTTTCAGACAACCAGACACTGGATTTTCAGTAGGTGATATGGAACATAGATACAGTATATATAAAAATCAAAATAAGACATGGTTAATTATTTTTTTATTTTTATTTAACCTTTATTTAACCAGGCAGGACAGATTAAGAGCATACTTACTTACAACTGTGGCCTGGGGGTAAAGGGGAAGGAGCAAGGGACTACTCACATTCATACCTCCCCAGATGATGCCAGTTAACCTAACCTGCATGTTTTTGGCTCCTATGTGAGGAAACTGGAGCAGTCCTGGAGTAAACTCATGCAGACACGGGGAGAACATGCAAACTCCACACAAAAAGATCACTGTTGGTCAGAGGGTGGGATCAAACCCAAGATCCCATGGCCAAGGGTGAGTTGCTGTGCTGTCACAGTGCTAACCACTGTGCCACCGTGCTGCCAAAATATTTCCATGGTAAACAGAGGCGCCTTATTCTGTAGGTAATTATCACTTTGACAGCACCTGCAGCATTGTGATAACAAGATATACAAATAATTGTTCGTTGTATTTATTGTAATCATATAAATAAGCTATGTATATGGAATGTTATGAACACAAATACAGACTCTTATTGCATTCTTTTCTCCTTATTTTTCAACCACTACCAGGCACTGGAAGTGACAATATTCAACTTCTTGAGCCATAATGAGGAAAATGCAGTACATTGCTTATGTGATGCAACGGCTTGTTTGTATTTGTACCTGGTCAACCTACTTTGGCCAACTGTGACTAGCCTAGTGGCTAGCCATGCCCTATCTAGTTTTTACATATATGTATGGTGTGGAGGGGTATGTGGGATTTGAGCTGGAAATATTCCCCAAACAGTACATCCAAAAAACCCAAACAAAACAAAACAAACCAAAAGAGTGACTTTGCTTTAAATTCAGTGTCCTCAGTGGTAACTTAGCTTCTCTTTAGTAACACAGTTAATAATAATAATAATAATAATAATAATAATATAAGAAATAAAAATGTGATCACTAAACAAACTTTTGAAATGCTTGCTATTTGTTTATAAGGGGAGGGGCACAGTTTTTCCTCCTCTGTATGCACAGGAGAAAATAGCCAGCAGCACACATAAGCCAGTCATGCCCCATTTGCTGACATCAGCGTTACAACACACACCTAGCTGCACCTCAATGGTCGATGTGTCTCCTGGATGGCAGTATGTTCAAGTCTGTTCATCCCCATCCAAGATGGTGCTAGGACAGTACATTTTCTCATATCTTGAAAACTAAACAGTGAAACATGTTTCTGAAAAAAGTTTAGGTGAGCAATAACTCGCGTAGTTCCTGAATATGTGTTTACTTTGCACTAACAACCACTATTTTAAAAATTCAGCACACAATCGATGAGTGGCAGGAAGTCGTACATGATGCTGTAGAAAGTTACACTGCCACCTACTGGCCTGACATATTTTCAACAGGAGTTTTTGTCACACCTTTGGTGAGTCAGCGTGTGTTGTTTTCTGTAACGTAATCATGGCTCATCTTGACAACAAAGCCTTATCTCAAAATTCTGGAAAATTAAATGTCAAGAAAAACATGGTGATACATTGATACAAGCCTTTAGTTCCATTTGATTTTGACCATGCGAGCTGAAAACCTGGCAACAGACAGACAGACAGACAGATACACAGACACAGTGACGCACTAGCGTGTGCCTATGTTGCTTGTGCACTAAGGCATAATAAAAAACAAAAACAAAACAATTCAATCAAAGTTCAGGTTGTTGAACTGATATTAAGATGAGTGAAACTGGGATAACTTCTGTTGTACTGATTACAGTTTTACATTAGAAGTTAACTGAATATAACGTACCTTTTTGCAAAAAAAGAAAAAGAAAAGAAAAAAAAATTCAAAATATTTCCAAGTCTTGAAATAAATGTATTATGTTGTGAACTTGTCAGTGAAAAATAGCCATGAGCAAGTATTTTCCTTGTAAATATGTTGTGATTTTCTCAAAATGTGAAGTTTTGGCTTCAAAATGTACTGTGATTAAAATTTTCTGATTATTTTTTAAATTCTTATAAATGTGTGAGTATTTTCTCATAGGTTTGCAGTTTTCCTAGTAAGTCTACTGATTTTCAAAGAGTAAGTTTGTTATTTTTCTTGTAAATTACAATTAAATTTATCAGTAGTAAATTTACAGTTTTTCATGTTTATTTATTAAATGCTGCAGGAAGGTGTACTGATTATGGGCATAAGACTTGAATGAGGCTGGATGCAGACCCCTGGATATGGATTCATTTGTTACTTTAGAAAAAATTAAAATCTGACAATACGTACACAATGTTGCTAGTTCTATCCAACAGTCACAAGTCAGCAGTTCTGTAGAGTTTATAGGACGAGTGTAGGCTAGGGTGGTCTAGTTTTTTTGAATCATCTTTGCTGCTTCACAAGGCTGCCTGTTTCTAATAGTGACTGACTGGACATATCCCTGAAATGCTCTTGAACATGCACGATTCATTCAGCATTCCCAAATCTAACGCTGGTATTGTTTATGTGTCCTTTTTTTTTTTTTTTGCATACAATCATTATTTGAGTTAAGGGGCCACCCTTATGGAGAGACATTAAATAAATCATTTTTTTTTCTCCATAGACTTCTGAACCACTGTATAGGCAATCCCCAGTCAGATCACCCCACCATCAAAGAGTTAACTCTGATATTTAAAATCAACAACCATGGAACAGAAAGGCTTTATAAACTCCAGTTAGAAAGGCTGAGACCAGACTTGAATCCCCAGACTTCTAGCTGTGAGGCATCAGTGTTAGCGTCTGCACCAGCCTGCTGCTCCTCATTCAGTCCATGTTAGAGATTTATTTTCACCATAAAGATAAGATAAGATAAGATAAGATAAGCCTTTATTAGTCCCACAACAGGGAAATTCCAGGATTGCAACAGCACAGGGATAGCAACACTCAGAGCAACAATCAGAAGGCAAGAAAAAAAAAAAACAACAACAAAAAAAAAAACAAGCAAGCAAGAGCAGCTAATATACATATGTACATATTACTATAAAAAATATATATACACACACACACACACACACAGACACACAGTGCAGAGCATTGTAGCTGGATGGAATAAATATATGAATATATGAACACACAGTGCAGAGCATTGTAGCTAGATGGAATAAATATGTAAATATATAAACACCCACAGTACGGAGCATTGCAGCTAGGTGGAATAAATATGCAAGTATATAAACACACACAGTGCGGAGCAATGTAGCTAGATGGAATAATATGTAGATATATAAAAACACAGTGCGGAGCATTGTAGCTAGATGGAATGAATATATAGATATATAAATATAAACACACCCAGTGCTGAGCATTGTAGCTAGATGGAATAAATATATAGATATATAAATATAAACACACCCAGTGCTGAGCATTGTAGCTAGATGGAATAAATATGTAAATATATAAACACACACAGTGCAGAGCATTGTTGCTAGGTGGGATGAAACAGCATAACCGTCTATTTAGTTATCCTACATGGTATGATTATGTGCCCATACATATTCTCACCCTCCATAGCGACCGGTATGTTCCTAGTTGTATGCCGGAGAGGACCATTGTGTAAGTCTATTGCATCTTTTGCATTCAAAAAAAAAAAACTATTAGTTTGTTACGTCTTTTTGCTATCTCTGCGAGCAGCCCTGCTTAGGTTGTACAGTCTGACAGCCGTTGGTAGGAAGGACCTACGAAACCTCTCGGTTGTGCACCTGGGATGATGTAGTCTGCTGCTAAATGAGCTCCTCAGTGCATCCAGTATGTCCTGCATAGGGTGGAACTCGGACTCCAGCAGAGATGACAGTTTAGCCACCGTCCTTCTCTCTCCTATCTCCTCCATCGGATCAAGGCGTTGCCCCAGGACAGAGCTAGCTTTCTTAATCAGTTTGTTCAGTCTCTTCCTATCGGCTGCAGTAATGCCACTGCCCCAGCAGACCACTCCAAAAGTGATGGCTGATGCCACCACCGTGTCATAGAATGACTTCAGCAGCGCCCCTTGTACACCAAAAGACCTGAGTCTCCTCAGCAGGAACAGCCTGCGCTGTCCCTTCTTGTAGAGTGCGTCAGTATTGTGTGACCAGTCTAGTTTATTGTTCAGATGAATACCCAGGTACTTGTAGGATGTCACCATCTCGATGTCTGTTCCCTGTATATTTACTGGTGCTGTGAGGGGCTGCCCATGCCTGCGGCAGTCCACCACCAGCTCCTTAGTTTTCCTCGCGTTGATCTGGAGGCAGTTCCGATGGCACCAGTCCACAAAGTCCTGGATAAGCCCTCTGTACTCAGCTTCATCTCCGCTGGAGATGAGACCAACAATCGCAGAGTCATCAGAGAACTTCTGTAGATGGCAATGTGTTGTGTTGTGTGAGAAGTCCGCAGTATAAAGAGTGAACAGGAAGGGAGCCAGCACCGTTCCCTGGGGGGCCCCCGTGCTACTGATGATCGTGTCGGAAACACAGTCCCGGGTTCTCACAAACTGAGGCCGGTTCGTGAGGTAGTCCAGGATCCATGATGACAGGTGCTGGTCCACCCCTGCGCGCAGCAGCTTGTCCTTCAGGATCATCGGTTGGATGGTGTTGAAAGCACTGGAGAAGTCAAAGAACATGATCCTCACCATATTCCCGGGCTTCTCCAGGTGGGACAGAGAACGGTGAAGGAGGAAGATGACCGCATCCTCCACCCCAATGCCATGCTGGTAGGCGAACTGGAGTGGATCCATCGCTGGTTCCACCAGGGGGCGGAGATGAGCAAGGAGCTGTCTCTCCAGGGTCTTCATCAAGTGGGACGTCAAGGCCACCGGTCTGAAGCTGTTCAGGTCTTTGGGGTGGGAAGTTTTTGGTACAGGTACCACACAAGATGTTTTCCACAGCTGTGGTACCCTCCCCAGTTTCAGGCTCATGTTGAAGATATACGTCACAATCCCACACAGCTGGTCTGCACAGGACTTGAGGAGCTTTGCGCTGATGCCGTCCGGTCCCGACGCCTTCCTCGCCTTGATCTTCCTCAGCTCCGTCCTCACCTGGGTCTTGGTCAGGGTCAGGATGGGGGGCTGTGTGTTGGGAGTGGGGGGGGTGTCGGTGGAGTGGGGAGTGGGTAGCAGGACTTGATTTCTTAGAGGCAGCAGTGGTTGTTGTGCAGACAGGGGGGAGGGCGGTTGGTCAAATCTATTGAAAAACAGATTCAGGTTGTTCGCCCACTCCCTGCCCCCCGTGGCCTGGGGGGAGGTATTCTGGAGCCCCGAGATGGTTTTGAGGTTTCTCCAGACCCCGCTGATGTCGCTCTGTTGCAGCTTGTCCTCCATCTTCTTCCTGAAGCTGTCCTTGCCTTCTCTGATCTTTCTCCTCAGCTCCCTCTGTACGGACTTCAGCATCTCCCTGTTCCCCGACCTGAAGATCCTCTTCTTCTCTCTCAGAAGTGTTTTTATCTCAGGGTTGATCCAGGGTTTGTTGTTTGAGTGACGCCGTATGGTCTTGGTGGGAACGGATTTGTCCACACAGAAGCTGAGGTAGCCCGTGAAGGTGTGAATGAGGCCATCGATGTCCTCACCACTCACTAAAGGTAGAAGAGCTGAATTTATTAGCACATTCTTTTTTAAGGGTTTATAACTGTGAAGTTGTATTTATTGTCTAGTCTCGCTGTGTTGCTGTTGCATGTGTGTTGCGTGCATACTCGCTGTATGAAGCCGGATGAGGGCTGGCTCAGTAAACCACAGACAACTACACGGTAGTGCAGATGGCATGCTGTTTGGGGGAAAAATGCTCTGCTGAGCGGGAGTTTTTTTTACTTCTTCTTTTTCTTTTTCTTTGCAGAAACCAAACATATTTCAGTTCGATGCTGAGCTTAGGCTATTCTTTTTACCTTGACACAGCATTTGGAACATAGAAAAACTGCCCACAAAAGCGATGAACGAGCAGCCGTAGGGTTTAATGAAGGAAACAGGAAGTGAAGTAGTGCTGAACAGCATCAGCCAGTCTGATCAATCTGTAGGCAGCTGTGTTGCCAGCATAGATTTAAGATTAATCATCACATAAGGGCAGACAATACCAAAAGAAAGGATTAGTGGTGTGGATTTTGAATGTCTGCTTCACACTATGAACAGAATGCTTTCAATTTGTGTCTTGAGGAGAGGGTTTACCCGATCACTTGTACCAAAACTGTTATAAAGCAGTTATTAGCATATTATTCAAAATTTCTATACAACAGTACTGTATGAGAAAGTTGTGTAAAGTTGGGCAGCTCGGTGGCGCAGTGGTTAGCACTGTGGCAGCACAGTAAGAAGGTCATGGGATTGATTCCACCCCTGGTCATCAGTGACCCTTCTGTGTGGAGTTTGCAGGTTCTCCCCATGTCTGCGTGGGTTTACCCCAGGTACTCCGATTTCCTCCCACAGGCCAAAAACATGCAAGTTAGGTTAACTGGGGACTCTAAAGTGGCCCTAGGTGTGAATGGTGTGTGTGAATGGTGAAGGAATTCAATTCAATTCAATTCAATTCAACTTTATTTATATAGCACCATTTCACAACAACAGTTATCTCATAGCACTTTCAACTGTAGGGGAAACCCCCACAATTGCAGAAAGACCCCAGCAATCAGGTGATCCCCTATGAGCAAGCGCTTGGTGATGGTGGAGAGGAAAAACTCCCTTTTAACAGGAAGAAACCTCCAGCAGAACCAGGCTCAGGGAGGGACAGTCATCTGCTGCGACTGGCTGGGGGGTGAGGGGATAGAGAAGATGAAAAGAACAGACATGTATAGAGCAAACATCACGATGGGGACTCAATCTATGGGAGAGAACAAACAGATGTTAATGACCAGCAAAAAAAAAAAAAAAAAAAAAAAAAAAAAATCATTGAGAGTGAAGAAAGGAGTGAAGCCCAGTGCTATTATTGGAGGTCCCCCGGCTGTCTAAACCTAATAGCAACATAACTAAAGGAAGGTTCAGAAACACATGATCCCTCCCTAATTGTAGGCTGTATCAAAAAGGAAGGTTTTAACCCTATTCTTAAAAACAGAGATCGAGTCTGACTCCCGAATCCAGATTGGCAGCTGGTTCCACAAGAGAGGAGCTTGATAACTGAAGGCTTTGCCCCCCATTATACTTTTGGAGATTCTAGGTATTACAAGTAATCCAGCATTTTGGGAGCGTAGTGCTCTGTTAGGATAATAGGGTAATATCAGATCTTTTAAATAAAAAGGGACCTGATTGTTTAGCGCTTTAAAAGTGAGAAGAAGGATTTTAAACTTAATTCTAAACTCTATGGGAAGCCAATGAAGGGAGGCCAGAACCGGAGAAATGTGATCTCTCTTTCTAGTACCTGTTAAAACTCTTGCAGCAGCGTTTTGGATCAACTGAAGACTTTTTAGAGATGTTTTAGGTCAACCTGATAATAAAGAGTTACAATAATCCAATCTAGAGCTAACAAAAGCGTGGATCAGTTTCTCAGCATCACTCTGAGACAAGATGCTCCTAATCTTGGCAATATTACGCAAATGATAGAAGGCAGTCTTTGAAACAAATTTAATATGTGAATTGAAAAACAGATCTTGATAAAAAAATAACTCCAAGGTTCCTCACAGAGCTATTAAGAGAAAGAGTAACCGCATCAAAACTAAAAGTTTGATTTGGAAAGGTATTTCTAAGGTTTTTTGGACCAACAAGAATGACTTCAGTCTTATCTGAATTTAATAGCAGGAAATTACAAGTCATCCAAGCTTTGACTTGGATGACTTCTAGGCTTCTAACTTGGCTAATTGATTACTATCATTTAGCTTCATTGACAGGTATAATTGGCCTGGATGCGCCGTACCGTGGCTGCTTCATCCATCTAGGTGGATGCCCTGAATTTCCCTCTGGGGATCAATAAAGTACACAAAATAACGGCCAGTAATAACGCAGCGTGCAGGTAACAAGGCTAGTGACGGTTACCTTCATGATGTTTCTCATTTCTTGACATACAGGAAAATACCTAGAAGAGTTAAAATGGCTTCTTAAGATAAAATAAGGAAAACCTTTATTAGTCCCACAATGGGGAAATTACAGGATTGCAGCAGTAAAGGATAGCAGCATTTCAGAGCAACAATAAATAAGATAAGATAAGTGGTGGGCTAGGGGAAGAGCATCTGCCCCACAACCATGAGGTCGGGGTTCAAGTCCCAGCTGGGTCATGCCAAAGACCATATGGAAGTGGAACTTCCTGCCGTCCAGCTTGGTGCTCAGTGAAAACGGAACGGAGGAGGGAAAAGTGGGCGGCAGTGGCTCAGGAGGTAGAGCGGGTCGTCCAATAACCAGAGTGTTGGCGGTTCGAATCCCGCTCTCCCCAGTCATCCTGCCGTTGTGTCCCTGGGCAAAACACTTTACCCACCTTGCCTCCAGTGTCCATGACACTGGGTGTGAATGTGTATAAATGTTCGGTAGTGGTCAGAGAGGCCGTTGGCGCAGATTGGCAGCCACATTTCTGTCAGTCTGCACCGGGGCAGCTGTGGCTACAGTAGTAGCTTACCACTACTATTGTCTGTCTGTAGAGTGAATGAATAATGGATTTTCTTTGTAAAGTGCTGTGGGTTTCTTGCAAGGCGCTATATAAATGGAAACCGTTGTTATTATTATAATAGATACCATAAAAATAGAGTAAAAACTGTAAATATACATATATACACAGTATATATGCACAGTGCGGGAGCACTGCAGTTAAAATGGTATTTACAGCATTACAGTGAAGTTAAATTACCCGACAATATATAAATATAAATCCTGACAGTATAGTTAACAGTTGAATGAACAGTGTTGTTGCCACCATCAGTAATAGTTGTAATTGTGTTGGAAAGGAACGATCCTTTCTGTGCAAAGTAGTGGTGTTATGTACGGTCTCTATCAGCAGCGCAGATTAGATTATAAAGTCTGACAGCAGCCGGTAGGAAGGGCCTGTGAAATCTGATGGTGGCCATGCCCCTAATAAGTTTTCTGCAGTATTTGGCTTCCGGGTTGTCGAGGCGTGTGGCCCTATGGCGTGGCCACGCACTTAACTCAGTGGACACGCCTTAAAGGGGCAGTATGTGAAAAGTACCAGATTAATATATATAAAATAATATTCAAAAAATTCCTGCATCCATATCGTGATCTGAATCACCAATAAAATCTAATCATCTGTTCCCCGTGCCATTGCACACCTTTCCTGAAAATTTCATCAAAATCCATTCAGAACCCTTTTTAGTTATGTTGCTAACAGACAGACAACCCAACCAACCAACGCCACTAAAAACATTACCTCCGTCCTCCCTGGGCGGAGGTAATAAAAATAAAACACAATGACTTAAAAGGCCGCTTCAACCTGTAGTCAATTGAATACACTACAAAGACAAGATATTTAATGTTCAAACTGAATGCATGTTTACTATTGTGTTACATCACGTTTTTTTTAGCAACGCTCAATGAACATTTAGAAACTGAGGACACTAATTGTTGAAGCTTTGTAGGTGGAATTCTTCCCCATTCTTGCTTGGTGTATGACTTCAGTTGCTCATTAGTCTGGCGTCTCTGTTGCTGTGTTTTGCACTTCATAATGCACCACACATTTTGAGTGGGAGACAGGTCTGGATTGCAGGCAGTCCATGTGGTAATATTGGCCCATGTGGTTATTATGCCTCAGTGAAATGGAAGGCATACGATAATCAGTTAATGCGCCTGTGTGTGGATGTGTGTATCTGTCCGTCTGTCCACCTCTCTCTTTCAGCTCACCCGGCCAAAATTAAGTGGAACTAAAGGCTTGTATCATTGTATCGCCATATTTTCTCAACTTTTAATTTGCCAGACTTCTGAGATGAGGCTTTGTTTTCAAAATAAACACAAATTTAACTCACCTTTAACATCAATGAATCCGGGGGAAATGGTATTGTAATAACTATGCCGGGCCACTAGACTTTTTTACATGGTGTAGTTGCTGAATACGTGTTTTATCTTCAGTGTTTTTGGATGAAACTTTTACCAGAGGTGGTCCTTGGGCCAAAGAGGAACCCATAACATTTTGGTGATGATCCGAGAACGCATACCTCCGCCAAGGCTCTGGCACTGAGGCATCAGCACCTTGGTGCTTTCATTATGTTTTAAACAATGTTCCAACTTCACCAGAATTGGGGTTCACATACAGAATTCTGGTCATATTGTCCCCTATCTGCAAACGGTTTAACTCTGTGAGACAACCTGATCATGGTCTCAATACGAGACAAACTGGTCCTCGTGGCTAAAAAGCCTGAGGGTGCCTCATAGTTTGAGTGGTGAGTCACGCCTTTCAGAGCTGCTTCGTGCACCAGTCAGCGCTGCCATGGCAACCAGGAAATACACTGTATGACTGTCTGCTACACCCAAACACACAACACATGTGTTTCCAGTGTGAAGCAATGACACCGAGAGCTGTGAGGCTGCAGGTTAAAGAGTCAGAGGGAACCAGACTACACATGGATTAGACACTCAATTCAGGCTGAACTTTTTTTAAAAAAAAAATCCAGATCAGTGTAGCATTTGACTGGTAAATTCATTTTAAAATGATTGCTAATATGAATGAGAAATCAGACAAATAACTGAGCAATAACATATCCACCATTATGAGTCAGATATTTGCAATGAAATAGCCTGGTCTTCAATAACTGTATGCTTGTTGCCAATAGATGTTGTCATCTTTAATGTAAATATACAATATGTTCCACATACAGTATGTGATGATTTTGGCTTTGAATTTCTAGTATCAGTTTTGAAAAAAAAAATCACACTGGTCGTTGGTTAACACAGTAAGAGTATAGCAGTCATTACATCTTGGGTGTTCATTGACAAATTTTCATGCTGCTCCTCCTTTCTTCTTCATGCAGGGTTCGATTTGTCTGACGCCCTTGGTGAGTCATCCACAGATTTCATACGACGTGTTGGAACGTGTTCTTTATTTTAAAGAGGACCAAATAACTGATTTCGTTTTCCCTTTTGCTTATTTAGACACAGCAACTGAAAAACCCAAAGAATATCCCAAGCCCCAGCCCAAAGATGATGGTGTGTTTCCTTTTGACTTATTTCACTGTTATATCCTGGACCCACACATTATTCTTATTCTTAGTGCAAAATGGTTGTTTTTTTAGGTTGTCATTTCTGAGTTTACTAATATGAACTGAACAATCACTATTTTATTTTATTTTGGTACCGCTTTACAACGAGGCTGCCATAATAAAGGGTTTATAAATCGTTCATAAGTAGCATATTAATTGGATAAACACTTTATAAATCATTAATTTAAGCTGCCGAGATAAAAAGGGAAATAATGAGCTGTTTCTTGCTAAATAGCGAGCCTACACTTAACTGTTCTCTCAGACCTCAGATATCAATTTATTGAGATTGCTGTGTTTTCTCATCTTGATTTTTGCCAACAACTTATGAGCATTTACACACTGACAAAAATCTCTTGATCTTGCCAAATACTAAGCCTGCATCAACGTGTGAAATGTGTTATAGTGTATTTATAATTGCTTAATTGTGATTTCTGAAGGATGTACAGTATAGCTTTATATAACTTTTTTCGTCCTCTAAATGAAGATTTTGTGGGATTTTGTTGGACGCTAGACCCTCTGTGTGATGAAGTAATATTTACTGCGAGCACAAACTTGGTAAAACCTTAACTGAGCCTATCGGAGGATGGGATTTTTAGAAGCGAGCGGTGTGTGTTTTGTATAACAAAAGCACACAGCTGGCAGGACAGCATGCCCCAGATGTTGTGCACACTGTGGTGTTGCCACTTGCTTCTGTTATAAGACTGCACCCACACAGAGAAGAGTGTGTGGCCAAGTATGAAGACTTCAGTCCTAAGACTTAAACTGAAAATAGGACTTTGGAAATATGGTGGGAGGATGTATTGGAGTCATATGAGCTTTGCTGCTGTGAAAAGTGTTTTTTTCCCTTTATTGATAACTTTGTTGTTTTGTATATGATTCATAGCTAATGCCAGTTTGCCAGATCGCTGTATAATGGATCAGTAGAAAAAGAAGATAGTCACCAGTCCAAATGAGTGTTTTGATTGACATGCTAGTCAGAGGCAGGCTGTTTGTAGTTTTAATGTGACTTCATGCAACAGCCCAGTTTCCTGGTATATTTCTGCTTCAATCCATGTGCTCCTCTGCCTCTTTCTCCTTCAGGTGGTCTCGACCTTTTCGATGCATTAGAACCAGGTAAATTATTGTCTTAATCACCATTGTTTTATTTTTCTTTAAAATTAACCATTCACACTGTTTACACTGTCTGTCTTGAATATGTCTCAGTCTTTACCCACGTAGCGTGTGTAAGGGTAGTACCTCACAGGGCTGCAACTGCGCGTGATAGGTTGGAGATTAAGAAACATGCAAAAAAAAAACAAAACCTGAACTTGCAACAATTTTCACTTGTAATCACACTGAAAATATATTTGCGTTTGTCTCACAAAAATTGGATTAAGGTCACACAAACTCCCGGTGAATTTTGGGCCAAAGTTCACCTGGGGTTCACGTACATGTCATGTGAGTGTTGCAGGACATTCTCACAACATGCCAGAGACAAAATTGAGAACTTTTTTCGACAATTGTCCCGTCGCCCCTATCCTATACAGCACTCACACAGCAGATTATCTATTTTAGTTTATTATATAAACTGAAATGATTCTACAAGAATGCATGATTTGTACTCACCAGTTGGCAGGGGCTGTGCCTCTCCTCCCAATCCTTACAGTGTTGCTGAATCAAGTTCTGCATAAGATTTATCTTTACTTGTTTATTCTTGTATGCTGGATGTGGACCAGGCTAGCATGCTGAAGGCTGCTGCTGCTGCGGTCAAGCACAGTCCTGACCACTCTGCTGCTGAGAGGTACCAGGCTGCTGGAACATGCCAGGCTGCTGCCGCTGTTGGAGGGTACCACTCTGGTGCTGGAAGGCGCCAGGAAGCTGTGTGTGATATCCTCCCTGCTGCAGCTGCTTTTTGTCTTCAGTCAGTCACTTTAGTTTCATAGGTCCTGTTAGATATGAATATTATGTACATAGTTGAGTGTACCAATATGGCGGTGCCCTGGGTGTAGTGGGAGGTGACGCCCCTCCTTTCTGGTGGTGGCGTCATGGGGAGTATAAGAGGTCACGGTGGGAGACCCTTTGTCTCTTTGCTGTGGACTCTCTACCGGTTCGGAGTGACTCCTGTTTAGTTCTTATTCTATTAATAAAATACCTAAACTGTCACCTCGCCTTCTCATCATTTTACGGACGTAACAGGTCCCCATCCCCTTGCAAAGTTATCTAGCTTTTCTTGCACTTTCTGACTTGTGGATCCTAAATTGAGAAAAGTTTGAGACAGGGTCGAGATGGGTTTGAGATACCCACAATGACTCTGACTATTTTGGGAGAAATTTTTTGAACATGTTCAAAATTCCTGTTACTTACGAGAGGAAATTACAAACCCCTGCAAGCATTTTGAAAGATTTTGGAAACTCCTGTGAATGCCGTTCTCCAACTAGTCACGAGCTGTCGCAGCCCAGTGGGATTCTGCCTTAAGGGTAGTATCTGATGGAGTGGCGAATGCTGAGGAACGTTCACAAACACTGAGATTGTTGGGGTTTTGTCAGGATTTTTAAAAGGTTGCACAACAGTTCACCAAGAGTTTGTATGGTGGCAGACTGTTTTTTCTTGTTGCAGCAAAACTTTAAACTTCAAAATTTTCTGGCTTGCATATTAACAAGCAGTCTCACTTATTCCAAACGCATAAACACACTTCTGGCTGCACCCACAGCTCAGCGCTGCTCTCTCAGATGTGAAGACTGGCCAGAATCAGAATCAGAATCAGAATAAAGTTTATTGCCAAACACATTTACAAGTAAACAAGTAAACATACGAGGAATTTGACTTGACATTGGGCGCGCCTGATAGGCGCTTCCCAATGACGCGGCAAGCCATGGAGGCGCCTGTCAACAGGAGGGGAATAGAGGGCAAGGGTCAGGGAACAAAACAATAGGTAGAGAGAAAAAAACATAGTTAATCAAAATAACGCTCGTAAGCTCAAATAAGCTCAAGTGAGCCGAATTATGATCACCCAGAAAAAAAACCCTCAATGCACAATTAGCAGACAATGAATCACACTTAACAAACAGCAACAGTAGAGAGAACAGTGAATGTGTGTCTTTCATCAGTATAAATGGGTCAGTCTTGTGTGTGTTGGATGCAAGGGTGGCAGTTATCAGTTACTGGTGAACAGCAAAGATCTCTCTCTCAGCAGATGTTATGACTAGTGTCTGAAAGTCAGAGACACATGTCCTTGAGCATGGCAGATGGAAATTCTCTGAGTCAGACACATGGCTGTCCTTGAGAGTCAAGATACTGTTCGCCAAATGTTTATGAAGGGGAAAATCAACATTTATACTGTTGTTCATCAGGAGGACTGAATGCTGAGGGTGCAGAAAACAGGTCGAATAAGCACTGACTTCAGAGAAAAACTTTCCATTCTCTTACGGATTCAGTGCTCCAATTCCATCGTTGCCAGGCTTTGAAATCATATCCTGGAGAGCTCTTAGTGCCACCGTGATGTTTTCAATCTTCCTGTACAGTTCTCCATTAGCCGCTATCAGAGTCCTCCCCAGCTGGTCGAATTGATGAAAGAGCTTCGCAGGGTCAGCTTTTTGATAAGCTCTGTCCATCTTTTTTAATTTGCGATACACCAGGACTATCCCAAAGCCGATCAGTAGAAGTCCTGAGACCGTAGCTCCAAATAGATATATATCTTCTATATCTTCAATTGAAAGATCGCACAGACACATAAATTTCCAATTGTATGTATCTTTAATGTAACCCGCAGCAGCAGTACCTGCAGGACAGATGGGCTCCCCCGGACCCGATTTCCTCGTTGAGAAGACAGTGTCGATTGCGTTCAAAGCCCAGCTTATTAAATCCATAATTTCGTTAGGATGAATCGCCAGTAGAAGAGCCACGCAGACACAGACAATAGCAAGCTGGGATCCAGTCAGTTAGGGAAGGAGAGACAGGGAACAGGAGCAAAGAAAAAAGCGACTGCTCTCTCTGGAGGGCGGAAGTGAAAGTGGCCAACACATGGCAACACTGGTGCTGACTTCCTCCTCTGACATTTTGACTTTTTTGCTCCACCAGATCTACCACTGACCAAAGTCTATCAAAGTTTTTTTCCTTATCTGATTGGTTGTTTTTTTCCCTACAGATTTACCAGCTGAAAAACCCAAAGAAAAGCCCAAGCCCAAAGATGATGGTGTGTTTCCTTTTGACTTATTTCACTGTTATATCCTGGACCCACACATTATTCTTATTCTTAGTGCAAAATGGTTGTTTTTTTAGGTTGTCATTTCTGAGTTTACTAATATGAACTGAACAATCACTATTTTATTTTATTTTGGTACCGCTTTACAACGAGGCTGCCATAATAAAGGGTTTATAAATCGTTCATAAGTAGCATATTAATTGGATAAACACTTTATAAATCATTAATTTAAGCTGCCGAGATAAAAAGGGAAATAATGAGCTGTTTCTTGCTAAATAGCGAGCCTACACTTAACTGTTCTCTCAGACCTCAGATATCAATTTATTGAGATTGCTGTGTTTTCTCATCTTGATTTTTGCCAACAACTTATGAGCATTTACACACTGACAGAAATCCCTTGATCTTGCCAAATACTAAGCCTGCATCAACGTGTGAAATGTGTTATAGTGTATTTATAATTGCTTAATTGTGATTTCTGAAGGATATATAGCTTTATATAACTTTTTTCGTCCTCTAAATGAAGATTTTGTGGGATTTTGTTGGACGCTAGACCCTCTGTGTGATGAAGTAATATTTACTGCGAGCACAAACTTGGTAAAACCTTAACTGAGCCTATCGGAGGATGGGATTTTTAGAAGCGAGCGGTGTGTGTTTTGTATAACAAAAGCACACAGCTGGCAGGACAGCATGCCCCAGATGTTGTGCACACTGTGGTGTTGCCACTTGCTTCTGTTATAAGACTGCACCCACACAGAGAAGAGTGTGTGGCCAAGTATGAAGACTTCAGTCCTAAGACTTAAACTGAAAATAGGACTTTGGAAATATGGTGGGAGGATGTATTGGAGTCATATGAGCTTTGCTGCTGTGAAAAGTGTTTTTTTCCCTTTATTGATAACTTTGTTGTTTTGTATATGATTCATAGCTAATGCCAGTTTGCCAGATCGCTGTATAATGGATCAGTAGAAAAAGAAGATAGTCACCAGTCCAAATGAGTGTTTTGATTGACATGCTAGTCAGAGGCAGGCTGTTTGTAGTTTTAATGTGACTTCATGCAACAGCCCAGTTTCCTGGTATATTTCTGCTTCAATCCATGTGCTCCTCTGCCTCTTTCTCCTTCAGGTGGTCTCGACCTTTTCGATGCATTAGAACCAGGTAAATTATTGTCTTAATCACCATTGTTTTATTTTTCTTTAAAATTAACCATTCACACTGTTTACACTGTCTGTCTTGAATATGTCTCAGTCTTTACCCACGTAGCGTGTGTAAGGGTAGTACCTCACAGGGCTGCAACTGCGCGTGATAGGTTGGAGATTAAGAAACATGCAAAAAAAAACAAAACCTGAACTTGCAACAATTTTCACTTGTAATCACACTGAAAATATATTTGCGTTTGTCTCACAAAAATTGGATTAAGGTCACACAAACTCCCGGTGAATTTTGGGCCAAAGTTCACCTGGGGTTCACGTACATGTCATGTGAGTGTTGCAGGACATTCTCACAACATGCCAGAGACAAAATTGAGAACTTTTTTCGACAATTGTCCCGTCGCCCCTATCCTATACAGCACTCACACAGCAGATTATCTATTTTAGTTTATTATATAAACTGAAATGATTCTACAAGAATGCATGATTTGTACTCACCAGTTGGCAGGGGCTGTGCCTCTCCTCCCAATCCTTACAGTGTTGCTGAATCAAGTTCTGCATAAGATTTATCTTTACTTGTTTATTCTTGTATGCTGGATGTGGACCAGGCTAGCATGCTGAAGGCTGCTGCTGCTGCGGTCAAGCACAGTCCTGACCACTCTGCTGCTGAGAGGTACCAGGCTGCTGGAACATGCCAGGCTGCTGCCGCTGTTGGAGGGTACCACTCTGGTGCTGGAAGGCGCCAGGAAGCTGTGTGTGATATCCTCCCTGCTGCAGCTGCTTTTTGTCTTCAGTCAGTCACTTTAGTTTCATAGGTCCTGTTAGATATGAATATTATGTACATAGTTGAGTGTACCAATATGGCGGTGCCCTGGGTGTAGTGGGAGGTGACGCCCCTCCTTTCTGGTGGTGGCGTCATGGGGAGTATAAGAGGTCACGGTGGGAGACCCTTTGTCTCTTTGCTGTGGACTCTCTACCGGTTCGGAGTGACTCCTGTTTAGTTCTTATTCTATTAATAAAATACCTAAACTGTCACCTCGCCTTCTCATCATTTTACGGACGTAACAGGTCCCCATCCCCTCGCAAAGTTATCTAGCTTTTCTTGCACTTTCTGACTTGTGGATCCTAAATTGAGAAAAGTTTGAGACAGGGTCGAGATGGGTTTGAGATACCCACAATGACTCTGTGACTATTTTGGGAGAAATTTTTTGAACATGTTCAAAATTCCTGTTACTTACGAGAGGAAATTACAAACCCCTGCAAGCATTTTGAAAGATTTTGGAAACTCCTGTGAATGCCGTTCTCCAACTAGTCACGAGCTGTCGCAGCCCAGTGGGATTCTGCCTTAAGGGTAGTATCTGATGGAGTGGCGAATGCTGAGGAACGTTCACAAACACTGAGATTGTTGGGGTTTTGTCAGGATTTTTAAAAGGTTGCACAACAGTTCACCAAGAGTTTGTATGGTGGCAGACTGTTTTTTCTTGTTGCAGCAAAACTTTAAACTTCAAAATTTTCTGGCTTGCATATTAACAAGCAGTCTCACTTATTCCAAACGCATAAACACACTTCTGGCTGCACCCACAGCTCAGCGCTGCTCTCTCAGATGTGAAGACTGGCCAGAATCAGAATCAGAATCAGAATAAAGTTTATTGCCAAACACATTTACAAGTAAACAAGTAAACATACGAGGAATTTGACTTGACATTGGGCGCGCCTGATAGGCGCTTCCCAATGACGCGGCAAGCCATGGAGGCGCCTGTCAACAGGAGGGGAATAGAGGGCAAGGGTCAGGGAACAAAACAGTAGGTAGAGAGAAAAAAACATAGTTAATCAAAATAACGCTCGTAAGCTCAAATAAGCTCAAGTGAGCCGAATTATGATCACCCAGAAAAAAAACCCTCAATGCACAATTAGCAGACAATGAATCACACTTAACAAACAGCAACAGTAGAGAGAACAGTGAATGTGTGTCTTTCATCAGTATAAATGGGTCAGTCGTGTGTGTGTTGGATGCAAGGGTGGCAGTTATCAGTTACTGGTGAACAGCAAAGATCTCTCTCTCAGCAGATGTTATGACTAGTGTCTGAAAGTCAGAGACACATGTCCTTGAGCATGGCAGATGGAAATTCTCTGAGTCAGACACATGGCTTTCCTTGAGAGTCAAGATACTGTTCGCCAAATGTTTATGAAGGGGAAAATCAACATTTATACTGTTGTTCATCAGGAGGACTGAATGCTGAGGGTGCAGAAAACAGGTCGAATAAGCACTGACTTCAGAGAAAAACTTTCCATTCTCTTACGGATTCAGTGCTCCAATTCCATCGTTGCCAGGCTTTGAAATCATATCCTGGAGAGCTCTTAGCGCCACCGTGATGTTTTCAATCTTCCTGTACAGTTCTCCATTAGCCGCTATCAGAGTCCTCCCCAGCTGGTCGAATTGATGAAAGAGCTTCGCAGGGTCAGCTTTTTGATAAGCTCTGTCCATCTTTTTTAATTTGCGATACACCAGGACTATCCCAAAGCCGATCAGTAGAAGTCCTGAGACCGTAGCTCCAAATAGATATATATCTTCTATATCTTCAATTGAAAGATCGCACAGACACATAAATTTCCAATTGTATGTATCTTTAATGTAACCCGCAGCAGCAGTACCTGCAGGACAGATGGGCTCCCCCGGACCCGATTTCCTCGTTGAGAAGACAGTGTCGATTGCGTTCAAAGCCCAGCTTATTAAATCCATAATTTCGTTAGGATGAATCGCCAGTAGAAGAGCCACGCAGACACAGACAATAGCAAGCTGGGATCCAGTCAGTTAGGGAGGGAGAGACAGGGAACAGGAGCAAAGAAAAAAGCGACTGCTCTCTCTGGAGGGCGGAAGTGAAAGTGGCCAACACATGGCAACACTGGCGCTGACTTCCTCCTCTGACATTTTGACTTTTTTGCTCCACCAGATCTACCACTGACCAAAGTCTATCAAAGTTTTTTTCCTTATCTGATTGGTTGTTTTTTTCCCTACAGATTTACCAGCTGAAAAACCCAAAGAAAAGCCCAAGCCCAAAGATGATGGTGTGTTTCCTTTTGACTTATTTCACTGTTATATCCTGGACCCACACATTATTCTTATTCTTAGTGCAAAATGGTTGTTTTTTTAGGTTGTCATTTCTGAGTTTACTAATATGAACTGAACAATCACTATTTTATTTTATTTTGGTACCGCTTTACAACGAGGCTGCCATAATAAAGGGTTTATAAATCGTTCATAAGTAGCATATTAATTGGATAAACACTTTATAAATCATTAATTTAAGCTGCCGAGATAAAAAGGGAAATAATGAGCTGTTTCTTGCTAAATAGCGAGCCTACACTTAACTGTTCTCTCAGACCTCAGATATCAATTTATTGAGATTGCTGTGTTTTCTCATCTTGATTTTTGCCAACAACTTATGAGCATTTACACACTGACAGAAATCCCTTGATCTTGCCAAATACTAAGCCTGCATCAACGTGTGAAATGTCTTATAGTGTATTTATAATTGCTTAATTGTGATTTCTGAAGGATATATAGCTTTATATAACTTTTTTCGTCCTCTAAATGAAGATTTTGTGGGATTTTGTTGGACGCTAGATCCTCTGTGTGATGAAGTAATATTTACTGCGAGCACAAACTTGGTAAAACCTTAACTGAGCCTATCGGAGGATGGGATTTTTAGAAGCGAGCGGTGTGTGTTTTGTATAACAAAAGCACACAGCTGGCAGGACAGCATGCCCCAGATGTTGTGCACACTGTGGTGTTGCCACTTGCTTCTGTTATAAGACTGCACCCACACAGAGAAGAGTGTGTGGCCAAGTATGAAGACTTCAGTCCTAAGACTTAAACTGAAAATAGGACTTTGGAAATATGGTGGGAGGATGTATTGGAGTCATATGAGCTTTGCTGCTGTGAAAAGTGTTTTTTTCCCTTTATTGATAACTTTGTTGTTTTGTATATGATTCATAGCTAATGCCAGTTTGCCAGATCGCTGTATAATGGATCAGTAGAAAAAGAAGATAGTCACCAGTCCAAATGAGTGTTTTGATTGACATGCTAGTCAGAGGCAGGCTGTTTGTAGTTTTAATGTGACTTCATGCAACAGCCCAGTTTCCTGGTATATTTCTGCTTCAATCCATGTGCTCCTCTGCCTCTTTCTCCTTCAGGTGGTCTCGACCTTTTCGATGCATTAGGACCAGGCAAATTATTGTCTTAATCACCATTGTTTTATTTTTCTTTAAAATTAACCATTCACACTGTTTACACTGTCTGTCTTGAATATGTCTCAGTCTTTACCCACGTAGCGTGTGTAAGGGTAGTACCTCACAGGGCTGCAACTGCGCGTGATAGGTTGGAGATTAAGAAACATGCCAAAAAAAACCCCCAAAACCTGAACTTGCAACAATTTTCACTTGTAATTACACTGAAAACATATTTGCGTTTGTCTCACAAAAATTGGATTAAGGTCACACAAACTCCTGGTGAATTTTGGGCCAAAGTTCACCTGGGGTTCACGTACATGTCATGTGAGTGTTGCAGGACATTCTCACAACATGCCAGAGACAAAATTGAGAACTTTTTTCGACAATTGTCCCGTCGCCCCAGCTGGCAGGGGCTGTGCCTCTCCTCCCAATCCTTACAGTGTTGCTGAATCAAGTTCTGCATAAGATTTATCTTTACTTGTTTATTCTTGTATGCTGGATGTGGACCAGGCTAGCATGCTGAAGGCTGCTGCTGCTGCTGCGGTCAAGCACAGTCCTGACCACTCTGCTGCTGAGAGGTACCAGGCTGCTGGAACATGCCAGGCTGCTGCCGCTGTTGGAGGGTACCACTCTGGTGCTGGAAGGCGCCAGGAAGCTGTGTGTGATATCCTCCCTGCTGCAGCTGCTTTTTGTTTTCAGTCAGTCACACTTCAGTTTCATAGGTTCCCATCCCCTCACAACGTTATCTCGCACTTTTTGGCTCGTGGATGCTAAATTCGAGAAGAGTTTGAGACAGGGTCGAGATGGGTTTGAGATACCCACAATGACTCTGTGACTGTTTTGAGAGAAATTTTTTGAATATGTTCAAAATTCCTGCTACTTACGAGAGGAAATTACAAACCCCTACGAGCATTTTGAAAGATTTTGGAGACTTGTGAATGCTGTTCTCCACCTAGTCGCGAGCTGTCGCAGCCCAGTGATTCTGCCTTAAGGGTAGTATCTGATGGAGTGGCGAATGCTGAGGATCGTTCACAAACACTGAGATTGTTGGGGTTTTGTCAGGATTTTTAAAAGGTTGCACAACAGTTCACCAGGAGTTTGTATGGTGGCAGACTGTTTTTCTTGTCTCAGCAAAATTTTTTGGCTTGCATATTAACAAGCAGTCTCACTTATTCCAAACGCATAAACACACTTCTGGCTGCACCCACAGCTCAGCGCTGCTCTCTCAGATGTGAAGACTGGCCGACACATGGCAACACTGATGCTGACTTCCTCCTCTGACATTTTGACTTTTTTGCTCCACCAGATCTACCACTGACCAAAGTCTATCAAAATTTTTTTCCTTATCTGACTTGTTGTTTTTTTTCCCTACAGATTTCGGAGCTGGAAAACCCAAAGAATATCCCAAGCCCCAGCCCAAAGATGATGGTGTGTTTCCTTTTGACTTATTTCACTGTTATATCCTGGACCCACACATTATTCTTATTCTTAGTGCAAAATGGTTGTTTTTTTAGGTTGTCATTTCTGAGTTTACTAATATGAACTGAACAATCACTATTTTATTTTATTTTGGTACCACTTTACAACGAGGCTGCCATAATAAAGGGTTTATAAATCGTTCATAAGTAGCATATTAATTGGATAAACACTTTATAAATCATTAATTTAAGCTGCTGAGATAAAAAGGGAAATAATGAGCTGTTTCTTGCTAAATAGCGAGCCTACACTTAACTGTTCTCTCAGACCTCAGATATCAATTTATTGAGATTGCTCTGTTTTCTCATCTTGATTTTTGCCAACAACTTACTAGCATTTATGCACTGTGAAATATTTCTAGACAAAAATCTCTTGATCTTGCCAAATACTGAGCCTGCATCAACATGTGAAATGTGTTATAGTGTATTTATAATTGCTTAATTGTGATTTCTGAAGGATATATAGCTTTCTATAACTTTTTTCTTCCTCTAAAGAAAGATTTTGTGGGATTTTGTTGGTCACTAGACCCTCTGTGTGATGGAAAATTATGTGCAGAGGTAGCAACTCAGATCATTGTGTTTTATCATAAGTATTTACATTTGGTGAGTTTTTACTGAATGTGAAGAAAGTGCTTCCCCGCCTGCACTGATGTTAGAGAAGTAATATTTACTGCAAGCAAAACCTTGGTAAAATGTTAACTGAGCCTATCGGAGGATGGGATTTTTAGAAGCGAGCGGTGTGTGTTTTGTATAACAAAAGCACACAGCTGGCAGGACAGCATGCCCCAGATGTTGTGCACACTGTGGTGTTGCCACTTGCTTCTGTTATAAGACTGCACCCACACAGAGAAGAGTGTGTGGCCAAGTATGAAGACTTCAGTCCTAAGACTTAAACTGAAAATAGGACTTTGGAAATATGGTGGGAGGATGTATTGGAGTCATATGAGCTTTGCTGCTGTGAAATGTGTTTTTTCCCTTTATAGATAACTTTGTTGTTTTGTATTTGATTCATAGCTCATGTCAGTGTGCCAGATCGCTGTATAATGGATCAGTAGAAAAAGAAGATAGTCACCAGTCCAAACGAGTGTTTTGATTGACATGCTAGTCAGAGGCAGGCTGTTTGTAGTTTTAATGTGACTTCATGCAACAGCCCAGTTTCCTGTGTAACGTGAAAATGGAATATTAATAAATAATAAATATGATCAGGTATGAATTATTTAATTTATATTGATGTATTGGAATCTGAGCTCAAATCTCATTTCATATACATCAGAAAAGTTAAACACTCGTAAGGGGCACCAGCTTCTATCTTTAAGAAGCAATTTGATCTTTAATTTCACTTTATACCTGTTTGATCACTCAATAAATTAATCAATAATCAGTCTCAAAAATTTTCCGTGAATTCGATACCTGGGCTTGAAACAGACTCAGAATGAAATGAATTCCCAACAACTTCTCATTTTAAAATATTTATTAAACGAAATGATTAAAAGACATTGTAGTAATTTCATTAATAATTATAAATCAATCTTGTAAATGATAGATTAACAATGTCAATATTTTCGGAACCAGGGTTAAACTGAGAAACGAATTTCTATCAGTTTGAGTTAACAGATTATTAAAAACAACGCAAATTTATGGAGAAAGTTTGCTAATTATGAAAAAGTCCTAAATTAATCTTAAGAAAATAAAAACGGAATTTTAATGAAAAGAAGAGTTATGTTAAGGGCTTCTTAATTTGCATCTGATTAGATATACAATTATTACCGAGCCTCAGAAGTTAACTCAGCAGTGGAATTAAAGTTTTTACAGCTCACGTGCTTCTGGTGATGTTAATTCTGTCGTCCGTCTTCTTGTGGATGTTAGAGGAAATATCTGCCCGCAGATATTTCAGGGTCCACAGTTCGACCTTTAAATTCAAGTGGTCGAACGGGGCTGGATCTTGGCCGTATGACCCACAGTTGAAATGGGTTCTAGCCAGACGGTGCCGACGTTTCTTCAGAGCGATGTGGGGCAGCTGCGCGTTGATTCCTCAGCTGCACGTGACGTGGAAGGCTGCGTCTTTCTTCAAGAGGTCTTCGATAATAATTAAAAGATATCTAATCCGATTTCAAATTAGAAAAGAAACTTTCGGACTTTAGATAAAAATAGTAGTTTCTGGTAGGTGCTTGGTCAAGAAAAATATTATAAAAATAAAGTCAAGATTAAAGTTTACCTTAAAATTAAACAAACGGTGGTTTTACAGAAAGTTTAACAAAGAAAAAAAAAGTGATGAATAAAAATTGGAGTTTGACTCCGATTAAGAATTGAGCTCAAAGAAATAGGAATTCCTAGGTATTTAAGAGGAAAAGAAGGTACAAGGTTACATAAACAAATTACGAGTTATCTGCTCTGTGTTCAGAAAAGCGACATGTGGTCCTTTGTTCTTCCTTGCTGTGTGTAGACAATGGGAGCAGCCGAAAAGAGAGAATCCGGAGCAGAAAGAGGCTGGAAAAAGAGTCTCTCTCCTTTTTATAAGCTCTGTTGAGTTTCGCGGGATTCTGGCCTGACCGGAGTCTCAGCCAATGAGCATCCTTCGTGGGCGGGCTCGATGAACTTTTAGTCCAATGAACAAACAGTCTATTGTTCGGAGTCCTTTGGGGTGAAGAGTTGTCGTGCAGAGATTGGCTGTTGGAGTCACATGTGATAGAGGCGTAACTCATACATACTGGAAGTTAAAATTTCCCTTTATGTATTGAACTAAGATAACTTTAGTGATTACTATAAATTATAAGCAGTGCTTCTAAATCAACATGCAGGAATAAACATGCATATAAACATTAGCATGTATATATATATATATATATATATATATATATATATATATATATATATATATATATATACAGTATATATATATATATATATATATATATATATATATATATATATATATATATAAAATCACAGATTAATGCATTTCACACATATTTTCCACATCAAAAACATCAGAGTCCATCTGCATTTTCATAGTTCTGAAAAGAATGAAGGTTTAGAATTGAGTTTGTGATAATGTACTTTAAAGTTGTTTAAATCCAGCGTTTTCACAGTTTAAGGAAATTAGCTGAGTGTGGATCTGTTGCATGTTTTATGGGGGCAATAAAAGTGCAGCCGGACATTGGGGAAAATTCCTTAGGCTGGTTTTAACAAAAGGGGATTTCAGCTGTGGCCTGGGGGAAGAAAATCCATTTCTTTGCATTATTCCTGGATGAAACAAAAATGTCTTTAAGCAGAAAAATAATTGTTGCTGAGCCAAAGTGAGATGATGCTACACCTGGTATATTTCTGCTTCAATCCATGTGCTCCTCTGCCTCTTTCTCCTTCAGGTGGTTTCGACCTTTCCGATGCATTAAGACCAGGTAAGTTATTGTCTTAATCACCATTGTTTTATTTTTCTTTAGCATTAACCATTCACGCTGTTTACACTGTCTGTCTTGAATATGTCTCAGTCTTTACCCACGTAGCGTGTGTAAGGGTAGTACCTCACAGGGCTGCAACTTCCTCCTCTGACATTTTGACCTTTTTGCACCACCAGATCTACCATTGACCAAAGTCTATCAAATTTTTTTCCTTATCTGATTAGGTTGTTTTTTCCCCTACAGGCCAACCAGCTGATAAACCTAATCAGAAAGGTTCTGAAGTCTCTGGTATGTTGGATGAATGTTGCATCATTTAATGTCTCTGAGGTGTTATGATGGGAAATGTTTTTGACTAGACAGCATGTAGCCAAAGTTTGTGTAATTGTGTTAACAGATGACTTTGATTTAAAGGATCTGGAGGATGCTGTGAGACCAGATAAAGCTGACAGTGAATCTGTTTGAAAACAATATTTAGATAAAAGAAGCTGATTTTTACTGTGGAATAAACACATTTTTACAATAAATTATTGTACTTCATGCGTTAGATCAGGGGTGTCCAACCATGTGCCATGGAGAGCCAAGACCCTGCAGGTTTTACCTCCAACCAGTGTCTTCAACAGCAGATTTCAGTGAACTTCTTCCCACTGATTGCTGATAAGTGAAAACACCTGCTGAAGAGACTGGGTAGAAGAGAAAACCTGCAGGGTCTTGGCTCTCCATGGCACATGGTTGGACACCCCTGCGTTAGATGGTTACAAACAGGTGAGCTCACATTAGCTAAAACAGGCCAGTTACATCTAGAGATGACGGTGTGACTGTGGAGCGAAAGCTTAGATCAGTGTTTTTTAACCACGGTGTCCTGGTACATTCAGGTTTCCATGGGAAATGATCTAATTTCACTTCTTAATTGGTCCAGAAAAATGCAAACAATTTGACATTGTTATGCATGGGGCATGGTTGCCTGCAGAGCAGATTTGTTTGTTTTGTATTTTGTGTACTTTTTTAATCCCAGAGGGAAATTCAGGGCATTCACGGTACGGCACCAATCCCTTCACCATTCACACCCAGGGCCACTTTAGAGTCTCCAATTAACCTAACCTGCATGTTTTTAGCCTGTGGGAGGAAACCGGAGTACCTGGGGTAAACCCACGCAGACACAGGCAGAACATGCAAACTCCACACAGAAGGGTCACTGATGGTCAGGGGGTGGGATCGAGCCTGTGACCTTTTTACTGTGTTGCCACAATGCTAACCACTGCGCCACCAAGTTGCCCCGATGCACATCACCGCCAAATTATTTGCCTTTTTTAGACCAGTTAAGAAGAAGAAGAAGCCATCTCTGTTGTCATTTAGTCCATACAGCCAATCATGTACAGTAGAACAAAATTACATTTCTCCTATTGACAATGTTAATCACATCTAGCATCAGAGGGGTCCCTGCCATGCAAGGTGCCGCCACAAAGAACGTCTCTTTCCCCCATTCTATTATGCTGAGCACCAAGCCAGAAGGACAGTTATTGTTGAATAAAGCCCTAAAAAGGAACTGAAACCTACCTGAGCACATTACAGAGAATGGATAGCAGTTAACACGTGAAAGATTTTTATGCTTTTGTGTGTAACTGACTTTTCTTTGCCAACATCTTTTCTTTGAAAGGCAAATGTGCCCTGAAATAGTGGAGGGGAGAAAAACCACGTCTAACAGCTGAACCAGTTCTTCTTGACAGTAACATTCAGGGATTTTTATGCTTTGAGGTTCTATAAGTCACTGATGGATTTTTCTTCAGGTGGGAGAAGTTTTGATGACTCAGACTTGCTTGACGTCGGTGACTCCAACTACAAACCCGATGGGGGCCGCTCAGGAGGTAAGACACCAAGCCTTTTGACAAAAATCACACTTGAGACTTCAATCCCTTTCTTCAGCAGCCTCTCTTTATTCCTGTTTTGGCCCGTAGCTTCTGCCGCCCAATCAAAGGTCACTGAAAAACACAAGGCTTCATTCACGCTGCAGGCTGCCGTGGTTAAATATACATGGCCCAATTTGTTACAGCAGCCCACAGCCTAAAATAACATCCCAGCAGTGTTTTACAGCTCTAGACAGGGGGAAGAAATAATTCATTATCAGCATCACAAGGCACCATATCATCAGGGCACTGCTCCTTAAACCTGAGCAGTGGGTGGTGTGTATTTGGATCCTCACTCATACAGATAAGGTCAGCAATAAATATTGCAGAATAAACAATAAACTATTATTATTAACCACTATTATTCACTGCTGTGTGAGTTATTATATGAATATCAATAGGAATTTCTTGAAGATTTCTAGAGATCAGCTCATAGTTGTTGTTTTTCACCGCTCAGCGACCACTGACTTGTGTTTTTTTCATGGCCTGCTTTCCATTGTTTGTTTTGTTGTCCTTCACTACGGCTGACTCATCAAAGCCGCCCAAATGGTGTCATATGTCTCAAGAGGATGTCAAAACTATGTAAAGCCATGGCAACTATGAGTTTCTTATCTGATCCTGTTCATCACACAATCATGCATTAACTTTAAAAAAAAAAAAAAAAATCATGTTCCCATATTGTGTAAGTGGAGCTATAATATTTTATTCAAAACAGACAGTGGGAGGGGCCTTGTGGGTTCAGAGGGGGTTGGTTTGTGTGGTCTGGCCGGTCAGCCACCAAAGTGACCCCATAAGTGCGTCACATTTCATGAGAACATCGTGGAGACGATCCCTCATGGATCGTCACCTTATCGTGGTGGGGGGGTTTGCGTGCCCCAGTGATCCCAGGAGCTATGTTGTCCGGGGCAATTTGCCTCTGATAGGGTCTCCCAAGACAAACTGGTCCTGGGTGAAGGGCCAGACGAAGAACGATCCAACAGACTCTCATGATAAATTGTATATCAAGGATTCAGTGTACCCCGCCCGGTATGGGGTTACCGGGGCCCCACCCTGGAGCCAGGCCTGGGGGAGGGGCTCGAAGGCTAGCGTCTGGTGGCCGGGTTTCCACCCATGGGACCCGGCCGGGCTCAGCCCGAAGGAGTTACATGGGTCCGCCCTCCAGTAGGTTCACCACCTGCAGGAGGGATCATGGAAGTCCGGTGCTATGTGGATTAGGTGGCAGTCAAAGGCGGAGACCTTGGCGGACTGATCCCAAGCTTTCTAAACTGGCTTTTGGTACGTGGAATGTCACCTCTCTGGTGGGGAAGGAGCCTGAGCTGGTGTACGAGATTGAGCGATACCGGCTAGATATAGTCGGCCTCACCTCAACACACAGCTCCGGTTCCGGAACCAGTCTCCTGGAGAGGGGCTGGAGCTTGGCCTTTTCTGGAGTTGCCCCGGGCGAGAGGCGACAAGCAGGGGTAGGTATTCTTGTATCGCCCCACCTTGCTGCCTCTATATTGGAGTTTTCCCCGGTGGACGAAAGGGTTGCTTCCCTGCGCCTTCGGGTTGGGAAACGGGTCCTGACCATCATTTGTGCCTATGCACCAAATGATGTTTCAGAGTACCCACCCTTTTTGGAGTCTGTGACTGGGGTGCTGGAGGGTGCTCCTCCTGGAGACTCCATTGTCCTACTGGGGGACTTCAGTGCGCACGTGGGCAACGACAGTGAAACCTGGAGGGGGGTGATTGGGAGGAACGGCCTGCCCGATCTGAACCCGAGTGGTGTTCAGTTATTGGACTTCTGTGCTAACCACAGTCTGTCTATAACGAACACCATGTTCAAGCATAAGGGTGTCCATATGTGCACCTGGCACCAGGACACCCTAGGCCGCAGGTCGATGATCGATTTTGTTATCGTATCATCAGACCTGCGACCGTATGTCTTGGACACCCGAGTAAAGAGAGGTGCAGAGCTGTCAACTGATCACCACCTGGTGGTGAGTTGGATCCGATGGCAGGGGAGGAAGCCATTCAGACCTGGTAGACCCAAACGTATAGTGAGGGTGTGCTGGGAGCGTCTGGCTGAGGCCCCTGTCCGGGAGGTCTTCAACTCCCACCTCCGGAAGAACTTCAACCACATTCCGAGGGAGTCTGGAGACATGGAGTCTGAATGGGCCATGTTCTCCACCTCTGTTGTTGAAGCGGCAGCCCAGAGCTGCGGCCGCAAGGTGGTCGGTGCATCTCGTGGTGGCACCCCCCGAACCAAGTGGTGGACACCAGTGGTGAGGGGGGCCATTAAGCTGAAGAAGGAGTCCTATCAAGCTTGGTTGGCTTGTGGGACTCCCGAAGCAGCCGAGGTGTACCGGCAGGCCAAGCGGAGTGCAGCTCGGGTGGTTGCTGAAGCAAAAACCCGGGTATGGGAGGAGTTCGGTGAGGCCATGGAACAGGACTTTCGGTCGGCTTCAAAGAGATTCTGGCAAACTGTTCGGCGGCTCAGGAGGGGAAAGCAGCTCCCCGTCCACACTGTGTATCGTCGGGCGGTGGAAGGAATACTTCGAGGATCTCCTCAATCCCACTGATACGCCTTCCACAGAGGAAGCAGGGTTTGGGGACGAGGGGGATGACTCGCCTATCACAGGGGCTGAGGTCGCCAAGGTGGTTAAAAATCTCCTTGGTGGCCGGGCCCCGGGGGTGGACGAGATTCGCCCCGAGTACCTCAAGGCCCTGGATGTTGTTGGGTTGTCATGGTTGACACGCCTCTGCAACATTGCGTGGAGGTCGGGGGCAGTGCCTTTGGCATGGCAAACCGGGGTGGTGGTTCCTCTCTTCAAAAAAGGGGACCGGAGGGTGTGCTCCAACTTTAGAGGGATCACACTCCTCAGCCTCCCTGGGAAGGTCTATGCCAAGGTACTGGAGAGGAGAGTCCGGCCGTTGGTCGAACCTCGGATTCAGGAGGAGCAATGTGGTTTTCGTCCTGGCCGTGGCACATCGGACCAGCTCTTTACCCTCTCGAGAATTCTTGAGGGTTCGTGGGAGTTTGCCCAACCAGTTTACATGTGTTTTGTGGACTTGGAGAAGGCATTTGACCGCGTCCCTCGTGGATTTTTGTGGGGGGTGCTTCGGGAGTATGGGGTATCGGGCTTGTTGTTACGAGCTATTCGGTCTCTGTACGACCGTTGTGAGAGTTTAGTTCGCATTGCCAACACTCGGTCGGAGTCATTCCCAGTGAGAGTTGGACTCCGCCAGGGCTGCCCTTTGTCACCGGTCCTGTTCATAATTTTTATGGACAGGATTTCTAGGCGCAGCCAGGGAATGGAGGGTGTCATGCTTGGTGACCACAGGATCTCATCTCTGTTGTTTGCAGATGATGTTGTCCTGTTGGCTTCATCCAGCAATGACCTACAGCTCTTGCTGGGACGGTTTGCCGCTGAGTGTGAAGCGGCTGGGATGAGAATCAGCACCTCCAAGTCCGAGTCCATGGTCCTCAGCCGGAAAAAGGTGGATTGTCCTCTCCGGGTTGGGGACAGGCTCCTGCCCCAAGTGGAGGAGTTTAAGTATCTTGGGGTCTTGTTCACGAGTGAGGGGAAAATGGAGCGAGAGATCGACAGACGGATTGGAGCAGCATCTGCAGTGATGCGGACGTTGTACCGGTCTGTTGTGGTGAAGAGGGAGCTTAGTTCTAAGGCAAAGCTGTCGATTTACCAGTCAATCTACGTTCCTACTCTCACCTATGGTCACGAGCTTTGGGTAATGACCGAAAGAACGAGATCGCGGATACAAGCGGCTGAAATGAGCTTTCTCCGTAGGATTGCTGGACTCACCCTCAGAGATAGGGTGAGGAGCTCAGTCATCCGGGAGAGGCTCAGAGTAGAACCGCTGCTCCTCCACATTGAAAGGAGTCAGTTGAGGTGGTATGGGCATCTGATTAGGATGCCTCCTGGACGCCTCCCACTTGAGGTGTTTCAGGCACGTCCCACTGGGAGGAGACCCCGGGGCAGACCCAGGACTCGGTGGAGAGACTATGTCTCCCAGCTAGTCTGGGAACGCCTTGGTATCCCCTCTGAGGAGCTGGAGCAGGTGGCTGGGGAGAGGGAAGTCTGGGCTTCTCTGCTTGAACTGCTGCCTCTGCAACCCGGACCTCCGGAAAAGCGGTAGAAGATGGATGGATGGATCGTGGAGACGTGTTGTGGCGCGCCAGCGAACATGGGATGCCAAACGCACTGGGAGAAGTGCATTGGAAGCTTTTAGTTTTTGTTGTTCAAAATATTATTTATTAAAGAGCTCATTAAAAATGTTGTTTCACAAGTTTTAGCCAAGTAGCTAATGCACAGTACCATTCCTCCAAAGAGCTGATTTTTGTTTCACATATATTTAGTCTTCCTTTTTTTCGTTTTAAGTATTAATTTTCAAAGCGGTTTAGCGGTTTGTCTTTATAGCCTGTGCTTCCGAATGAACAGATAAAACTTGTTAACCGTAGTGTGTTCATGTTGAGTTGTCGTACAGTACGTCTGGCCTTGAAGACTAAAACACAGCTACATGTTAATGCTGCTCGTGAGCTTCCTCTGCATGTGAATGTGCTGCTTGAGCTCCGGAGAGTCCTCGGCCAAATAAATGCTAAGAACAAGTCTAATAACCAAATAAACAAACTACCACACTATGAAAAATTTAAATTGATGATGGTCAGCATTCAAACCAATGCCATAATGCTGTGAAAAATGACGATTCCTGTTTTTGTTTTAGTTTTTTTTGCTAGCATTGTGTTATACACACATCAGAACTGCAGTATGGTGATAATTTTACCAGTGCAGGTTACTCTCTGATTTTCACATTTTATGTATTTACTTAATTACTATTTGTTTACATTCAAAAACAGTAAGGGATATTTTTGGATAAACTAGAATTGCACTCAACAGAGATGCAGACCCACACCCTCAAGTCCTACCCTAATTGGGGTGGAAATCAATGGTAAATTCTAAGTATCTCGCTCCTTACTGTAATGGGAATGTCCAGATTAACTAGAATCAGAGCCTACCAATCTTCTGTGTCAAAGGCAGGGTGAAGGTTATTTCATATTAGGATGTTGTATGACATTATACCTTACAGTTGAAACCAGAAGTTTACATACACTGTATAAAAACACACAACCTTTTTTCCCCAACTGGTGTAGCATACGTCATATGCCGTACTGCAGCCAAGTCACGACAGTGTGACATCAGTACCATAAAGTGAACACAACAACACAGTTCAGTAACATGGGAGTTTGAGTGCAATAATGTCATTGTCCGTGAGTTATTGGACATAACACTGGCAACAAGGATGGAGACTCACCTCTGCCTCCGTTTTTCACCCTGCCCGGTGAGCCGCCGATACCATGGTCCCACTGGCAGGAGACTTTTGAGACGTTCATAGCTGCTAACAACCAGGCCAAAGCTAGCAATGCCAGGCTAAAGGCTATGCTAATTTGGACTCTTGGACCCGCAGAGACATATGAGGACTGTGTCGCATTATTGGCTGGATATTTCGCTGCTCCATAGAGCATAATAGTCTGGCGGATCATCTTTCACCAGCACCGACAGTGGACAGGTGAGTCTGTCCAGCAGTGCATCACTGACCTCCGCTGCTTGCCTAGCTCCTGTAGATTCCGCCACTTGGAAGATGAAATGATTCAGGACCAGCTGGCAGAGCACATGACAAATTCAAGGCTACGGGAGAAGCTGCTGATGGCGCCCGATGACCTGCCATTGTCGAGGGCAGTGGAAATAGCATCCTAGCTGGAGGTGGCTGCCCTGTTTGCATCGCAGCTAACAGCCCCCCAATCCGCTCTCCTCACACTTAGTTCCACTGTCACAGACCGTAGCTCCAGCTGCTCAGCTCTCTGACCCCACGTCCCCTCACAACAGCCCTGAGGTAAACATCGCGGGATGGCAAGGCACCACAGCACACCGGCCCTGCGGTAACTGCGGCTCTTCCTCCCACCCCACATGCACACCTGCCTGCCCAGCCACAGGACATAGGTGCCATTGCTGCAGGGCTGCACGGTGGTGCAGTGGTTAGCACTGTGGCAGCACAGTTTTACCCTCGGCCGGGGGATCGCGGGGACCGTGAGATCGTGGGTTCGATCCCTGCCCCCGGTCAACAGTGATCTGTGTGGAGTTTGCATGTTCTCCCCGTGTCTGCGTGGGTTTACTCCGGGATTTCTCCGGTTTCCTCCCACATGCCAAAAACATGCAGGTTAGGGAGTTAAGGGGCGCTTGCGCACGCAGCGACCGGCAGCTGGTGGTTTGTCACCAGACTGCAAAACAAATCTACCTACGGGTACAAAATAAGTAATAAAAAAAAATTGCTGTGGTAAGCTCAACCACTTCTCCAGAGTGTGCCGCTCTGCCCCTGCCCCTGTAAACCCATTGCCTCGCTTGCCTAGTCAGTCCAGCCCGACCACCATCCACTCTGTGGGCTCCTGCCACAAGCCATTCAAGTGGTGCACGGTGGAGCTGGATGGTGTGTGTTTGCCGCTGCTGCTGGACACTGCTGCCTCGAGGCCCCTGCTAAATGAGTCCACAGTTAGGAGGCTTTCCCCCTACAAATGGCAGGCGCAGAGGACTATGGACACGCTACGATCGGCATGGTGGGCACTGTCACTTTCTCAGTGCGCTATGGCTCCAGGATTCTCACTACATTTACGTTCCAAGTGACCCGTCATGGTGCCAGTCTCCTGGTTTCGACTTATTTTGCGACCTGGGCTTTTCTATCGCAGACGACATGGGTTCCACCATATTGACTGTGGCCACACCCTGGCAACACCACTGGCTATTGCTCTTCGCGGGCCTGGGCTGTGTCACTGCCTTCAACCACCAGCCGCTCATCGACCCTGCTGTGTTCCATGTTATCCAGCACCTTCACCGGCTGCCCCTTGCCCTATGAGATGATGTTCCAACTGAGCTGTAGAAACTCCTGGACATGAGTGTCATCATGCGGGTCAATGCATCTCCCTGGATCTCCAACCTGGTGGTGGTGAAGAAAAAGTCAGGTGGTCTGCGGCCCTGTGTTGACCTTAGGATGGTGAACAAAGCAGTGATCCCTGAAAAATACCCACTGTTCAAGGTGGAGGAGTTAGCTGCTACATTCCACGGCGCCAGAATTTTCTCCAAACTCGACCTTTGCCAGAACTACCTGCAGGTCCCTCTACACCCAGACAGCCATGACCTCATGGCCTTCGTGACCCAAATGGGAGTCTTCTGTTATACCCGCATGCCCTTTGGCCTCAGCTCTGCCCCTAGCTGCTTTCAAAAGATCATGGCTACCGTCTTCGCTGACGTCCTGGGTGTGGTGGTGTACCTGGACGACATTGTGGTGCACGGCGTGACAACATCCCTATATGACGACCGTCTCTCCAGGGTGTTGGACGTACTTGCCAGCCACAGCCTCATGTTAAACAGAGAGAAGGGCATCTTTGCAGCAGCTGCCATCGAGTTGGTGGTGTTTCACTTGACTGCCGATGGCCTGAGCCCACTACACTCAAATGTTGATGCCGTGTTACACCTGTCTGAGTCCTCGTGTCACGCACAGCTCTCTTCTTTCCTGGGGATGATGGCCTTTTTTCTGCACTTCCTTTCCCACTATTCCGAGACCACAGCACCACTGTACACCATCCTGAAACAGGACGTGTCCTGGTCTTGGATTCCTGCATGCTCTTCCACCGTCTGCCAGCTAACTCACCTCCCCGCCAGTGCTTGCCCACTTTGACCTGCAGAGCCCCACATTTGTAACCTGTGACACCTCCAGTGCTGCCATCGGGGCTGTTCTGTCTCAACTTCAACAGGGGACTGAGCGCTCGGTGGCGTTTGCTTTAAAGTCGCTTATTTCAGCTTAACAAAAGTACTTGGTCGGGGAGAGGGAAACGCTAGCCTGCATCTGGGCATGTGAACGTTGGCACATGTACCTGTATGGGTACCCAACTCTGTGCCTGCATTCAGGAGGGCTGAATGCAGAGTGGCAGAGGAGCAACACCTTATGAAGTAGCGATTCGATAAGAACCATCGGGTGGAACGCCCTTCACTCACGGTGTCCAACTGAGTCCAGATTCGTCGACCCAGTCACTCACATAAGGTGCGTTCTGTCTGGCCAGTGCCAATGCAGATTACTGCTCAGCTAGGACCAGCCACCTAACGGGTAGGGCAAAGGGGTGAATTGGGAGGCACCCTTAATCAGCTCAAACTTTTCCTGTTTTAGGTCATTTAGGATTACTAAAATTATTATCATTTTTTTTTTTTTTTAGAATTTTTTTAGAGAATTTTTTATTATTTTCTTCAAAGTCAGAAGTTTACATAATGATTACTATGCCTTCAACCAATTTTGGAAAGCCCAGGTGATCATGTCATGAGTTTGGAAGCTTCTGATAGTTTAACTGACAATATTTGAGTTAATTGGAGGCACACCTGTGGATGTATTTTAAGGCACACCTCAAACACACTGCTTACTTGTGTGACTTCATGGGAAAATCAAAAGAAATCAACCAAGATATCAGAAAGAGAGTTGTGGACCTAACCAAGTCTGGTTCATTCTTGCCTGAAGGTGCCACGCTCATCTTTTCAGACAATTACAGCTGGGAAAATAAATATTGGAACACGTCAACATTTTTCTCATTAAATATATTTTTGATGGAGCCATTAACCTCAGATCTTCACCAGATATCAGTAACAACCCAAGTAATCCATACATACAAAGAAATCAAGGCAACTGTGTTCACAAAATAAGTTATATTTAATAAAATGGAATGACACAGTGAATAAGTATTGAACACGCTTGGTGAAATTCATTTAATATTTAGTAGAAAAGCCTTTGTTGGTAATAACAGCTTCCTGATGCCTCCTGTATGGAGAAACTAGGTGCAGGCATTGCTCAGGAGTAGTTTTAGCCTGTTTTTCCACACAGACTGTCTTCAAATCTTGAAGGTTCCCTGGGTGTCTTAAGTTTATTCCATAGATTTTCAATTAGATTCAGGTCAGGTCACTGACGGGGCCATTCTAGTAGCTTTATTTTCCTTCTCTGGAGCCAGTTGACAGTTTCCTTGGCTATGTATTTGGGATCATTGTCTTGCTAAAATGTCCACCCTTGTCTTGACTGGCTGCACGGTGGCGCAGTGGTGGCTGCACGGTGGCGCAGTGGTTAGCACTGCGGCAGCACAGTTTTCCCTTGGCCGGGGGATTGTGGGGATCGTGGGATCGTGGGTTCGATCCCAGCCCCCGACCAACAGTGATCTGTGTGGAGTTTGCATGTTCTCCCCGTGTTGCGTGGGTTTACTCCGGGATTTCTCCGGTTTCCTCCCACATGCCAAAAACATGCATGTTAGGTTAATTGGCTGTTCTAAATTGTCCCTAGATATCTGTTTCCTATAGGCCCTTAGAATAGAGGGTTAGTATTAATGAAAGCGCTTTGAGTGGTCTTTGTGACTAGAAAAGCGCTATATAAGTGCAGGTTAGTTAGTTAGTTAGTTAGTTAGACTTTAGCATTTTGGCAGATGGCAACAGATTCTTATGAAGGATATCTCTATACATTTGTCATTCATCTTTCCTTCAATTATATAAAGTCTGCCTGTACCATGTGCTGAAAAACACCCCCACACCATGATGCTCTGTTGGTATAGTGTTTTGGGGCTGTTGTGCAGTGCCATTTCTCCTCCAAACATGCTGTGTGTTGTGGCATCCTAAAAGTTCAATTTTAGTTTCATCTGATCAGACTATATTCTTCCAGTATTTTACTAGCTTGCCCAAATGTTTTGCAGCAAACTTTAAATGAGCTTCAACATGCTTTTTCTTCAGCAATGGAGTCTTGCGAAGTGAGTGGGCATAGAGCCCATGTCGGTTGAGTGCATTACTTATTGTTTTCTTTGAAACAGCAGTACCTGCTAACTCCAGGTCTTTCTGGAGCTCTCCACGAATGGTCTTTGGCTGTTGGATAACTTTTCTGATAATTCTTTTGACTCCTCTGTCAGAAATCCTGCGAGGAGCTCCTGGTTGTGGCCGGTTTATGGTAAAATGATGTTCTTTTCACTTCCGAATGATAGCTCCAACAGTGCTCACTGGAACATTCAGAAGTTTAGAAATGCACCTGTAACCAATGCCGTCATTGTTTTGCAACAATAAGGTTACATAAGGTCTAAAGAGAGTTCTTTGCTTCTACCCATCAGGAGTTCTTTGTGGTGTGTCAATCTGATATTCACAGACCTTTTTTAAAGGCTATCAGTCAGGACTTAATCAGCTGAAATTAATTTGCACTGATGGGGATGGGATGGCTTCCTAAATTCTGATAGATTTCAGTTGGTTTCTTGGCTTTCTATGCCTTTTTGCACCTCTTTTTCTTCATGTGTTCAATATTTATTCCCTGTGTCATACCACTTTATTAAATATAACTTGTTTTGTGAACACAGTTTGTTGTGCCCATAATTACTGAAGTCACGAGCAGGGCGGAAGGCAGTTTATATTATTTATTATTAACTCACAAAGAATACACCAGTCACACAGCAGTGGGTTACAGTGCTCAAGGTCCAGGCGTCTATGATGAAAGAGGACTACCCCTTCTGCCCCTGGCCTTTTATACCCCACCCAGCGTCACCACCGGAAGTGTGGTTCGCCAGCCCCTCTAATCCCCAGTAAATCCCAGGCCTCCATATTACTACTGATTTATAGATGTAACATTTACCCCCCATTCAAAAAAAAGCAGTCACACAATTAGCCCACTCAACTTTATAACCTGACTCACGCACTAACAGGGGAAAACAACATCTACAAAAATAAACAAATAATATATCCAATCGTACAACCAAGGCTTGGGGCTGGGTAGACTACCGGCGCCCCCTACACGGCCAAGCGGATTATTCTGTTGCTTTCCTCATCAGTCCAGAATGTAAAACAGGCCGTGTTTCTAATAAAAGTAAATGACCCCAGAACTAGCAATAAACACACCTAAATACAATGAATTCTAAGCAATGAACACATGTAACCTTCACCAAACCTAACTCTACTGGCGGTCTCCCACCCCAACACACCCACACATGAGTACACACCAAAACCACAGTGTTGAGGTAATCAATTTAGCATTATACATTTTCACATTAACACACACCAGGTCGAGCCTCAGAGCACCTATCACCCTAATTCTGTCACCCTAATTCTAATTAATATCTCAATGTATGTTAACTATCATAAACCGATACTCCTCAGAAAAAAAAAAAAATCAAAACCAAATCTGGTAATTTTGTGTCTTCCCTTTCATATTCATTTATATATATATATATATATACTGTATATATATATATATATATATACACACACACACACACACACACACACATATATATACAGTGATCCCTCACTTATCGTGGTTAATGGGTTCCAGAACCGACCGCGAAAAGTGAAAAACCGCGAAGTAGCGTCACACCTAATGACGTCACCCATAAATAATACGTACGTTCATTCTCTCACTCTCTCTCTCATATGATACGTGTGTGTGTGTGTGTAAGTGTACATACATACGTAGATGTAAATAAAGTGTACATAAACATGTTTTTAGAACTCTTTTATTCTTATAACAAGATACGTAACTCAAGATGAAGATGATTTACTGCACAGGTTAATGAGAGCTTTACTGCTCCTCAGGTGACGCCTCATCGTCAGGTGCTAGAGGCGCAGGATCGTCGAGGGCAGCTTCCGATAGAGCTGGAGAAGCTGCAGGAGGCGGCGTAGTGGCTCGACGGGAAGAATATTTCGCACAAAAAGGCACAAGAGAACAGCGAAAAGTTCCACGCGGCGAGACTAAGCAACACGAGCGATAAAGAACAATGAATGCGGTCTTCCTTCGCTGGGTATGGGCGCTCGGCAGGGAGAGAAGCTGGGTAAAACGTCTCGGCCAATCAGCTTGCGAGATTCCCGAGCCGAGCCAACACGAGAACAGCGAACAGAGAGGTGGATTTTGAGTTGTGCGGGTTCTCCGTGTTGATACCTGATGTTCTAATGTAGTCTCCCTGCCTTCTGCTAGCGCCCGCCCATTTTTTCTCAATTTTGAATTTTTGATGAATATTTTTGAAAAATCTGCGATGCACTGAGGGCGCGAAAGGTGAGGCGCGAAGTAGCGAGGGATCACTGTATATATATATATATATATATATATATATATATATATATATATATATATATATATATATATATACAGTATATATACAGTACAGTATATATACACACACACACACACACATACATATACGTATAGTGATTCCATATACAGCCAGTTAAACACTCAATTCAATTTATCAAATACAAATGGAGCGGCACGGTGGCGGAGTGGTTAGCACTGCGGCAGCACAGCAACTCACCCTTGGCCGGGGGATCCTGGGTTCGATCCCAGCCGCCAACCAACAGTGATCTGTGTGGAGTTTGCATGTTCTCCCCGTGTCTGCGTGGATTTACTCTGGGATTTCTCCGGTTTCCTCCCACATGCCAAAAACATGCAAGTTAGGTTAATTGGCATCAAACTGGGGATTCTAAATTGTCCTTAGCTATGACTGTGAGAGTGAATGGTTGTCTGTCTCTCTGTGTTGGCCCTGTGATGGACTGGCGATCTGTCCAGGGTGTACCCTGCCTCTCGCCCAAAGATACTGGGATAGGCTCCAGCCCCCTCGTGACCCAAAAAGGATTAAGCCAAAGAAGATGAATGAATGAATGAAAAATACAAATGGAGCACAACCCAGCAGCATTAATTTAAATACAGCCTGATCTGTAAAGCGAACACTGAACATTTCCTTTAAACAAACAACTCACAGTCAGGTCCCACAACTCGTGGAATGCCCCCCCTCAGACATAGACATCGACATGACATAGGCATCGCTGCTCTCAGTGAGACGTGTTGGGCAGATGAAGGCCAGCTGAAGGAGGTAGGAGGTGGCTATACCTTCTTTTCGAAAGGAAAGCCATCAGGAGAGAGAAGAACACATGGTGTTCAATTCAATTCAATTCAATTCAACTTTATTTATATAGCGCCATTTCACAACAACAGTCATCTCATAGCACTATCAACTGTAGGGAGGACCCCCACAGTTGCAGAAAGACCCCAGCAATCAGGCGATCCCCTGTGAGCAAGCACTTGGCGACGGTGGAGAGGAAAAACTCCCTTTTAACAGGAAGAAACCTCCAGCAGAACCAGGCTCAGGGAGGGGCAGTCATCTGCTGCGACTGGCTGGGGGGTGAGGGGACAGAGAAGAAGAAAAGAACAGACATGTAGAGAGCAAACAGCACGATGGGGACTCAATCTATGGGAGAGAACAAACAAATGTTAATGACCAGCAAAAAAAAAAAAAAATATTTCATAGAGAGTGAGGAAAGGAGTGAGGCCCAGTGCATTACTGGAGGTCCCCCGGCTGACTAAACCTATTAGCAGCATAACTAAGGGAGGGTTCAGAAACACATGATCCCTCCCTAATTGTAGGCTATATCAAAAAGGTAGGTTTTAGCCCTATTCTTAAAAACAGAGATCGAGTCTGACTCCCGAATCCAGATTGGCAGCTGATTCCACAGGAGAGGAGCTTGATAACTGAAGGCTCTGCCTCCCATTGTACTTTTGGAGATTCTAGGTATTACAAGTAAACCTGCATTTTGGGAGCGTAGTGCTCTGTTAGGATGATACGGTAGTATCAGATCTTTTAAATAAAAAGGAGCCTGATTGTTTAGAGCTTTGTAAGTAAGAAGAAGGATTTTAAACTTAATTCTAAACTCTATGGGAAGCCAATGAAGGGAGGCCAGAACCGGAGAGATATGATCTCTCTTTCTAGTACCTGTTAAAACTCTTGCTGCAGCATTTTGGATCAGCTGAAGACTTTTTAAAGATGTTTTAAGACAGCCTGATAATAAAGAATTACAATAATCTAATCTCGAGCTAACAAAAGCGTGGATCAGCTTCTCAGCATCACTCTGAGACAAGATGCTCCTAATCTTGGCAATATTACGCAAATGATAGAAGGCAGTCTTAGAAACAAATTTAATATGTGAATTGAAGGACAAATCCTGATCAAAAATAACTCCAAGGTTCCTCACAGAGCTATTAAGAGAAAGAGTAACTGCATCCAAACTGAAAGTTTGATTTGGAAAGGAATTTCTAAGGTTTTTTGGACCAACAAGAATGACTTCAGTCTTATCTGAATTTAATAGCAGGAAATTACAAGTCATCCAAACTTTGATTTCCTTAAGACAGGCTTCTAACTTGGCTAATTGATTAGTATCATCTGGCTTCATTGACAGGTATAATTGTGTGTCATCTGCATAACAGTGAAAATGTATACAGTGCTTTCTAATAATGTTGCCTAACGGAAGCATATATAAACTAAAAAGAGTAGGGCCAAGCACAGATCCCTGTGGAACTCCATGACTAAGCTTTGAGCTGAGAGAAAACTCATCATTTACATGAACAAACTGGAACCTATCAGATAAATAAGATCTAAACCACTGCAACGAAGTTCCATTAAGTCCAACATAGTGTTCTAATCTATCAAGTAGAATATTATGATCAATAGTATCAAAAGCTGCACTAAGGTCTAAAAGGACAAGTACAGAAACTAGTCCATTATCAGATGCAATGAGGAGGTCGTTAGTGACCTTCGCTAAGGCTGTTTCAGTGCTATGATGGATTCTAAACCCAGATTGAAACTCCTCAAATAAACCATTTCCCTGCAGGTGGTCAAATAATTGCGTAGCAACAACTCTTTCTAAGATTTTTGAAATGAAAGGGAGATTAGGGATTGGTCTATAGTTAGCTAAAGCTCCTGGATCTAGCGTTGGCTTTTTGAGTAAGGGTTTAATTACAGCCTTGTTTTTGGTTTAATTACAGCCAGTTTTTGTTGGCTTTGCCATCAAAAACGAACTTGTTAACCAACTGTCACAGCTACCCACTGGCATCAATGAACGTCTCATGACCCTTCGTGTCCAGCTCAGGGGTAATCAGTATGCCACCATCATCAGTGCATATGGTCCTACATTTGTTGATGAGGACGAACACAAGGAGCGTTTCTACTGGGACCTGGATGCCATCCTCACTGCCACGCCCAAACAGGATAAGCTGATTCTACCAGCCTAACCTAACAGCTTATCGCAGGCTTAAAGCTGAGGTGCAAAGGAAATTACATCACCTCAAGAACTCATGGTGGCAGGCAAGGGCCCAAGAGATCCAACACCTTGCTGACAAGCACAACATGAGAGGCTTCTTTCAAGCAACGAAGGCCATCTATGAACCAGGGTGTTGTGACTATGCTTCCTTCTCACCGTCACCCACTCAGTCTCTTCACTGCTGAGGAGGACTGGAGGACCGCTAGCAGGCCACCCTATGCTAGGGTGCTCCACTGTAGCTAAGGGGCGTCCGTCATTATTAACTGGCGCAGACAGTGTTTCAATGCAGCGGAGCCGGGATTCCAAAGCAGACAACCTGTGGCTAATCCGAAGCTAACAAAAACACTGATGAAAGGTGAACAGAAGGCTAAAGAGGGTGATTAGGTGACACTGAGGTCGCACACAGGTGCAAGAGGCTTGATAAACAGAAGTGAGAGCTAACGGTAGATGGAGAAAAGTGATTAAAATACAATTAAAGGCAAAAATCCTCAGGAGAATGAGGAGAGCTAACCACAGAGCAAACCACACAGACAGCCAGCAACATAGGAAGATACAATACGTTACCACAGGAAGCCGCCAAGATGGTTCCACTCTCTTCAAGGATGATGTCACTATCAAGCAAAGATGGAAGGAACATTTTGAGACACTCCTGAAACGTGAATCAGAGGTATCAGATACTACCATTGAGTCCATCCCTCAGCACCCTGTCAGAGAACCACTTGCTGACCTGCCAACACCTGAAGAGGTCTGTCTTGCAATCAGTCAGATCAAAAACAGCAAGGCACCTGGACCAGATGGTACCCCTGCTGAGATCTTTAAAGTAGGTGGGTCACTGATTGTGCAGAAGCTTTACCAGCTCTTTCTTAAGGTCTGGGAATATGAGGACCTGCCTGCTGAGCTCAGAAATGCTAACATTGTGACCATCTTCAAGAAAGGGGATAAGTCCGTATGTGGGAATTACCATGGTATCTCCCTTCTATCAGTTGCGGGGAAGATCCTTGCCTGCATCCTCCTCAACCGCCTCCTTCTTCTTGCTGAGGATGTACTCCCAGAGTCTCAGTGTGGCTTTAGACCATCTCGTGGCACAATTGACATGATTTTTGCAGCACGACAAATCCAGGAAAAGTGCAGAGAGCAACATCAGAATTTTTTCATAGCATTCATTGACCTATCCAAGGCTTTTGACTTTGTCAATCGTGAAGCCCTGTGGAAGGTACTCTCAAGGTTTGGCTGTCCATCAAAGTTCATCAGAGTACTGAGATTGCTTCATGATGGGATGACTCGGAGTCAGATTCATTTGCTATCCGCACTGGTGTTAAGCAGGGCTGCTTAGTGGCTCCAACCCTTTTTTTCTATCTTTGTCTCTGTGATCTTGAGCCTTGTACACGACCGCCTTCCCCCTGGTGTTGAGATTGAATACCGAATGGATGGTTCCATTTTCAACCTGGGACGCCTTCGCTCCAAATCCAAGGTTACCAGAACTGCCTTTTCTAAGCTACAGTATGCTGATGACTGTGCCATCCTCTCACATACTGAGGAAACTCTACAAGCTACTCTGAATTTGTTCTCCAGTGCCTACCACAACTTGGGCCTCTCCCTCAACATTGGGAAGATCAAAGTGCTTTTCCAGCCTGCCCCAGGGGTGAGTTATCCATCCTCCTCCCCACAAATCACTATCAATGGGGAGACACTGGAGACTGTCCAATATTTTCCCTATCTCAGTAGCCATCTCTCTCAATCAGCGAACCTTGACGTTGAGATCCAGCACAGGGCACAGTGTGCCAGTGCATCCTTTGGAAGACTGCTTCACCGAGTGTTTGCAAATCGAGTCTTGCAGAATGAAACCAAGGTCTTGGTGTATAATGCTGTGGTTGTGCCCACACTCCTCTATGGGTGTGAGACATGAATAACTTACCGTTACCATCTGAAAAGCTTTGAGAGCTTCCATCAACACTGCCTACGGAGGATACTGCACATTAGATGGGATGACTATCGCACAAATGCTGATGTGTTGTCTGTAGCCCAGTCCACCCGTATTGAAGCACAGATCATGAAACACCAACTTTGTTGGGCTGGCCACTGTGTGCGCATGGATGACACCCGTATACCAAAGCAGGTGTTCTTTTCCCAACTGTGTCATGGCAAACGAACCCAAGGTGGCCAGAGAAAGAGCTACAAAGATACACTAAAAGCATACCTCCAGAAAGGTGGCATTAATCCAGCAGACTGCGAAGCACTGGCTGAGGAGAGGTCAGCATGGCGCCTTGCTGTGCATCATGCCATCTGTCTTTGAGGAGGCTCGTCTCAAGAAGGAGGCCGAGGAGCGATGGAGGAGGAAGGAGAGAGCACAACACCCTGGACAAGCGACCCCCCCCCCCCATCAAACAACAACTACCTGTCACATCTGTGGAAGGGAGTGCAGGGCTCAAATTGGTCTCATTAGTCATCTAAGAACTCATACCGCCTCTTGAAACATTAAGCCTTTTTCTTTTGTTTTGTTTTCTTTCTTTCTTTCTTTCTGTATCCACCTTAGGTAGACACCATCCTCAGTGATATGAGGGATTGCCTATTATTATATATATACATATAGTCATTCCATATACAGCCAATTAAAGACTCAATTCAGTTTATCAAATACAAACGGAGCACAACCCAGCAGCGTTAACTTAAATACAGTGTTAACTTAAATACAGCCTGACCTGTAAAGCGAACACTGAACATTTCCTTTAAACAAACAACTCACAGTCAGGTCCCTCAACTCGTAGAATGGCTCCCCCCAGGATTACCATCCCGTGGTTCCCAGCCAGAGCGTCGCCACCTTTTAGTCTCTGGGGACGGGCTGCGTCGTCTGTTCTCCATCGTCACCCGATGCAGCTCGCTGGGATGCCTCCACATTCCGTCCGACAGGCCCAAGTAGCCGTCATTCCGGGTGGCCTTCACTTGCAGCCGCCCCGAGTCATCATACAGTCCACGACGTCTATGCGATCCCCTCAAATGAGCTTCTACCCTAGGGCAAACCATATCACCAACCACCAGGGGAGCTCTAACAAGTCTCTCCAGATCCCTCCGCCATGGAGGGGCTTCCCATTTGGACCCGGTATCCTTCCCACTCCGGCCCAAAGCCCTTTTCGATGGCCATTTTCTGGTGCATTTCAAACGCGCTTCTGTTGGTCTAACGCCGGTGCTGTTCAGCACTGATGTCTCGGTCCCACCTGCCAACCCGGGGGCCCCGCCATGCCACCCAGCTCCCACACCCAGGGTAACTTGGGCTCTGGCACCGGGTCCATCCCGGGGAGGCACCCCATGATGGTCTTCCTCACTGTCTTCTACCAGTTCGGGTCAATCAGCGTCCCAAACCACATCATCGTCCACCTCCGGCAGGAATCGGTTCCACAAACCTTCACCCGACCACTCCTCTCTGGTGTCACTGGCGATGGAAAAGCCCAAGCCGTAGAACATGTCGCACCCCATAATGTTGGATCCTGTGGCAGTCACCAGTACCTGGACAACCGCCATGCTCCTCGACTTATAACATGCCATCACCTCAGTGTACCCCAATACGGCAATCCTACTTCAGCCATAGCCGTAAAATGGGGCCGCCGTCTTCTGGATGCGGTACCGGGGGAAGAAGCTCTTCACCGTCCACAGATTTAAAATTGAATCCACTGCACCCGTATCCACCAGCATCAATACCTCGACTCTGTCCAGAGATACCATGCAATAGATATGGCCACCTGACTCAGGCACAACCGTATGCACGACAGTGGGAATCTTCGTGGAGGAGCCCCCTCCATTTCTACATTCCCCACGCTCAAAGTTCTTGCAGGCTCGTGCGAGATGGTGTAGCAGGCCACATTTCCCACCACACTTTCCTTTCGCCGGACACTCTCTGGACTTATATCTGTGTCTAGTGGATCCACAGCCGTAACATCTTGGCGTTTCAGGGGTAGACCATATTCTGATGACGGAGGTGTACTCCCCTTCCTCCTGAACGTCATCTTCACCTACAGGGTCCGCTGTCAGCACCTTTAGCCGAGGTTCATTTGATGATGAGGATGACTCTCCGCTGAGGTCCCTCGCTATAGTCTCAGCCGCCTCAAACTGCTGGACAATGTCAATGGCGGTGGTCAATGTCAGTTCACCCGAATGGGTCAGGAGGCACAACCGGACAGCTAAGCACCTCACATGCTCTGCCAGCTGGTCTCGAATCATTTGGTCCTGTAGAGCTCTGAAGTTACATTCCGCTGCCAGCTGACACAGGTCTGCCACAAACCTCTTCACCGGCTCTCCTGGCCGCTGGTGGCGCTGTCAAAACTGGATACGACGGACGATGATGTTGTCCGGCGCACGAAAGTATCGCGCCAATAGCTCTACAACCTCCTCAAAAGTTTCAGCTGCGCCTAATGTTTCCAGGATCCTTTGCCCTTCCATGCCCAAATTATGGACTAAAATTGCTCTTGCTCTCAATTTCTTCAACTGACCGAGGTTGAGGGCCACCAGGTAGTTGCTAAATGCCTCAAACCACCCAGCCCACGACACGGGAGGCTTGCCAGGGGCCTCCAGAAATGGCCGAAAACTTGTTGCAGCATGCTCCATAGCTGCGTTCTCCTTGTCGCCAAATGTTGTGTCCATAATTACTGAAGTGACGAGCAGGGCGGAAGGCAGTTTATATCTTTTATTATTAACTCACAAACAATACACCAGTCACACTGCAGTGGGCTACAGCGCTCAAGGTCCAGGCATCTACGACGAAAGAGGACTACCCCTTCCGCCCCTGACCTTTTATACCCTGGCCAGCGTCACCACCGTAAGTGTGGTTTGCCAGCCCCTCTAATTCCCGGTAAATCCCAGGCCGTCATATTACTAGTGATTTACGGATGTAACACAGTTGACTTGATTTATTTGTATGTATGGATTACTTTTGTTGTTACTGATGTCTGGTGAAAATCTCAGGTCAATGGTTCCAATAGAAATATGTTTAATGAGAAAAATGTTGACATGTTCAAAACTTATTTTCCCCGCTGTATATGTAAGAATAAACATTATGGGAATGCCCAGCCATCATACCACTCAGCAAGGAAGAAGCTATTACTCCAAAAACAACATAACAATGCCAGATTACAATTTGCAAATGCACACATGGAAAAAGACCTTAATTTATGGAGGCATGTTCTGTGGTCTGATAAAACTAAAATTGAACTGTTTGGCCATAATGACCATTGTCACATTTGGAGGAAAAAAAGGGGAAGCTTGCAAGCCTGAGAACACTGTCCTGACTGTGAAGTACGGAGGTGGCAGCATCATGTTGTGGGGGCATTTTGCTGCAGGAAGGACTGGTGCACGTCACAAAATAGATGGCATCATTAGGAAAGAACATTATGTGGAAATATTGAAGCAATATCTCAAGATATCAGCCAGGAAAGCATGGGCACAAATCGGTCTTCCAAAAGTACAATGACCCCTAAGCATACTGTCAAATTAGTTACAAAGTGGCTTAGGGACCGCAAAGTGTTTTGGAGTGGCCATCACAAACCCCTGATCACAATTCCACAGAAAGTTTGTGGACAGAGCTGAACAGACGTGGGTGAGCAAGGTGACCTACAAACCTGACTCAGTTACAAAAGTTCTGTCAGGAGGAATGGGTCAAAATTCCAGCAAACTAGTGTGAGGGGCTTGTAGAAGGATACCCGAAAACATTTCTTCCAAGTCTTACAGTTTAAAGGCAATGCTACCAAATACTAAGGAAATGTATGTAAACTTCTAACTTTGGAGAAAGTAAAAATTTCCCTAAAATAAAAAAAAAATCTAAAATAATAATAATAATAGTAATAATAATTTTGGTAATCCTAACTGACCTAAAACAGGAAAAATTTAGTCTGATTTTAATGCCAGACAGTGACAAAAAAAAGGTTATGTCTTTTTATACAGTGTATGTAAACTTCTGGTTTCAACTGTATATTCAAATTCTGCCATCACTGAAACTGATAATAAAGGCACCATAAAGCAAGTTTGTGACCTAGTGACCCAATTTCAGACCCTATTGATCCTCAAAGCCAAGTGGGGGAGGAAGTTTTCTCTCTCCTCTACTGGTAAGATGTAGCCCAGTACAACCTGTCGCATTAAGGGAGGAGGTGTGTCCCCCTTGGGCTGGGCCCAAATGTGTGGCACACAGGCCCACCGGCGCATGGACACGCCCTGGTGCCACACAAAACAACCCCCAGCTATGGGCAAATAGCACCACTGCCTTGTGGTCGTCACGGGAGTGACAAAGGCTAAGGGAGACAACCCCTACAGAAAATCCGGAGTGGAGCCCCAAAGGCGGTTGGTCTTCGCGTAGCGGGACCTCCCGGCAACTCCTGTAGCCAAGTTGGTACAAACTGTATCGGCTAGTCCCTTCCATTGGACACTACCAACAAGGCCGAGAAGGAGGATCTGTCAACTGGGCATCTCAGTTTCTCCACAACTTCGCCCTGGCCTGTGCCCTGGAGAGGTCACTCCAGTGCCGCCTTCTGCGGCAGCTCAAAACGGGGAGACGCAGTTACTGGTTAAAAGTCCAAAGCAAATTGGCGTAAGCTCGGGCGCCTAGGGCTGTCTCCCGACGGTGGGAGGGATCGTCATGTCCCACTGGCCAGCTACCGCCTGCCTTTAGCTGGGCAGCCCCCAGTCAGTAAGGTGCTGGCCCGTCACGGTCCGCTTACTTCAAAGGGTGCTTGAAGTGTAGGCCAAAAGCTGAATCACGGACTGTAATCACTGCACCAGCTAATATCAAGAAACCAAAGCCGCCAGCGCTGAGTCTGGCAACCTGGAACGTCAGAACAATGTGTCTTGGCCTCTCTGACGACCTCCAGCAAATCAACGACGCCAGGAAAACTGCTATCATCGACCGCGAGCTGAAGAGGCTCAATATTGATATTGCAGCACTGCAAGAGACGCGACTCCCAGGCAACGGCAGCTTGAAGGAGAAGAACTATACGTTTTTCTGGCAGGGACAGGAGCCTGACGAGCATCGCCTGTATGGTGTTGGATTCGCTGTTCGAAACTCCCTTCTGTCCTCTATTGAACCGCCGTCTTCAGACACTCCACGAGTCCTCTCTCTCCATCTCATAACCTCCTCTGGACCAGCTAATATCCTTAGCGCCTATGCTCCGACGCTCTGCTCTTCAACTGAGATGAAAGATGCATTCTACGAGGCACTCGAAACCAGGATCCAGCAGATCCCTGCCAAGGAGCACCTGTTTCTGCTCGGTGACTTTAACGCACGGATAGGGGCAGATCATGACTCCTGGCCCCGCTGCATTGGCCGCTTCGGCATCGGCAAGCTCAACGAGAACGGTCAACGCCTTCTTGAACTCTGCTCCTTTCATGACCTCTGTCTGACCAACACATTCTTCTCCACCAAGCCCTGTCACCGTGTGTCCTGGAGACATCCAGGGTCTCGCCACTGGCATCAGCTGGACTTCGTCATCACCAGGAGATCCCTGCTGAACCGAGTGCTGGTCACGCGCAGTTTCCACAGCGCTGACTGTGACACCGACCATTCCTTGGTCGCCACTAAGGTACGTCTCTGCCTCAGACGTGTCAACCGCTCCAAGCAGAAACCCCGACCCCGCATCAACACAGCTATGATTACAGTACCTGAACTGCGGGAACGCTATGCTAAAGTCATAAATGAAGCCCTGGCGGACTGTCCCACCGACTGTGCTTCTGCAAGGTGGAACCACATCCGTGAGGATGAGTTTGAGACCGCCATAGGTACCTTTGGGAAAAAGGTGGGGAAGAGTGCGGATTGGTTTGAAGCTGGAGCTGCTGAGATGGAACCTGCAATCGCTGCCAAACGTGCAGCCCTAATTGCCCACAAGAAGGAGCCCTCTGTGCAGACGCTTGCTACACTGCGCGCTGCGCGGAACAATGCACAAAAGATTGCAAGACGATGTGCCAACGACTACTGGCTTAACCTCTGCCAGGACATACAGCTTTCTGCAGATCAAGGAAATGTGCGCAAAATGTACGAAGGCATGAAGAAGGCTTTCGGTCCCAGTGTCATCAAGACCGCCCCACTTAAATCAGCTGCAGGAGATGTCATCAAGGATTGTGATAAACAAATGGAGAGATGGGCTGAGCACTACCAAGAGCTCTACTCGAGAGTAACCACCGTCTCGAACACGGCCCTTGAGAACACCCCTCTACTGTCAGTCATGGATGAGCTTGACGCTCCACCCACCATCGAGGAGCTCAGCAAGGCGATAGACTCCATCTCAAACGGAAAGGCTCCAGGCAGTGACAACATCCCCCCTGAAATTGTCCAAACCGCAAAGGAGAGCTCGCTCTTGAAACACCTCCATGAGCTCCTGCTGCAGTGCTGGGAGGAAAGGGCTGTGCCCCAAGATATGCGTGATGTCAAAATCATCACTCTCTACAAGAACAAGGGGGAGTGGAGTGATTGTAACAACTATCGTGGTATCTCACTCCTAAGCATAGTTGGCAAAGCCTTTGCCCGTGTCGTCCTCAACAGACTACAACTACTTGCCGAACGTGTGTATCCAGAGGCGCAGTGTGGATTCAGAGCAACCAGGTCAACCATAGATATGGTCTTCTCTATGAGGCAGCTGCAAGAAAAGTGGCGGGAGCAGAGACAACCCCTCTTTTTGGCCTTTATCGATCTGACCAAGGCTTTTGACTTGGTCAGCAGGGATGGACTGTTTGCCCTCCTCCAACGAATTGGATGTCCCCCCAAGCTTTTGAGCATGATCAAGCCGTTCCACCAGGACATGAACGGCATTGTCCAGTTTGATAGATTATCCTCAGACCCTTTCCCGATCAAGAACGGTGTGAAGCAGGGTTGTGTTCTGGCTCCTACCCTATTTGGCATCTTTTTCTCCCTGCTTCTGTGCTATGCCTTCCGGGACTCTGAAGACGGTGTCTTTCTCCACACCAGGAGCGACGGAGGCCTCTTCAACATGGCGCGCCTCAGATCAAAGACCAAGGTGCGGAGCGTTCTAATCAGGGAGCTGCTCTTTGCTGATGATGCTGGTCTTGTTGCCCACACCGTGGAAGCGCTCCAGAGTCTCATCAACTGCTTTGCTCATGCCTGCTCTGAGTTTGGCCTCACCATCAGCCTTAAAAAGACCGAGGTTATGGGCCAGGATGTCAGCAGTGCTCCCAGTATCAACATCGGCGACCACACACTTGCGGTGGTGGACAAGTTCACCTACCTCGGGTCGATCATCTCCAGCAATCTCTCCCTAGACGCCGAACTGAACGCCCGTATCGGCAAGGCATCGACGGTGATGGCCCATCTGGCGAAGCGAGTCTGGGACAACTCTATGCTAACCACCAACACCAAGATAAGAGTCTACATGGCCTGCGTACTGAGTACTCTTCTATACGGCAGTGAAGCATGGACCCTCTACTCCTGCCAGGAACGCCGGCTGAACGCCTTCCACCAACGCTGCCTTCGCAGACTACTGCACATCATTTGGCAGGACCGTGTCTCCAACATCGACGTCCTGGCCAGAGCAGATGTGCCCAGTATGTTTGCCATCCTGACAAAGAGACGCTTGCGATGGCTTGGTCACGTCAACCGAATGGAGGATGGCCGCATCCCCAAAGACTTACTGTATGGGGAGCTGGCTACTGGAACTCGATCAAAGGGACGCCCAACTCTCAGATTCAAGGATGTTTGCAAGCGTGACCTCAAGGCTGGAGGCTTCAACCCCTCCGACCTGGAGTCAGCCGCCTCCGTCCACTCCAACTGGCGGACCATCACCCAGGATGTCATCCGAACAGCAGAGGAGAGAAGAGACACTCGCTGGGGGGAGAAGAGACTCCGTAGACAGAGGAGACTGTTGAGACCCCCACTACACTGTGAAGAATTTTTCTGCAGCGGCTGCGGCAGGACCTGCAGATCCCGTATCGGCCTCTACAGCCATGCCCGACGGTGCAGCTCCCTTAATGATGACCCAAGGCACAAAACCCCCCCATGATCTTTTGAGATCGATGGAGCCAATGATCCTCAAAGCCAAGGTCAAGATCATTTGACATTTGTTATGTACCCAAGACATTGTTCTAACATGTGCACAAATGTCTTGCCCTTAGCTCTAATAATGTCACTATTGGTCAAAATCAATTTTGACCTTGTGTGACCCTGTGACCTTGAGACCTAAAATAGCAACACATGCTAAGCCTGAGGTTCACTCATATACCAAGTTTGGTGGCCCTAGCTTCATTCTTTCACAAGTTACAGTCCAGACAGGCAAAGGGACAAACGGACAGACGGAGGAAACCGCCTTACCCACGCCTCGACAATTTCAAAGATGAAAACTCTTTTGTAACAGTTTTCTTATGTTGATAATACACTATGGTCTTGAAATAGATTTTAAAAATATACAAACCACATAAATTAACAAGAAAATCAGTTTTAATATTTGTAAATTATGCATTTGACTTTTTTTTTTCCACAATATCTTTATTGAACCTTTTTTTTTTTAACAAACATGATACAAACAATCAAACACTAACACTAAAGTACTACAAAAAAAGAAAAAAATGCACTAAAAACACCAACAACCACCAACAAAATCAAGTCTTTAACAATGCTCCTCTGTTTAGTCTAGACAATCCAATACATAAGTATACATATTATGTTCACCAGTTTGGAATTTACAAGGTCCACACACATCATTCACCTTCTTCTTCAAGAGTTATGTTTAAATTTTTTACATAATCAATAAAAGGTCTCCATATATTCTCAAACACAATTTCCTTTGATTTCAGTATATATGTTATTCTTTCTAATGGAAGGTTTGTTAACATCTGTCTTAACCACTGAGTCACATCTGGTCTATGAGTCTTTTTCCATAATAGTGCAATACATTTTTTGGCATTAAGCAAACTGAGGTCTATGAATGTTCTTTCACTTTTATTAAAATTATGCTTTTCTGGGTACAGACCCAACAAAAACAGTTTAGGATTCAATATGATTTGTTTTGAGATTATTTTTTCAATTGTTACCCTCACCTCTTCCCAAAACATTCTTATTAATCTACATTCCCATAAACAATGAAATAGGGTTCCTTTACTTTCCATGCATTTTGTGCATGTATCTGGTATGTTTTTGTTATATCTATTTAACTCCTCCGGTGTAACATACATCCGCATTAACCATTTGAAATGTATCAATTTAAGGCGTGCATTTATTGATTTGGTTTGAGCTTCTGTACAAGCCAATTCCCATTGTTCCTCTGAAATTTCAATTTGCAGATCTTCTTTCCAGTAGTTTAATCTTTTCAGTGAATTTTCACTTGAAGATAGTGTCAATGAGTTATAAAACTCTGAAATAATACCCTTTCTTTTACTATCTTTCATCATCATTTTTTCCAAGGATGAATAAATAGGTCGAGTGAGAGCTTTATTTTGATTTGATCGAATAAAGTTTCTAAGTTGAAGATATTTAAAAAAATGTGTTCTATTGAGATTAAATTTGATCCTCAGCTCTTCAAAAGACATTATGTTGTCTGCACATGGCAAATATAAATCCTGAATCTTTTGTATCCCTTTTAAATTCCATACTTTAAATACAGCGTCCGCTCTCCCTGGTTTAAAATATTGATTACCCCATATTGGACTAAATTGTGACAATAACTGTGGTTCTTTTAAATAGTTTTTAGCTTCACACCATATTTTGATCATATGCTTTACAAATGGATTTTTAACTTGTTTTTGTAATTTTTTTGCCGAATCTGAGTATATGAATATGGGAAGAGGTAAAGGTAAATTGTATGATTCCATTTCAGTCCAGTGAGGGAGATCATTTGATGAAAAATAATATGTCATAGACCTCAGTTGTGCCGACCAATAATACAACATAAAATTTGGACATTTCAGACCTCCACGATCAAATGGTAAATATAATAAAGACAAACGTAATCTAGCCCTCCTGTTGTTCCATATAAATTCCACTAACTTTTTTTTTTATTCTTGAGAATAGATCTAAAGGTGGTGATAAGGGAATGTATTGAAATAAATAAAGTATTTTAGGTAAAATATTACTTTTAAGTATATTGATTCTCCCGATCATCGACATTGGTAGTGACATCCATCTCTGAGTTAACTCATTGATATCTGACATTAAGGCTTCATAGTTGACACTGGCGACTGATTCTAGCTTAGGCATAATTTGGATTCCTAAATATTTAAACTGATTTACAACATTGAATTGATTTACCTCAGGGGCTGGGTAATTTCTCTGGGTCTCATTTAGCATTAATATTGAAGATTTAGTTTTATTTATTTTATATCCTGATATTTCCCCAAAATTCTTTATTAAATTCAACAAGGTTGGAATTGATTTTTTTAGATTCGACATAAACAAAATTATATCATCGGTGTACAGGGAGATTTTATGTTCTGTTGGTCCAACTTTAATTCCATATATTTGTGAATGTAAACGTATCGCTATCGCTAAAGGTTCAATTGCCATAGTAAACAGTAAAGGTGAAAGTGGACAGCCTTGTCGACATCCTCTATTGATTTTTATTGGTTTTGAAATATTGTTATTTGTTAGGATTTCTGCTGTAGCATTATTGTATATTATTTGAACCCATTTTATGAAATTATTTCCAAGTCCAAACCTTTGTAGGACTTCAAAAAGAAAGGGCCATTCAACTCTATCAAAGGCCTTTTCGGCGTCCAATGATAGGAGAGCTGTATCCGGTGCTTCTTTATTAAAATAAATAATATTAAATAGTCTTCTTACATTATGGAAGCCTTGTCTACCCTTTATAAAGCCATTCTGATCTCGATTAATAATATTTGGTAAAATTTCTTGTATTCGTCTTGCTAAAATTTTACAGATTATCTTAAGGTCGGCGTTTAATAAGCTTATTGGTCTCATATTTTCACATTTATTAGAGGGCTTACCTGGTTTTGGCAGCAGTATAATTAAGGCATTATTTATGTATGATGGTAAATTATTATTTTGAAATGCTTCTAAAACCATTTCCAAAAAAGGTTTTATTAATTTATTCTTAAATTTTTTATAAAGGTCAACTGGAAGACCATCTGGTCCTGCACTTTTTCCTGATTTCATATTATCAATGGCTAGCCCAACTTCTTCTTGACTAATTTTAGACTCCAATATCTCCCTGTTTTCATTTGGAATACACGGTATAGATAGTTCGTTCAAAAACCCATTTAGTTTTGTTAAATCAGGTTCATTTTTGGTATCATATAATTTTTCATAGTAATCTCTAAAGGCTCTATTAATTTCTAAAGGATCTATAACTACCTGTCCGTTACTTATAATACTGGCAATTGGTGTTTTAATTTCCAATTGTTTAATCTGCCATGCTAATAATTTTCCTGATTTTTCACCTTGTTCATAAAAAGATTGTTTCAATCTTAGAAGACTCGAGGCAGCTCTATTCGCTGATTTTTTGTCGTATTCAGCTCTCAAAATCAGTAATTCATTCTCCAACCTTAGGTCACTTCCTGCATACACTTTTTCCTGAAGACTTTTTATTTTATGTTCCAATTTAGCTCTCTCCTCTCGAGTCTTCTTAGATTTTGATCCTGTATAACTAATAATATGTCCCCTAATAAAAGCTTTGAAAGCCTCCCACTTTACACATGCTGATGTTTGTGTAGTATTGATGTCAAAGAACTCGTCTATCTGTTTTTCTATATACTTGACAAATTCCTCATCCTGAAGCCATTTATGCTGAAATTGCCATCTACCTGATTCCTTTGTCAATTTTTTATCTACATATATTAGACAACAGGGTGCATGATCAGAGATCACGATGTTATCATAAAAGCAGTTTTGAATCTTGGACCTTAATTCTGTGGAAATCAAAAAATAATCAATACGTGAGAATGTCTTGTAGGTACTGGAATAACAAGAATAGGCTTTAACTTGTGGTTTCATTTCTCTCCATATATCTAACAACCTCAATTCTTTCATAAAATGATTAATAGTCATCCTACATCCAGTGTGCGTACAATCCAGTCCTGTTGATCTATCCACACCTGGATTCAATGTACAATTAAAATCCCCTGCTATTATATGTTGCCCTGTAAGTGATGATAAGATGAGAAATAAATTAGCAAAGAACTTCTGATCATCTATATTGGGACCATATAAGTTCACAAGATTTATATTTTCTAATAGCAAAGAACCTTGAATGATTACATATCTTCCAAATTTGTCTCCAATTACATTTTTCACTTGAAAAGGAACTGATTTATGTATGAGAGTCATAACTCCCCTGGCTCGGGATGAAAATGAAGAGGTGAATACACTTCCCTGCCATCTACTCCTAATTCTTTTAACATCCTCCTCTATCAGATGAGTTTCTTGTAAAAACACAATTCTTGAACCCATGTCCTTTATTTTATTCATAACTTGTTTAAGTTTTTTTAAATTTTGTAGACCTCTGCAATTCCATGAAGTTAAATTAAGATTAACACTTTGGTCCATGATCAATAGAGAGTTTGGGATTACCTTGCAGTGTAAACATGCTCATACAGAGAAGCAAAAACATGAGTGGTTGAACATTCATCCTACAAACTACACACAAACAAATTTCCCCTTCCCACACTTGTGGCAAACCCCCCAAAATCAAAAGAAAAATTCTGTCTCCCGATATAGCCATCGACCGTTCCACACCCACGGGGAACAGCCTAAGCCACTCCTTCTTCATCCTCCCAATCACCCTAACTCTACTGCTTTTAATGACGTAACATTAACTCTCCTCTGTAGTTTTCCAACTTAACTCCAAAATTTTTAACAACTTTGTACATCATAGTTTTTTTTTGTTTGTTTGTTTTGTTTTTGTTTTGTTTTTTTAATATATAATACAATCTATATTTTGTAACCTTACTATTTACTTCAAGTCAGTCAGATGCCTGTGCAAATGCTTAATTATTCTACCTTATATTTTGTTCATGCTTAGCTCCCACCAGTCTCTTCTTCTTTGATCTTCTTGATGAACTCCTGCGCCTCCTCTGGGGTCTTGAAGATGTGGGTTCTGCCCTCATACGTGGTCAGCAGTCTCGCAGGATAGATCACACCATGACGAATCCCAAGGTTGCGCAGCTCCTCACGTACGGGATCAAACTGCTTCCTCAATTGCTGGATTCCTGTGGCCAAATCTGGGTAGAACCGCACCTGCTGGTCCTGGTGTTTAATCTCCCCCTTAGCTCGTGCAGCGTTGAAGATCTTCATCCTGTCTCTGTTGCTAAGAAACTTCATAATTAAGGTCCTCGGCGGTCCCTTATCTCTCCGTGGGCCAATACGATGTGCTTTTTCCAGAACCACTGCTGATTGCAACTCCTCGCTGCCCAGCACCTCCGGAATCCACTTTTCCAGAAAGGAACATACGTCCCGACCTTCTGATTCCTCTGGAAGACCCACCAGCCTCAAATTATTCTGTCTCGACCGAGATTCCAAATCCAAAATATTATCTTCCAGAGATTTATTTTTTTTTTCCAAAGTGCGCACCTTTAATTGAAGACGGGTGACGTCATCTTCAGCACTAGCGAGACGGAGCTCCATCTGCGCCGTTCGTTCTACACAGTCACCCAATTCCTTTCTTATTCCTTCCAACGCTGTCATAATCCCATCAAATCTAGAGGAAAAGTCCGCTCTCATTGAACTCATGGCAGCCATCAGCGCATCTGCGCCATTCCCCGCAGATATCGCACCGTTGCCAACCTCCTCCGCCATATATGGAGTTTTGTTTGCTGCGTCACAGACCTGAAAGTCCGTTAATTTGGACTGTTTCGGCGGCTCGCTTTTTCCTTTTCCTAGTTTTCCAGCCTTAGGCTTCGCCGACATATCCTCGCCCAAATGCTGGGATACGTTCTGTCCCAAATGAGAGAGTTATTTGCCGATTTTTTTTCTCCAGGAGCAGAGCAGAGCGAGACACGTCCGTCCTACGTGGCAGCCATAACCGGAAGTCCCGCATTTGACTTTTTAATATATCTTTATGAAATTTTATTTAAAAAGGCCCAGCATCTCCCCCACCATTCTTGTGTAACTGTCTACCCTAACAAACAGCAAAAAGGAAAGCCTTGCATAGATGCATCCATCCATCCATCAATCCATCTTCTTCCGCTTAATCCTTTTCGGGTCGCGGGGGTGCTGGAGCCTATCCCAGCATCTTTGGGTAAGAGGCAGGGTACACCCTGGACAGATTGCCAGTCCATCGTAGGGCCAACACAGAGAGACAGACAACCATTCACTCTCACAGTCATACCTAAGGACAATTTAGAATCCCCAGTTTGATGCCAATTAACCTATCTTGCATGTTTTTGGCATGTGGGAGGAAACCGGAGAAATCCCGGCGTAAACCCACGCAGACACGGGGAGAACTTGCAAACTCCACACAGATCACTGTTGGTCGGGGGCTGGGATCAAACCCAGGATCCCCCGGCCAAGGGTGAGTTGCTGTGGTGCCGCAGTGCTAACCACTCTGCCGCCACGCTGCCCCTGGATAGATGCAGTTATAATCATTTCAGTAAACCACAAATATACTGGGGACACTGAAAGTAACAATTTCCAGTTTGTGATAATCATTTTGGGACAGTCTGGTCCTAATGTGCATAAACAGCTTGTTATACATGTGGGATAAAATGAATATTCTAAATTAAGTGTGAATATAGTCAAAATTAAAAATTTCTTTAAAAACAAACACGAATGAACATTGCTTTTTTTGGCATTGTAAGGGAATGAAATATTTTCTATTTTTGTCTTATGTGCTTGTTTGTTGGTTTTGTCTTACAGTATGTTGTACTGTAACAAGAATGTTTTTTTTTCTTTTAGTGCTAAATCACTTGAATAAAACTAGAGATTTGATTTAAGTTTTGTTGGCTAGACATACAGTACCAGTCAAAAGTTTGGACACACCTACACATTCATTTTCTATGGGGTAGATGTGTCCAAACTTTTGACTGGTACTGTAGATTCTTGTCATGTTTTCTCTAGGGGGTGAAAAAAGCTGGAAAACATTTCAAAACATCTAGAGTGCCATCTTAACTGTCAGGTTATGTTTACAGTCAAAGACATTGTTGGTGGGACACAGACTGGGGAAGATTTGGTCTGTGAGTCAGTGTACTGTTGTGTACTGGAAGATATTAGTTCTCCTACCTAAGAAAAAAAGAGAAATCAAAAGCCACTACCCCTCTGCTATAATTAGAAGCACATGCTTGTTTTTCAGATGAGTTTCTGCATGGTGGTATTCATGAAGCAGCAGCTACACTGCCTCAGTAATAACTGCAAAGACTTTTTCTCATGAATGCATGAAAAACAAACTGTCTGGTTCCCATTAGTGGTACATTAGTAACAGAATAGGAACAACTATCCAGAGTTTCATCACTGCCTATCCTTATGTTCTTCTGCCTTTCAATAGAAGATAAGCAAGAAAATGGCCAACTTAACATTTTGTAACTCTCTTCTTTTGAATCCAGGAGGAGGCATGGATCCTAACAGAGCTTCTCATGGTACGTGTGTCTGTTTGCTCCTCCGTGCTTTATTCCACCAGTGTTACGTATTTGTGCTGTGCGGTTTTACAGACTGCAGCTGCACTGTCTTGCTATGGTAAAATTCAGTTAAAGCCTTGGGAAGGGCATATTCTGTGTCGCGATCAGACAGAGCCACTCCTGAAAGAATCTCCATCCAGTCGCTAAACTGGTCTGACTTCCTTATTTTGTAGCCGCAGTGTAAAACTGAAAGAATGAACAGCCTGAGCTAACATGGTCAAATGTGACCAGCTTGCAAGTAGTTAACTATTCCAGACAATTTTGAATCATAAATGTATTTCATTCATCAGATGAAAGATGAATGAAATACATTTGGTTACTGGCTCTGAATTCTGTAGTACAGTATAAACGCTTTAACGTTTTCTCACACCGATTCACATTTTGGACTAATCATATTTATATCTCTTACAGGTGATAGTGGTGGTGATGCTGGACAGGCTCAAGGTAAATCCCATTTTTTTCTTCTAAACGTCCTTTTCCGTCACGTGTGCGCGCCGTTCTTTCTGTGCACTCTAAACGCTAGCAACACTAACAAAAACAGAGAGCTGTGCTATGAAGCAGATTCAGCAAATTCAGACTTTTTTGGCTAGTAATGCTCAGAACCTGACCCAGACCAGATGATGCATCCAGCAGCAGTTACCATGGTGGTCTGACAGGTAAAGAGAGCCAACTTTTTTCGCTGTATCGGGCTCTCACTCTGTCTTTGTAGCACACCTCTCTGTCCTCTGTCAGAGGTTCCTTAGGGAAGCCAAGCAAGCCTTGCTGCATAAAAACTAAAAAGATGCAACAACAATAACTCATCCTACCTCCTCGAACAGAAAGTACTGACTGTGCTTAGCGCATCCTTGAACAGATATGTTGGTCACATCTGGAATGTTACAGAAAAAAAATCAAAGATGAGATTCTGGTCTGAACTCACTTCCTGTCGTTGTGTGGGTGGTGTTCTAATGTCATTGTGGGCATTTTATTATTTCCTGTCAGATTGAGTTTTTGTTGAGCATTTCCTGTTTTACTCCTTAGAGGAAGTTGTGCTGTCTGCTTCTGTTTTACCTTGTGATTCAGCTGATCCAAGGTTTTTATTTTAGTCTTTGTCTGCTGTGGATGCTGATTTGTTGTAGCTCTTTTGTCTGTTGGCTGTATAACAGACCCCAGGTGTATCATGTTGACATACAAATTATCAGTTTGAGACTTGATAAACCTAAGTTTCTCTCATTTCACTCAATGCTAGTAGCTGTTTATTGTAAAGAACCATTTTTCACATGGGTACCCCTGGTCTGGCTCTCTGGCTTAAACCCTGCTACGATTGTGTGTCGTTGCAGATCCAGACCTTCCATGAGGCCAAATCCTGAAGCTACTAAATGCTAACATGCCAGAGGAGTTCTATATGTGGATGTCCAACATAAAGCAAACCTTAACACCTCTGTTAGAGAGGGTCATGGATCTGCTGCAAGCTTTGCCATGAGGTTGATGTTCTGGTTGTTGTACATTGAGCAGTGGTGTATCGTTGGCTTCGACATCCGGGTGACACTGATGGAAAATGTTTTACAGTCAGTTGTGATGAGAGGGAGGCCATGTTTTCTTTGGTGCCAACCCCAACGGTACATGTACGTCACTCTGATGTCGGCCCGGTGTATCAAGTTTACATTGGGAATACATCTTATACACTGACAAGACATCAGCTAGACGTTGGCATTCGGTCAGAGATCTACAAGTTTAAACTTTTGGCTACTCCATTTCAGGGTCGCCACAGCACATTATCATCTGATATCGCGATGGTCCACATATTTGATTTGGCAGGGATTTTATATGGTCTTTGGTATGACTTGGTCATAAACCCACAACTTTCTGGCCGTGGGACGGATGTTCTAACACTAATCATAATTAGAAGTGGTGTTTCTCTCCTTGAATACCAAAACAGTTGGAATCTTAAAGATCTGATCTGACTAAATAAAGGCCGTGATTAACATTTAACTGCAGAATAGTGGAGTGGTGGCCTTGTGGTAGAACATCCACCCCCCCAGCCGGAAGGGCATCACGTGTAAAATCCTTGCCAAATCAAATATGCGAATCATCATGATATGCTGTGGTGACCCCAAAAGGGAGCAGCTGGAAGAACATGTGGCTGCTGCTGCTATAACTGTGATGCATTATTTGATGGTCGCTGACGACGTCTTGCCAGTGTGAAAATGACCTCTATAAGATGTATTCTCAATGTAAACTTGCCGACATTAGCGTGATGTCTATGTGCTACTGAGAAGAGGAGCACTTTGTTAGTGTCCTTCTTTCATCTTGTTACACCTGTGTGTTCTTTGGAATATTTAATCTGGGATTCTGGGCCTTGTTTACAGTTCAAACAAAAAGACAAAATAAAAGCTGATATCTCTGGATGTTTGAGATGTTTTGGGGTTAGATTAGGATTGTTTTTATCTTTACTTTATATATTTATGTTTGTAACCTGTAAAGAATTAAATGTTTGTATGAGGTACATTCACGAACCTGTAAAATTCAATTGCAAAAATCTGATTTAAACTGTACCAATCTCCCCTTCAAAGCTTCTGGATCTGTCAGTGTGGCTTTCTACTTCTACAGTGGAAGTCCTCCATTAGCAGTGTGTGGTTTGTGGTCACGGACCATCCTGCTCCCTCTGCACCCAAACCAAATGTTGATTAGTGTTGGGTGGTTGTTCCGTGGGTGGCGTTGTAACTCCATGTAACATTTTGGGGGTTGTGTCCAGATAAAGCCCATGGTTCCACAACTTGACCACCAAACAAGTCCTTCAACTGATACGTAAAAGATTATTGTATGTTCCTTACCTCAGAATTAAGCCCATATGTACCATCTTCAGTGCATCTAGTCCTGTCACAACTGCTGCCTCAAACCTGACTGAAGGTGGGAGGGGGATGGTTCATGGCTCTGGAGCTCGAGTTTAGTACTCTGTCTTGACTTATCGTCACTGATGTCTCTGTTTATTGATACTCACTTCCTGTTTGATAATTAACTTTTTTATGCATTAAATACATATTTTTAGGTTGTTAATGTTGGGAAAATGGGTAAGAATAAGAAATAAATATATTTGGGTTAAGTTTGGGGAAATGGTTAGGGACAAGTTTAGGACAAGGTGATGAACTAGTTAACACAAATTGCACCTGTAACCTGCCACCATGCTTCTTTATGTGATTATTTCCACATCCACTAGAGGTCACTCAGTATCAAAATCATACATGCAGTTGAAGACACTACCTGCTGATGAAAATGCTCATATAGTCTGTTTTCACATGAAAAGAGTCATCGTGCAGGGGAACCATCCTTCCTGGGAATGACGTAAACATAGAATCACAGTTTCTAGGAAAAATGTGAATTTCTAAAATATGGTAGCAGCTCACAATATCTTAAGGTGATGATCCTGAAAAAAAGATTGGCTGACCATAAAACCAGCCAGTTTGAAGCTTGATTGTATAGTTACTGATATGAGGGAGAAGGGGTGTGTGTCAAAAGTTCATAGTGGTCAAATCTGACTAAATGTGGTTTATTTTTCAACATAGTCTTCCCTTCGGTCCACACACTTCTTCCATCGGTGTTGCTGCGCTTGGATCCCTGGTGTTGAAAAATAAACCACATTTGGTCAAATTTGACCATTATGAACTTTTCACACACCCCCATAGCTGAAGACAAGATGAGATTAAAAAAAAATTGTTTGGCAAATCATCTGCCCAGTATGCAAGCAGGCATGCTCCTGTTAATTCTTAAAGTTACAATTTTCAACCTTTTGTACTGTTTGGCATCAGACTGTACCTTACAACTGAAATATGGAAGTAAAAAAAAAATGAAATGTGTTGTGGTGGTTGGTTTGGTTTCACTGTTGATGCGGTTTTAGGAGATCTGGTTTCATGTCTCACCACCAATCTCTTTCCTGTGAATACAGTCTCTTTCCTCACAACTGTATGTAGCCCCAATCTGAGCTGTATGGTTTATTCTTTTCAGGACTGAGAAAGAAAATATTTTACAGTCTGCACACAGGGCTGACTGTCACACCACCAATTTTGTTGCGCGGTCGCACCTGTAGGTGACTGAAGTAAATGTGCATGCCTCACCATAGTGGGAGGAGACCAGAGCGCACACCTCACACACTGTAAAGCCCCTTTACTCGGTGAAGAATGACACTATGTAGCTTCAGTCTTCGGCCTGTTTTATTTTCATCCCATTCCACTGTCCTTTCCTACTGCTCTGTCTCAGCACCCTTTGACTACTTGGTCATTTACAGATGCAGGTGTGTGTTTAAGTACTGCTTCTGTACATTTCTACTTAAAGCGTACCTGTGGTGGTCGTGAAGACGCATTTGACTTGAAAACATTATGAAAAAGTATTTCTTATTTTGGTAAATAATTTTTGCCAGCCATATACCACCAGACATATATTCAAATAGGACCTTGGCCATGGGCAGCCAATGAAAACTGTGGGCGCAGCCATGACACTTGCGGATGCGACGTCACTTCGTTGATACTCAACAGTCAATGCTCCGCCTGTATGAGAGACTAGGGTGCTGTTGTGAGTGTTTTTATTCTATTATGGCTGAATTGTCGGACTCTGAGGAAGAATTTGTCCAACATGGCTACAGGTTTGAGCCAGAAAGGTCTTCTGAGGGTTAAAGTGACGAAGTGGTCCTCACACACAACGCAATTTCGTCTGAAATTATTCGTCTGTGCCCTGTTTCCGCTCCGATCTTCTGACAAGGTGAGCTGGGTTTCGGTACACAAAAAAAGTCTTTCTTTGTTTTTTTTCGCTTATTATTCAGACATCCAAAGGCTTTACATTCCGCCATGTTGCGATATCCATATCGCATTGTATGTTTTTGTTTTTACAAGAGCGCCGAGTGTCTGCTGCTCTGTATAATATCCCCAAGCCGCTGCACATCCGGGTACTCAGATTGCAGTTTTATAAACATCGTCCTTGTACGAGCTGAGATCAGAAAAGACGGCTTGCTGAATTTAAACATTTATTTATTTATTTTCTACTCGTTTTAGTTCTGCATTTAATATGAACCCTGAGTTTGAAATAAACGTTTGAATTTGAATATCCCCGAAGCCGCTCCACATCCGGGTACTCGAGGCTCAGCCAATACTGATCCAGATCGCGGTGTCAACGAAATTACATCACAGGAAGCGTCCTGGAAGTCCCTGTAGCCGCTAGTATGGCTGTACCCATGTTTTGCTGACATAGCTGAACCAGCAGATCAGCAATGGATTTATATCAAATTGCCTTAAACTTGAATTTTACCTTGAAATTGAACTAGAAAGTGAGCCAGGGGCTCAATATAATATCTTTTTTTGCACGACCACCACAGGTACACTTTAAGAGACCGAAAAAGTGTCCTTTAGCACCAATGACAAAGTCTGACAATGAGAAGTTCCCACTCTGTGTTTGGGTGTGCACGCTCAGATTTATTTTTTAACTCTCCACCCAGCTCTATGGCTCACCATGACTCATTCATAAAGTGTGTGAACTCGTGTTACCTTTCTTTTACTGTATGGAACACAGTACTCCACACGTGCACTTCAACAGTACAACACAGACTAGAACTGTGTTTTTCAACCAGGCTGTCCTGGTATGTTCAGGTTTCTATAGGAAATGTTCTATTTTCACTTTTTAATTGGTCCAAAAAATTGCAAATAATTTGCTGTTGTTGTGAATGGGCTTTGTAGGCACACATGCACAACAAAGGCAAATTATTTGCAATTTTTTTGGACCAATTAAAAAGTGAAATTAGATGATTTCCCACAAAACCTAAATGTACCAGGGCACCATGGTTGAAAAACACTGGAGTAGAACACAGCAAGGAGACAATGAAAAAAGGGCCAAACACAAAGTAAAATTGGACAAAATAAGTTAGAACCTGAGACATAACAGCTTAAATAAGTCTATTATCACACATGATAAAACAAAGGAAGGAAGATAACAGTGATGGCAAGGAGCAGATCTTTAAAGGGGCCATTGTTTGTACTTTTTCTACATTTTAGCAGCTCACATTTGTCTTAATTTGTTTATGTGTTATACTTTATTAACCACAGAAGGAAATTCAAGGGCATCCACAGTGCATCGCCAGTCACTTCTTGTGAGACTGTAATGCTAACTGCTACGCCATCATGCTGCCCCATAATGAAATGCTTGTGGCATATTTTGATCAAATTTTCTTTAATTATTTAATTATTGCAGCAAAATTGTTTTTCATGTTTTCCAGCCTTCCAGTGCATGTCTCTTTAAAGCTCTCAGACTGTCACAAGTGCGGGTTTAGGGTGGTGAAGAGGACCCATGCACAGGCAGGAGTATGGTGCAAAAAACAATAATTTATTCACTAACTCAAAACACAAAGGAATAGCAGCATGTGGGCTGAACAAACAGAACTAAACTAGGCAGACAGAACTTACTGGAACATATACAGGATTCAGGCAGAAACATTAATGGCACCACAACTTAAGCAGACTGAACACAGGTACTTATAGGCAGTAAAGCATTCAAAACAACACAAGGCAGATGGGCACAATCAGAGGCTACAAGTGAGACACACAGGAGGGGAGGGGCTGCAGAGACAAACACAGACAAGAGACACACACAAAACATGACCGTAGGACTAAGGGCAGCAAGGGGATAAATAATACAAAATATAACCACCACAGGAAGTAGCACATAACAGAAAACCCTGTCAAAATAAATCAAAAACCAGTGATGACAGGAATAATCACAATACTGAAAATAAATCCTAAATACAGGTAAACAAAAACACAGAAATAAACTCAGCGGGAAAGGTCATTCCCTAGACCATGACACAGACCACATTCAACTCCTTCAACTAGGGGTGGGACAAGAGATCAATTCAATGATGGATCGCAATACTTGACAATGTGCTGATCCCTAAACGCATGGATCAATCTTTTATTATCATGTAAATGTTGCATACTCACTGGGTATTCAACCAATTATGTTTTCAGTCCACTAGATGGTGCAAAGCAAGCACCCAGTCAAGTGAAGTCATAACTTGTCTCGTGAGATTTGCTGCTAGCTTTCCAAGTTAGGAAGCAGTTAGCTCAAAGTTAGCTCAAATGTCGGGCCTTTTTCAGATTTTGGATGGAAGGAAAGATGACACACAACCCGCAAGAAGTGCTGCATGAAAAAAAAACAACAACACTCAGAGCATGTGGGCCAGCACATGTCTCGGAGCAGCATTAGCAACAGCTAAGCTAAAAACACACTGGCATGGAGCTTTTTCTCCGAGCACCAAGTAAAGTTTATTTATGAACAGCTTTTCACAGACATATAGTCACAAAGCACTGTACAATAAGATGGAATGAAAGGAAGTTGATAGATAAAAATAAAAAACAAGTTAAAACACAAGATTAAAAGAATTTTAAAATATCAGACTTACCGTTAAAAAGCAGTTGAATTGAAACTCAACAGAAATCCTCGTTAAACAAAAAAGTTTTCAGCTGCTTTTTAAAAAAGTCCACAGAGTCAGCTAAACATAGCTGTTTGTAGAGATGTGTCTCCACAGAAATGAAGCCCAGAGAATACTTTATTTTATGAAAGAGATGTCAACAGTTGTACTTTGGGACATGATTTGAGGTTGAGTAATTTGAAAGAATTTGAAATATATGGGATTGTGATACTTGATATCACAACATCACGATTATCGTTGAATCGTGATATGATCGTATCGTGACCCAAGTTAAGTATCGCGATCCAACTCAAACTGCGAGGTCCCTCGTGATTCCCACCCCTACCGCGCACCCTCTTACATCACTATTGCTAACATTAGCTGGCTAGCTTGGATCTAGCTTGAGCCAACTTACTTAAATTTGTCTCAAAGAATGAATGAAATAATTCATCACTGTTAGGCAGGGATGTGTGGTTTCAGTAGTCGATACGTTGGTACGACGGTCCCTGGAGTACAAAAAGCACAGAAACAATCGTGAATGAGCCAAGACTAGCGACTGAACTAGTGGCTAAACTGTTAGCTAAATATAACAAAATAAGCCAGAATGACACAAGATATGTTATCAACTGTGGATTATTGAACCAGGTGGAAACAATGATGTCCATTAGGGTGACTGAAAACTAAAGAAAATAACAATATAAACACGAGGTTCTTAGTCCCACTGTTAGCTCTTAAGCTAATACCTTTGGGTCTTCACCCCATCTGCATGACACAAAACCAGCCTGGCCAATAACAGAGCAGTGGGCAGGTATCAAGGCTAGTAATGTCTGCCATTTAGTGACATTTTCCATTTCTTGACGTTACAGGAAAATGCCCGAAAGGCTGTGCATTTTTTTTAATAGTGTTTTGATGTTTTTAATAATCAGACTAATAGACACATTTCAGGAGGTTAAAACCTTCAAAACCAGAATTTTTCAGTCAATGACCCCTTTAAGGAGGGATTTTAAGCACATAAATGGAAGAAGAATAGGTTCTAAAGAGAGATACAGTAAAGTCAAAATTGGTACAAGCACAAGTGATGTCTTTTGTCAGGTGTCATCTCACATGTTTTATTCACCAAAAATAAGCTCACGCAGCGTAAATAAATGTGTAAATGATGAATAAAGTTCTTTGAGTGTACTGGATAATAAAGATGTGCGAGAGTAAACTTTCTTATTTTGGACTTCAGAAGTGTCCCATGTTGTATACATTGGTATAGCAGCAGTAAATTGTAGCATCATGTGTGCGTGTGTGGAGGGAAACACTTTGCTGTTCGTGTCAGGACACGCCTGGTTTCTGCTCTAGCTCCAGCTGTCATTTCAAACACCTCTGCAACATGTGCCCACATTCTTAGCATTCAGAGCTCTCTGCTGACAGCTCTAGCATGCAGATGAGTAAACTTCCCAGACTTTTGATTAGATAATGTGTGCATTTCTATAATGTCTGCCATCAAAAACTATCACTTTGAAGATGATTGTATTCTAGTACGAGTCAGAAAATCCTGAATATGTTAGCAGCTGCTAGTGAAAAAAATGTATAGTATGGGGTAATTTGGGTATGAAAACACTACAGACACATGTTCAAAGATAGAAAATAGGCAGTACGTATATACGAGATATTTCAAGTGCGAGTAAATGCAGGGTGCAGCCATCTTGGATTCTCATCTCCGGCATGTAAATTTTTGCTTGACTGTATGGGCTGAAAATGCACTTCATGACCAGAGGTTGAGATGGGAACACCCCAAAAGTTGGACTTACAGTGAGAGAAGAAACATAGGGATAGATTTTCCCTTTGGCGTTCAACAGTTTCTGAATTGTTGTGTCCTCTTTGGTTGATAGCATTTTAATTCTGCAAGACTCTTTGCAATTAAAACTTTGTACATTTTTTGAATAGGACAGTGGTGAGAAGTGAAATGAATAAAACACCTAGTAAACAACTGATACGTTTTTATAGTATTTATGTGTCGTAAAGAGCATTTAAACACACTCAGATCCCTGGACCCTATGGAGGTCCCTGGGACTTCAGGTTCTACCACTTTTTAGCATTATTATGCTACATTATTAACAATGTAAACTTGATCAGTGTCTTTTGGGACACTTTAATATCTCAGAAATTTTCCTCTAGACATAACACATTTCTTTCTGCTGACAATATATTCATAAATATAGCTTTGAAATGACTGAAAATTTCTATCTTTGCCTCAAAATATTTGTGTTTAGCTGTTTTGTCATTTTTAGCTCATTCCGGCAAAGCCAAAAGCAGCTCATGTGATGATGTGACACCCGTCTTCTGTCCATCCACATTTTGCAGGAATCTTTACTACTTCTAGGCAATTTCCCTGATGCTCCCCAAACTCATTCACTATGATCCTCAATTGGCTCTGCAGTCAAGATCAAAGCTACGGAGATCTGGGCACTTACAGTAGTTGATTTCAAATAAATAGCTACTCCTAGGCAATTGCTATGATGCTTACCAAACTTACTCACAAGGATCCTCAGGGTGTTCTACATCCAGGCTGAACTCAAGGGCAAGGTCAGTTTCAAACATCAGGAGATCTGGGCATTTATGATTTCACGAAAACTGTTACTCCTCCCAGGCAATTTCCCCAATGTTTGGCAAACTCGTGCACAATGATTCTCAAGTGGGTCTGTATCTAGGCTGTGCTCAAGGTCAACAGTCAGGAGATCTAAGCACTCTTGGGTGATTTCACCAAGCCAGAATGAACTACTCCATCATTGACGGTCTGGTTTCCTATAACTTCAATGGAAAGAAACACATACCATAACTATCTTGACCAAACTATGTAGTAATAATCTAAAAATTAAGCCAAAGGAAACAACTACCCTGGGCTCTCAGCTTAAAGTGTAAAGTACAAAATTAAAGTTTGGATAGCACTTAAGACTCAATAAAAGCTGCTTAAGACAACAACGTATAAACTGAAAACAAAGTCACAAAATCACTAAATTTAAATTAATTATTGTCATTTTTAAACACTCATTTTTACTATTAAGTTTTTATTCTCGCATGATGTTAAACATTTATCCCATTCTGAATGAGCTGCCATCTTTTATGAGGTGAGTGGCAGGCAGGCTACCACCTAGACCAGGAACTGGCAACCTCTAAGATATTTTGAACAATATTTGGACAACAAACAAGTAGCTGAGTTATAAGCATGAACTTATCTGTCAATATTAGTAATAGGGAAGATTTTTCATCTTAAATATGTAACTTTTTTCTCTCTTAGGGTGCAGTCACACAGCCATTGTTTGGTCTGGACCAAAGGAACTCTGGTCTGCTTCCGCAGATAGTTCGGTTTGTTTGGTGCTGTGTGAATTTGCATTCGAACTCTGGTGCGCACCAAACAAGCGAACTCTGGTTCACATGAAAATGGGAGGTCTCGGTTCACTTGCAAGTGAAGCCTGGTGCACTTGCAGTGTGAATGCAAACGGAGTATCCAGCGGACCAAAGAGCGGAAGTACCCCTCGGCGTTTGTGTAACCATAGCAACACATAGTCTGAGAAGAGGAAGTGGCGTTTGCCTAGTGCATTTGGGTAGAAAATAACAATAAAGACAACCACACGAATCTGAGAAATACTTTTACCGGAGAAAGCCAAGGAGAAAAGTTAAAAAATGTCTCGTTTGTAGCGGACAGACAACCCGGCTGAAGGGATGGATTTCCGTTTTCGGTCCTGGCCAATCGATGAGCCTGATTTTTCTTCTTCGCTGAGATTTTTTCTTCCTTGTCAGTGGTGGTTTCGACTACAGCGCCCCAAATGAGCAAAATGAGCAGTTGTTGTAACTGCGGGACGTTGTCCAGGCAGTTTGGTCCGCTGCAGTGTGAATGCAAACCAAACCAAATGATCATGTGAAAATTCTCGGCATTCCCTGGCCAATGGAATCGAGACCCCCGGACTACCTTGGTGTGAATGCAGCCTTAAATTGATGTTTTTCTTCTCGTAATCATGGACTTTTCTCATAAATTTATGACATTTTCTCTTATATGTTCAACTTTTTTCTTGCAGTTTCTGTTTTAATATTGTAACATGCGCGCCCAACTGACGACGTCCCACCGGGAGGTTCGAACTCACGCCTCCCGCTCCGGAGTCCCGCACTCTACCTGTGTCGCCAATAGGGTCAACCCACTTGGCAAGCCAAGTAGGGTGCTCATATTGAGTTCGCTACAATATGTATTTTTGTTTAGTTAATCTGTCATTTTTCCTCACAGTGTGCAGCTGCATTCTCATAATTTTTTTCTCACAGATTTGAGAGGTTTTCTCTTTTAGTTATTTGTCAGAACCACAGAGGACCACCAGGGGGCCAGGTTGCAGACCCCTGCCCTGGACAGTTCACCAGTCCATAACTCACTCACTCACTCACACGCACGCACGCATGCACACACACACACACACACACACAGAGCAGAGTCTACAAACTCCCGACAGCTTCAGACAGAAAATCCAAATTACAGTACTAACCACCGTACAACTTTGTAGCCTAGTAAGTTAAATAATGATAGTAATAATAACTGCAAAATAAAATATGATGAAAAGTGAAATGAAGTATTAAAACTTTACAATGTATTCATAAACTAGATAATAATAATAATAAAAAAATTGTTCTACAAATTTTGGTACCCTCCCCTTCATAATTGAAAATATGACATTGTGTGTGTGTGTGTGTGTGTGTGTGTGTGTGTGTGTGTGTGTGGCCGTGTGGGCCCACCTCATTTTAATACACAGAGTAGCAGACAAGCTGCACGTGTGTGCTGTACACATGCCCTGCGTTTCTGAGCAGTAAGTCACGCTGTAGGGTGGCACTTTCTCCCATGTCAACTGCCCGTGTCTACTCGCTGCTCCCGGACACACCTATGACACATGACTCATTGTGGTTTTGATGCCGTGCCAGTGGAAGGAACAGTCAGGCGTGCTATTCACGTGGACTACACACACACAGGAACAGCGCTTATGTTTCAGTGCTCCATGCCTTTGTGTGTGTGCTGCCTCAGTGCCTCTGAAAGTGTGGGTGTGAATCCCCCCCCCCCGCCCTATTGTATTTCCCACATTTTCCCTTCTCTGCATCCTTTTGTTCCCTGTGACCACAAACTTCCTTGGCAATGTCTGTAGACTCTGGTATTAAAATGCATTGACTGGCACCGTGTGGAGAGTTGTGGTTATGACAAGCACAGACTGGGTCTTGCAGATCAGTCACTGGCTGTGTATTAGGGATGTCGGCTGTACAGTAGCACATGCTGAATTTGAGAGCTCATCAGTACGACTTGGCTATACTTAAAACACCTCTGTTGTTCTGATTATTATTTACAATAGTGTAATTATTCCGCAGCAGTAATAATTACCTTTAAATTCATTATTAAACTCAAAGTCAATAGAACATTAAGAACCAGGAAAGCACTCATAAACCACTACAAACATGGCAAAATATGACACAATAACAAGCGAAACCTTGAACTTAAATCAGCAGCACAGCCCCAGAACATGCTGGGAGATTCAGTCCAGCACTTCCTGGCACACTACGGTCCTACGACTACTACTACTTCTGCAAAAGGAAAAAGAGTTAAATGCATTAAGAAGACTCAATGGGAAAACGAATCTTAATGTCAGCAGCAGCAGTCACTACTGGACAGATTTCTGAACAGTTAAAGCGCTATATAAGTGCAGGTTAGTTAGTTAGTTAAAGATATGAGGGGGGCCTGAAAAGTTCATAGTGGTCAAATTTGACCAAATGTGGTTTATTTTTCAACACTAGTGCATACCCCTGTATGCCCATAGAAACCAAGTATAAGCAAGTATTTCTGCATGGCCATAGAAAGTTACTGTTACCATGGCAACAGTAACCATGGTGAAACCTGCCTTTGATCTTTGAAGTCAGCACTCCTTCAGTGATGTCTGCCTTTGATGATGTGTCCGCCTGGCAACAGTAATCATGGCAACATCTGTGTGTCTGTGATGTCATATGAACAGCCATAGCGCCCCTAGGGACGTTAATTAAAGATTTTCCCTCCTAAACTTCCGCGCATCCGGGGAGGCGGAAATTCAGGGATGCACACCCTCGTAACCTCAGCACAGCACGTATAAAATCTGAGGCCAGTCTGACGAACGGTTCAAGAGATATGTGTGGAACAGACAGACACACAGACAGAGATTTCTTGCATTTATAGAGACTATTGCATTGCCTGTAGAACCAAGTATTTCTGTCTGAAACAGGTGTCCCTGTTAGGCTTTACAGGCCCAAATGTAGGCTGTGTTTGAAAGTGGAATACAAAGAGGTGTAGCCTATATGTAGGCAATCACATGTTAGACTTTGACAAATATAAAAGGGAGTAAATGACACTAAGATTTATTTGACCGTGTGAATATTAATTACAGACTACCTAAAAATTGAAAATGAATGGGACATCCAGTATTAGCGACTGTTTCAGATCCCTTGTTTATTTGTTTGTCAGATCACTTATCTGTCTGATCGTTTACCACTTATATTCAAAATAATAGTGTATCTTCACTTTGTAGAATAGGAGTGGTTCAATCATAATTATCTTAGTTTATATCACTGTTCAGTGATGGAGTTTATTGTAATGTTGAATTTCTTCTGTGTATCGATTCATGAATAAAGTCATGCAGTACAATAACAGGACATATTTACAAATATTTGAGAGCCATTGTAGTGCATCGGTTTATATTTTAGCAATATTTTGTTATTAAAAGGTTTTTTACAATTTTAAGCTAAGATTGAGGCGTGGTTATATCGTTGCGCTGGGGTGATACTGAGGCCATCCGATGATCTGAACCTTGAGGGCGTGATTGGCAAAGACTGAGCGCCGCCACTCTATTGTAAGCATGTTTTTTATTGGTACGAGATTATTATTATTATTTATTATTATTATTATTATTCCGCATAAACAATCGCATTTTTTACCCTGTAAATGTTAACCAAAATGCATTTTTTTTCCACATACACCTCAGACCCAGTGAAAAATTTTATAAACTGGAAAAAATATGTGCCCCATCCTGAAAATTTATCCAGCGTATGGTTGATACATCCTGCATTCGTGCTGGCAGGGACCCGTGGTGCCGCAAAGGACATCACTGGCACACGGCTAAAGCAGCAGCCGAGACTCCCGTTGCTCAGTCCATAAAGTTGCTGTGATTGATAATTCGGCATGGAGAACACGGGGGGGGGGGGGGGGGGGTCCTGCTTCTCCTGGCATGTTCTGTGTTGATTTGTCAGACCTGGTCCCTGCTGACGCTCCACCCAGTCTGCTTGTGCACCTCATTCTCCACATATGGCGAATTATCCTTTAGACCTACGCCATCAGGGTGGCTTTAAAGTATAATCTTCAGTATTATCTTTTTCTATCTTTCCAACTTTCATTTCCTTGTTTTTCCCCGGGAACACTGTGGTGACTGACAGGTTGTGATGCTGTGTGGCATCCAGTCAGCATGGTTGTAATATGGCGTATTCTCCAATGAGCACGGAGTCAATCCGAAACCCTGCCCACACTTCTTGAAGCCAGGGAGTGAAGACATAGAGTGGTCACACAGCGGTGGCTAAACTTTTATTGATAAAAATTACATATTTTGACTGAGTGACTCCATATTTGGGGATGCATACCCTTGTAGCTTCAGCAAAGCTTTATGTTTATAATCTTAGGTCAGTCTGATGAACGGTTTGAGAGATATCTGAGGAACACACACACAGACACACAAACAGAGATCCCTTGAATTTATAGATACAGTATGTCACAAAAATTAGTACACCCCTCACATTTTTGTAAATATTTTATTATGTCTTTTCATGGGACAACACTGAAGATATGACACTTTGATACAATGTGAAGTAGTCAGTGTAAATTTAAATTTTTAAATAAAACCACCCTTTATTGTCATTCAACTGTACAACCAATCATGTACAGTAGAACGAGATTGTGCTTTACCTATCTACAGTGTTAATCACACACACCCCAAGTGTAGAATCAGAGGGCCGCTGCCATGCAAGGCGCCGCCACAAATTTCCCTCCTCCATTCCATTATTGCTGAGCACCAAGCTGGACGGCAGGAAGATCCACTTTTATATGGTCTTCGGCATGACCCGGCCGGGATTTGAACCCCTGCCTCCCGGGTGTGGGGCGGATGCTCTACCAACTGAGCCACCACTCCAGTAAGGAGTGGTGGTCCAACGGAAGGTGTACAGCTTGTACACCTTCCGTGAAGGCAGAGTTAAGGCAGTGCTGGAATATAATGGTGGCCACACAAAATATTGACACTTTGGGCACAATTTGTACATTTTTTCTGAGGGGTGTACTCACTTTTGTTGCCAGCAGTTTAGATATTAATGGCTGTGTGTTGAGTTATTTTGAGGGAACAGCAAATTTACACTGTTATACAAGCTGTACACTGACTACTTTACATTGTATCAGAGTGTCATATCTTCAGTGTTGTCCCATGAAAAGATACAATAAAATATTTACAAAAATGTGAGGGGTGTACTCACTTTTGTGAGATACTGTAGATAGTCTCCCCTTCGGTCCACATAGTTCTTCCACCGGTGTTGCAGTGCTTGGATCCCTGTAGTTGAAAAATAAACCACATTTGGTCAAATTTTTTTAAATAAAAACCTACACATTTTTTATTTAGGCATTCTTAAATTGATCAAAATAGAAAACTAGTTGATTTGTGTTTCCAACAAATATTAGTACCAACACAGTAAAGCAGTGTTGATAATATATTGCTAGATGATGCAGTACTACCTCGATACTACATTTGCTTCAGGGACTGATGGAAATAAGTGAGAATGCTATAATCTGGTACAGAGCATCTTTACCCTGTGTTTAATGTTTTTTTCTGTACATGGTCCCTGACAAATAAACCATTAACTAAACTAAATTAAACTTAAAGGTGTACTGGATTAAGTGTGACACCTACAGGCCAGGAGGTCATAATGTTGTCTCTATCACCTTTCAGTATTGTGATTTCACAGTAGCATATTGCATTACCATGTGCCACATGTTTTATTCTTCCTCTTATTCAACATCAAATTGTGTCCAGAAAGTAAAACTGTCAACATGTGTTTCATATACTAAAGTATTTGGTTTAGTCAGCTCACTGCAGTCACTTCTGTTTCAGTGGCTGGACCATCTCAGTCCTCCATGGGATGGTGCATTGTTGCGGTTGTATGTTGGTTCGCCGCTCTGGACGTCCACGCTTCTAAAGTTGGTGCGGTCCTTTCTGCTGCGCTCGGGGGTTCCTCGGCTTTGGGCGTCACTTCCCGGTGGAGGTTCGGGACCACTGTGGCAGTGTGACGGGGTCAAATGTCATTTTCCACAGCGCTGTATGGATGCAGATCTTTGCACGTGAGGTGCACGATGGACTGTTGTCTTCTTGGCTCACTTGGAGTTTGGAGGTGGCTTTGTCAGGCTAGTTGTTTACAGAGTTTGTTGATTGTTAAGTGGCGCTGTTTTAACTTGACTATTGGCACAGAAACAGATGGGAGGCGGCCCTCGTGGTGTTCCGAGTGTTTTTTGTTTTTTTCGTGCAGCATTCCTTACGGGTTGAGTGTGTCATGACAAGGCCTTTCTGTTTGTCTTTGTTATAAAATTCTAAAAGAAGTCCAGACATATGAGTTAAACATTTTTGGTGGATTTCTCACTTCTTTGTTCGCTGTTCTCCCTCAATTGTCATCTGGTAATACGCTCTTAGTTTTCACCATCTAGTGATTAATTGGTTAATTGATACCTAAGTGTCTGCAATATTCATATATATGCTGTATAATATATACATGTATCGGGATCAATGCATCATTGCAAGTGCCAAGTTTCAGTGTTAACCTGCTGTCTTTTCCACCACGCCTGTAATGTCCTGATAAAAACTGATTTAGGGTAACCTAGTTTTTCTAAATGTAGTTCTATGTTAAGTGTTTACAGTGTGTTTACACATTGAATTCTCTCATCTTTGTCACTGATCATCTTTACTGCAAGCGGAAACTTTACCTTTTCTAACCTGTGCTTTTGTGTTTGTCCTGCTGCTGAAGTGGGTTCAGGACCGCTCGCCGGAATCATCAGCGCCGTAGGAGTGGCTCTAGTGGGAGCTGCGTCCAGTTACTTTGCCTACCAGAAGAAGAAGCTCTGCTTCAAGATGCAGGGAGGTCAGTGTCACTTCACTCACCATGACAGAACTGGAACAGAAGACACAAGTTGTTCCTGTGGTGATCAAATGTTTCTACCTGTTCAGGTGCGGATCCAGAGCGGGGTAAAAGCCATCATGGTCCTCAGTCAGAGCCTCAGCGTGAGTTTATTATCGAGTCCTATCAAATTTGATTTAACTTGCTGTCTAGTCACATGCTTTAAGACCCTCGTCATTGGAGAAGTACTTCTTCCTCAAAGTGTCTTCACTGGAACAGACAATAAAGCTTTGTGTCTGAATGGGAAATTGGGAAGGTATAATTGTGTCATTAGAGGATGAAATGATTAAATAAATAGTCTGTATAAAGGTGTTTTTTTTGACTGAAACAAACTAAGATATTTGTAATTCCACAGATATCAGGAATTTTACAGTTGCACTCAGAATGACTCATCCCCCATTGCCAGTTCTGGCCCTTCATTCTAAGGAGGCAAACAGGCTTAAATCATCTCCCAACATCTCCCTGGGTGGGGATTCAGGTTTCTCATATTATTCCACTGACCACCAGTGTCAGCATAACCAGTGGGTGATTTGAGGGGGGATGCCATCCCCCTTGTTTGCATAATGACCCAGTTCTATCCCTCTTGTTAACCCCCAGTCCCCATCCCCATAAAGAGTACAAGGACAGGATGGGACCCATTTAAAAGTATTCCTGATTTATATTAAAAACCTCACAAATTGGCAAGAAAATGGGATTTTTTTTGAGGAAAAAATCTTTTTTAAAACAAATGTGCAGCTTTTGTGCTAGTAAATTTTCAGGGGGTTTTGTTTAAACGTTTATTTTTTTGTGTTTTCTTCCCCACAATCGTGAGTTGTTTTTGTTTTTTATTTCTCACAAATTTTTTTTTTAACTTTTTTCCTCCTAAATGTGAGACTACCATATAATTAATTTTTGACTTTCTTATTGTATGTAAATTAGCATCTTTTGTCATATTTTTGCACTTTTTTCCACCACCACCACCTTGGTAAAAAAATAAATCTTCTACTGAGCATAACCACTGTACATTTAATTTTTTCACAGCACTTTTATAGTATTTGATAAAGGTTTAAAACTTTAAGGTCATCCTGTCATTTTGATCGCCACTCTGGTTATCTGAAGGGGAAGAGAAAAAATGCTGTGGAACCCAAAAGAGGGCAAAGCTAACTGTTTAGTCTGACCTCTGGTGGTGACATCAGTTACTCACACTTTACCATCTGCTGTTTTCATCTACAGTTTTCAGCAACCTGCTCCAGAACAATTAGAGACCCTCCTCAGTGCTGCAGACAGAACTTGGTTCACCTTCAAGTCAGCTGTCCCTTTCATCAATTTTCCTGTAAAATGAAACTGCTGCCTCCTCCATTGTCTTTTTTTTTTTTTTAAATTTCTACCTAAACATCGACGTGTCAGAAGACATAAGAGCTGGTGTCCACGTGGTGCCTGTTTGTGTATAATTACTGTACACATGAATACAGCGTCCTCCTTCGTGTCGTCCATGTTTGATCTTTGGGTGTTGTTACAGTTTTAGTGTAATAATTTAACAAGTATTTTTTGTCATTCGCTTTGAGGAAGGATCGAGGAAACTCTGTTGGCTAGTTTGATACATTTCTCTGCACCTTAAACATTAAAGAGTTGCATAGCTTACATAAATCACTAAGGAGAACACGGCATAGTCAGGACTTCTACTGCAGCCTGCGTGAATAGAGTGGTAACACTTCATCTGCACTAATTCAGCCTCACCTGGGTGGTGAGAGCATGCCCCCATAAAACCTCAACATACACAAATCTTCCCTCATGCACAATCAGACACAATCAGTGAGCTGTTTTGGTTCACAGGAAGTGGTGGTCTGTTTCTCCACTGCTGTTCTGCTTCTTTAAATATTGCCAGAAATTACAGTAATGAAAGCACCAAGGTGCTGTACCTCAGTGTGTGTGGCATGGTAGCATGGGGGCCTGTAAAAAAGTGGTACTCCGACCTCTACTTGCCCAGGATAGTTATTACAGTACCTTTTTTCGCTGCTGCATTGACAGAAATGGTGAGTTGAATTTGTGTTTATTTTGAAAACAAAGCCTTATTTCAAAATTCTGGCAAATTAAAAGTCGAGACAATATGGTGATACAATGATACAAGCCTTTAGTTCCACTTAATTTTGACCGGGCGAGCTGAAAAGCTGGTAACAGACAGACAGACAGATACACACACACAACCACGTGCAGACACATTGAGTGATTACCCTATGCCTCCGTTGCATTGAGGCATAATAACAGTCAGGGTGGGAGATTTAGTAATTGCACTGCCGTCAAAAGTTTTGAGCCTCCACATAAAACAATGAGTTATACAAATTGAATTTTGTCCATGAAATCTAACGCATATCCCACTGTGCTGGCCACATTTCCTGGTCTTAACATTTATTTCATTTCTTTTCACAGGCTATTGCACAAATAAGGATATACACACACTTACTGCAAAATTCACTTTTACTAAGCTTACGGTTTACAAGACCTTCATCCCAGCATACATAAGGCAGCAATGAAGACGCAGGGTTAAATGAAAGGGCATTCCCATACACGTCTTTAGCAGTTTGCAGTTCCCCTGTGGACAGACCTGTGTGGCAGTCCCATACCTTTGGGGAAATATAAAACTGTACATAACATCAAAAACATCAATCGAAAAAAAAAAAAACCTAGTGGAACACAGTTAACACTTTCAAAATCTCACTGAAAAACCAAGAGCTATGTGGCCCATGCATCTCAAGTTTCATAATCAAGCAGGAACTGAAAAAAATGTCCTAAATTGCAGCATAGCACTCATGTCAAACTCTTCATTGAGACCTTTAGGTTAAGGGGCTCTAAAGTGTCAATCCAAGAAAGTTCTCTCTGGCATATCTCCCCCTCTTGGCAATACCCTGAAATCACAAAGGAGACTGGGTGTGAGGAGTCACTGAAATGACGAGCCACAGGATATTGGACATCACTTCATCAATTCAGTGAGGATTCACACTTTCTTAGATCGGCACTTTAGAGGCCCTTCAACCTAAAGGTCTCAATGAAGAGTTTGACATAAGTGCTATGCTGTGATTTGGGACATTTTTTCAGTTCCTGATTTATTGTGGTGCATGAGCTCTCCGGTTCATGATGGCCTTTAGCTTGACGTCATTCCACAGCTCTTGGTTTTTCATTGAGATTTTGAAAATGTTGCCCATGTTCAACTCAGTCTTTTCACTGATGTTTATGAGGCTATATACTGTTTTAAAAAGTATTTCATTATTTTGTCTTCATATTCTCTGTGGCACACCTTCTTCTCATCCCCTCCCTCTTTTTTCCAGAAAAGTAGAGTTTGTGGGGGATAGTTTGCCTCCATTTTGCCATTTGGGGCTTGAGCTGTAACTTCCCAGAAGCTATGGGGCTCCCACAGAGGTGTGCACACAGATGAACTGCATACTGCTAAAGACTTGTGTGGGAATGTCCTTTCATTTAACTCTGCATGTTCACTGCTGCCTTATGTAGGCCTTGTAAACCAAAAGTTTACCCCCATATCTCAGGGAGCGGTGAATGCTAGCAAATGTAGGGAGTTTTGAGTTTCGTCAGGGTTCGTAAAAGGTTGCCAAACAGTTTTTAAGATCCCACACAGTTTTTCTTGTCACTAAAAATTTTTGAATGTATGTATTTGATTGTATTTTTCCACAAACAGTTGCAAATGTCTGCAAACGGTTGTAACGTGTTGTTAAAGCTGTTTTTGTAACCTTTTACGAACCCCGATGAAGCCCAGAAAAGCTCAGCGTTCTTGAACGTTCCTCAACATCCGTTGCTCCGTGAGATACTATCCTTAGTAAAAATGAATTTTGCACAGACTAAGTGTGTGGAAATCCTTTTTTGTGCTTTAATGTTATTGATTGTTCAGCACCTTGCTAAAGTTTGAGCCAGTTGAGCCACACCTTTCTTCTACACTTTCACAGGTTATTGAAATTGATGTGTCAGGCATTTTATGAAAAATGGAGAAACTCAAGTATCGGACAGCAGTCATGTATCTGCAGCTGAAAGGCATGGCCCCAGCTGAGACCCAGAAGGACATGCGGGACCCATTAGATTTGGGAAAGATGCCCCTTGTTCAACTGCAGATGCTTGATCAGTGCCCGACAATCAAGTTTTTGAGATCTCATGTCAAGAGTTATGACCCTGAAACCTGCCCAGTAAAGTACAAACGTGGCAGATGTTATTGACAGAATGTAATTTGCATAGCTGTTTTCTGTGTGAGGCTCAGAACTTTCCAGTCGCCCGATGTATAAAACTACCCTGTGGGACTTTGGGAGTCTGACCCACAATCCGGCTAAGATATAAAGTAAACAGGGCTGCAGTTTACACCATGAGACGTTAATAAAACCAGTTTCCAGAAGTTCTATAAAGTATCTTTATCATGTTATGATTTTGAGGAATGTTGGTGTTCATGATGTGACTTTGATTTGGGGCAATTGAGTTTTTTTTTTGGTGTCGTTTCATGTTTCAAAATATTGTGAACTTAGTTTTGCATTTTTCTGTACCTAGTTATTCTTAATGCGAACAAACCATTACATCCATAATTACAAAACCCTTTGATAAATATACGATGTACCATGTCAGCTTATATATTTTATGTAGTGTCATTTTAATAGCTAAAGGTGAGTTTATAGCCTGCCAACGCACAGTTTACAATACTTTAACATTTTTATCATTTTAATATTAAAATTTCATTCTACTGACCAATTGACTCAACTCAGCTAGTCTAACTTGCTGTATTATCACCACGGTAACCTGGACTTAAAGGTTAACACGTTCAACACCATCCTAACTGTGTTACACTGAGTCCCTGAAATATCAGCAGGAAACAAATGGATGGTAAAACAGAACCAATAAGGACTGAAAACAGCAGAGTAAAAGCCTATCAGGAGATGCTGGTAGTTTTAATATGAAATATACTTTGTGTCTCCAAAGGTCTTCAATTCAACTTTATTTATGTAGCTCTATTTCACAACAACAGTCATCTCGCCAATCACTTGCACAGTGTTTATTTTGAGCTTTTCTTATGTTTTTAACACTATATTAAAATAATTTTAGTGTAAAACGGTGAATTAAATGGAACTCTAAACCAGTAAGTGTGACATGAATGTACTCATCCGACTCCAGGCCTTCATGAAATCAGTCTTTTTCTGGAGGGAAAAAAAGTTGACGTCATTCCAGCCACGCTTTAACACAACTCCTTTCTCGGTCTGTGTGTTCATCTGATTCTTACAAAACTGGGTGTAAATCCAGCAGAAGGAGCTTTGTAGAATAAAATGCTGATTGTGATGTGATTACTATAAACTATGATTGTAGCTTTTTGTGCTGTGTTGACATTCAGAAGTCCTGAAAATCTTATTTTAATAATAATGTATGAAACTTTTGGAGACTCAACTTTATTTATAATAAGGAGCCAAAGGCGGTTAGTGTGGTTAAAGTGATGAGTTTTACCAACGCTCTGAGGTGACGAGGTGAACTCCAGGCCTGCACCATTCACTTCTCTAAGACTGTGGGTCAGATTTCCCACCACAACTAAGTAACAGTGGACATCCAATGTTTAGGGTTAGGTTTAAGAGTCATATCACAGTGCTTACACGGCAGTGCCGGACATCCAACTACGCTTTTTTTTTAAATCCAATCCTGCCCATTCCACTGCCACAGCAAAGACTCTTTCAAAATAGCTGAGGGTTGTGAATGGAGTGAAATGAATGGAGCTGTAGTTCACTTAGTGACCACAAGATGTCATTAAAACCTGGGTTCCAAAAAATAAAAATATTACCTGGACTGCTGCACTCATTTTTGTAACGAATGACGTGTGTGAAAGGTGCCGGTTCTAGACGAGAACCATCTGAAAGACCACTATCTACGTTAGTGTCTCCCTGATATTAGAACATTTAGCAGCAGTAAAGGCAAATTAGTACTGAAATACTGTCAGTAGATAATAACTACATAATAACTGTTAAATACTGGTTTCCACAATCTGCTGTTGGTCACAGTTAACGAGTGTAACTAAAACAAGTCAAGCATGAAACCAGCAGATTGTTGGGAAATTTTGGATTATTTTTGTTGGAAGCAAACTACAAAATTTTACTGCGCTGATTTAAAAAAAAAAAAAAAAACCCAAACATTTAAAATGGGTTTTTAAGGACAAAATTCCTGAGCACATGTAGAGCTTTGCAGTTTGCACCTTTTCTCACTTTTATTACTGTTTTCATCCTCTGTTATATTGATATTTTCATGCAGGTGTTACTGGTGGATTTGCTCCGCTATGTCGTTATGTAAAGCCTGTCAACTGAGCTGGTTGAAGAATGTCATGATTGAGCTGCTTCCCCGTGAGCTGTAAATACTTGAGTATAATGTGCATAGATACCTGCTGACTTTTGCTTCAGGCCTGATGCTTCTGAGCTTTTTAGTATCAACTGTGGGATCTCAGTTTGAAGTACATTCTGGGAAGTTTTTATATCCAAACATTATGCAAGTCTCTTGTGTCTGATGATGAGAGAAAATGTTACTTTTGTGAGTGGATTCAAAGTGTGTATGTGTTTCCAATAAAGTCATGTTGTACAGTGTATTTTGTCATTTAAAAAAAATAAATCTGGGTTTTTGAAAGTTTGTCGCAGAATGTATTTTATTACAAGGCATACTTATCTAAATTAATTACAGTCACACTGACAGAGGTACTAAACATTTGGACAGTGTGGACCAGAGGCCTGTAACAAGTGGCCACATGATCTCTTCTTGACTTTGGGGAAAAGCTTCTTTCTTGCAAATTCAGGTGGGAAATATTGCTAAATTATTTGAAAAAAGGGGCTCCATGATGTACGCCCCCGCCCTCTCTCTAACTGCCCATTGCATAGGCTGCTGACCCCTGCCCTGGACAGATTACTATTCTATCACAGAGGAAACCAGATACTCCCACGTCCACAAACGATATTTGAATCACTATAACGTGACAAGCATGTCTTTGGGCAAAGGGAGGAAAACTCTAGTAGGTGTATCTAAAGCTAATCCACAGAAGTAGGCAAAGAACATGTAATTCCACGCAGAACACATTGGTAACTCAGGGAGATATGTCAGGCTTTAGGCTATTCACATTTCGTAGGGCTAACTAAACTCTGCAGGACATTTTAGATAGCAGCTGTTAATGAGAAGGCTCGAGCTCCAAGCCAGCAGCTTCATGTTGCAGCCATGTCTGTTTTACTGCTGTTATGTGGAACTGGGCTCTCTGGGCCCCTCCTGACCAGTGGTGATACGTTTAGCCACGTGTCATCTTTCAGCCACTGGCTGTCTGTGTGGTGTTGTGCAAACGATGTGGGCTACGTAGACAATTGGAACTCATTTTGGGGAAAACCTGGTCTTATTAGATGAGACGGCATCCATCCCACTTTGGATGGTGCGTCTCATTTATCTAACAATCTGGCATCATTTTTATCCAAAGTTCCAAAACCTTGACAACTCAGATTTGGGACCAGGAAGCAGAGTCGCAGTCTTACACGCCTCTCTGCTGAATCGCTATTGTGGCACATATGTTGGTTACATATTCTCCACAAATGTATTGCTGTATGTTTATTGTGTGCTACACGTCTCATGGAACAAAAGGGACTGAGCCTCTGAGAGACAACGGAAGAGTGTGAGATTCGGCCTTTGTTTCAGGGAGACGACCTGGGGAGATTTCCGGACCACCAGAGACTAAAGGACAATGGTGTGAGATCAAAGGGGTTACTTTGTGATTGGGATTAAGTACCATGTGACTGTATGTTTGATTAAACACCATGTGACTGCTGTTTCGTGTCTGGGGTACAAAACCCAGATGTGAGATGAAACTTCCTCTTTTCTTGCTTTGAGATTGTTGGAGTATGTGATCTGTGAATAAAGCTGAATCTGAGGAATAAACTCAGTCTCATCCTTGAGCACATTCTCCACACTGGTGACCTTACGACGAAAAATGAGCAGAGATAATTCTCCCAAGCGGGGCTCGGCAGAAGCCAGCCTGATGGCTGCCTCCACACTCCGGCTTCCCGACTTCTGGCAGCATAGTCCGCGCTCCTGGTTTAGCGCGGTCGAGGCGCAGTTCAACCTCCGGAGAATCTCGAAGGACGACACGAAATTCTACCATGTGGTGGTGAAGCTGGACAGCCACACAGTCCAGAGGGTGGAAGACCTGGTCAATCATCCACCGGACAGTGGCAAATACAGCGCATTGAAAGCTGCGCTTATCAGCCATTTCACCCCCTCGGTGCAACAGCGAGCAGAGGGGCCCCTGGTGTTGACGGAGTCGGAGAACGACAGACCCGTAGACCTGATGGTGAAAATGCTGAGGCTGAAAGACTCCAAAGACTGCGAATTTATCTTCGCCCACCTTTTCCTCCGGACCCTGCCGCCAGCAGTGAGAGTTACCCTGGCAGATTCACCCCGGTTGGCCAAGCGAGACTACCATGGGCTGAGCAAGGAGGCGCAGCGACTCGTCGACGCCCACAAGCGGAGCGCAGTTTTGGCTGCAGCAGCGGAGCTGGGAGCGACGCCCGGAGACGGCATGGGGCCAGTGGTGGCAGCGCCAGATGCGCCGACGACGGCAGCAGCAAGGACCAGGCGACACAGAGCGGATGACGTCCTTTGCTTCTATCATCGCCGCTTTGCAGAGAGGGCACACAAGTGCCTCCCACCGTGCCACTTCAAGCGTTCGGGAAACGCCAAGACTGAGGGTCGGTAGCGGCTGCGACCCTTGGGGAGGAGAACAAGCTGCTCTACCTGACGGATGCACGTTCGGGGAGACAATTCCTCGTGGACACAGGCTCCCAGATGAGCTTCATCACGCCTTCCTACGCGGATCGGCTGATGCCGTCCAAGGTTCCCTGGCTCAGCTATTAAGACCTTCGGTGAGAGGACCCTGCTTCTGTCTTTGCAGGGCCATTCATTTGAGTGGACTTTTGTTGTAGCTGCAGTCAGTTTCAACATGTTAGGGGCTGATTTCTTGTGCTCACATGGTTTATTGGTTGATCTTGCTAACAGACGTCTGGTTAACGCACTGTCTTTTCACTCTATTCCTTGCACAGCACGAGTGGCACCGCCAACTGCACAAGCCAACATCACAGCTGCGGGTGGTAAGTTCCACGCACTCCTCACTCAGTTCCCAGCACTAACAGTCCCAACGTTTTCGGCGACAGTGGCCAAACATGGGGTGGAGCATTATATCCCTACCACCAGCCCGTCCGTTTTTGCAAAAGCTCGGCGCCTGGACTCAGCTAAACTGACCATAGCGCGAGGAGTTTGCCAACCTGGAAAAACTGGGCATCATCAGACGTTCGAAAAGCCCCTGGGCTTCACCATTGCACATGGTCCCAAAGACTGATGGCTCGTGGCGACCTTGCAGTGATTTCCGCAGGTTGAATAACGCCACTGCTCATGACCGCTACCCGATCCCACACATCCAAGATTTTTCGGTTCATTTGGCGGGGGCGCGCATTTTTTCTAAAATAGATTTAGTGCGCGGCTACCATCAGGTTCCAGTGCGCGCCCAGGACATACCCAAAACAGCAGTAATAACTCCTTTTGGGCTTTTTGAGTTTTTGCGCATGCCTTTTGGACTCAAGGGGGCCGTGCAGACGTTCCAGCGCATGATGGACGCGGTGCTACGCGACCTCCCTTTCGTGTTCATCTACTTGGATGACATTTTAGTAGCCAGCACGTCCGAAGACAAACATGAAAGCCACCTCACGGCAGTTTTTTGGAGGCTGACAGAGCACGGGTTAATAATTAACCCAGCGAAGTGTCAGTTTGGGGTAGCGCAGATTGATTTTTTGGGGCATCGCGTTTCGCCAGAAGGAGCGGTCCCTCTGCCCGATAAAGTGCGCACAATAACAAATTTTCCCCAACCTCAAATGGTCAAAGCGTTACAGGAGTTTTTGGGAATGGTTAATTTTTATAACCGTTTCCTCCCAAGCGCAGCGCAGCTCATGCAACCATTGTACGCTGCACTAAAAAAACAAAAACCCACGAATAAAATTGAATGGTCTCCTGAGCGGGAGCGCACATTCTCGCAAGTCAAAACAGCCCTGGCAAACGCGGCTTTGTTGACACATCCAGTTCCAGCGGCCCGCATGGCCCTCACCACTGACGCGTCTGATTTAGCAGTAGGGGCAGTCGTTGAACAGCTTGTAGCGGGGACCTGGCAACCGCTCGCGTTTTTCAGCAAAACCTTGCGCGATAGCGAGCGAAAATACAGCGCGTTCGACAGGGAGTTGTTGGCCCTACACTTGGCCATCCGCCATTTCCAGTTCTGGCTGGAAGGGTGCCGTTTCACCGCGTTCGTGGACCACAAACCGCTGACTTTTGTGATGGCCAAGATTTCGGAACCTTGGTCGGGCCGGCAGCAAAGACAGCTGGCCGCGATATCAGAGTTCACCACCGATATCCAGCATGTCGCAGGTAAACATAATGTAGTGGCAGACTGCCTCTCGCGTGCTGTGCCGGCGCCAGACCACGTGGGGGCAGACTCTGCAGCCATGGCCGCGGGCCAGGGTAGCGTTGCGGAAGCGTGCGCGGCCCCGGTCCGCGTAGGGTTAGATTATGCAGCCATGGCCGCGGAGCAGGTTAGCGATGCGGACGTGCGCGCGCTCCAGTCTGGACCAACAGGGTTAAGGCTGGAGGACAGGGTGCTGCAAATGGGTATGCGTCCCATAATCTGCGATGTCTCCATGCGACGGCCGCGTCCCGTGGTACCAGCTGCATGGCGCCGCCGCGTTTTTGACTTGATCCATTCTCTGGCGCACCCGGGGGTGCGCGCATCGGTCAAAATGGTGGGAGAGAAATTTGTATGGCCGGGGTTGCGCAGACAGGTCAAGGAATGGGCGTCAGCCTGCGTAGCGTGTCAGCGAGCCAAAATACACAAACACACTAGAGCTCCTTTGGAGCCTTTTCACATTCCGGCTAAGCGCTTTGATCATGTGCATGTCGACTTGGTAGGCCCCCTTCCGTCGTCACAGGGGTACACACACCTTTTGACGATGGTGGACCGCACCACACGTTGGCCGGAAGCGGTCCCTCTGGCATCAACCACAGTGGAGGAAGTGGCGCGCGTGTTTTTAACAGCTTGGGTAGCGCGTTTTGGAGTTCCGTCAGACATAACGTCTGACAGAGGTCCTCAATTTGTTTCCGAACTCTGGTCATCAACGGCCCGCAGCCTAGGGGTAAAGATCCACCGCACCACCACGTACAACCCCCAGGCTAATGGTTTATGCGAGCATTTTCATAGGTCATTGAAAGCGGCCCTCAGAGCGTCACTTACGGATACAAATTGGGTTGACAAACTACCATGGGTCTTATTGGGGTTGCGTTCTGCACCTAAGGAGGATTTGCAAGCCTCCCCAGCTGAGTTAGTTTTTGCACAGCCTCTCCGTCTGCCCGGAGAATTTCTCCCCGATAATCCTGTGCCAAATTGCCCCCCCGCTCAGCTGTTGCAGAGTGGCACAGGATCAAACACGCTTCCTGGCCCGGTTCATCACAGTTCCCCACGCGTTTTTGTGCCGAAGGCTTTAAAAGATGCAGAGTTTGTTTTTGTGAGACATGATGCTTATTGCCGCAACTTGCGCCCGCCTTACGATGGGCCGTTCAAGGTGCTGGAAACAGGAGAGAAGCATTTTTTGCTAGATTTGGGAGACAGAAAGGAGTTGATTTGTATAAACAGACTCAAACCCGCTTTTGTTTTGGCGGATGAAGCAGTGCAGTTGGCGAGAGCCCCCCGTCGCGGCAGACCCCCTAGAGGGCATTCTACAGAACACCCACAGAGATTGACTAACAGTTCTAATCCACAGGAGCAGGAGGACGCTGCAGAAACAACAAAGCCGGCTTTCAGCAGATATGGCAGGAGACTTAGAGCTAGGCGACTGGTGGATTGATATGTAGTGATGTTATTATGTCATGTATCTCTGGTTATGTTTGTCCCATTTTAGACGTTTGGGGGGGGGTCATGTGGCACATATGTTGGTTACATATTCTCCACAAATGTATTGCTGTATGTTTATTGTGTGCTACACGTCTCATGGAACAAAAGGGACTGAGCCTCTGAGAGACAACGGAAGAGTGTGAGATTCGGCCTTTGTTTCAGGGAGACGACCTGGGGAGATTTCCGGACCACCAGAGACTAAAGGACAATGGTGTGAGATCAAAGGGGTTACTTTGTGATTGGGATTAAGTACCATGTGACTGTATGTTTGATTAAACACCATGTGACTGCTGTTTCGTGTCCGGGGTACAAAACCCAGATGTGAGATGAAACTTCCTCTTTTCTTGCTTTGAGATTGTTGGAGTATGTGATCTGTGAATAAAGCTGAATCTGAGGAATAAACTCAGTCTCATCCTTGAGCACATTCTCTACACTGTTTAATTAAGCCAAATCGATTATGGGCTATTTGTATTCACATATAAAAATGTGTTTTAAATGCATTTGCGTATTGTGAACAGGACACAGACCAGTTTAAAGTTAAGTAAAGTTGAAATTTGTGGTAATGACAAGGTGCATTTAGATTTACACATGCTTTAGGAGTCCCCTGGGCAGGAGTAGATTCTGCTTTTAACCAAAACTCCAGACTTACTGACATTTTTATGAATGCAAAAACATTCCTCAGTCTAACAGTTTCCAAACAAATCCATTCTGCTCACATTTCATGAACGAGGCCTATTGTGTTCTGCATGATCTGGATGGAGTGCTTTCTATGCTGCTGTGTAACGTTTGACTGCTCTGCGTGTTGTCTACATGTTGACTGATCTGAAAGCCTAGTTTGCTTTTGAGTGTAATTAAAATAGTTTTGAGGCAATTGTTCAGTTTTGCCAGAAGAGTGAGAAATTTGTGAATGCAGTTTGATTTTATGGTTTTGTGTTTACAGTTTTGAGAAAAGGAGTGCAGCTTTCAAAAAAAAAAAGTGTGAAAAACTAATATTCCAACTCCTCTTTACTTAAAGTGACACTGCTGAAAATCACGCTTTTTTCTTGTTACTGTAACATATTTTTTTATCACTTACAAGATGTCATGTCTGCGATTTTTGCTGTGAAAGTTCAGTTAACCTCCTCCCCTTGGAAAAAGGCAAGTTTAGACGGAGCGTTTTTGTGATGTCACTACACCAGGTAAACCAATCAGGACTAAGCACTGACTGTTCAACTTTGCCAGCTTGCAGGCTGGTCTTGGTGGAGAAGCAGTGTTTCAGTGTCCTTGTGGGTGGGCCTAATTAGATCCTGACCTTTGAAGGTCAGGAAAAGGGCAAAAATTTTCACAAGCAACTGTAATACAATTAAAGTTTTTTGTGTGTGTGTGTGGAAAAAAAAGGCATAAGATACCATTTTAGATAATGCAGATTTGTTTTAAGGGGATTTATAAAAATGGATTGCATTTAAAAAGCACTTTTCATGACATTTTACGAGTCTATTCACCCCACAGACAATGGCAGTGGTAAGCTACTTCTGTAGTCACAGCTGCCCTGTGGCAGACTGGTGGAAACGTGGCTGCCAGTCTGCACAAACAGCCTCTTTGACCACCACCGAACATTTTGTTACCTCTGCCAAGGGTGGAGGTAATGTTTTTGCTGGCGTTTGTTTGTCTGTCTGTTAGCAGCATAACTCAAAAAGCTATGAATAGATTTTGAGGAACTTTTTAGGAAAGATGTGTAATGGCACAGGGAACAGATGATTAGAGTTTGGTGATGATCTGAGAGCGCACACCTCCACCAAGGGCTGTGTTTGTACGTATTTGTGCTGGAGGATTACACAAAAACTAATGGATGGATTTGGATGAAATTTTCACCAGAGGTGGCTCTTGGCCTACACACGAACCCACTACATTTTGGAGGTGATCCATGAGTGTATACCTCCACCAAGGCCCAATCTTCTAGCAGTGGTTTAGCAGGATTACGCAAAAACTAAAGGATTGATTTTTATGAACATTTTCACCAGAGGAGGTGCTTGGGCTACAGACGAACCCATCAGATTTTGGAGCCGATCTATGAGCGCATACCTCTACCAAGGCCCTATCTTGCAATGTATTGTGGGATGGAGGCAGGGAGGTACGGAAAGATGGATGGACAAAGGGAGGAAAGGAAGCAGCCTTGGTGGAGGTATGCACGCTCTGAGTGCTTTTCTAGTTCACATTGATACACCAGTGCCATGAATACACTGGAGGCAAGGTGAGCAAAGAGTCTTGCTCAAGGACACAAAATGGCAGGGTGGAGGAGCAGGATTCAAACTGCCACCCTTCTGGTTATTGGATAGCCTGCTCTTCCTCCTGAGCCACTACCGCCCGCTGCAGTGTGTCTTTAAGAAGACAAAAAAGCTTGGAGGCTTTTACTACTATAACCAAAATGTAGCTAATGAAAGTTTAGAGCAGGGGTGTCAAACTCATTCCATGGAGGGCCAAGACCCTGCAGGTTTTACTTCCACCCAGTCGCTTCAGCAGGTGTTTTCACTGATCAGCAATCAGTGGGAAGAAATTCAGAGAAAACACCTGTTGAAGCCACTGGGTGGAGGTAAAACCTGCAGGGTCTTGGCCCTCCATGGAATGAGTTTGACACCTGTGGTTTAGAGCGTAAAATCTACAAAACAATACCAGACACTTTGTTAATGTTATTGTGTAAATAAGAGTTTTTACAATGTATAATAAAGACAAGAATGGATGTATAAGTCAGGATTTGCTAGAGACTTCAGACTTGCCAGTGGTTTTCGTGTTTAAATAGCTGTGTGTAGTTGGAGTGGTTACCACTATCATGTGTAAAGTGAAGGTTTAAACATAGTGGCCGGAGGGTAGCTTATGAAGGTCAGTGTGTTGCACAAAACTTGGCCCTGGCCCCTGTCTGCTGGTTGAATGACCAGTTGTGCAAACACGGTGAGCAGAAAGGAAAGGTGGGGCTCTACTCTGTTTTCAGAGAAGCACAGTGGGATGTGAGTGCACGGTGAAACGTGAGGCTGTAGGAACACTTGTGCCGCGATGCCACTGCCTGCTGCACTCTGGTGATCTGCCGCTGCGGTCAGACTTCATGTGCCGTGCAGCCTTTGGGCATGCCCATGCTTTCATGTGAGGATTAGAGACCTTGGTGACTTTAGAGAAGACTGAAGGCATCACAAATGACCGGTAGGTACCTTCATTTAATCAATATGGTAATTCTGTTCTTTGGTGCTTTAGTCAACAGTCTCTCATTTAGGAAAGTTTATTCAGAAAACTGCATTGTGAAAAGTTGCAGTGGTAAATAAATGTTAGTGACTTTCACCTCATTAAAAAGAATGTGTAGTCTGATGTCACAGTGAGAGGAATTGAGCTCATCGTTTTTGTATTTAGTTCAATCACATCCACTTTTACATTATAGTAGTAAAGTCAGCAATGCAGAAAATAAATAGTTTTTGCTTAGCTATGTTTTTATTTATTTTTCTAACCACTTTATACCACATTTATTACCTGAACCCATATGAACCAAGCATGTTCAGGGCTGGGTTTGTTGATTTTAGTTTAACTACTCCAATTATAATATAATTTTATATCAGATTTCTTACATTTTATAACTGTTTTACTGGTTTAAACATGTTTTCAAAATGTTGCTCCAAAAGGGAGGCAAGTTAACTGCAGCATCGACGTGCTCGGGGAGACATCACTGCAGTATATAAGTACCTTCATGGCAGTTATAGGGTTGATCCCTGTTCTCTGGAGCTGGATGATAGCCCCGTATTCACCAGAGGACATAGTTTGAAGTTTAAAAAAAAATCAAGATGTTGCAAGAGCAGGCGACAGAAACTTTTTTCTAATAGAGTTATTGAAATCTGGAACAGACTGCCTGAGGATGTTGTGACTGCTCCAGCAGTGAATACGTTGAAGAACAAACTCGATGCCCATTGGTCTGCACACCAGTGCTCCCTGGAGCACGTCTATTAGCATTTATTAGTCTGTCATTTCAGTTTAGCTCACTTTTTTTTTAATGTTAGCCAGTGAAATATAATAAGTGAAAATCAGTAATAGGTCTACGACCTACAAAAACTGAAGAGGATAAGTAAGGATAAGACAAGTTTAAAAATTTCCTCACCCTTGAAAGCACCACGCTGATCTTCTGTTGGTGTTGATTCTAGTGGTTTTCCTCTGGGCCCATGTGGAGCCTGGAGCACCAAGCTGGAACAGAAATAAACTTGCTCTCTGTTTCATTTTTATACTTGCAAAGCATTAGCTTAGTATAACACTTTAGTGAAGTGAAGTTACTTTCTTCTGGATAATGGTTAAAAATAACTTTAGAGCTGTTAACTGACTATTTTGTGTCCTGTTAGGATCCAAGTGTTTTTAACTGGTGCTGCTATTAACATCTACTGGAATTTTATTAGATTTATTTAACATTTTCACTGTAATCTATTAAAAGTTTTTTTTTTAATCTATTTCTTTAAAATACATACAACTCTGTTCTCACAGTCTTTGTGGTCATATTTTTTGCAGTGCAGAATTTTCATATTTTAGAGTATTGAAAAATAAAATGTTTAATGAAAGTATCTTATATAACAATGAAAAGTACATTATCCTATGTAAATGTTGCAAAAAAATAAAAAAAAATAAAAATAAAACTGGTCAGTGTTCATGTAAGCAAAAGAATTGTTTGATCTCAAATCATGATCTGAGTTTTAACCCCTGAGCATTCCAGCCAGTTTCCCTAAAAATGCCTAAAGATGTAATTCTTTCTTCACTGAGTGGCAGTAGAAAATCTGAAACATTGCACTGGTGGAACACTGGAAATTTAAGAGGTTAAATGACCTTCTTTGGACACCACATACAGGATTATGGGAATATTATCTACAAGACAATACACCAAAATCACCTCCAACAGAAACACATTATGACCTATATGCACAGTTAGACGTTAAAGCAGCACTACGTAACTTCCTTGTTCCCAATAGGAACAACTGCAACTATGGTGACTATGACCTCAGTACCAACAGCCAATCACGGGATGCATAACTGTTGGTGGCTGAACTTGTGTCATGTGACTGGCTGTTGGACTCGGGTAGTCTCCATAGTTGTAGTCCTTTCTGTGTTCAGCCCCAGAACAAAGCAGCTGCAAGCAAGGCGGGCCCACTCAGGCCGTGGTGGAAGTGACAGTCACCAGGTCAAAAGATGATGTACCATCACAATAATTTTGCAAACATTTTTTAAGGTGAAACTCTTACAGAATGTTGCTTTAAGTCACCTCTTGTGGTCGTGTTGTGACATGAAGTGATGTGGTTTAGGGTTATAGCTGTAATATGTGTGTAGTAGACCCTCATCTTTTCCTAACCATTTCCCTAATCACAACCAAGTATTTTTAGCATCCAACCCTATAATTAGCCTAATCAACACCTAAAAATCTGTATTTATTGCCTAACGGAAATTAATCAGAAAACCAGAAGTGTCTTGCTAATGCAGAAGTGAAAGTAAACAGAAAAAAATAACCATCTATCATTCTTTTAACATTTGATTAAAACGTTTTCTTTAAACCATGAAAATTCATCCAAATTAATGCAAGCCTTTGTTCCATGGCCAACGGGGCTGTGCTTTTACTGACTTTAATTAACACAAAACAATTGTCTCAAGATTGGCATGCAGAAGGTGAAAGGTGAATTATAATTGTGTGTGGTCTCCCTTTGAGCTGTTAAATTATGGGGAACTAATATGTGGGGACCCATTTGGACTAGAATAGACTGCCATGCTCCTCCACTCTGCTCAGTGTGGTGGGTGAAATCCAACACTACATAGAGACAAAAGGTTACATGCCTCTCCTTTGACTACAGGCCAGGAAAAACTGAGCTTCTGCCACCACAGAAAAAGAAAAAATTCACGTGAAACAGCTTTAACAGTCAAGGTAGAACAATTACGATGGGAAGATTTGCATCAAATGAATCATGAGTGTGTTTTTCTGTGACACTTTAATATTATTACTATTGGCTGACATCTATAAAAGACGTACATTTTATACAGACTCAGATCCCAAAAACACCAAGAGCCCCTTCACACAGACAGAAGTCGTTGGGTGACCATTGAGAGATCAAAAATTGGCTCAATCTCTCAATGATCTCCTAAAGCAAGGGTGTCAAACTCATTCCATGGAGGGCCAAGACCCTGCATGTTTTATTTCCACCCAGTGTCTTCAGCAGGTGTTTTCACTGATCAGCAATCAGTGAGAAGAAATTCAGTGAAATCACCTGTTAAAGACACTGGGTGGTGGTAAAACCTGCAGGGTCTTGGCCCTCCATGGAATTAGTTTGACACCCATGTCCTAAAGTCTATAAAAAGGTATTTCTCTTGTATTTTGAAAGATCATTAACAGATCACTGAAAGACCATGAAAGATTGCTGAGGGATCATTGAGAGTTTCTTGAGTGATCAAAGAGGTGCATATATAGCACTTGCATCCCTGCAGTTGAAAAATAAACCACATTTGGTCAAATTTGACCACTATGAACTTTTCAGCCCCCCTCGTGTATATATATATATATATATATATATATATATATATATATATATATGTACTGTATATATATACAGTATATATACTGTATATATATATATATATAGTGGATATAAAAAGTCTACACAACCCTGTTCATATGCCAGGTTTTTGTGATGTAAAAAAATGAGACCAAGATATATCATTTCAAAACTTTTTCCACCATTAATGTGACCTATAACCTATACAACCCTATAGAAAAACAAACCCTTCTTTTAAGGGGAAAAATTAAAAAAAACAAAAAACAACTTACAATAGCCTTGTTGCATAATTATGCACACCCTTAAACTAATATTTTGTTGCAGCACCTTTGGCTTTTATTACAGCACTCAGTCTTTTTGAACTGTGGCTGGGCCATTCAAAAACCTTAATCTTCTTCTGGTGAAGCCATTCTTTTGTTGATTTGGATGTGTACTTTTGGTCATTGTTGTGCTGAAAGATGAAGTTCCTTTTCATCTTCAGCTTTCTAGCAGAAGCCTAAAGGTTTTGTGCCAACACTGACTGGTATTTGGAACTTTCATAATTCCCTCCACCTTAACAAAGGCCCCAGTTCCAGCTGATGAAAAACAGCCTCAAAGCATGAGCTGCCACCACCATGCTTCACTATAGGTATGGTGTTCTTTTGGTGATGAGCAGTGTTGCGTTTGCACCAAATATACCTTTTGGAATTATGGCCAAAAAGTTCAACCTTGGTTTCATTGGCCTATAACACATTTTCCCACACGCTTTTGGGAGATTTCAAATGTGTTTTTGCAAAATGTAGCCAGGCTTGAATGCTTTTCTTCGTAAGATAAAGCTTCCGTCTTGCCACCCTACCCCATAGCCCAGACATATAAAGAAGATGGGAGATTGTTGTCACATGTACTAAACAGCCAGTACTTGCCAGAAATTCCTGCAGCTCCTGCAATGTTGCTGTCGGCCTCCTGGCAGCCTCCCTGACCAGTTTTCTTCTTGTCTTGTCATCAATTTTGAAGGGAACATCCAGTTCTTGGTAATGTCACTGTTGCGCCATATTTTCTCCACTTGATGACTGTCATCACTGTGTTCCATGGTATATTAAATGCCTTGGAAATTCTTTTGAACCCTTCTCCTGACTGATACCTTTGAACAATGAGATCCCTCTGATGCTTTGGAAGCTCTCTGCAGACCGTGGCTTGTGCTGTAATGTGACTACAAAAATGTCAGGAAAAGCCTACTAGAACAGCTGAACTTTATTTGGGGTTAATCAGAGGCACTTTGAATGGTGGCAGGTGTGTGCTGACTCCCATTAACATGAGTTTGAATGTGATTGGTTAATTCTGGACACAGCCACATCCCCAGTTAAGAGGGTGTGCATATTTATGCAACCAGGTTATTGTAAGTTTTTTTTATTTTTCCCCTTAAAAGACTTCAGTTTGTTTTTCAATTGGGTTGTACAGGTTATACGTAGGTCACATTAATGGGGAAAAAGTTTTGAAATGATTTATCTTGGTCTCATTTTTTTACTTCACAAAAACCTGGCATTTGAACAGGGGTGTGTGGACTTTTTACATGCGCTGTATATAGTGGTTAGTGTCGTAACCAAGGTAAGAGCCTGCGATAGTCAGCTGGTGGGGCTGCCACCTCTCAGCATGCTGATATGCTGTGCGGGACTGCTAATTAGTACCTCCCAGATGCCATAAGTCCCCCGAAGGTTACAGGTCTTCCATGCAAGAGGCACAGGCCGGCAGCAAGTTGGGTCAAGCTGCTACACCTCGACAAGGTTACACAGTCCCCTGTCCTGATGGGATGTAGGCCCCCAGGACTGTCCACTCACGGAATAATGAACTCAACAACTTCCTGACTCAGGTCTTGCCACAATGCGACATGCTCTGTTGGTATTCCCACATTCTGTGCCTCCCTTCTGAACGCCCCACCAGGGGCATCCTGGACTTTAACCCTGTACAGCCGGGATAGGCACACATATTATATATATATATATATATATATATATATATATATATATATATATATATATATAGTGGGGCAAAAAAGTATTTAGTCAACCCCCAGTTGTGCAAGTTCTCCCACTTAAAAGATGAGAGAGGTCTCCAATTTTCATCATAGGTATACCTCAACTATGAGAGACAAAATGAGAAGAAAAAAAAATCCAGAAAATCACACTGAAGGATTTTTAATGAATTAATTGGTAAATTCCTCGGTAAAATAAGTATTTGGTCACCTACAAACAAGCAAGATTTCTGGCTTTCACAGACCTCTAACTTCTTCTTAAGAGGCTCCTCTGTCCTCCACTCTTTACTTGTACTAATGGCACCTGTTTGAACTCGTTATCAGTATAAAAGACACCTGTCCACAACCTCAAATAGTCAGACTCCAAACTCCACTATGGCCAAGACCAAAGAGCTGTCAAAGGACACCAGAAACAAAATTGTAGACCTGCACCAGGCTGGGAAGACTGAATCTGCAATAGGTAAGCAGCTTGGTGTGAAGAAATCAACTGTGGGAGCAATTATTAGAAAATGGAAGACATACAACACCACTGATAATCTCCCTCGATCTGGGACTCCACGCAAGATCTCACCCTGTGGGGTCAAAATGATCACGAGAACAGTGAGTAAAAATCCCAGAACCACACAGGGGGACCTAGTGAATGACCTGCAGAGAGCTGGGACCAAAGTAACAAAGGCTACATCAGTAACACACTACGCCGCCAGGGACTCAAATCCTGCAGTGCCAGACGTGTCCCCCTGCTTAAGCCAGTACATGTCCAGGCCCGTCTGAAGTTTGCTAGAGAGCATTTGGATGATCCAGAAGAGGATTGGGAGAATGTCATATGGTCAGATGAAACCAAAATAGAACTTTTTGGTAAAAACTCAACTTATCGTGTTTGGAGGAGAAAGAACACCATACCTACTGTGAAGCATGGGGGTGAAAACATCATGTTTTGGGGCTGTTTTTCTGCACAGGGACCAGGACGACTGATCCATGTGAAGGAAAGAATGAATAGGGCCATGTATCGTGAGATTTTGAGTGAAAACCTCCTTCTATCAGCAAGGGCATTGAAGATGAAAAGTGGCTGGGTCTTTCAGCATGACAATGATCCCAAACACACCGCCCGGGCAACAAAGGAGTGGCTTCATAAGAAGCATTTCAAGGTCCTGGAGTGGCCTAGCCAGTCTCCAGATCTCAACCCCATAGAAAATCTTTGGAGGGAGTTGAAAGTCCGTGTTGCCCAGCGACAGCCCCAAAACATCACTGCTCTAGAGGAGATCTGCTTGGAGGAATGGGCCAAAATACCAGCAACAGTGTGTGAAAACCTTGTGAAGACTTACAGAAAACGTTTGACCTCTGTCATTGCCAACGAAGGGTACATAACAAAGTATTGAGATGAACTTTTGTTATTGACCAAATACTTATTTTACTGAGGAATTTACCATTTAATTCATTAAAAATCATTCAGTGTGATTTTCTGGATTTTTTTTTCTCATTTTGTCTCTCATAGTTGAGGTATACCTAAGATGAAAATTGGAGACCTCTCTCATCTTTTAAGTGGGAGAACTTGCACAATTGGTGGCTGACTAAATACTTTTTTGCCCCACTGTATATATACATATATATATATACACACATTCACACACAGAGCGAGTGGGGAAAATAAGTACTGAACACATCAACATTTTTCTCATTAAACATATTTCTGATGAAGCCATTGACCTGAGATTTTCACCAGATATCAGTGACGACCCAAGTAATCCATGCATACAAACAAATCAAGGCAACTGTGTTCACAACACAAGTTATATTGAATAAAGTGGAATGACACAGGGACTAAGTATTGAACACGTGAAGAAAAAGAGGTGCAAAATGGCATAGAAAGCCAAGAAACCAGCTGAAAACCATCAGAATTTAGGAGGTCATCCCATCCTCCATCAGTGCAAATTAATTTCAGAAGTCCTGACTGATAGCCTTTAAAAAGGTCTGTGACTATCAGGTTGTCACACCACAAAGAACTCATGATGGATAGAAGCAAAGAACTCTCTCAAGACCTTCACAACCTTATTGTTGCAAAATACAACAATGGCACTGGTTACAGGCACATTTCTAAACTGCTGAATGTTCCAGTGAGCACTGTTGGAGCCATCATTTGGAAATGGAAAGAACATCATTTTACCATAAACAGGTCAAAGCATAAGCATCCGGATGCTAGCGGTGGTGGCTATATGGTTTTTTTTTTTGGTCATATAAGCATAATTAGTGTAGCTGACTACATTCTATTCATCTTAATTTAAAATCTCAAACACTCCCTGACTATCCCACTTTTTCTTTGCTAACCTCTTCCTTTGAATACTTTCCTGTACCTCCTTATTCCACCACCAAGTCTCCTTGTCTTCCTTTTTTTGTCCACTGGATACACCACATACAGTGGTGTGAAAAGTGTTTGCCCCCTTCCTGATTTCTCATTTTTTTGTATGTTTGTCACACTTAGATGTTTCAGCTCATCAAACAAATTAAATATTAGACAAAGATAACACAAGTAAACACAAAATTAAGTTTTTAAATGAAGGTGTTTATTATTAAGGGAAAAAATCCAAACCTACATGGCCCTGTGTGAAAAAGAGATTGCCCCCTAAACCTAATAACTGGTTGGGCCACCCTCAGCAGCAACAGCTGTGATCAAGCGTTTACAAAAACTGGCAATAGGTCTTTTACAGTGCTGTGGAGGAATTTTGGCCCACTCATCTTGCAGAGTTGTTGTAATTTAACCACACTGGAGGGTTTTTGAGCATGAACCGCCTATTTACGGTCATGCCACAGCATCTCAATTGGATTCAGGTCAGGGCTTTGACTAGGCCACTCCAAAGTCTTCCTTTTGTTTTCTTAAGCCATTCAGAGGGGGACTTGCTGGTGTGTTTTGGATCATTGTCCTGCTGCAGAACCCAAGTGCGCTTCAGCTTGAGGTCACAAACAGATGGCTGTCATGTACGGGGCTGGTGTTTCCTGCCCCGTTTCATGACCTGTGGCTTCAGCCTTTGATTATCTTTTTCAGCTGGCAGATTATTGGTTTATCTGTCAGTCTGCAGCCACAGCCCTCCTCTCACCTCTGTCTGCCAGACACCTATCAGCCTATTGCCATCACCTGGGGTTACACACACACACACACACACACACACACACACACACACACACACACACCAGACACTCATGCATACTGATTCATCCACTCTGTTTGCCACGCACCTGTTTCCACTTGCCACTCGTTAGTATCTGGGGGTATTTCTGGCCAGCAGTGGAAACACTGTGTTGGTATCAGTCAGTCTACGTGGATGATCTGGCTCACTCGCCCCTAATCTCCTGTTCTATTATTTTCTCAGCCCTCTCCTGTCCGCTGCCCAGTTCCGCCCTGGGAGCACGTGGGGCTTGCCTATTGAGCTTGTAGCCAGTCATCTTTATCATACTACTCATCATTTGGACAGTTGTTATGGACACCTTGTACCTCGTTTCTCCTTTGTTAATAAGCACGTTAAACTTCACCAGCGTTTGGGCTCGCATCAATTCACGTTTGCTGCGCTATTACGCAGCAGACATGACAGCATGCTAACGCCACAAAGAGCCCAGTGGTGAAGAAACGTGTTAGTCACCTTTTGTGTTTTTTCTTACCTGCTCTGGAGCATGATGTCCCCAATGAGCTGTTCCCACACTGGCAGAAGTGGATGGGCAGTGGGTCGTCCCAGCGCAGAGGAGGAATGGGCAGCTGAGTCAATCCGAGAGTTCCTGTATGACGCCGTGGACGCATACGGCCTCGGACAGCGACTGGACTGCCTGAAAGGGGCGTTGAGGATTCTGGGGGCTCACCATGGTCTCTGGAATTGTCCACAACATGCCGAGCTGCTGTCCCCCGTCTGTGCGCTCAAGCGGGTGTTTCCTGACCTGGTGAGAAGTGCGTACCGCACCAAGCCAAAACAGAGACGCTCTTCTCGGTCAGTGGCCATCTTTCCCTCCACATCATCTCCAACTCCTACGTGGCTACCCCCAAGTCAGCGGCGTCGACGTCATCCGGTCCCGGATTCCCAGAGAAATAATCCTGCCCCGCCTACTGCTTCCTTTGTTACACCGAGCCCGGTGACTCCCGCAGCGGATCCTCACTCACGTGTCTCAACCACAAGATTCTCCTCTATGTCCGCAGCAAGGTCCTCTTCTTCGATGCATTGGCAGATGGCTGAGGGGCGTTTATTTTCCTCACCGGCAGCTCCTGTTCCTGTGGTGAGAGGGGTGGCTCCTGAGTGGTCTACAGAGGGGCCAAGCACCGCCTTTCCCGGACGGACAGGTGACGATGCCAAAACGACAGCAGCAGCCAACATCTTGATCCGGGAAAACAGGCATGTTTATTTTCATTCTATTCTTATTAACGATGAAATGTCTTGCCTGATTCCTGGTAGGGAAGCTCAGGGAAAGCAGTCCACTGAGTTCTTCCCACCTGCTGCTGTTGAGAATGGTTCACCAGCCCTCTCCATGCTCTCTCCCTTCTCCCCTGAATGTACATCGGAGCTGGACTGTCCTGACCGGGGGGGAGCCAGCGGTCCAGGAGGATTCTTCCCCAGCAGCAACGGTGAGCCAGACACCAGCCGCCACGCCAGAGGAATCGCCAGCGTGGGTCATAACGGCTGAAATAATGATGACTGTAGAGACCATCATGCCTGCTGCAGAGGCCGCCGCAGCAGAGTCAGCGCCCGAGCTGCACTCCCAGGAGGCTGAGACCATGGAAACATTGCCCGGATCGTTGGAGTACTGGACGGCGGTGGAGCTTGAGCTAAGGCAAGTGCTCTCTTTTGTCTTCTATATAAGTGCAGGTTAGTTAGTAGTTAGTTAGTTCTTTCTTTCCATAATAGAGCATTTTTGCCTAGCTCTAGGTGAGGAGAGCCAGCTGCAGCCGTACGCAGCACCTGAGCTCGCCTCGCTGGGCTTCGCCACTGCGGGCAACCCTGACCCTTCTTCCTCTCTGTCCGACTCCTCTTTTAGGGTCACCGGAGAGGGGTCCATGTCGCCAGACGAGTCTGAGGATCCAGGCTCACCGCTGAAGGTCATCGGGGCTGCTACTGCTCCCGCTGAGGTGACCATGTATCCAGCTCCCCTCCTGCCTGAGGCTGTTGTCTGGATTCCACCTCAGTTTGAGCCTCCATGGGTGCTGTGTCCCGGTCGGGACCATCGGGGGTGCCACGCCCCAACGTCAGCCTCACGTGGGTGCTACGCTCCAGTCTTGGTCCGCCATGGGCACCGTACCTCAGCTCAAGGCCCACCAAGGGTGCAGCAGTGACCCAGCTGGGTCCCACCACGGGTGCAGCAGGGGTCCAGCTGGACTCCACCATGGGTGCAACCATGGCTCGGTCGGGGTCCACCATGGGTGCAGCGCTGGCCCAATAGGGGCTCACCACGGAAGCACTGAGGTCCAAGATTGGGGTCACCGCTGGTGCTATGTTGTCCCATGCCGGGACCACCGCGGGGGCAGCCATGGTCCAGCCCGGGTCCACTACAGGTGCAGCTGAGCTCCAGTCCCAAGCCGGGACCACCGAAGGTGCGGCCAGCCAGCTTGGAGACACCAAGGTCTCATCCTTCCTTCCAGAGGTCCTCGGGGTGTCCCTTTCTCCTCCGCCAGGCTCTCTCAGCCTTCCGGTGGGTAGGTCGCTGTCTCGTCTATCCCTCCGGGCCTGGTGGTTCAACTATGTGGGCCGGTTGCCCAAAAGACTGGGTTCCCAGTTCAGATGGCCCTTTCTCCCCCTCAGGCCGCCTGATGCTGTACGGCTGGCCGCTTGCTGGCCCTGGGACTTTGGCTGGCCCCCTGAACTCAAGACCGTTCGTGGACCATGGGACTTAGGCCAGCCCCCTGAACTAATGGCCTTTTGTGGGGTCTGGGACTTTGGCCGGCCCCCAGAACTTGGGGACTCTTTGGTTTTGGGGTGGGTGGGTTAGTTTTGTTTGGGGTTGGGAGTTTTTGTTTCTTGTTATATGATTTTCTGGTTGTTTAATGCCCTCCTGACCTGTTTCCCCCCACCTCCTGCCCTGGGTTGTTGTGATGGTGCTTTTTTGGGGGGGAGGGGGCAGGCTTTCTTTGTATTGTTTTGAAGGTACGATGGGTGTCTGGTGTCCACCCCTTGGGGAGGGGGGGTCTGTCATGTATGGGGCTGGTGATTCCTAACTAACTAACTAACCTGCACTTATATAGCGCTTTTCTAGTCACAAAGACCACTCAAAGCCCCGTTTCATGACCTGTGGCTTCAGCCTTTGATTATATTTATCTAATCTCTAGCAAATTATTGGTTTATCTGTCAGTCTTCAGCCACAGCCCTCCTTTCACCTCTGTCTGCCAGACACCTATCAGCCTATTGCCATCATCTGGGGTTACACACACACACACACACACACACACACACACACACACACACACACACACACACACACACACACACACACACACACACACACACACACACACACACACACTCATGCATAGTGATTCATCCACTCTGTTTGCCACGCACCTGTGTCCACTTGCCGCTCATTAGCATCTGGGGGTATTTCTGGCTGGCAGTGGAAACACTCAGTGCATTGGCATCAGTCAATCTACATGGATGATCTGGCTCATTCTCCCCTGGACTATTAAAGTTGTGTTTCCAGAGCCTTGTGGCTCCAACATGATGTAAGTCTCCTGTTCTATTATTTTCTCAGCCCTCTCCTGTCCGCTGCCCAGTCCCACGTTGGAAGCATGTGAGGCATGCCTGTTGAGCTTGTAGCCAGTCATCTTTGCCATACTACTCATCATTTGGACAGTTGTTATGGACACCTTGTACCTCATTTTTCCTTTGTAAATAAACATGTTAAACTTCAACTGCGTTTGGGCTTGCATCAATTCATATGTTCACTGCACTAATACGCAGTGGACATGACAATGGCCGGACATTCTCCTTCAGGATTTTTTGGTAGGCAGCAGAATTCATGGTTCCATTTACCACAGCAAGTCTTCCAGGTCCTGAAGCAGCAAAACAGCTCCAGACTATCACACTTCCACCACCATATTTTACTGTTGGTATGATGTTCCTTTTCTGAAATGCTGTGTTGCTTTTATGCCAGACGTAATGCGACACACACCTTCCAAAAAGTTCAACTTTTGTCTTGTCAGTCCACAGAGGATTTTCCTAAAAGTCTTGGGGATCATCAAGATGTTTTCTGGCAAAACTGAGATGAGCCTTTATGTTCTTTTTGCTCAGCAGTGGTTTTTGTCTTGGAATTCTGCCATGCAGGCTATTTTTGCCCTGTCTCTTTCTTATGGTGGAGTCATGAACACTGACCTTAACTGAGGCAAGTGAGGGCTGCAGTTCTTTGGATGTTGTTGTGGGGTCTTTTGTGACCTCTTGGATAAGTCGTCACTGTGCTCTTGGGGCAATTTTGGTCAGCCGGCAACTCCTGGGAAGGTTCATCACTGTTCCATGTTTTCGCCATTTGTCGATAATGGCTCTCACTGTGGTTTGCTGGAGTCCCAAAGCTTTAGAAATGGCTTTATAAACTCAATTACTTTGTTTCTCATTTGTTCCTGAATTTCTTTGGATTGCAGCATGATGTCTAGCTATTGATGATCTTTTGGTCTACTCCACTTTGTCATGCAGGTCCTATTTAAGTGATTTCTTGATTGAGAACAGCTGTGGCAGTAATCAGGCCTGGGTGTGGCTAGAGAAATTGAACTCAGCTTTCCAAAGATGTGATAAACCACAGTTAATTTATGTTTTAAATTAACTGTGGCTGAATTACAACAATTCTGCAAAGATGAGTGGGCCACAATTCCTCCACAGTGCTGGAAAAGACTCATTGCCAGTTATCACAAACGCTTGATTGCAGTCATTGCTGTTAAGGGTGGCCCAGCCAGTTATTAGGTTTAGGGGGCAATCACTTTTTCACACAGGGCCATGTAGGTTTGGAGGTTTTTTTACCCTTAATAATAAACATTTTCATTTAAAAACTGCATTTTGCATTTACTTGTGTTATCTTTGCTTAATATTCAAATTTGTTTGATGATCTGAAACATTTAAGTGTGACAAACATACAAAAAAATGAGAACTCAGGAAGGGGGCAAACACTTTTTCACACCACTGTACCTTTCTACTCCTTTCCCTCAATACTTCTGCTGTATTTTCCCAGTCATCTGGTAATTCTTTCCTACCACCCAGAGCCTGTATGAACTCCTTCCTGAACTCTGTGCGACCTTCTTCCTTCTGTAGCTTCCCGCACTTAATCTTTGGCTCTGCCTTCATTGTTTTCCTCTTCTTGATTTGCAAAGGATTAAGCGGAAGAAGATGGATGGATGGATGCTTTGTAAAGTCATTCCACAGACTACCCTCCGATGCTATCTAGCTACATTCTCCCCTGCCACCACCTTGCAGTCTTCAGTCTCTTTCAGATTTCTCCTTCTGCACAAGACGTAGTCCATCTGTGTCCACCTTCCTCCACTCTTGGAAGTCACCCTATGTTCCTCTCTTGTCTAAAAGTATGTGTTCACCACAGCCATTTCCATCCTTTTAGCAAAATCCACAACCATCTGTCCATCCACATTTCTTTCCTTAAGACCATACCTACCCAGGAACTCCTCATCACCTCTGTTCCGTTCACCTACACGTCCAGTAAAGTTGGCTCCAATCACCACTCTCTCCCCCCTGGGAACACTCTCTACCACTTCATCCAGCTTACTCCAGAATTTGTCTCTCTTCTACCTGATATCCAACTTGTGGGGCATACGCACTGACAACATTAAACATCACACCTTCGACTTCTAGTTTCAAACTCAAGACTGATTTTAAAGCCTGGAAATGTATATGCAAATTGTGATGCACAGAATCGCATGAGAGGTGAAATTTCTATGCTCTAAGTGAACTGTGCCTATCAGGCCTTGATTCGGCGTCCTTGAGAGAATTCATTCCTCCAGGAGAAAAGATAAGGCAGAAGGGAGTTTTGGCTTCTCCCTAACCCAAACATACTGATGTGCAGCAATCTGAACTCTCTATGGACAGCGTCATGTGACTAGCATGGAATTTTACCATCTGACATGCACTGAAGAGAGATGAACTCTTGTGGACATGTTATCTATGTTTTAGGATACCAAGGACATAACATCTAATCGTTGCTTAGGAGAGGATTTTTGCTGTTCACCAGTAACTGATACACACACTGCATCCAACATTACATGACTGACACACACACACTGGTCTCTCTCAACTTGCTTTGTTAATGTGTGTATCTGTAACTTGTCTGCTAAGTGTGCATTAGAGTTTTTTTTTCTATGTGATCATAATCTTGCTCACTCGAGCTCTATTCTGATAACTGTTTTTTTCTGTCTGCCCAATGTGTCACCCCCTCCCCCTCCCCCTCTTTACCCCCACTGTATGAGGCGCCTGTCGGCTGCCGTGTCATTAGTGAGCGCTTAACATGAGCGCACCTAATGTCAAGTAAAATTCCTCGTATGTGTAAGCATGCTTGGCAATAAAGTTCATTCTGATTCTGATTCTGAAGATTCTGTTTGACTCCCTCTTTACCTCCTGAACACTCTTCACATACTCTTCCTTCAAGATTACTCCTACTACATTTCTCTTCCTATCTACACCATGGTAGAACAGTATAAATCCCCCTCCAGTACTCCTAGCCTTGCTTCCCTTCCATCTGGTTTCCTGAACACACAGTATATCTACTTTTCTTCTCTCCATCATATCAGCCAACTCTCTGTCTTTACCAGTCATAGTCCCTACATTTAACGTCCCTACTCTCACCTCCACATTTCTACTTTCCTTTTCTCTCTCTCCCTCCTAACATGTCTTCCCCCATCCTCCTCCTCAATCTTTGACCAACAGTAGCCCAATTTCCACTGGCACACTGTCGGTTAACAGCACCGGTGCCAGTTGCTGTTACCCATTCCAGTATGAAAGTCTCATTCGCTATGAGCCACATGTTTGATTTGGCAAAGGTTTTACATCAGATGCCCTTCCTGGCACAAACCTACCCATTTACCCGGGCTTGGGACTGGCACTAGGAGCACACTGGCTTGTGCACCCCCTGTGGCTAGGTTAGGTTTACCCTCTTACAAAGTCCACAATTTTTATGGGTTTAATTTAAAAGAGAGAAACAGAATATCAAAAAAAAAAAAAAATCCAGAAAAAACATCAAATAATGATAAGAAATTGATTTCCACTTGATCAAGGGAAATAAGTATTTGATTCCCTACCAACCAGCAAGAATTCTGACCCACACAGACCGGTTATCTGCCCATGAAGCACTTACATTAGTCCTGTCCCTTTAGGACAGTACTCCTAATCTTAACTCGTGTATAAAAGACTCCTGTCACAGAATCAGTCTCTTCCATTCAAATCTCTCCACCACCATGGGCAAGACCAAAGAGCTGTCAACGGACATCAGGGACAAGGCTGCACAAAACTGGAATGGGCTACAAGACCATCAGAAAGAATCTTGGTGAGAAAGAGACCACTGTTGGTGTGATAATTTGGAAATGGAAGAAATATAAGATAACACGGATAATGTGGATGGGTCTTCCAGCATGACAATGACCCAAAACATATGGCCAAAGCAACAAAGGACTGGCTCAAGAAGAGGCACATTAAGGTCCCAGTGTGGCCTAGCCAGTCTCCAGACCTTAATCTCACAGAAAATCTGGGGAGGGAGCTGAAACTTTGAATTGCCAAGCAACAGCCTTGAAATCTTCAGGATTTGGAGAGTATCTGTCAAGAGGAGTGGACCAAAATCCCTCCTGAGATGTGTACAAACCTGGTGACCAACTACAAGAAATGTCTGACCTTCATGATGCCAACAAGGGTTTCTCCATCAAGTACTAAGTCACATTTTGCTTAAGGATCAAATACTTATTTCCTTCGATCAAATGCAAATTAATTTATAACCCTTATTAATTTTTTTCTGCATTTTGTGTTGATATCTTGTCTTTGTTAAAATAAACCATAAAATTATGAAGTGCTCATTTCTTTGCAAGGGGGTAAACTTACAAAATCAGCAGAAGATCAAATATTTATTTCCCCCACTATCTCTCTCTCTCTGTATATATATATATATATATATATATATATATATATATATATATATATATATATATATATATCAAAGAGATTCTCTGGTGTGGGTATGTATGTATATGGCAAACTTTGTCCCCCTACTGACTCAGAAGCCACTTGACCGCGGGCTCTCATCTCTTCCATGGTGATGATACAATACCTGAAGAGTGCACCTGACAAGTGTCACTGAATGTTTCACCAAAAATTGATAATTTTCCACTCAAAAACACAATAATCTGGAGATTTTGCCATCATCATCCACTGTACCATGTCTTCCCTTGGAGACTCTTCTCTGCAACTGCACCCAAAGACTTCCCATTCCCCAAACTGCAAGATACACTCTTATTAATCTTTTGCATGGTGATGCCACTGTACCAGACATGGTTTCACTGACCACGCGACCATAAAACAGATCAAAGGTGACCTTTTTAAACTGACCTTTATTGGTGGAGGTGTACACCATGGGAGAATCAAGCACACTTAGACACAGTCAGCGGAGTTTAGGATCCGTAGGACTCTCTCCACAATATAGGCAGTGTGGACTGGATGTGTTTGTACATTACCAAAACAGCTTTCTGCTGTGTCCGGTACTTCTGTTCAAATCGTGTCAAGAGCGGAGAACATCTTCTAATGCAATTGGTATGTACACCCGCTGCCATGATCAAATTTAACAGTTTATATAAATATTAGGGTTAGGACGAGTCATACAAATGTTCTGTGTCTGCTAACTTCCACAATATTCTTTTGAATTCGGACTGTTGTTTATCCCACTTGTTTTGTAAGTGCAGGAAATATTAACAGCAAACTGAATGAAAGTGTGGATTATAGTGGATTAAAAATGTTTGTAAAAACACCCAGGAAAATGTCTTTTTGTTGAACATCCATCCATCACCAAAACCTTAAAATGGACCAAAAAAGAAAAAAAAAACTAACAGAAACATTAAAAAACTAGAAAAGCACTCAGAGAGCGCAGACCTCCGCCAAGAGCAACAGTCCCCCCCCCAGTATTGTGATTTATACCATAAATATTCTACACTAATTTTGTTATTGTTCTTTCCCTGTAGCATGTGTTTCTGTATGTCATATGATTGGTCAAGAAAACAAAAAAAATGTTATTTGAACTACACAAATACAATTTATTTAATTTAACAAGAGATACAACATGTACAAGTCTTTAGTTGGAGAACACATTCATGAAATTTATTCCTAATAATAAGTTCTGGATATTGAAAAGCTACCATTAACATAATTTTTCTAACTTCGTTTCTTTCCAGGAAATTAAAAATATGTACATATACGTAGTGTAGAATAGAACAATATTAACTCCAATCTTCTTTTAAAAAACCCCCATAAGAATAAGAAAAATAATAAGAAAAAATAATAATAAGAAAAAAATCAATAAAATAAAACTAGGGTCGACGAGCTTCAATAGCATCTGGGGATAGCCCCTCATCCTGTCTATGCTGCTGTGTACTGTCTCTGTCTTTAGCACGGTGAGAAGCAGCAGGCCTGTGGGCTCTCATTCAGTCTATGCTGCATTTTAGCGGCTCTGTCACAAGCTCGACGAGCTTCAATAGCATCTGGGGATAGCACTTGCCTGAGTCGCTGCATTGCAGTGCTTCCTGCTGGCGGAAGTACTGAACTACACATTACCTTCGGGCCCTATCTCACAATGTTAAAGAATCCTTTAAAAAATTCCTGGATCCAGACGGTGATCCAGATCATCCCCAAAATTTAATCAGTTCTTCCTTGTACCATTTCCAACAACGCCTGAAAGTTTCATCGAAATCAGTCCAAAACTTTTTGAGTTATCTTGCTAACCAACAGACAGACAGACAGACAAACAGACAGACAAACCCTGGCAAAAACATAACCTCCTGGCCTGCGGCCTGGCGGAGGTAGTAAAATTGGATCATTGTTAACATCAGCAGAAAAAATAAACCATTATATAGAACAAACATTTAACCAGCATCCCGATGAGCACTGCAAATTTACATGAAAAAGTAACAGATTTACGAGGGTTATGGGAATACCAACAGAGCATGTCGCATTGTGGCGAGACTTGAGTCAGGGAGTTGTTGAGTCCACTATTCCGTGAGTGGACAGTCCTGAGGGCCTACATCCCACCAGGACAAGGGGCTATGTAACCTTGTCGAGGTGTAGCAACTTGACTCAACCTGCTGCCAGCTTGGGCCTCTTGCATGGAAGACCTATAACCTTCGGGGGGCTTATTGCAGCTGGGAGGTACTAATTAGCAGTCCCGCACAGCATATCAGCATGCTGAGAGGTGGCAGCCTCACCAGCTGACTATCGCATGGTTAACCACCCGGCATGGCAGACTCTTACCTTGGTTACGACACTAACCACTATGTACAGTGCATGTAAAAAGTCCACACACCCCTATTCCAAATGCCAGATTTTTATGAAGTAAAAAAATGAGACCAAGAAAAATCATTTCAAAACTTTTTCCCCATTAATGTGACCTAAAACCTGTATAACCCAATTGAAAAACAAACTGGAATCTTTTAAGGGGAAAAATAAAAAACATACAATAACCTGGTTGCATAAATATGCACACCCTCTTATAACTGGGGATGTGGCTGTGTTCAGAATTAACCAATCACATTCAAACTCATGTTAATGGGAGTCAGCACACAACTGCCACAATTTAAAGTGCCTCTGATTAACTCCAAATAAAGTTCAGCTGTTCTAGTAGGCTTTTCCTGACATTTTTGTAGTCACATCTTACAGTACAAGCCATGTTCCGCGGAGCGCTTCCAAAGCATCAGAGGGATCTCATTGTTCAAAGGTATCAGTCAGGAGAAGGGTTCAAAAGAATTTCCAAGGCATTAAATATACCATGGAACACAGTGAAGACAGTCATCATCAAGTGGGGAAAATATGGCACAACAGTGACATTACCAAGAACTGGACGTCCCTCCAAAATTGATGAAAAGACGAAAAGAAAACTGGTCAGTGTGGCTGCCAAGAGGCCGACAACAACACTGAAGGAATTTCAGTGAACGCTGCAGGAATTTCTGGCAAGTACTGGCCGTTTAGTACATTTGACAACAATCTCCCGTCTTCTTCATATGTCTGGACTGTGGGGTAGGGTGGCAAGATAAGGCTTACAAAGAAAAACCTCCAAGCCTGGCTACATTTTGTAAAAACACATTTGAAATCTCTCAAATGCATGTGGGAAAATGTGTTATGGTCCGATGAAACCAAGGTTGAACTTTTTTGGCCATAATTCCTAAAGGTATATTTGGTGTAAACACAATACTGCTCATCACCAAAAGAACACCATACCTACAGTGACACATGGTGGTGGAAGCACATGCTTTGGGCTGTTTTTCTTCAGCTGGAACTGGGGCCTTAGTCAAGGTGGAGGGAATTATTGAACAGTTCCAAATACCAGTCAGAGTTGGCACAAAACCTTCAGGCTTCTGCTAGAAAGCTGAAGATGAAGCGGAACTTCATCTTTCAGCACAACAATGATCCAAAGCACACATCCAAATCAACAAAAAAATGACTTCACCAGAAGATTAAGGTTTTGGAATGGCCCAGCTAGAGTCCAGACCTGAATCCGATCAGACATCTGTGAGATGATCTGAAGAGGGCTGTGCACAGGAGATGCCCTCGCAATCTGACAGATTTGGAGCGTTTTTGCAAAGAAGAGTGGGCAAATATTGCCACATCAAGATGTGTCACGCTGATAGGCTCCTACCTACAAAAGACTTAGTGCTGTAATAAAAGCCAAAGGTGCTACAACAAAGTATTAGTTTAAGGATGTGCATATTTTTGCAGGTTTTTATTTGTTATTTTTCCCCTTAAATGTATGTATACTAGCTGTTCTTGCTTTTTCTTGCCTTCTGATTGTTGCTCTGAGTGTTGCTATCCCTGTGCTGTTGCAATCCTGGAATTTCCCCATTGTGGGACTAATAAAGGCTTATCTTATCTTATCTTAAAAGATTTCAGTTTGCTTTTCAATTGGGTTGTACAGGTTATAGGTCACATTAACGGTGGAAAAAGTTTTAAAATGATTTAGCTTGGTCTCATTTTTTTACATCACAAAAACCTGGCATTTTAACAAGGGTGTGTAGACTTTTTCTATCCACTATATGTACAGTGGTGTGAAAAAGTGTTTGCCCCCTTCCTGATTACTCATTTTTTTTGTATTTTTGTTACACTTAAATGTTTCAGATCATCAAACAAATTTGAATATTAGGCAAAGATAACACAAGTAAATACAAAATGCCCTTTTTAAATGAAAGTGTTTATTATTAAGGGTAGAAAAAATTCCAACCTACATGGCCCTGTGTGAAAAAATGCGCGCTCCGGCGAGGTGAACGGAAAAATCCTTAATGAGGGGAATCGGGTAGCGGTCGTGTGCTGTGGTGTTATTCAACCTGCGGAAATCACCGCACGGTCGCCACCATCCCTCAGCCTTAGGGACCATGTGTAGCGGGGATGCCCATGGGCTGTTTGATCGCCTGATGATGCCCAACCTTTCCAGGTTGGCAAACTCCTCGCACGCTATGGCCAGTTTAGCTGCGTCCAAGCGCCGAGGTCGTGCGAAAACAGGTGGCCCGGTGGTGGTGATAAAGTGCTCCACCCCGTGTTTAGCGATGGCCGCCGAAAACGTCGGGACCGTGAGTGCTGGGAACTGAGTGAGCAGTGTGTGAAACTTACCGCCTGGAGCTGTGACGTTGGCTTGTGTTACTGGCCCGGCCCCTCGAGCTGTACAGGGGAGAGAGTCAAAGGACAGTGCATTAACCAGGCACCTGTTAGCAACATCAACTAATAAACCATGCACACGCAGAAAATCAGCTCCCAGGATCGGGAAACTCAGCGCTGCTATGACAAAAGTCCACTCGTATGTGCGGCCGTGTAGAGATAAAGCCAGTGTTCTCTCACCAAAGGTCTTAATGTCTGAGCCGTTTACTGCTACCAGCCCGGGGCTGCTGGGTCCTGCCAGCCGGTCGGCATAGGTCGGCAGGATGATGCTCTTCTGGGCTCCGGTGTCTACAAGGAAACGCCTCCCTGAGCGCGAGTCCGTCACGTAGAGCAGCTTGTTCTCTTCACCGGCAGTCACAGCTGCTACCGACTGCCGGCTCTGGCATTTCCCGAGCGCTTGAATCGGCATGGTGGCGCACATCTGCGTGCGTTCTCTCCAAAACGGTGGTGGTAGAAGCAGAGCGTGTCTCCCTGGCGCTCCTTGGCCCCCGCTGCCGCTACCGTCGGTGGCTCCTCGCCTCCTCTGGTCATCTCGCTGGGTTCCGACGCCGCTGCATTCACCGTGAGCGCTCTGGTGGCGAGGATGATCCGGTCTGCCTCCTGGGCTAGCACCCGGTAGTCACGCACGGCCAGCAGTGGCGAATTGGCCAGGACCGCTCTCGTCTCTGTTGGAAGGTTCCGGAGGAAGAGGTGGGCAAACAGAAAATGCCCGTCGTCCGTGCCCATTAATGCCAACATCTTCTCCATCAGATCGACGGCCAAACCATCTCCTAACTTGGAACGCCTCAGGAGCCTCTCTGCTCTCTCACAGTCCAAGAGCGTGTAGCGCCGAATCAGCGCAGCTTTGAGAGCCTCATATCTGCCGTGGGCTGGGGGCTGGTCGAGCAGGCTCGCTACCTGCTGAGCTGTGCGATTGTCCAGCGCTGCAACCACATGGAAAAACTTGGTGTCATCTGTCGTTATTCCCCGGAGGGCGAACTGGGCCTCGGTGTGGTGGAACCAAGAGCGCGGGTTGTGCTGCCAAAAGTCCGGTAGCTTGACTGCAACAGCACACGCGTTGCTGGGGGTTCCCGTCCGGGCTGTCTGTGGGATGCCTGTCGCATTGCTGGGGCTTCCTGTCCGGGCCGACTCCGGGGTTCTTGCCTCGTGTTCCATAATACGTCCAGGGTCACCAGTGTGGAGAGTGTGGAAATGATGAGGCCAAGTTACGATCAGACGAAGTTTATTCACACTCTCACAACATCATACACAGAAAGCACTGAATAGCCAAACCAGGTTTCATCCCTTAAAACTCCACAGATCATCTCACATCTGCATGACATTTCACCTCCACCATACATTCTCCTTAAATGGTCTCCTTTTTATTTTGACTAAGTCCAAAACAATCTCTCAATGATCACCAAAGAGAAGTGATCTCTCAATAACCCCTTAAGGAGTGCTCAGTGATCTGTTTGATCTCCCAGTGCTCTGTCAGTGATCTTTTAGTGACCACAGAATTTTCCACCCCGAAGGTAGAGTTAGTTGGCTGAGAGATTAGTGAGTGATTGCTAAGCGTTCGATGAAAGACCTCATTCAAGTTAAATTCTTTTAAATTTAAAAAAAAAAAAGTATCTATTTGTCAGAGTAGAAGTAGACCCAACCTCATTCATTGACAAAGTTGCACATTTGTAGCTCTTTTCTCTCTGGACTCTGAGCCATGGATGGGGTGTGCCATATTGGCTTATCTAAAACAAACAAAGGCCCACACATTCAACCACTGGATCTGTGGTAAAATGCTTTTTCAGAAGGAGCTGGGTTAGAAGGGGGCTCCAAACTGGGATTTTTAGTGGTGAATGTGCACTGGTGACCACTAAAACTTACATAACCATTAATTCCATATGGTGTTGTTAAGCACTGGCAGGCATCCGAAACAGTCATGTTAATGGTACTGTTTGACCACAGGAAAAAAAGATTATTTTATCATGTGTCTGTTCTGTTTCCAGCTGGTGAAGCTTTTGTCACCCTAGCCACCACAGACTCTTACTGCATGGGAGCCACAGTGGTGGCCAGAAGTCTGCGCTGCCATGGGACGACTCGCAGCATTGTTGTCATGGTCACGCCAAACGTTTCAGAGCAGTCAAGGTGGGAAATAATAGACCTTTCCCTTTAATATATCACAGTAAACACTGCGAATTGTGCCACACTAGACTGCAATAATTAACTTGGTGTCATTTAAGTGTGTATGAACATCAGTTTGTTGAGTCATTTTATGTGTTATTAGAAGCCATTTTTGACTTTTTGTGTATAGTTTCGTGAGACTGTTTAACCAAAGCTTCAGTTTGGTTTGTTACAAAAGTAACATCTAGTAGCTGTGAAATTACTACCTGAAGTGAGGCGGTTCATAGTCAGACCTGCCATGTTTGAAGGAGATGTGTTTTGTTTTGTTTTTCTTTTGAATTCTTGGATGGAATATGGGTGAGCAATATAAGCTGCGGCTTCAGCCATCACCCATTTCGGATAACTTATGTTGAACTGTATAATCAGAGGAGTTATTGTTTAATTTGACCTTGTTGGATTTTTTTTCCCCCTTTGTTATATTATTCTGTTTCTTTTTTAATCTTTACTTTTAATCTATCCGAAAGATTCATTCATTCATTCAGAGCTCTCTGTAGTTTTCAATTATTTTCAACTATGAACACCAGGTGGCAGCACTGTGCCAAGAAGTGCCACTACCCAAATTACTGGAAACTCTGCTAAGGCCTGTGATAGTCACAATTCCCCCTGCAGATGAAACAGTGGTACTACCGGACATCAGGACGTCTGTCAGTTCAGATCTGTGAAAGCCATAAACAAATTTATGGCTTTGATTACTTTTTGGTTTTCAGACTTGTTTTGTTTTTAGCGGAGCATGGAGTGTTTACTGCACGTGTGTTTATTAGAGATGGGCTGATCTGACATTTAGTATCGATATTGGGTTTGATCCAGGCTGAATGACTGGCTCGGGAACATTTTTTTTAAAAATCCATTAAAACATAAAATAAGCACCTTTTAAGACTGCTGTAAACATCTGCCCTGCGCTGACTCTCCTTCACACCAGCTCTACTGTGTGTGAAGAGTCTGCATGCAGAGATGTAATGTTAGAGGCAAGATGGTTGTTAACAGACTTCTTTTAGGATTAAAGTAGAGATGAAAACTAAATAAAATATATTGTAAAGAAAAGTATCGTTAAAGAATAAATAAAGGAAAGGAAGGAAAGAAGACTTATAGACAAATGGATAACTGATTTTATCTGTTCTGCATATTTAACTATATATGTACTATAGATTAACATAGTGAGTTCTCGTGCTATAGAGAAGATCTTTGTTAGTTTTTCCAGTAACTAAATTTTGTTGTTTGGAGGATAAAAACACTGAGTTGAGCTGATCATTATTAAGGACAATATCAACTTATTCTAAAACAATTTTTTAATGTTTGTGTTCAGGGATGTTTTCTTACAAACATCAGGCATTTTCTCTCTAAGATATTTCAATCAAAACTAAATGTTAAGAAAATGCTAAAATATAACTTTACTTTATGTTAGAGCTGATGGAGGACAGATGTATCTGACTTATTAGGGCTTCATGTTCTAAATATCAGACTCATCAAAATCATACTGGACATAAACTCACATCTTTTATGCATTTATTTTTCCTTTAATATTTCCACAGAGTTCAGACAGCTTTGTTTTGCAATTTATTTACTGATTTTAAGTCTATGCTGCATATATTCTAATGATTGATCTAAATTTTAATCAGTTATGTTAATGCAGCTGTTTGGAATTAAAAAAGGGTTGTTGTAATGTGAAATTTCATACAAAATGCTTTAAATACTGTACATGTACATGACACAAAATTACCCTGAAAGTGGGATTATAGTCATACACATTTCCATGACTTCTTCCTCTTCTTTTTCTTCTTCTGGCTACTCCCTCTAGTTGTGGCTGATCATCTGCCTCCATCTCACATACTTCCACGACTACCCATTACAATAACACCTAATTTCATGCTGCAGAAACAAGAAGTTGCATCAAAGAGTACCAGTCTCACTAGTTTGTATTCTCCAACAGGTTTCCTCTACACAGTGTCTTTGATGAGGTCATCTTGGTGGATCCTATGGACAGCGACGACCGCCTCCACCTGTCCCTGCTGGGCCGTCCTGAGCTTGGAATCACCTTCACCAAGATCCACTGCTGGACTCTGACGCAGTACAGCAAATGTGTCTTCCTTGATGCAGACATACTCGTGAGTTCAGAGATATTAACACGCTTACTGCACTATGTCATTATGTGACGTTACTGTTACAGAGCTCAGGAGAGACCATTGATTTCTTTTCCTCTCAACCAACATTAGCTGCTGATTTAAACATAACATTTGTAATAGAATTAAGAGACACAGTATTGCTAAATAAAAACCATCTATAAAGAAACAACAGTAATGGCTGCAATGAGCCCATCTGCACCTGGATGGCTGAAGAGATACTGTGAGAATCACATTTTTTGATTTCTTCAGTGCCTTTAACACCATCCAGCCACTGCTGCTGGGTGAGAAGCTGTGAGTGATGGGCATCGACAGCTCTGTGATCTCCTGGATTACTGACTACCTGACAGGCACGCCACAGTTTGTTCGGCTTTGCAGTGTCTTGTCTGGCGTGGTGGTTAGTGATACGGGAGCTCCACAGGGGACTGTGCTCTCTCCTTTTCTCTTCACCTTATACACCACTGACTTTCAGTACAACACTGAGTCATGCCACCTGCAGAAATTTTCTGACTACTCAGCTGTTGTGGGGTGTATAAGAGAGGGAGAGGAGGGGGATTACAGGGCACTGGTAGACAGATTTGTGGAGTGGACAGAACAGATTCACCTGAGGCTGAATGTCAGCAAGACCAGAGAGATGGTGATTGACTTCAAGAAGAAGAGGACACCTTCTCAGCCATTACAGATTGGGGGCGTGTGTGTGTGGGGATTGAGGACTACAAATATCTGGGTGTCAGGATCAGAAACGGTTTGGACTGGAGATCCAACACCGATGCTGCCCACAAGAAGGGGATGAGCAGACTCTACTTCCTGAGGAAGCTGAGATCCTTCAATGTGTGCAGCAGGATGCTGGAGCTTTTCTACCAGACCACTGTCGCCAGCGCCATCTTCTTTGCTGCTGTCTGTTGGAGTAGCGACACCAACAGACTTGACAAGATTATCAAGAGGGCTAGCTTTGTAATTGGTCTCAGGCTGGAGACCTTTGAGACAGTGGTGGAGAGGAGGACACTAAATAAATTGCGATCCATCATGGACAATCCTGATCACCCCCTCCACCACACACTGGACAGACAGCGGAGCACTTTCTTCAGTAGACTACTACAGCTTCATTGTCGAGTGGCCAGGTACAGGAAATCTTTCCTGTCGCATGCCATTTCACTGTACAATAACTCACTATGATGTTGTATTCTGGCCATAACTATGCTGCCATACTGCACTTGACAGTCTAACTGGTACCTCACATTTCACTCTGCTCCTGATAGTCCTGCATTGTGCAGTGGGTACGATTCATGCGTTTATAAGGGTCACCATCTATTCAGCTATGAATATTTGAATGTAGGTTTTTTCTTCAGAGATTCATTTGACTGCATTATTTTGCCACATGGGAACACTAGCAGTAATTTGGAGGAGGCTGGCAGTGATTTGTGATTTGCTGTGGTGTGTGTGCTACCTGAGAGTCCAACCACCTGGTGCAAATTCAAGCTGTGGGCAAAGTATACGAGTATATTTTGGGGACACACCAGCGACACACCCGCTGAGGAAAAAACTCTGATCATTGGCGACTCTGTAGTCAGAAACGTGAACCTAGAGACTCCAGCGGCCATAGTCAAATGCATTCCTGGGGCCAGAGCAGGCGACATTGAGTCAAATTTGAAAATGCTGGCTAAAAGTAACTGTAAATATTCCACAATTGTTATTCACGCCGGCATTAATGACATCCGTCTCCGGCAGTCGGAAGTCACGAAACTTAATATAGAATCGGTGTGTGACTTTGCAAAAACGATGTCTGCCACTGTAGTATTCTCTGGGCCCCTCCCCAATCTGACCAGTGATGACATGTTTAGCCGCTCGTCATCCTTGAACCGCTGGCTGTCTGTGTGGTGTCCTAAAAACGACGTGGGCTACATTGACAATTGGAGCTCTTTTTGGGGAAAACCTGGTCTTATGAGACGAGACAGCATTCATCCCACTTTGGATGGTGCTTCTCATTTATCTAACAATCTGGCATCTTTTTTATCCAAATTTCCAAAACCCTGACTACTCAGAGTTGGGACCAGGAAGCAGAGTCGCAGTCTTACACGCCTCTCTGCAGCTCCTCTTCATCCGCCACCCCTCAGCTTAGCCCCTGTCTTCCCCATCAGAGAATCGTTGTCTGCTCCCTCCAAAGTAAATAAAAATATAATGCATAAGCATCCCAAAGTGATAAAGCAAAATACTGGTAAAACTCAAATTTGTCACACGTGGCCCTAGGGAGCCACGCAATAAGAGATCCAAGGGCGAGCCAGTCAGTTGTGATGTTTATTAGTGACAGGGGTAAGGGATGAGGAAAGCACAGATGCTCATACACGGTAACACTCATGGGCAGCACAGCAACAGAGTTAACAGTTTGCACCGGCGAAGGGGTAACAGTATGAAAACTCACAGCAGGTAATGCTCACGGGTTAGGTAGCCAGAGAGCTGGCACGGGCATAGGACTCCAATGCACAGGCACTCTTACAAGGTGAAGCTCCCAAGTGATTCGGTCAGACGAGTAGAAGGCTAGCACCGGACATGGGGGTACAGAGACACAAATACTCCTTACAGGAAAACACGAGTAATGCTGGGTGAAGAGACAAGGGCTGGAACCGGACGAAGGCACTCCAGCCTCGCAGTGCTTATGTCGCAGCCCCGAATGATCGTGGCTGCTCCTCTTTATACTCATTAGCAGCGCCCCAGCTGATGAGGATTAATTGGCCCCAGCCGTCCCGTGACACTGACAGCTGGGAGCCAGCAGAGGCGCTGCCCAATGAGAGGCAGGGATAAAAGGAGCATGGGCTGAGCGCCGAGCCGGCGTCTCACCCCATGGTGACAGAGCCCCCCCCTCACGGTCGGGCTCCCGAACGACCAGGAACATCCCAGCCCCCCCCCCCCCCCCACCACCACCACCTAGGGTGGGCGGAAGGGAGGCAGGACCGGAGGGGAAGATGCAAAGGGAAGGACAAAACAAAAAAAAAACCCCAATGGACAATGTAGGGTAGCAGGGCAGAGAGAGGAAAAAACCCAAATACAATACGTTACAAAACAGGGAAAAATTAACCCAGGGCACAGATGGGAAGAAAACTGAGTAGGACACAGGTTACGCTCTACTCAGATAACACAACGTGTAGCCCAGGGCAAGAAAGGGAGGGAAAAAAAACCCACCAAAAAGGTAACAGGACAAATAAAGCAATTACAGAGTATGGTTAAGGGGAAACAAAACACACTACTCCATAACGCACTCATACAAAGCTAAAGATAAAATAAGGGTGATGAAAGACGCTGAGTATGGGTGGCAGGGAAAACATAATGCACAGCGCCATATACAAAGAGGGACACCCAGGGAAATAACGGTGACAGGGTAGGAACAGGATGAACATGAGGGAAAAATGCTGAGTATGGTATACAAGGGAGAGAACGCAATACACAGCACCAAATAAATGGGGGATTACCTAGAGGAATAAAGGTGACAGGATCACAGGATGACAATAAGGTAAAATGCTGAGTATGGTTAATAAGGGAGAAAACACAATATACAGCACAAAATATAAGGCGGATCACCTAGAGGGAAAAAGGTGACAGGGAAACAGGATAACGATAAGGTAAATTGCTGAGTACGGTTATAAGGGGAAAAAACACAATACAAGGAGGGTCACCTAGAGGGATAATGGTGACAGGAGCACAGGATAATGATGGGATAAGATGCTGAGTACGGTTACAAGGGGAAAAAACACAATACACAGCACTAAATATACATTCCCCTACAGGACAAAGAGGCTCCGCCCGAGTGACCTAAATAACAACAAAAAGTAAGAGACACCCGAGGAGACGGCAGAGAGAGTCCAAAACGGTCAAACAGTTCTGGCAGCCGTCCCGCCCATGTCCAGTTGGGCCGGGGAAGAGAAAAGTTCGGACGGCCAACTGCCAACCCAGGATCCCAACAACCCAGTCCACCGGTAGCCGCGCCAGGCTACCCAGAAGCAACAAGGTTCGTCAGGGGGTTGGACCAGATCGCCGAACCAGAAGTCTTGCAGGCCGAGCCGTCGACCCGCATCACTCAACCACCAGGACCGTTGAGACGGGCGAAGGGTCAGAGCGGACCCCGGAGGAAGAGGCTTAGGGGAGAGCCGATGACGAGGTAGATGAACGTCAGGCTGCAGGGAAACAGCCACCTCCTCACCGGACCTGGACAACCCTGGTGTGGCACCCGCCTCGGACCCCGAATGGGTCTTAGGCGAACCCATGTCGAACGCCGCTGAAGCAGCACCCACGTCGGACCCCGATTGGGTCTCGGGCGAATCCACGTCGAACACCGCTGGAGCAGCACCCACGACGGACCCCGACTGGGTCAGTACCGCACCAGAACCGACCTCCAATATTGAACCTGGACCCCACAGCACCATGAGGAACGGCAACTCCTCGCCGGCGACCCTGGAAGAAGGTTCAGAAGAGAAAACAGAACCGGGATCAGGGTCACCGGCAGCGCCAGAACCCGGCGAGATGAGCTCGGACGCTGCGGGCGGCTGCACCCGGCTGCACCCGGCTCATCTCCCCTAGAGACAGGCTAAAGTGCTCGAAGATATGAAGAGAAAGAGAAAAAAGGAGCACTCGCCTGATCTCAGGTTCTGACGCCATCCAGGACTGCAAAGATCCAGGATCTGTCGTCAGGAGGTCGTTGTCAGGCTCCCACCCAGCTGCGTCGGGCCCCACAGCCGGTACGATGGTCAGCACAGCTTGAGGTTCCTCCAGCGCTGGTAACCACACCGACGGTCCACGCGGCGTGATGATAGGAGAACCTCGTCCTGCTGGACCGAACTGCACCTCCGTGGAGACCCGGGGATGCTTGATCGTCGGCGCAGACTCCACACAGCAGTCGGTCTTCCTCCTCCGCCCACAATGTAGCTGCGGAACCGCAGGCCCTCTCCTCGTCCCACCACGTTGACCCGGAGCCGGGGAGCGCTCGGCGGAGAGAGACACAGAGGATGCAGGATTAAAGGAACAGGTTACAGCAGGTGGTAGGAGTTCAGGGAGTTGCGAACCCCGAACTCCACCTCCAGGAGTTTGACAGAGCAAATCATTAAACTGATGTAAATAAACTGAGACTTGCCTGCCTCCTGGAGGTTGGGTGGAGCCTGCCGCGGTGAACATTGCTTCCTCCTCTCCCCGCCAGGCGATAACGGAGGACCCCCTGGGAAATCGTCTGGGGATCGCTCGCGTTGTCTCCAGGAGAGGGTTCACCAGGCTGGGATTCCAGGCACACACAGCAGTCGGGGAGCACGTCGAGGAGGAGGGGGTATCAGCCGGGGTGAGCCAGTCCGAATGCCCTGGAGTGACAGCGGGGGAATGAGGCTCAGGGAACGAGGCTGTGAAATCTCCACACTGACGAGGCGAAAAGGTGACAGCTGCGTGGGAGGAGAGGTCCTGGCGGAAGCCCAGAACTGGATCCGGAAGGGGGTCGTGCAGAGGTGACTTGGCGATGTGACGACGACTTCTCCCAGGGGACGAAGCGAGGGGGGAACCCAGGAATCGCCAGTCCTGATCAGAGACCGAGGCGAGGAAGGCATTGAGCTTGGGAAAGCTTTGTTGCTCTGGAGTCCTCTCCACCAATCTTACTGCCGCCGCCACGTGCCTGCAGATGGTGAATGGATACACAGCGGGAATCGCGTCAGCCGCTCGGTCCCAGATGTAACTGCTGTCAGCTGCGGCTCCATGGGGAGAATCCCGAGTGACGTAGCGCAGAACGGGGGAAGCCCTCTGGGTGGCGTGAACTCCCGGGCTGGAATGGCAGCAGGAACGGGGTCCCGAAGCGGGGGGCAACGTCATCCATTTCGGCGTTCTGCCGGGGTTTCCATCCAACCCGCGGACTCCCGGACTGGAATGGCAGCAGGAACGGGGTCCCGAAGCGGGGGGTAACGTCATCCACTTCGGCGTTCTGCCGGGGTTTCCATCCAACCCGCGGAGCTTCTCTCGCTGTGTGACCATGGCGTCAATCCTGGCACTGACCTCGAGATGGAATAAAGAACGAGGGTGACAGTCCAGGAGATCCTCAGCACGGCACGGATGCCAGCGTCTCGAATTGGAGGCGTCGTGCAGGGTGAAGAGCGTCCTGTCGACAGCCCCCGAGATGGACCTCAGCTCGTCGCCCTGGCGTCGGGAGTGACTCCTGGGAAACGGCATGCTAACGGCGCTAACACCCGGACAGGAAGGTACAAGTCCAAACCATTTACGGCCGCCGGCAACTCGTTCGGGCTGCGACATACTGTCACACGTGGCTCTAGGGAGCCACGCAATAAGAGAGCCAAGGGCGAGACAGTCAGTTGTGATGTTTATTAGTGACAGGGGTAAGGGATGAGGAAAGCACAGATGCTCATACACGGTAACACTCATGGGCGGCACAGCAACAGAGTTAACAGTTTGCACCGGCGAAGGGGTAACAGTATGAAAACTCACAGCAGGTAATGCTCACGGGTTAGGTAGCCAGAGAGCTGGCACGGGCATAGGACTCCAATGCACAGGCACTCTTACAAGGTGAAGCTCCCAAGTGATTCGGTCAGACGAGTAGAAGGCTAGCACCGGACATGGGGGTACAGAGACACAAATACTCCTTACAGGAAAACACTTACGAGTAATTCTGGGTGAAGAGACAAGGGCTGGAATCGGATGAAGGGACTCCAGCCTCGCAGTGCTTATGTCGCAGCCCCGAATGATCGTGGCTGCTCCTCTTTATACTCATTAACAGCGCCCCAGCTGATGAGGATTAATTGGCCCCAGCCGTCCCGTGACACTGACAGCTGGGAGCCAGCAGAGGCGCTGCCCAATGAGAGGCAGGAATAAAAGGAGCATGGGCTGAGCGCCGAGCCGGCGTCTCACCTCATGGTGACAAAATTAAACATAAAGCCTCTAAATTGAATGAATTGGCCTCTGTTCCTCCTCATAATTTAAAAATTAAATGTGGTTTATTAAATATTAGGTCTCTAACTCCCAAGTCTCTGTTAGTCCATGATCTGTTAATTGATCATCAGATTGATTTAATTTCCCTTACAGAGCCTTGGTTAGGGCAAGAGGATTATGTTGGTTTAAATGAATCAACTCCCTCTGGTTATTTAAACTGTCAAAATCCCAGAAGTTCTGGTCGTGGAGGAGGAGTAGCAACAATTTACCATTCCAAATTACTAGCTAATGTAAAGCAAAAAACATGTTATAATTCCTTTGAGGGCCTGGTCCTCAGTATTGGGCACTTTAGCAATTTTAGGTTAAACCCAATTTTATTTGCCATAGTTTATCGTCCCCCATCAACCTACTCAGAGTTTTTATCCGAATTTGCTGATTTCTTAGCTGATTTAGTGCTGAAATCTGATAGAATAATTATAGTAGGGGACTTTAATATACATGTGGATGTAGATAGTGACTGCCTTAATGTGGCATTTAATTCAATATTAGACTCGATTGGGTTTTCTCAGAAAGTAGGAAATTCTACTCATTACCTCCACCATACATTGGACCTTGTTCTGACATATGGCATAGAAATAGAAAATCTTGTAGTGTCTCCTCATAACCCTGTACTGTCAGACCATTGTCTGTTAACTTTTGATTTTACTATTTCTGACTATTTGGCTCCTAAAGAAAAATATTATTACAGTAGATGCCTCTCAGATGATGCTGTTACCAAATTTATGCAGATTGTTTCCTCTATGCCATGTGTCAACACAACGGAAATAAGCTATAGACAGCTTGCTCCTTCTCTAACTGATAACATGGTGGATAGTGTTTCAGCTTCTCTGCATCAGACTCTAGACTTGGTGGCCCCCTTAAAAAAGAAAAAGTCTAATCAGAGATTTCTAACTCCTTGGTTCAACACAGAAACTCGTAGCTTAAAACAGAAGACTCGTCAATTAGAAAGAAAATGGCGCTCCACTAATTTAGATGAAATCTATTTAGCTTGGAGAAATCATCTTTTAATTTATAAAAAATCTCTTAGAAAAGCTAGAACGAGTTATTACTCTGCATTAATAGAAGAGAACAAGAATAATCCCAGGTTTCTTTTCAGTACTGTAGCCAGGTTGACAAAGAGTCAGGACTCTGTCAATCCTAGCATTCCCTTAGAGCTTACTAGTCAGGACTTTATGAACTTTTTCAATAATAAAATTTCATCCATCAGAGATAAAATCAATCAGATTCTTCCCACAGTTAACTTAAATACTGTAACTACTACAACTCCTTCTATTGATGTCTGTCTTGATGGGTTTACTCCAATCGACCTTTGTGAGTTAGACAAAATAGTTTCCTCATCCAAACCTTCAACTTGTCTTTTAGACCCTATTCCTACCAGGTTATTTAAAGAAGTCTTCCCACTTATTGGTAGCTTTATTCTTCATATAATCAATTCTTCATTAACTTTAGGCCATGTACCGCAGGCTTTTAAAACGGCTGTAATTAAACCCTTACTCAAAAAGCCAACGCTAGATCCAGGAGCTTTAGCTAACTATAGACCAATCTCTAATCTCCCTTTCATTTCAAAAATCTTAGAAAGAGTTGTTGCTACGCAATTATTTGACCACCTGTAGGGAAATGGTTTACTTGAAGAGTTTCAGTCTGGGTTTAGAATCCATCATAGTACTGAAACAGCCTTAGCGAAGGTCACTAACGACCTCCTCATTGCATCTGATAATGGACTAGTTTCTGTACTTGTCCTTTTAGACCTTAGTGCAGCTTTTGATACTATCGATCATAATATTCTACTTGATAGATTAGATCACTATGTTGGACTTAATGGAACTTCGTTGCAGTGGTTTAGATCTTATTTATCTGATAGGTTCCAGTTTGTTCATGTAAATAATGAGTTTTCTTTCAACTCAAAGCTCAGTCATGGAGTTCCACAGGGATCTGTGCTAGGCCCTACTCTTTTTAGTTTATATATACTTCCGTTAGGCAACATTATTAGAAAGCACTGTATACATTTTCATTGTTATGCTGATGACACACAATTATACCTGTCAATGAAGCCAGATGATAGTAATCAATTAGCCAAGTTAGAAGCCTGTCTTAAGGAAATCAAAGCTTGGATGACTTGTAATTTCCTGCTATTAAATTCAGATAAGACTGAAGTCATTCTTGTTGGTCCAAAAAACCTTAGAAATTCCTTTCCAAATCAAACTTTCAGTTTGGATGCGGTTACTCTTTCTCTTAATAGCTCTGTGAGGAACCTTGGAGTTATTTTTGATCAGGATTTGTCCTTCAATTCACATATTAAATTTGTTTCTAAGATTGCCTTCTATCATTTGCGTAATATTGCCAAGATTAGGGGCATCTTGTCTCAGAGTGATGCTGAGAAACTGATCCACGCTTTTGTTAGCTCGAGATTAGATTATTGTAATTCTTTATTATCAGGCTGTCCTGAAACATCTTTAAAAAGTCTTCAGCTGATCCAAAATGCTGCAGCAAGAGTTTTAACAGGTTCTAGAAAGAGAGATCATATCTCTCCGGTTCTGGCCTCCCTTCATTGGCTTCCCATAGAGTTTAGAATTAAGTTTAAAATCCTTCTTCTTACTTACAAAGCTCTAAACAATCAGGCTCCTTTTTATTTAAAAGATCTGATACTACCGTATTATCCTAACAGAGCACTACGCTCCCAAAATGCAGGATTACTTGTAATACCTAGAATCTCCAAAAGTACAATGGGAGGCAGAGCCTTCAGTTATCAAGCTCCTCTCCTGTGGAATCAGCTGCCAATCTGGATTCGGGAGTCAGACTCGATCTCTGTTTTTAAGAATAGGGCTAAAACCTACCTTTTTGATATAGCCTACAATTAGGGAGGGATCATGTGTTTCTGAACCCTCCCTTAGTTATGCTGCTAATAGGTTTAGTCAGCCGGGGGACCTCCAGTAATGCACTGGGCCTCACTCCTTTTCTCACTCTCAATGAAATATTTTTTTTGCTGGTCATTAACATTTGTTTGTTCTCTCCCATAGATTGAGTCCCCATCGTGCTGTTTGCTCTCTACATGTCTGTTCTTTTCTTCTTCTCTATCCCCTCACCCCCCAGCCAGTCGCAGCAGATGACTGCCCCTCCCTGAGCCTGGTTCTGCTGGAGGTTTCTTCCTGTTAAAAGGGAGTTTTTCCTCTCCACCGTCGCCAAGTGCTTGCTCACAGGGGATCGCCTGATTGCTGGGGTCTTTCTGCAACTGTGGGGGTTCCCCCTACAGTTGATAGTGGTATGAGATGACTGTTGTTGTGAAATGGCGCTATATAAATAAAGTTGAATTGAATTGAATTGAATATTTTGTTAGTGTGGGCACCATAGGAGCAAAAGTTAGAAATACTTCACAAATAAACCAACAATATGTGTGGTGTCATTTCTGGTGTTGAAGAGGAACAATCTACTGCAAAAAAAAAATAAAAAATACACATAAGCTGCTTAGCATCAGGACACATTCATTCATTTACATTTTTTATTTGACACATGTCAAAACACACATTGATTCCTCTTCAAAGGCAATCTCTCCCCCCTCAAAACAAAAAAGAAAACCCACACAGACATTGCACAAATCCAACCCACACTGACTCACTGATCAAACCTCAGGCAGTTATCTAGAAGAAGGACAACAAACTCGGCCAATGTCTTTGTATGACTCTGTGATGTTAAAGCATGCCTCTATTGACTGAATAGGTATCACCACAGACGTTAGAGTGTGTCATGTTCAACATCAAAGATAGATTAAACAAGGGGTCTTAAGGTCTTACTTGTGCACACATGGTCTGTTAACTCTACGAGACCTTTCACCTGCTTCATTGATCAAAAGGGTCAATCTATAGGAGATGGGCATATCTGATATGACATCATCGGCTGGTTTTTAAAGACCTGTGTAGAACCTTTGACTTTAGCTTGCCCCCAGCATGCTAGGAAGGTAGCACTCTTGATTTGGTGCATTACATACGGTGCATCCAGAAAGTATTCACAGCGCTTCACTTTTTCCACATTTTGTTATGTTACAGCCTTATTCCAAAAGGGATTAAAATTCATTTTTCCCCTCAAAATTCTGCACACAATACCCCATAATGACAATGTGATTTTTTTTTTTGAGATTTTTGCAAATTCATTAAAAAAAAAAAAAAAAACAAGAAATCACATGTACATAAGTATTCACAGCCTTTGCCATGAAGCTCAAAACTGAGCTCAGGTGCATCCTGTTTCCACTGATCATTCTTGAGATGTTTCTACAGCTTAATTGGAGACCACCTGTGGTAAATTCAGTTGATTGGACATGATTTGGAAAGGCACACACCTGTCTATATAAGGTCCCACAGTTGACAGTGCATGTCAGAGCGCAAACCAAGCATGAAGTGAAAGGAATTGTCTGTAGACCTCTGAGACAGGATTGTCTCAAGGCACAAATCTGGGGAAGGATGCAGAAAAATTTCTGCTGCTTTGAAGGTCCCAATGAGCACAGTGGTCTCCATCATCCGTAAATGGAAGAAATTCGGAACCGCCAGGACTCTTCCTAGAGCTGGCCAGCCATCTAAACTGAGCAATCGGGGGAGAAGGGCCTTAGTCACGGAGGTGACCAAGAACCCGATGGTCACTCTGTCAGAGCTCCAGTGTTCCTCTGTGGAGAGAGGAGAACCTTCCAGAAGGACAACCATCTCTGCAGCAATCCACCAATCAGGCCTGTATGGTAGAGTGGCCAGATGGAGGCCACTCCTTAGTAAAAGGCACAATTTTGGCACCTGGAGTTTGCCAAAAGGCACCTGAAGGACTCTCAGATCATGAAAAACAAAATTCTCTGGTCTGATGAGACAAAGATTGAACTCTTTGGCGTGAATGCCAGGCATCATATTTGTAGGAAACCAGGCACCACTCATAACTATGCCAATGGTGGTAGCAGCATCATGCTGTGGGGATGTTTTTCAGTGGCAAGAACTGGGAGACTAGTCAGGATAGAAGGAAAGACGAATGCAGCGATGTACAGAGACATCCTGGATGAAAACCTGCTCCGGAGCGCTCTTGACCTCAGACTGGGGCGACGGTTCATCTTTCAACGGGACAACAACCCTGAGCACACAGCCAAGATATTGAAGGGGTGGCTTCAGGACAACTCTGTGAATGTCCTTGAGTGGCCCAGCCAGAGCCCAGACTTGAATCCAATTGAACATCAATGGACAGATCTGAAAATGGCTGTGCACCAACACTTCCCATCCTACCTAGTGAAGCTTGAGAGGTGCTGTAAATAGGAATGGGCGAAACTGGCCAAAGATAGGTGTGCCAAGCTTGTGGTGTCATATTCAAAAAGACTTGAGGCTGTAATTGCTGCCAAAGGTGCAGCAACAAAGTATTGAGCAAAGGCTGTGACTACTTATGTACATGTGATTCCTTAGTTTTTTATTTTTAATAAATTTGCAAAAATCTAAAAAAAAAAAACTTTTTTCATGTTGTCATTATGGTGTATTGTGTGTGGAATTTTGAGGACAAAAATGAATTCCATCCCTTTTGGAATAAGGCTGTAACATAACAAAATGTGGAAAAAGTGAAGTGCTGTGAATACTTCCCAGATGCACTGTAAATACTGGATAATTGTGCAAAAAATGACAAAAATGTTAAAGGTGCAGTATGTAGTATTTGGTGCAATCTAGCAGTCGGATTTAAAAATGTAAATATTTTCCATTACATTGGTCAATACTGCCTTCCTCAGTCTTTGAGATTACCTACAGAAGTCATTTGTGTAAATGGACTTTAGCATATAAACTTGGAAAGATGTTACAATGATCCAAAATGGCTGCCTACATGAACGGGAGAACCCTATTCCTGCCCAGACAGCATGTCCATGTGGGCCCCGCCAAAGGTTAAACCTGGGCTGTCTTATGGGTTCCATGTGGGTTTTTCCGCAGGTTTCATGTTGTCCTCATCTGTGTTTGCCCACTCTTTACCTAGTTACCTATTTTCATTGTATTTTCTGATAAATTTGCTTTTTTCTTGTAAATTTGTGACTTACCCCCAGTTTGATACATTTTTCTTGAAAATTTGAAATTTTCACATAACATTGGAACTTTTTTTATTATAAACTTGTAATTTTTTCTTATAAATGTGATTTTTTTCTCATAACTTTCCAACTTTTTTGCATAAATTTGTTTTTCTTGTAAGATTGTGACTTCTTTCTTGCAAATTTGCTTTTTCGTAAAATTTTGGAACTTCCTCATAAATTTGTCACTTTTTCCACTGTATCTTGTAACTTTTTCTCATAAATTTAACTTTTTCTTGTAAATTTGCTATTTTCTTGCAAATTTGGGACTTTTTTCCATAAATTTGCATCATTTTCTTGTAAATTTAGAACTTTGTCAAAAATTTTAATTTTTTTTTTTACTGTAAACTTACAACTTTTTCTCATAAATTTTCAGTTTATTTATTTATATATTTTCTACGTTTTTGTTAATTTGGAACTTTTTTCTAATTTTTTTCCTCATAAATTTGTGACTTTTTTTTCTTGTAAATTTGCTAAATTTTTTTTGTTTCTAACTCTATTCAAGTAATTTTACAATTTTTTTTTGTAAATCTGCAACTTTTTGTCTCATAAATTTTCTAGATTTTTTTTTTTTTTTGGGGGGGGATTTGTCACCTTATTTCCTCATAAATTTTCACATATCTTTTTCATAAATATGTGACTTCTCATAATTTTGCCTGTGGCGCCAGGGTTACTGAAACCTGCTCACCCACATTAAACCCATGTGGGGCCCAATGGGTTTAAAGTGGGTCAACATATTACCCGCTCACCTGCACCACAGGTAAAGTCCATGTGGGCAAACAAAGATGAAGCCCACATGGACATGCTGGATGGGTGTGTATAAAAAAAAAACTTACCTTTTGATACAGAAAATATAAAAAAGTAAGAATGACTATATGATAGAGAAAATAAACTGATGAATTAATGCTGCAGTCAGAATTCTGATTACCCAAAATATTACACACTGCACCTTTAAATATTAACACCCCCCACGTGCACACACACACACACACACACACACACACACACACACACACACACACACACACACACACACACACACACACACACACACACACTGTGAATACAGTTACTGCTGTAGGAGCCGGATAGCTGCATTAAAGATTTTCTTAAATGTACAGACATCCTAAACACAGCTGACAGCCTTTTGTTTGCCAGCCTCAGGTCAGCTGTATTTTGTGGTGATTCCATTTTGGTTTTATAGTTCGGCCACACAGGTTGGTCACTGATTTAAAGCTTTGTCTCCCAAATCACAAGCTAAATTACATTTGCAATTCACACTTGTTTCCCCCAAGATCGTATTCTATTCTGTTCCATACTTGAATTATGGCTCCATTATGCAACCTTGGCTTTTTATGCAGACATTGCAGGTCTTATTACTTGTGAGATGTAATTGAGAATTCAGTGTAGGTGTGTCAAAATGTCATTCTTTTGTAGGTGGAAGAGGGTCTCTGTAACTGTCTGGATATAAGGCCTTTCCAAGCAGGCTTATCTGGGTATACTCATCCACAACTGGAGACCCATCTTATATCATCGATCGACTTCCCCACGCATAGTTTTGAAAAGGAGCAATAGGCATGGTAAAGCAAGGGAATTTGGATTGGGTTTGCAACTTGTCATAATGTACAAAATTGTCAGTGTTATTTATTATGGTTAAAATAATGTTTATATGCCAGGGGAGAACACGTCATCATTCACAACAAAGAAAAAAGGAAGCCATAATTATAATCTATAGAAGGACTATAATTATCTCCAGTTTGACTGCAAAGTTGTCAGTCATTAGTCTTCTTCTTCTCCTTTTTGCTGCTCCCTTTCGGGCCACCACAGCGGATCATCTGCTTCCATCTCACCCTGTCCTTGCATCTTCTTCTGTAACACCAACCCTCTGCATGTCCTCCTTCACTATATCCATGAATCTTCTCTGTGATCTTCCTCTTTTCCTCCTGCCTGGCAGCTCCATCTTCAACATCCTTTGTCCACTGTCCCTCCTCTGCACATGTCCAAACCATCTCAGCCTTGCCTTTCTTACTTTGTCTCCAAACCGCTCAACCTGAGCTGTCCCGCTGATATACTCATTTCTAATCATGTGACTCCTAGTCACTCCCAGTGAGAGTCCTAGCATCTACAACTCTGCCACCTCCAGCTCTACCTCCTGTCTTTTTGTCAGCACCACTGTCTCCAAACCATACATCATAGCAGGTCTCACTACCATCTTATAACTCTTCCCTTTCACTCTATCTGCTATCTTTCAGTCACAAATCAGTACAGTTGATTCCCCAGTTGATGACATTAGCCGCTATGGGGGCAGGCCAAAACGAATGTTTATGATCCTGCAGAACTCAGAATTGGACTGGATAACCTTTTTTGCCTGTTCAGATGTTACACCCAGCAGGTTGTTCATCTTCAGCCAGGGATCTCTATAATATTTCTTCAACGGAAATGCAAATCAAGCCTTTTTCATAAGACAGGTGTTTTCACCCCTACACACATGAGCAATCCACTTGAGACACTTCACTGTGATAAAATCTTGGACGGCCACAGTCTTTGTCAATTTAAAAATATCTTCATTGGAATAAACAAAGTGAAATGCGTCTTCCTCATCATCACAAGCCTTCTGGCGCCAGCCTCCTTTCACCGTACTTCTCAGGCATTGTGTCCAGCATACTTCAAGTCTGGCAGTTTGCCTCTCCTTAGGGAACCATGCTCGAGTGCCATAGACAAGTCTAGACTGAACGCACACTTCTACGATCTTTCGTCTTGTGTACATGGATACCCTGCAAATGGTCAGCACAAAACGCAATTCATTGAACTTAACTATTACATTGGCCACACGGTGTTCAGTAAAGCATCCGTCCTTTGCATTGGTAACAATCTGACCAAGACAGCAAAACTGTGTCACATCCTCAATGGGATGACCTTCCATAGAAAAAAAAAGGTTGTCTGCTTTGCAAGGGCTTGGTCGTTGAACACTTGAGTCTTAGTTTTCTTGAAAGATATTGTTTGCCCAAAACGCTTACACGTCTCATTGAGGATACTCAAAACTTTTTCCACCTCACGGATGGACTTGGAGAACAGAGCAACATCGTCGGGATACAAGATCCACTTCACAACTTCTGTCCCTCGCAGCCGGCCATGACAGCGCTGTTCACCCCTGACACTCATCTCCACCCACTCCACCCTGCCTGCACTCTCTTCTTCACCTCTCTTCTGCATTTTACATTGCTTTGGATGGTTGATCCCAGGTATTTAAACTCATCTACCTGTACTACCTCTACTTACACTGTCACCGTTACACCTGCCTCCCTTTCATTCATTCACACTCATGGATTCTGTCTTGCTTCTAATGACTTTCATTCCATACCTCCACCTCTCCAGGTTCTCTTCCACCTGCTCCCTACTCTCACTACAGACCACTACAGCTGTCAATCATTAGTGAAAACTTTTAATGGACTTTCCTGTAAAAATTGATTTTTTTAGAGTTGTTTTCAACAACCAATGAATATATGCTGTTCCTTTTTATGACTTGAGATCCAGATTTGAAAAGTAGTAATAATAGTAGAAAATGAATTATCTGCTTCACAGGAAAAGTCTATTCTTGCAATCTTGTTATTTCTCTCTTTAGTTACATTACTGTTGCACTGATGTATTAAAAGTTTTAACTAACTGTTGTGCTGTGTATTTTGCTGCTGCCCTGAAGTTTAACAATGGAGTGTTTATGTTATATTGACCTAATATGGTAAGATGAGAAACATTTCTTTCAAGGAGAACCTGAATTATAAAGCAAAGCATGAAAGTTGTATGTGTAAAGTTAAGGTAGTGGCATCATCTTAATGAATGACACCCTGTCAGTGATGCAAACGGTCATTTTGGAGGGCAGGTGCTCAACCAGAAAAGGGGACACTCCTAAATACACAGATTTTACAGTACTTGGTTTATCTATTTAATTTTAATACCTATAGGTGCAGGCGGGGCTCATGTTCTGGTCACACAGAATTAATTGGATGTCAAAATACAGTTATCAGATATTAAAACAAAATTTGATCAGCAACTGGCGTCTGTGTTAAAAATAAAATCTATAATACCTTAAAAAACACACACACACACACAAACGCTCTGCAGAAGGGCACTTCAGATGGCAGAGGGCAAAGGGGCAGGTGCTAGAGCACCACCTACTGTCTATCTGTGTAGATGCCTGCGCCATGTCATGTGTTGGCAAGTATTGGAAATGTCCACATCGGGTCTAGCATGTATGCAGCATCTGCTAAATCTAATCATGTATCAAACAGCTCCAACTTTGGATGACCTGTGATCTGCCGCTCCCTGTCAGGTGCTGTGCAACGTGGACGAGCTGTTTGAGAGAGACGAGCTGTCAGCAGCCCCTGATCCCGGCTGGCCCGACTGCTTTAACTCAGGGGTGTTTGTTTTCACGCCGTCCCTGCACACCCACGCCAGGCTCCTGGATCACGCTCTGCAGCATGGCAGCTTTGATGGTAACATGGCAACACGTGCTCGGCAGAAAATGCTAAGTTCTTTTAATTTACCAGTTTTAATGCCTTCCCAAAGATCTAAAAGAAAGGTTTGCTTATACACATGAATCTCACAACAATCTTTGCAAATCCTCACAAGAGGGAAGAGGCTGTTAGATGGATGACAGCTGTGCTCTGTCTCTTTGGCACCTGTGTCAAGGCTCATGTAATTACACACTATCGTGTTTTTTATATGCCATGTACTGCATTGGTCTGGGTTGGCACTGTTAACAAGGGAATCGGGGTTTTCTAAATTGTTTTGCCGGAATGTGTTAATGCAAAAGTGAAGTAATTCACACCCGGAATGCAGCATAATCCTGCATTTCAAACAGCTGCAGGTAAGGTGGGGTTCACTGATGCCTACACAGAGGGAACATTTTTGATTGATTAGATTAGTTGGGGTTTCACGGTAGCCCGCAGAGCCACAGATTGCTACATCACCTTTATTCATTTCATTATATTTCAATTAAATTATGACTCAGCTGCCATCCAGGATGCACTCATTAGTCTCATTAAAAACCATTGACAGTTAAGATGAGCACTCTTCATTATTTCCCTGAAGTGTTATACTTGCAAACCTTGGTTGAAAGCATTCATGTGCACATTGATTAGAAATATTCTATACCTCCTCCCCACATACCTGTCCTTGTTTTACACCAACACATCACCATGGTTATGACACTGCAATATGTGCAGTGGGAGCAGTGCTCATCATAAGAACAAAAATTTTGCAAAAACAGGCAAGAGTGGGACCTATACAACGGTTGTAATATTATGGCTATTGGGGCATGATGCTGGTTATGAGCAGCATTAAGACAATAAAGCCTGATAGGATTATTTAAGAGCCTTTCCTGACAAAACTTTGAGATGGCTGCACTGTAAAAAAAAAATTAAAATACAGAAAACTTAACATTTTAAAGCAACCAGCGGCACAGCTTTTTCGAGTTTTCTCGACGAAGTGCTAATGTGTTGCGTTCAGTAAGTTTGTCAAGTAATTGTAATGTAATCATAACATTATATCAGATCTACCCTGTACTTCTGTGTACTGAATTTGCAATCTTTAGGTTGGGGAGCTCAGTGGCACAGTGGTTAGCACTATGGCAGCACAGCAAGAAGGTTGTGGGTTCAATCCCACCCCCTGGCCTGTGGTGACCTTTTTGTGTGGAGTTTGCATGTTCTCCCTGTTTCTGTGTGGATTTTCACCAGATACTCCAGCTTCCTCCCACAGGCCAAAGACATGTTAAATTAATTGTTATCATCTGGGAATAAAGTGGTGTACCCTGCCTCTCACCCAAAGACACTGGGATGGGCTCCAGCACCCCCCCCCCCCCCCCATGACCCAGAGGGATTAAACAGTTGATGATGAATGAAGTTTACTATACTTGCAATCTTAACTTTGTCAAACATAACATTATGATTCCACACTACTGATCCATGTAGGTTTACTCAGTTTGCAGTCTGAGGTTTGTTAAGAGTAATCTTATAATTTACATTTACTCATTCCAATTCCAGTGAAGTTGGGATGTTGTGTAAAATGTAAATTCAAACACAATGCAGTGATTTGCAGATCCAAATTCAAAATGAATGAATATTTGAAAAGTTTATTAGTTTGAACATTAAATATCTTGTCTTTGTAGTGTATTCAATTGACTATAAGTAGAAAAGGATTTTTTTTTACAGGAAAAATCATGCCTTTGGCATGGTAAAGTCTCGGAAACTTTGTTTTCCCCTCATGGATTGTCAATGTTGTCCGGGGCAATTTGCCTCTGGTAGGGTCACCCAAAATAAATTGGTCCTGGGTGAAGGGCCAGACTAAGAATGATCCAACAGACTCTCATGATGAATGTGGGCTCAACACCTGCAGGAGGGATCATGGGGGTCTGGTGCTATGTGGATCAGGTTGCAGTCGAAGGCAGAGACCATGGCGGTCTGATCCCAGACTTCCTAAACTGGCTTTTTGGATGTGGAATGTCACGTCTCTGGTGGGGAAGGAGCCTGAGCTGGTGCATGAGGTTGAGAGATACCAGCTAGATATAGTTGGCCTCACCTCAACACACAGCTCTGGTTCCGGAGCCAGTCTCTGGGAGAGGGGCTGGAGCTTGGCCTTCTCTGGAGTTGCCCAGGGCAAGAGGTGGTGAGCAGGGGTGGGTATTCTTGTATCCCCCACCTTGCTGCCTCTATATTGGACTTTTTCTCGGTGGACGAAAGGGTTGTCTCCCTGTGCCTTCGGGTTGGGAAATGGGTCCTGACCATCATTTGTGCGGATGCACCAAATGAGACCATAGTCAAATGCATTCCTGGGGCCAGAGCAGGCGACATCGAGTCAAATTTGAAAATGCCGGCTAAAAGTAACTGTAAATACTCCACAATTGTTATCCACGCTAGCATTAATGACATCCGACTCCGGCAGTCGGATGTCACAAAACTTAATGTGGAATCAGTGTGTGACTTTGCAAAAACAATGTCTGCCTCTGTAGTATTTTCTGGGCCCCTCCCCAATTTGACCAGTGATGTCATGTTTAGCCGCATGTCATCCTTCAATCGCTGGCTGTCTGTGTGGTGTCCTGCAAACAATGTGGGCTACACCACCGGAGTGGTGGCTCAGTTGGTGGAACATCCGCCCCACACCCGGGAGGCAGGGGTTCAAATCCCGGCTGGGTCATGCCGAAGACCATATAAAAGCGGAACTTCCTGCCGTCCAGCTTAGTGCTCAGCAATAATGGAATGGAGGAGGGAAATCTGTGGAGGCGCCTTGCATAGCAGCGACCCCTCTGATTCTATATATGGGTGTGTGTATGATTAACACTGTAGATAAGAGAAACACAATTTAATTCTACTGTACATGATTGGCTGTATGGACTGAATGACAATAAAGGGTGGTTTAGGTTTACATAGACAATTGGAGCTCATTTTGGGAAAACCTGGTCTTATTAGATGAGACGGCGTCCATCCCACTTTGGATGGTGCGTCTCTTTTATCTAACAATCTGGCATCATTTTTATCCAAATTTCCAAAACCTTCACAACTCAGAGTTGGGACCAGGAAGCAGAGCCACAGTCTTACACGCCTCTCTGCAGCTCCTCTTCATCCGCCACCCCTCAACTTAGCCCCTGTCTTTCCCATCAGAGAATCATTGTCTGCTCCCTCCAAAGTAAATAAAAATATAATACATAAGCATCCCAAAGTGATGAAACAAAAAGTTGGTGTCATGGTCTGAGCGCTGATATTATCTGCGCTGGGATCATCCAGTATTTTCCCCGTTCTTCTGGGTTGTGTTCCTTATGGCCGTCCAGGGCCTTTATTGTGACAGCGTCACGGCGGGACTTTCGGCTGTCAGAGTCAGCTGCGCCGTGACAGCTGATTCACAATCCCTTTGATTACTTTCTCATTTCCTGATTACCTGAGTGCCTTATTTAAGAGAGCAGCTGAGGTTACTCCGGGCTGCGACCTCACACAACGTTGGTTCCTTACAACGTTCGGCTGGAGTCCCTAACCCCGACTCCAGTCACCCTCTCATTCCTTCCCGTTCTCAGTTAGTTTACTCCTTAGCCTAAGTGTATTATTACTGTGCCTTGGCTGTAACTCTTGTATATGTTTTTGCCTCATGTGGCTCATTATTTTGTCACTTTTATCTTGTGTTAATAAATATGCAAACTCATCGGCTGCCTATGGCATCTCACTGATGGCCCACGAGGGCCATCCAATAGCAGTTGGTAAAACTCAAATTAAACATGAAGCCTCTAAATTTAATGATTTGGCCTCTGTTCCTCCTCATAATTTAAAAATTAGATGTGGTTTATTAAATATTAGATTTCTAACTCCCAAGTCTCTGCTAGTCCATGATCTGTTAATTGATCATCAGATTGATTTAATATCCCTTACAGAGACTTGGTTAGGACAAGAGGATTATGTTGGTTTGAATGAATCAGCTCCCTGTGGTTATTTAAACTGTCAAAATCCCAGAAGTTCTGGTCGTGGAGGAGGAGTAGCAACAATTTACCATTCCAAATTACTAGTTAATGTAAAGCAAAAAATATATTATAATTCCTTTGAAGGCCTGGTCCTCAGTATTGGGCATTTTAGCAATTTTAGGTTAAACCCAGTTTTATTTGCCATAGTTTATCATCCTCCCTCAGCCTACTCAGAGTTTTTAATCCAAATTTGCCAAATTTTTAGCTGATTTAGTACTGAAATCAGATTAATTATAGTAGGGGACTTTAATATACATGTAGATGTAGATAGTGATTGCCTTAGTATGGCATTTAATTCAATATTCGACTCAATGGGGTTTTCTCAGAAAGTAGGAAATTCTACACATTATCTCTACCACATGTTGGACCTTGTTCTGACATATGGCATAGAAATAGAAAATCTGGTAGTGTCTCCTCATAACCCTGTACTGTCAGACTATTGTCTGTTAACCTTTGATTTGACTATTTGGCTCCTAAAGAAAATATTACTACAGTAGATGTCTCTCAGATGTTACCAAATTTATGCAGATTGTTTCCTCTATGCCATGTGTCAACACAACGGAAATAATCTATGGAGAGCTTGCTACTTCTGTAAGTGATAGCATGGTAGATAGAGTGACAGCTTCTCTGCATCAGACTCTAGAAATGGTGGCGCCTTTAAAAAAGAGAATCTAATCAGAGATTTTTAACTCCTTGGTTCAACACAGAAACTTGTATCTTAAAACAGAAGACTTGTCAATTAGAAAGAAAATGGTGCTCCACTAAATTAGATGAAATCTATTTAGCTTGGAGAAATCATCTTTTTATTTATAAAAAAAATCTCTTAGAAAAGTTAGAACAAGTTATTATTCTGCATTAATAGAAGAGAACAAGAATAATCCCAGGTTTCTTTTCAGTACTGTAGCCAGGCTGACAAAGAGTCAGGACTCTGCCAATCCTATCATTCCCTTAGAGCTTACTAGTCAGGACTTTATGAACTTTTTCAATAATAGAATTTCATCTATCAAAGATAAAATCAGTCAGAGTCTTCCCACCGTTAACTTAAATACAGTAACTGCTACAACTCCTTCGACTGATACCTGTTTGGATGAGTTTACTCCAATTGACCTTTTAGAGTTAGATAAAATAATTTCCTCATCCAAGCCTTCAACTTGTCTTTTAGACCCTATTCCTACCAGGTTATTTAAAGAAATCTTCCCATTTATTGGTATCTCTGTTCTTCAAATAATCAACTCTTCATTAACATTAGGCCATGTACCGCAGGCTTTTAAAACTGCTGTCATTAAACCCTTAGCCAAAAAGCCAACGCTGGATCCAGGAGTTTTAGCTAACTATAGACCAATCTCTAATCTGTCTTTCACTTCAAAAATCTTAGAAAGAGTTGTTACTACGCAATTATTTGACCACTTGCAGGGAAATGGTTTATTTGAAGAGTTTCAATTTGGGTTTAGAATCCATCATAGTACTGAAAAACTTAAGTGAAGGTCACTAATGACCTCCTTATCGCATCTGATAATGGACTTCTTTCTGTACTAGTCCTTTTAGACCTTAGTGCAGCTTTTGATACTATCGATCATAATATTTTACTTGATAGATAAGAACATTGTGTTGGACTTAATGGAACTTTATTGCAGTGGTTTAGATCTTATTTATCTGATAGGTTCCAGTTTGTTCATGTCAATAATGAGTTTTCTTCTAACTCAAAGCTCAGTCGTGGAGTTCCGCAGGGATCTGTATTAGGCCCTATTCTTTTTAGTTTATATACGGTTCCGTTAGGCAACATTATAAGAAAGCACTGTATACATTTTCATTGTTATGAAGATGACACACAATTATACATGTCAATGAAGCCAGATGATAGTAATCAATTAGCCAAATTAGAAGCCTGTCTTAAGGAAATCAAAGCTTGGATGACTTGTAATTTCCTGCTATTAAATTCAGAAAAGACCGAAGTCATTCTAGTTGGTCCAAAAAACCTTAGAAATACCTTTCCAAATCAAACTCTTAGTTTGGATGCGGTTACTCTCTCTCTCTGAATAGTTCTGTGAGGAACCTTGGAGTTATTTTTGATCAAGATCTGTTTTTCAATCCACATGTTAAATTTGTTTCTAAGACTGCCTTCTATCATTTGCATAATCCTGCCAAGATTAGGAGCATCTTGTCTCAGAGTGATGCTGAGAAACTGATCCACGCTTTTGTTAGCTCTAGATTAGATTATTGTAACTCTTTATTATCAGGCTGTCCTAAAACATCTTTAAAAAGTCTTCAGCTGATCCAAAACGCTGCTAGAAAGAGAGATCATATCTCTCCGGTTCTGGCCTCCCTTCACTGGCTTCCCATAGAGTTTAGAATTAAGTTTAAAATCCTTCTTCTTACTTACAAAGCTCTAAACAATCAGGCTCCTTTTTATTTAAAAGATCTGATATTACCCTATTATCCTAACAGAGCACTATGCTCCCAAAATGCTGGATTACTTGTAATACCTAGAATCTCCAAACGTACAATGGGAGGGAGAGCTTTCAGTTATCAAGCTCCTCTCCTGTGGAACCAGCTGCCAATCTGGATTCGGGAGTCAGACTCGATCTCTGTTTTTATGAATAGGGTTAAAACCTTCCTTTTTGATATAGCCTACAATTAGGGAGGGATCATGTGTCTCTGAACTCTCCCTTAGTTATGCTGTTAATAGGTTTAGACAGCCGGGGGACCTCCAGTAATGCACTGGGCTTCACTCCTTTCTTCACTCTCAATGAAATATTTTTGCTGGTCATTAACATCTGTTTGTTCTCTCCCATCGATTGAATCCCCATCGTTCTGTTTGCTCTCTTCATGTCTGTTGTTTTCGTCTTCTCTATCCCCTCACCCCCCAGCCAGTCGCAGCAGATGACTGCCCCTACCTGAGCCTAGTTCTGCTGGAGGTTTCTTCTTGTTAAATGGGAGTTTTTCCTCTCCACCCTTGCCAAGTGCTTGCTCACAGGGGATCGCCTGATTGCTGGGGTCTTTCGGCAACTGTGGGGGTTTCCCCTACAGTTGAAAGTGCTATGTAAATAAAGTTGAATTGAATTGAATTGAATTAATGGCATGGGGAACAGATGATTATAGTTTGGTGATTATCTGAGAGTGCATACCTCCTCCAAGGGCTTTGTTTATATTTGTGGAGCAGGATTACCCAAAAACTACTGGATAGATTTTGACGAAATTTTCACCAGAGCTGGGTCTTGGGCTACAGAGGAACCCATTACATTTTGGTGATGATCCGAGAATGCATGCCTCCAACAAGGCTCTTATCTTCTCACAGAGTGTTAGCAACTGTCATGGTCCATGTGCTGACTCTGTCGGCACTCGGGTTGTGCGGTAGTTCTCTGTTCTCTCCTCTGGCGCACTTCTAGACTCTTATTATGGCAGTGTCTCGGCGGGGTTTCCGGCTGTCAATGGAGCCCCACTGAACGGCCTGATTCCAATCAGCTGATGATCCTTCATCAGCTGATTAACCTATTCAGCACTATTTAAGGGAGCAGCTCTGTTTGCTCGGGGCTGCGACCTCGCCTGCTTTCCAGTCTGGCTTTCCTAACCCTGAAGTCAGTTCTTCCCAGCGTTCAGGTTTCGCCCTCGCTGACTATATGTAAGTGCCTTGTCTTTATTTGTGTTTTGCCCCACGAGGCTTGTTATTTTGTCATTGTGCCTTTATTTAATAAACGTACAAACTCACGGCTACCTGCAGTGTCTCATTGATGGCTTGTGAGAGCCATCCATAACAGCAACAATACTCCAAAATTACTGGATGGATTTGGATGAAATTTTCAGCAGAGGTGGTTCTTGGGCTACAGACCAATCCATTACATTTTGGTGACAATAGCAGAATGCATACTTCCGCCAAGGCTCTTATCTTCTCAGAGTTTTAGCAACAATACTCCAAAACTGCTGGATGGATTTGGATGAAATTTTCACCAAAAGTGGTTCTTGGCCTAAAGATGAACCCATTACATTTTGGTGATGATCTGACAATGCATACCTCAGCCAAGGCTCTTATCTTCTCACAGTGTGTTACCAACAATACTCCAAAACTAATGGACAGACTTTGATGCAATTTTCACCAGAAGGGACTCTAGGCCTCTACACACACGCATTACATTTTGGAGGTGATCCACGGCATACAGAAGGAGCCTTGGTGGAGGTATGCGCTTATGAGTGCTTTTCTAGTTTGAAATAGTTATGTCTGACAAATTTAAAATTGCAAGTTGAGTAATAAACAGAAGTACATGGGTAGATCTCAGATTTAGTGAATTATAATATGCTTGACAAGCTTAAGATTTCAAATCAGCTTCTAAACCTGCAGCTTCTAAACACATCACATTATCCCTTTGTTGAGAAAACTCAAAAAAGCTGTGCAGCTGGTTACTTTAATATATGAAGATGGTGAAGTTAAAATGTTTTCACAACTTTTTTATTTTTTTAAGAGTGTGTGCAGGCTTTCATTCCTCATTTACGATTTATCTTGGTGTCAGGGGGAGACCAGGGTCTGTTGAACTCTTTCTTCAGTAGCTGGGCAGTGGAGGACATCAGTAAACACCTGCCATTTGTCTACAACCTCAGCGCCAGCACATTCTACAGCTACCTCCCTGCATTCCAAAAGTAAGTGTTTACACTGTCTGTAGCTTTTTCTTTTCCCATTCAACTCAAAGATGAGTTCATTAAAAATTGTCAGTCTACCAGCTGCATTTGTAAAAAGCACCCCATAACAATTTGAGCATACTTTTTTCTTTCTTGGTCAGATTTGTTTTCTCCATTAAATGACTGTAAAAGTCAATTTAGCTTTTATTAATAAACCCACTGAAGTAAAAGTGGGTCAAATCATTGTAAGTTCCAAGAAATTTATAATACACATATAACACGTTACCTTACAATGCACCATGTCTAAGATACTGATGTAGGATTATGTGTTATACTGTAAGTAACCATGGCACAATAAATGATGCTTCAGCCCCAAACATACTGTATTAACTGGACTGCAGTGCTCTAAAGATGCAGCTTTTTGATCCTGAAAGTGCATTTTGCAAAAAAGTTTTGCATAAGAGCATCTACAAAAATGTCACTTCCAATGTGAAAATGGTGCACTTTTGAAGAGGCAGAAGTCAAAACAATAGAGCTAAAATATTACACATATGAAAATGTAGAAAATAAACATGGGAGACACAAGCTGAGACATAGGTGTAGTGTGTATACTAGGATGTACACACTGCACCCATCTTTCTACTTATCAGCTAAGTTTAGCAGATAACTGTTGTGATACAGTATGTGGCCCAAATGGAGGACAAATGACAACACTGTGTGATCCTGGCTAGGATCTGCAGATGGTAACAAAGGGCTACTGGCAAAAAATATGGACAAAATAATAAATCATGCCTATGTGGGGAAAGCTAACCGAGAGATTAATGTAATGAATGTAATGTGTGCACTGACGTGTGTCTTGGTGTTTGGTTAGATTCAACCATCATGAGATATTTCTCAGATAAATGTTGAACAAAGCTGTATGTGAAGGCTAACATTAATATCAGTTAGTCATGAAAATGATTATTGGTCATGAAAATATCCCAAAATATTTCCAAAGTGGAGGGGACTAAGAGTGCATACCTCTGCCAAGGTTGTCCATCCATCCATCCATCCATTTTCTACCGCTTTTCCGGAGGTCCGAGTTACAGAGGCAGCAGCTCAAGCAGAGAAGTCCAGACTTCCCAGCCACCTACTCCAGCTCTTCAGAGAAGATACCAAGACATTCCCAGGCCAGCTGGAAGATGTTGTTTCCACTTGCGGTAGGACCTCATTCTCAACCCAGAGAGGACAAGCTACATGAACTACTGAACTTAACTTCAACTTCCTGTTGAAGACCATGGACTCGGACTTGGAGGTGCAGATTCTCATTCCAGCCACTTCACACTCAGTAGCAAACCACCCCAGTAAGACCTGTAGGTCATTGCTCGATGAAACCAACAGGATAACATCATGTGCACACAGCAGAGATGAGATCCTGTGGTCACCAAACATGACGCCCTCTGTTCCTTGGCTATGCCTAGATATCCTGCCCATGAAAATTCTGAACAGCTTACTAGTCAGGACTTTATGAACTTTTTCAATAATAAAATTTCATCCATCAGAGATAAAATCAATCAGATTCTTCCCACAGTTAACTTAAATACTGTAACTACTACAACTCCTTCTATTGATGTCTGTCTTGATGAGTTTACTCCAATCGACCTTTGTGAGTTAGACAAAATAGTTTCCTCATCCAAACCTTCAACTTGTCTTTTAGACCCTATTCCTACCAGGTTATTTAAAGAAGTCTTCCCACTTATTGGTAGCTTTATTCTTCATATAATCAATTCTTCATTAACTTTAGGCCATGTACCGCAGGCTTTTAAAACGGCTGTAATTAAACCCTTACTCAAAAAGCCAACGCTAGATCCAGGAGCTTTAGCTAACTATAGACCAATCTCTAATCTCCCTTTCATTTCAAAAATCTTAGAAAGAGTTGTTGCTACGCAATTATTTGACCACCTGCAGGGAAATGGTTTATTTGAGGAGTTTCAATCTGGGTTTAGAATCCATCATAGCACTGAAACAGCCTTAGCGAAGGTCACTAACGACCTCCTCATTGCATCTGATAATGGACTAGTTTCTGTACTTGTCCTTTTAGATCTTAGTGCAGCTTTTGATACTATTGATCATAATATTCTACTTGATAGATTAGAACACTATGTTGGACTTAATGGAACTTCGTTGCAGTGGTTTAGATCTTATTTATCTGATAGGTTCCAGTTTGTTCATGTAAATGATGAGTTTTCTCTCAGCTCAAAGCTTAGTCATGGAGTTCCACAGGGATCTGTGCTTGGCCCTACTCTTTTTAGTTTATATATGCTTCCGTTAGGCAACATTATTAGAAAGCACTGTATACATTTTCACTGTTATGCAGATGACACACAATTATACCTGTCAATGAAGCCAGATGATACTAATCAATTAGCCAAGTTAGAAGCCTGTCTTAAGGAAATCAAAGTTTGGATGACTTGTAATTTCCTGCTATTAAATTCAGATAAGACTGAAGTCATTCTTGTTGGTCCAAAAAACCTTAGAAATTCCTTTCCAAATCAAACTTTCAGTTTGGATGCAGTTACTCTTTCTCTTAATAGCTCTGTGAGGAACCTTGGAGTTATTTTTGATCAGGATTTGTCCTTCAATTCACATATTAAATTTGTTTCTAAGACTGCCTTCTATCATTTGCGTAATATTGCCAAGATTAGGAGCATCTTGTCTCAGAGTGATGCTGAGAAGCTGATCCACACTTTTGTTAGCTCGAGATTAGATTATTGTAATTCTTTATTATCAGGCTGTCCTAAAACATCTTTAAAAAGTCTTCAGCTGATCCAAAATGCTGCAGCAAGAGTTTTAACAGGTACTAGAAAGAGAGATCATATCTCTCCGGTTCTGGCCTCCCTTCATTGGCTTCCCATAGAGTTTAGAATTAAGTTTAAAATCCTTCTTCTTACTTACAAAGCTCTAAACAATCAGGCTCCTTTTTATTTAAAAGATCTGATACTACCGTATCATCCTAACAGAGCACTACGCTCCCAAAATGCAGGTTTACTTGTAATACCTAGAATCTCCAAAAGTACAATGGGAGGCAGAGCCTTCAGTTATCAAGCTCCTCTCCTGTGGAACCAGCTGCCAATCTGGATTCGGGAGTCAGACTCGATCTCTGTTTTTAAGAATAGGGCTAAAACCTACCTTTTTGATATAGCCTACAATTAGGGAGGGATCATGTGTTTCTGAACCCTCCCTTAGTTATGCTGCTAATAGGTTTAGTCAGCCGGGGGACCTCCAGTAATGCACTGGGCCTCACTCCTTTCCTCACTCTCTATGAAATATTTTTTTTTTTTTGCTGGTCATTAACATTTGTTTGTTCTCTCCCATAGATTGAGTCCCCATCGTGCTGTTTGCTCTCTACATGTCTGTTCTTTTCTTCTTCTCTGTCCCCTCACCCCCCAGCCAGTCGCAGCAGATGACTGCCCCTCCCTGAGCCTGGTTCTGCTGGAGGTTTCTTCCTGTTAAAAGGGAGTTTTTCCTCTCCACCGTCGCCAAGTGCTTGCTCACAGGGGATTGCCTGATTGCTGGGGTCTTTCTGCAACTGTGGGGGTCCTCCCTACAGTTGATAGTGCTATGAGATGACTGTTGTTGTGAAATGGCGCTATATAAATAAAGTTGAATTGAATTGAATTGAACAGGATCAGTGACAAAGGGCAGCCCTGGCGGAGTCCGGCTCTCACTGGAAATGAGCCCGACTGAGTGTTGGCAATATGAACCAAACTCTTGCAATGGTGATATAGGGACCGGATAGCTTGTAGCAACAAGCCCGATACCCCATACTCCCAGAGCTCCCCCTACAAGAGACCATGAGGGATGCGGTCAAATTCTTTCTCCATGTCCACAAAACTCATGAGGACTGGATGGGCAAACTCCCACAAACCCTCAAAGATTCTCTAGAGGGTAAAGAGTTGGTTCAATGTTCCACAGCCAGGATGAAAACCATATTGCTCCTCCTGAATCCGAGGTTCGATCAACGGCCGGAGTCTCCTCTCCTCTCTCTGCCAAGGTTGTTTGTCCAGAAATTAAAATGCAATTTTACACCTTTGCGCTGCTCCTGCCTGTATCATGGTTGAACACTTTCATGGCCACTGCAACAATACCTTTTTAAGGCTCAGACTCATGTCTGAAATCATGTGAAGGATAAGCAAATGTATTTGATATTAAAGTATTTGGCATCATAGAACACCATGTGATGACATTTCATGTAGATTTCTATCATTTGTACAACACACCATCTGAATTTCATAGAAATTGGATGGCATTTGGGGCACCAGACTAACTTTCTGTAGTCAGTAGGTGGTGCTGTAACTTTAGCCACTTTTCCACTAGCACCTACTCAGCTTGACTTGCCCTGACTCTACTCGGCCTGATACGATTTAGGTCGTTTTTCCATTACAACTGAGTACCACCTCAAGGTGGGTGGGTTCATTACAGGAAGGCGGCCTGTTATCAAGTTATGTGTTGACAGGCTGACGTTTTGCTGTCAAAAGCGAATACTTATTACAGCAAGCGCAAAATACAAGCAAAGCACGAAGTTAGCGTTGATGGCTAGCTAGCTCATTGTCTGCAAACAAGACACAATGCCGATATTCTTGTTTGTTCAACGTGAGCTTGCCACCAATGGGATAAATAATGTAAAAAATGCTTAAAATCACAAAACACTCACCATCTTCCCCGTGAGCAGCCATCAGCTCGGAGACCACCTGGTATTTTATTTCGGGTCACTCCACCAGCGACGGGGCTGAAAAGTTCATAGTGGTCAAATTTGACCAAATGTCCTTTATTTTTGAAGCCCACGGATCCAAGTGCTAAAACACCAATGGAAGAAGTGTATGGACCAAAGGGGAGACTGTTGAAAAATAACCACATTTGGTCAAATTTGACCAGTATATGAACTTTTCAGCCTATGAACTAACACCTTTTGAAATTTTAGTTGATGACCCCTGGTATAGAGAATCTTAGGAGATATGGAGTTAAGATAAGATAAGATAAGATAAGATAAGATAAGCCTTTATTAGTCCCACAACGGGGAAATTCCAGGATTGCAACAGCACAGGGATAGCAACACTCAGAGCAACAATCAGAAGGCAAGAAAAAAAAAAGCAAGCAAGCAAGAGCAGCTAATATACATATGTACATATTAGTATAAAATATATATATACACACACACAGACACAGTGCAGAGCATTGTAGCTGGATGGAATAAATATATGAATATATAGACACACAGTGCGGAGCATTGTAGCTAGATGGAATACATATGTAAATATATAAACACACATAGTGCGGAGCAATGTAGCTAGATGGAATAATATGTAGATATATAAACACACAGTGCGGAGCATTGTAGCTAGATGGAATAAATATATAGATATATAAATATAAACACACCCAGTGCGGAGCATTGTAGCTAGATGGAATAAATATGTAAATATATAAACACACACAGTGCAGAGCATTGTTGCTAGATGGGATGAAACAGCACAACCGTCTACTTAGTTATCCTACATGGTATGATTATGTGCCCATACATATTCTCACCCTCCATAGCGACCGGTATTTTCCTAGTTGTATGCCGGAGGGGACCATTGTGTAAGTCTATTGCATCTTTTGCATTCAAAAAACTATTAGTTTGTTACGTCTTTTTGCTATCTCTGCGAGCAGCCCTGCTTAGGTTGTACAGTCTGACAGCCGTTGGTAGGAAGGACCTGCGAAACCTCTCGGTTGTACACCTGGGATGATGTAGTCTGCTGCTAAATGAGCTCCTCAGTGCATTCAGTATGTCCTGCATAGGGTGGAACTCGGACTCCAGCAGAGATGACAGTTTAGCCACCGTCCTTCTCTCTCCTATCTCCTCCACCGGATCAAGGCGCTGCCCCAGGACAGAGCTAGCTTTCTTGATCAGTTTGTTCAGTCTCTTCCTATCGGCTGCAGTAATGCCACTGCCCCAGCAGACCACTCCAAAAGTGATGGCTGATGCCACCACTGTGTCATAGAATGTCTTCAGCAGCGCCCCTTGTACACCAAAAGACCTGAGTCTCCTCAGCAGGAACAGCCTGCGCTGTCCCTTCTTGTAGAGTGTGTCAGTATTGTGTGACCAGTCTAGTTTATTGTTCAGATGAACACCCAGGTACTTATAGGATGTCACCATCTCGATGTCTGTTCCCTGTATATTTACTGGTGCTGTGAGGGGTTGCCCATGCCTGCGGCAGTCCACCACCAGCTCCTTAGTGTTCCTCGCGTTGATCTGGAGGCAGTTCCGATGGCACCAGTCCACGAAGTCCAGGATAAGCCCTCTGTACTCAGCTTCATCTCCATTGGAGATGAGGCCAACGATTGCAGAGTCGTCAGAGAACTTCTGTAGATGGCAGTGTGTTGTGTTGTGTGAGAAGTCCGCAGTATAAAGAGTGAACAGGAAGGGAGCCAGCACCATTCCCTGGGGGGCCCTCGTGCTACCGATGATCGTGTCGGACACACAGTCCCGGGTTCTCACAAACTGAGGCCGGTTCGTGAGGTAGTCCAGGATCCATGATGACAGGTGCTGGTCCACCCCTGCGCGCAGCAGCTTGTCCTTCAGGATCATCGGTTGGATGGTGTTGAAAGCACTGGAGAAGTCAAAGAACATGATCCTCACCATATTCCCGGGCTTCTCCAGGTGGGACAGAGAACGGTGAAGGAGGAAGATCACCGCATCCTCCACCCCAATGCCATGCTGGTAGGCGAACTGGAGTGGATCCATCGCTGGTTCCACCAGGGGGCGGAGGTGAGCAAGGAGCAGTCTCTCCAGGGTCTTCATCAAGTGGGACATCAAGGCCACCGGTCTGTAGCTGTTCAGGTCTTTGGGGTGGGAAGTTTTTGGTACAGGTACCACACAAGATGTTTTCCACAGCTGTGGTACCCTCCCCAGCTTCAGGCTCAGGTTGAAGATGTACGTCACAATCCCACACAGCTGGTCTGCACAGGACTTGAGGAGCTTTGCGCTGATGCCGTCCGGTCCCGACGCCTTCCTCGCCTTGATCTTCCTCAGCTCCGTCCTCATCTGGGTCCTGGTCAGGGTCAGGATGGGGGGCTGTGTGTTGGGAGTGGGGGGGGTGTTGGTGGAGTGGGGAGTGGGCAGCAGGACTTGATTTCTTTAGAGGCAGCAGTGGTTGTTGTGCAGTCAGGGGGGAGGGCGGTTGGTCAAACCAATTGAAAAACAGATTCAGGTTGTTCGCCCACTCCCTACCCCCCGTGGCCTGGGGGGAGGTATTCTGGAGCCCAGATGGTTTTGAGGTTTCTCCAGACCCCGCTGATGTCGCTCTGTTGCAGCTTGTCCTCCATCTTCTTCCTGAAGCTGTCCTTGCCTTCTCTGATCTTTCTCCTCAGCTCCCTCTGTACGGACTTCAGCATCTCCCTATTCCCCGACCTGAAGATCCTCTTCTTCTCTCTCAGAAGTGTTTTTATCTCAGGGTTGATCCAGGGTTTGTTGTTTGAGCAACACCGTATGGTCTTGGTGGGAACGGATTTGTCCACACAGAAGCTGAGGTAGTCTGTGAAGGTGTGAGTGAGGCCATCGATGTCCTCTCCATGTGGATCGCAGAGCTGCTTCCAGGTGGTGGCTTCAAAACAGCCCTTTAGAGTGTCCATTGTCTCCTCAGACCATAACTCCACTGTGCGCATGGTTGTCTGTGCACTAGGGGTTTGTACACCGGCCGGAGATGAACCAGGTTGTGATCCGATCTCCCGAGTGGGGGGAGTTGTGATGAGGTGTACGCCTCCTTAGTGTTTGCGTAGAATAAGTCCAGTGTTTTATTGTCTCTAGTGTGGCATGTGACATACTGGGTGAACGTGGGTAGAATGGGAGATAGTGAAACATGGTTGAAATCGCCTGAGATGAGGAGAAGAGCATCTGGGTGTTCTGTCTGCAGCCTGCTGGTTACTGAATGGATGACGTCACGCGCTGTCCCAGCGTTCGCCGTCGGATTTGCATAAACAACAATGCAGATCACGTATGAGTGTTCTCTCGGGAGATATGTAGGCCGCATGCTAACAGCTAGCAACTCAATGTCTTTGCTGCAGTGTTGTTGTTTAACAGTGATATGTCTCGGTCTGCACCAGTTGTTGTTAACATACATTAACACTCCACCACCCCTTGCTTTGCCACTGTCTGGTGTTCGATCTGCCCGTATCATGTGGAAACCCTCCAGCTCAATGTTAGCATCTGCTGCTAGTTCAGTTAGCCACGTCTCAGAAAACAAAAGGAGAGAGCACTCCCGATATGTGCTATCGTAACGGCAGATAGCCGCTAGCTCATCTACCTTAGTGGATTGTAGAGGAATTGAGACAAAATTCTTACTGTTTCCAGCGTTGGGAGGAGGAGGAAGGTGTCGTGTGTGAACTTGGGGGGGGGTGGACATTGGGGCTCGCCATAGCCGACGTCAGACGTCAACACGGATGACATTGGGCAGCACCGCCATCTCGTATATATTGCAGAGTGTGTGAAATAAAGTGTTCGTTGTTCACTTTAAGATGGCTCATGGCTCGCTCATTTCGGACATAACATTTGGCGACGAGAGTTAAACCATGGTAGCATGCATGAGGCCACCGCCACCATTTCTGGAAATCCCAAGTGAGCCACCCACCCTGTGGCACCACTGGTTCAACGCGTTTAACATCTATGCCGATGTTGCTGACCTGGGTGACGCTGATGGCGAGAAACGGAAGAGCATACTGATGCTCAGCCTAGGTGAGGAAGGATGGCGTGTGCTCCGGACGCTGGGCCAGACGGACTCTTTCGGCAAATGTGTGAGCCTAATGGAGGAATACTACGGCATAAAGTGCAACGTAACGGTATGAAGATGTAGGTTGTTCGTCCGCTATCAAAGAACGGGTGAGTCTCAACCAACATTATGCCACAGAACTCCAAAGCCTAGTGAGCATGTGCACCTTCGGGCCTTTAGAAGATGAACTAGTCCGTGACAGGCCTGGACAACGAGTGGGAAAAAGAAAAGCTATTGCTAACCATGGACGATTTCAAGGTAAGTCAAGTAATGAAAATGGCAAGCAGCCACCCAGCTAGCGGAACAGCTAATGATAACTAGCCGACTAGCCCCCCAAACGATCCCATGGGAACAGGTTGTTAACAACATCGTCAGCCGCTCTGAACGGATACATCCATGGGGCGGCCCGAGTAAGTGGAGGAAGATGCGGACAGATGCAGGAGAGCGGGCACCATGCACCGGCTGCGGCTTATCTAAACACCGAACACCCTCGCTCGCCTGCCCCGCTAAAGGGAAGAGATGCCACCCCTGGAAACAAGCTAATCACCTGGCCAGGGTTTGCCACACAGTTCCCACAAAGGATGAAGCCCATCCATCAGACTTAGCCACGGTATGCATGGTGGGCGCTAGGAATTGGCCGCTCAAATGGCATGTCATCCAACTGGACGGCGTTGACGTGCCACTTCTAGTGGATTCAGGTGATTCACGGTTCCTACTGAGCGTGGCTATGGTAAAAAAGCTCTTTCCCAAAAAGACCATTGCAGCAAAGGTAGACGACCTGTTTGGATATGGGCATGTTAAGATTGGCATGGTGGGAGCAATTGACTTTTCAGTGACTTGTGGCCCGAAAACAGTCCAGTCGGTCACCTTTCAGGTAATGCTCCGAGGAGCTGACCTGCTGGGAATTGACCTATTAGGCAAGTTGAGGTTCTCCATCACAGACCCGAATGGCTCCACTGTGCTGACTGTCTCAAGGGTGTGGTGGTGTATCTGGATGACATCGTGGTGCATGGCGCATTACCGGCCACCCACAACGCTTGTCTTGAGAAGGTCATGGAGGTACTGGTAAACCACGGTGTCACACTCACCGAAGAAAAATGTATCTTTGCGGCAGAGTCTATCAAGTTTGTGGGGTTCCGGCTGACCGCTGAGGGCCTGAGCCCCCTGCAGTCGAATGTGGAAGCGGTCTTGAAGCTACCAGAACCTGAAACCCCTGCACAAATTTCATCTTTTCTGGCCATGGCGAATTTCTACGGCCACTTCATTCTTCACGGCTCCGAAACAACAGAACCACTGCGTGCTCTCCTGAAATGGGACGCACCATGGGAATGGACCCCAGCATGTTCAGCCGCCATTAATAAACTGAAGTCACAGCTCACTTCCCAGCCTGTGTTGGCCCACTTCAACACAGAGAGTCCCACCTTCGTGACATGTGACGCGTCAGGCTCTGCAGTAGGAGTAGTCATGTTTCAGTTTAAGGACGGAATGGAATGCCCAGTGGCGTTCCCGTTGAGGTCCCTCACACTGGCTGAACAGAAATACGCAGTGAGAGAAAGAGCGGCACTTGCATGCATCTGGCCATGCAAACGCTGGCACATATACCTCTATGGAGACAATTCACGCTACAAACGGACCACAGAGCCCTCACAGTGCTGGAAACATCCGGGTCACAACACAAACCTTTACACATCTACAGTGGTGTGAAAAAGTGTTTGCCCCTTTTCTATTTTTTCATTTTTTTTGTATGTTTGTCACACTTAAATGTTTCAGATCATCAAACAAATTTAAATATTAGACAAAGATAACACAAGTAAACACCAAATGCAGTTTTTAAATGAAGGTGTTTATTATTGAGGGGAAAAAAATCCAAACCTACATGGCCCTGTGTGAAAAAGTAATTGCCCCCAAACCTAATAACTGGTTGGGCCACCCTTAGCAGCAACAACTACAATCAAGCGTTTACAAAAACTGACAATGAGTCTTTTACGGCACTGTGGAGGAATTTTGACCCACTCATCTTTTCAGAATTGTTGTAATTCAGCCACATTGGAGGGTTTTCGAGCATGAACCTCCTTTTTAAGGTCATGCCACAGCATCTCAATTGGATTCAGGTCAGGACTTTGACTAGGTCACTCCAAAGTCTTCATTTTGTTTTTCTTAAGCCATTCAGAGGTGGACTTGCTGGTGTGTTTTGGATCACTGTCCTGTTGTAGAACCCTAATGCGCTTAAGCTTGAGGTCACGAACAGATGGCCGGACATTCTCCTTCAGGATTTTTTGGTAGACAGTAGAATTCATGGTTCCATTTATCACAGCAAGTCTTCCAGATCCTGAAGCAGCAAAACAGCCCCAGACCATTGCACTACCACCACCATATTTTACTGTTGGTATGACGTTGGTAGATGTAGATAGTGATTGTCTTAATATGGCATTTAATTCAATGTTAGACTCGATGGGGTTTTCTCAGAAAGTAGGAAATTCTACCCATTATCTCCACCACACACTGGACCTTGTTCTGACATATGGCATAGAAATAGAAAAATCTAGTAGTGTCACCTCATAACATTGTACTGTCAGACCGTTATCTGTTTACTTTTGATCTAACTATTTATGACTATTTGGCTCCTAAAGAAAAAAATTACTACAGTAGATGCCTCTCAGATGATGCTGTTACCAAATTTAAGCAGATTGTTTCCTCTATATCATGTGTCAACACAACGGAGATAATCTATGGATAGCTTGCTCCTTCTGTAATTGATAGCATGGTAGATAGTGTTACAGCTTCTCTGCATCAGACCCTAGAAATGGTGGCCCCTTTAAAAAAGAAAGTCTAATCAGAGATTTCTAATGCCTTGGTTCAACACAGAAACTCGTATCTTAAAACTGAAGACTCGTCAATTAGAAAGAAAATGGCACTCCACTAAATTTGATGAAATCTATTTAGCCTGGAGAAATTATATTCTAATTTATAAAAAAAAATCTCTTAGGAAAGCTAGAACGAGTTATTATTCTGCATTAATAGAAGAGAACTAGAATACTGTAATCCCAGGTTTCTTTTCAGAGCTGTAGCCAGGCTGACAAGGAGTCAGGACTTTGTCAAACCTAGCAATCCCTTAGAGCTTACTAGTCAGGACTTTATGAAATGCGTCAAAAATAAAATTTCATCTATCAGAGATAAAATCAGTCAGGTTTTTCCCACCGTCAACTTAAATACATTAACTACCACAACTCCTTCAATTGATATCTGGATGAGTTTACTCCAATTGACCTTTTAGAGTTAGATAAAATAATTTCCTCATCCAAGCCTTCAACTTGTCTTTTAGACCCTATTTCTACCAGGATATATAAAGAAGTCATCCCATTTAATGGGAGCTCCATTCTTCAAATAATCAATTCTTCATTAACATTAGGCCATGTACCGCAGGCTTTTAAAACTGCTGTCATTAAACCCTTACTCAAAAAGCCAACACTGGATCCAGGAGTTTTAGCTAACTATAGACCAGTCTCTAATCTGCCTTTCATTTCAAAAATCTTAGAAAGAGTTGTTACTATGCAATTATTTGACCACTTGCAGGGAAATGGCTTATTTGAAGAGTTTCAATCTGGATTTAAAATCCATCATAGTACTGAAACAGCTTTAGTGAAGGTCACTAATGACCACCTTATCGCATCTGATAATGAACTTGTTTCTGTACTTGTCCTTTTGGACCTCAGTGCAGCTTTTGATACGATTGATCACAATATTTTACTTGATAGACTAGAACACCTTGTTGGACTTAATGGAACTTTGTTGCAGTGGTTTAATCTTATTTATCTGTGAGGTTCCAGTTTGTTCATGTCAGTAATGCGTTTTCTTCAAACTCAAAGCTCAGTCATGGAGTTCCACAGGGATCTGTGCTAGGCCCTATTTTTTTTTAGTTTATATATGCTTCCGCTAGGCAACATTATTAGATAGCACTGTATACAGATTCATTGTTATGTAGATGACACACAATTATACATGTCAATGAAGCCAGATGATAGTAATCAATTCATCAAGTTAGAGGCCTGTCTTAAGGAAATCAAAGCTTGGATGACTTGTAATTTCCTGCTATTAAATTCAGAAAAGACTGAAGTCATTCTAGTTGGTCCAAAAAACCTTAGAAATACCTTTCCAAATCAAACTCTTAGTTTGGATGCGATTACTCTCTCTCTCTGAATAGTTCTGTGAGGAACCTTGGAGTTATTTTTGATCAAGATCTGTTTTTCAATTCACATATTAAACTTGCTTCTAAGGCTGCCTTCTATCATTTGCATAATCCTGCCAAGATTAGGAGCATCTTGCCTCAGAGTGCTGCTGACAGACACACTTTTGTTAGCTCCAGATTAGATTATTGTAACTCTTTATTATCAAGCTGTCCTAAAACATCTTTAAAAAGTCTTCAGCTTATCCAAAATGCTGCAGCAAGAGTTTTAACAGTCACTAGAAAGAGAGATCATATCTCTCCGGTTCTGGCCTCCCTTCATTGGCTTCCCATAGAATTTAGAATTAAGTTTAAAATCCTTCTTCTCACTTACAAAGCTCTAAATAATCAGGCCCCTTTTTATTTAAAATATCTGACACTGCCCTATCATCCTAACAGAGGACTACATTCCCAAGATGTAGGATTGCCTGTAATACCTAGAATCTCCAAAAGTACAATGGGAGGCAGAGCCTTCAGTTATCAAGCACCTCCCCTTTGGAACCAGCTGCCAATCTGGATTCCGGAGTCAGACTCGATCTCTGTTTTTAAGAATAGGGTTAAAACCTTCTTTTTTTGATCTAGCCTATAATTAGGGTGGGATTAGGTGCCCCTGAACCCTCCCTTAGTTATGCTGCTAATAGGTTTAGACAGCTGGGGGACCTCCAACAATGCACTGGGCTTCACTCCTTTCTTCACTCTCAATGAAATATTTTTGCTGGTCATTAACGACTGTTTGTTCTCTCCCATAAATTGAGTCCCCATCGTGCTGTTTGCTCTCTGCATGTCTGTTCTTTTCTTCTTCTTCTCTATCCCCTCACCCCCCAGCCAGTCGCAACAGATGACTGCCCCTCCCTGAAGCTGGTTGTGCTGGAGGTTTCTTCCTGCTAAAAGGGAGTTTTTCCTCTCTACAGTCACCAAGTGCTTGCTCACAGGGGATCGCCTGATTGCTGGGGTCTTTCTGCAATTGTAGGGGTTTCCCCTACAGTTGAAAGTGCTATGAGATGACTGTTGTTGTGAAATGGCACTATATAAATAAAGTTGAATTGAATGATCCTTTTCTGAAATGTTGTGTTACTTTTACACTGGATGTAATGGGACACACACCTTCCAAAAAGTTCAACTTTTGTCTTGTCAGTCCACAGAGTGTTTTCCCCAAAGTCTTGGGGATCATCAAGATGGTTTCTGGCAAAACTGAGACAAGCCTTTATGTTCTTTTTACTCAGCAGTGGTTTTCATCTTGGAACTCTGCCATGCAGGCCATTTTTGCACAATCTCTTTCTGATGGTGGAGTCATGAACACTGACCTTAATTTTTTTTTTTTTGTGTGTACTTTATTGATCCCCAGAGGGGGAATTCAGGGCATCCACCTGGATGGATGAAGCAGCCACGGTATGGCGCTATCCCTTAATAGAGGCAAGTGAGGCCTGCAGTTCTTTGGATGTTGTTGTGGGGTCTTTTGTGACCTCTTGGATGAGTCGTCGTTGCACTCTTGGGGTAATTTTGGTTGGCCGGCCACTCCTGGGAAGGTTCACCACTGTTCCATATTTTCGCCATTTGTGGATAATGGCTCTCATTGTGGTTTGCTGGAGTCCCAAAGCTTTAGAAATGGCTTTATAACCTTTTCCAGACTGATAGATCTCAATTACTTTGTTTCTCATTTGCTCCTGAATTTCTTTGGATCGCAGCATGATGTCTAGAATTGTAGGATCTTTTGGTCTACTTCACTTTGTCAGGCAGGACCTATTTAAGTGATTTCTTGATTGAGAACAGGTGTGGCAGTAATCAGGCCTGGGTGTGGCTAGAGAAATTGAACTCAGCTTTCCAAAAATGTGATAAACCACAGTTAATTTATGTTTTCATGGTTGGGGGGTCACTTTTTCACACAGGGCCATGTAGGTTTGGAATTTTTTTTACTCTTAATAAAAAAACAACTTCATTTAAAAACTGGATTTTGTGTTTATTTGTGCTATCTTTGTCTAGTATTTAAATTTTTTTGATGATCTGAAACATTTAAGTGTGACAAACATACAAAAAAATGAGAAATCAGGAAGGGGACAAACACTTTTTCACACCACTATATAGGTGGACTGAAAGACTATAAGCATATAACTTCACCACACAGTTCATGCTGGCAGAGAGAACATAGTGGTGGATCTTTAGTCCCGAGCCACACCCAAAACCAACTGAAATGATGATTGTGATTCCCTGGAGATGGAGCTGATTAACATGCTACACGGCCCTCTCCCCAGCACATTCTCTCTCCAGGAGCTCCAGGCAGCTTCAGAACAGGACCCGACCCTAACACAGCTATGTTCATGTATCTGTGAGGGATGGTCTGTGAAGGTCATGGGAGAGCTAGCACCTTTCCATAGAGTCAAGGACGATCTGACCTGCCGGAATGACATTTGTGTGGCGAGAGGACACAGAACAATAATCCTCCAAGTGCTAAAGGGCCGCATCTTAACTATGTTGCACGAGGGTCACCTGGGCGCGGTCAGAGTGAAACAGCGGTGCATAAGCTCCGTCTGGTGGCCGGGCATCGGCAAAGACATTGGAAATATGGTGAAAAACTGTGTACCTTGCCTGGAAAGTGGAAAAACTGGAGCACCCCCGCCCCCACCACTGCAGCCGCTACCGTATCCAGCAGTCCCCTGGAAATATATTCAACTGGATATATGTGGCGAACTGCATGCGGCCCCTGCACATGAACGGTTTCTGCTAGTGGCCTACGATCTCCACTCAAAATGGCCAGAGGTGATGCCCACCGGCTCGGTTACCACTGACGTGATCACTGACTTCATCACCTCCCTCTTCGTTCGCTCGGGGGTGCCGGATGCCATTATTATGGACAACTGCCCACAATTCATCTCAGCGGGTTTTGAAACGTTCATGAGTGAGAGAGGCATTAGACACATAAGGATGTCATTCTACCACCCGCAAGCAAACAGGGGGGTTGAAAGATTCAACAAAACCTTGAAGAACAGGCTCACAGCGCATCTGGTGTACGGTCTCCAGTTCTCAATGGCACTTCAGAGCACACTACTACACTATAGAGCGACGCCTCACACCACAACAGGTTGCTCACCGGTGGTATTGATGTTGGGGTGTGAAATGTGCCTTCCTTTGGACCATCTACGCCCCCCAATAGGGCCTGCCCCGGCGGAAAGACCATCACTGGGGAGAGGGTGGTCAATCAGCAATATCAAATGAAACTGAGGTTCGACAGGAAATGCTGGGTGAGGAAGCCCGGACTTGCTGTATCGGACTGAGTCAGGATTACACGCCCTAACCGCACACACCTGCTGCAGTCATTCTGGACATCACCACTACAAATTACAGCCCAGCTGGGTCCAGCCACGTTCTGCCTCTCTGATGGATCACGGTGACACGCTAGCCACCTCCAGAAATCACCTCCAACCCCGGATCAGCGGACGACCACAGACATGACGGACTCGGGTTGGAACTTTGCTGACGCCGAACCTGATAATCTCCAGGAGTGTTCACTGGGGCTGGCAGCAGTACTACAGCCCCTGCAACACTCAACCAGAGTCCGGCAGAGACCTCGACACCTGAGAGACTTTATAGTGGGGTTTGGTTAGCTAGCGGACATCCTAGCAGTCTACCTAGGTGCTCAGTTAGGATGTCCATCCATCCATCTTCTTCCGCTTAATCCTTTTTGGGTTGCGGTGGTGGTGGTGGTGGTGGTGGGGGGGGTTGCTGGAGCCTATCCCAGCATCTATGAGGGAGAGGCAGGGTACACCCTGGACAGATCGCCAGTCCATCGCAGGGCCAACACAGAGAGACAGACAACCATTCACTCTCACAGTCATACCTAAGGACAATTTAGAATCCAGTTAACCTAACTTGCATGTTTTTGGCATGTGGCAGGAAACTGGAGAAATCCCGAGGTAAACCCACGCAGACACGGGGAGAACATGCAAACTCCACACAGATCACTGTTGGCTGGGGGCTGGGATCGAACCAGGATCCCCCGGCCAAGGGTGAGTTGCTGTGCTGCCGCAGTGCTAACCACTCCGCCACCACGCTGCCCTCAGTTAGGTTGTAAAAAAAAAAAAAGACAGAAGAGGGGGGTGTCTAGTTTTGATTTTTTTTTTAGGGGGGGTGTACAGTGTGAACTGGGGGGGGGGGGTTGTAGGTTTTAACTGTCTCAAATGTGTCAACTGGTCACATAATTAGCCAAAAATTTTCCAAACAGTCAACGATCTGAAAAAAGCACACTGCCTTTATCTCGTTTTTCTCTCTGAGGAGCTCCCCAAAACGTTTTTTGACTCTTCCAGGTAATTCTTCAACGTCAAGTGCAGTGTTGCCAGATCTTGTGAGAGAAATAAGTAACCAGCTCTTATGGAAACAAGCCCCAAAAAAAGTCCAACAGGCAACCGACCACACTGTGGAAAAGACAGGCTGCTTGATAATAGTATAGATATAAAGATTTATTTTTGTTTGCATTGAATTGACTGTAAACACAGTCAGCACCGAAAAACTGAATTTTATAAAGTCTAATTAAACGAAAATACATATGCATTCTGCATAAGCAACAGCAAATTTATAGTGAACACAGTCAACATAAAAACTTTGAATAAATTAAATTTTTAAACTCTGATCAATAGAAGAGACATGAGCATTCTGCATAAGTAACATCACTAAACATGATTACAGTTTAGGGATGTAGGATGACGGGAGTTGTTGTCTGCTAGTGGTTTAAACAAAAATTAATTACTCTGTTATTATACGACAGCCAACAACTTTAACGACATGGAAAATTATCTTTTAAATTGACAAACATCATATGTGTAACTCGTGGCAAAATTTGATCGGGATCAAAAGATAATTTTGCTTTTGCCATTCATTTCAATGGAGAATTTTTTTCGATCTACACTGTGTTCCAAATTATTATGCAGATAGGATTTTAGTGTCATAAACATTAATTTTTTTTTTGTTTTTCAATTAAACTCATGGATGGTATTGTGTCTCAGGGTTCTTTGGATCACTGATATCAATCTCAGACACCTGTCATAATTAGTTTGCCAGGTGAGTCCAATTAAAGGAAAACTACTTAAGAAGGATGTTCCACATTATTAAGCATACCACGGGTTTCAAGCAATATGGGAAAGAAAAGGAGCTCTCTGCTGTCGAAAAGTGTCATAGTGTAATGCCTTGAACAAGGTATGAAAACATTAGATATTTCACCAAGACTTAAGCGTGATCATTGTACTGTGAAGAAATTTGTGTCTGATTCAGAGCACAGACGGATTTGTGCAGATAAAGGCATCATGAGGAAGGTTTCTGCCAGGCAAATTCATTGGATTAAGAGGAGCAGCTGCAAAAATGCCATTACAAAACAACAAACAGGTATTTGAAGCTGTTGGTACCTCTGGAGTCCTACGAACCTCAAGGTGTAGGATCCTCCAGAGGCTTGCAGTTGTGCATAAACCTACTATTTGCGCCCCCCCCCAACCAATGCTCACAAGCAGAAATGTATATAGAGCTTCTGACTGACCTCTTTCTTCCATGGTACAAAAAGAAGAACTGTGCCTTCCATAACAAAATTATCTTCATGCATGACAATGCATCGTCTCATGCTGCAAAGAATACATCTGTGGTCATTGGCTGCTATGGGCATAAAAGGAGAGAAACTGATGGTGTGGCCCCCACCCTCCCCTGACCTCAACCCTATTGAGAACCTTTGATGCATCCTCAAGCAAAAGATCTATGAGGGTGGGAGGCAGTTCACATCAAAACAGCAGCTGTGGGAGGCTATTCTGACATCTTACAAAGAAATTAGAGCAGAAACTTTCCAAAAACTCAGAAGTTCAATGGTTGCAAGAATTGTGAAGGTTATATAAAAGAAGGGGTCCTATGTTAACATGTAACTTGGCCTGTTAGGATGTTTTTGATTGAAATAGCTTTTGATTTCAGTAAATATGACCTCCTAATGCTGCAAATTCAACAAATGACCATTTTCAGTTCTTTACAGACAATAGAATGTTTTGAAACTCTGTTGTTCATAATAATTTGGAACAGTAGGGTCACCAGATGTGCTTATCTGCCAGGATGTCCAGTCTCACCCCATGTAACTGGGAGTGGTCCACCACAGACCTGTGACAGGTATTGTTTTTAGTTCTGCAACACATACTGGAGTCAGTTTGTCTTGGCCTGTCCTTGCCACTGATAAAACCTCTATCTGCCAAGAATGTGCCGCTAGTCCAGCAAAAGCTAGCGGTACTCAAATACTTTGCAATCAGTTTCATGAAATGGTCAGTCAGAAAGCAACTCATACCGGCTCGGGCGTCACCTGGGTTAAAAGGCAGCAGAGGGCGAAGGACAGAGCTGTGTGGAGGAATCTGATCAGACCTAAATGAAACAGTCATTGTCGCCCCCGACAGACTGCTATGATGATGATATTGATGATGATGATGATGATGATTTTGAGTTTTTTATTTTTGTAAAAAATAGTTATCATTGGGAGGTTTGGTCAATAAAAGTTGAATTACGGTCTAACAGTTGATGACTTCAAAATTATACTGACTGTGGTATATATTACTCATATATTCCATACCTGCATATGTTAGAGCATGTGGAAATGTTTGGGGCAACATATGCAAAGGAACTTCACACCTCCGAAAGGACAAAGGAATCTCACCGCCGTGTGAAGACCAATGACGTCACAGGACGCGGCGGCGACAGACTTGACACCTTCACCCCCTAAGGCGAGGAGAGGTTTTCCCATCACCTCCCAAGACGAAGGGAGGAGTTAACAGGACAATGGGGGGATTAAGATACGGGGGATGTCGGCTTGTGTTTTGCATGTCTTTGATGTGTGCCTGTATTTAACCAGCGAGCAGAAATCACTCTCTTTTGCCTTCTGCCAAGCTCTGCACCAGATGAGACAAGATAGAAGAGTTGTTCATTAAAGACTCTGTTTTTAATACAAACCCACCTCATCATTTCCAGCTCTTCTACACTGGTGACCTTGACGCGAGTATGGACCTGAGGCGTTCTTCAAGCGACTCATCCGTGGCGACTCTGACATACGCCAGCGACGTCGCAGACGAGGGAACAAGCGGACAGCTGTTCCCCCCGGCAGAAGGAATTGAGAGGGCTCAACCGAGCTCCAGCACCGCCGTGAGAGCCGAGGAAAGGCACTCTCACCCGGCGGGCACAACAGTGATGGTGTGCACAAACGCCGTCACTGTCCAGCTGCCAGACTTCTGGCGAGAAGACCCCGCCTCTTGGTTTCAACAAGCTGAAGCCCAGTTCATACTGGCGGGCATCACAGCAGACGATACAAAATTCTACCATATCGTCTCCAAACTCGACTCCGCCACTTCGAGGTGTGTGCGGAGCTTGATCCGGCGACCACCGGCCCGGGACAAGTATGAGACGCTCAAGGCAACCATCGTGGCAAACTATGTCCCACCAGCGGAGGAAAGAGCCGAGAGGATCCTGGCGATCTACGGCCACAGAGGGGGCAATCCGAAGGCCCTCATGGAGGATTTGCTGCAGCTCAAGGAGGAGGACAATGACAATTTCCTTTTCCAGTTTATTTTCCTCAGCACGCTTCCACCACACATGAGAGGGACACTCGCCAATACGAAGTGCAACACCCACCAAGACTTCCGCACACTGGCCAGCGAGGCTTATCGGCTCGTCAACGCCTGCAAGGAGCGGACACCTACAGCGGCATCCGCGGACCTCAAAACTGACGCCCCGAGCCACAGAGAGGCACGACCCACGGAGCAGACCCAGCCCACGGTGACAACGGCGCGGCCCAAGCGTAACAAACAGATCGACGTCTGTTATTATCACCACCACTTCACCGAGAAAGCCCACAAATGCTTTCCCCCCTGCAAGTTCACGATGTTGGGAAAACGCCAAAGCCAAGGGCCGTTAACAGCAGCGGTTCTCGGTGAGAAAAATAAGCTGTTATACGTGACGGACGGACACACAGGCAAGCAGTTCCTCATCGACACAGGAGCTAAGCTGAGTTTCGTCATGCCCTCCCACGCAGATCGAGCCATGGGTACCCAGGGCAACGGAGCAGTGGCAGCCAACGGCTCTGACATCGACATGTTTGGTGAAAAGAGCCTGCACCTCCTCATCCACGGCCGCAGCTACAGATGGACATTTGTTGTAGCAGCGGTGAGCTTTAACTTGTTAGGCGCAGATTTTTTGTGTGCACATGGGTTATTAGTGGATCTGGCAAATAGGCGCCTGGTTAATGCACTATCTTTTGCTTCTATTCCATGCTCAGCTCGAGTTTCTCCACCACCTGTGCAGGCCAACGTCACCACGGCAGGAGGTAAGTTTGAGCAACTCCTCACCCAATTTCCAGCACTCACAACCCCCAAATTCTCAGCCACTGTAGCTAAACACGGGGTTAAACACTTCACTCCAACAACGGGACCTCCCGTTTTTGCCAAAGCCCGCCGCTTAGATGCGGCCAAGCTCAACATAGCACGTGACGAGTTTGCAACTCTAGAAAAATTGGGCATTGTTAGACGCTCAAAGAGCCCCTGGGCTTCACCACTTCCCATGGTTCCTAAATCCGACGGTTCTTGGAGACCGTGCGGAGATTACCGCAGATTAAACAACGCTACAGCGCATGACCGCTACCCCATTCCTCACATACAGGACTTTTCACTACATTTAGCGGGTGCGCGCATTTTTTCAAAAATAGACTTAGTCCGCGGTTATCACCAAGTCCCAGTCCGAGCTGAAGACATTCCTAAAACAGCGGTTATAACCCCTTTCGGCCTTTTTGAATTCCTGCAAATGCCTTTCGGCCTCAAAGGCGCTGCTCAGACTTTTCAACGTATGATGGACGCAGTCTTACGCGACCTCCCCTTTGTTTTCGTCTACCTCGACGACATGCTGGTAGCCAGCTCGTCTGAAGAGGAACACGAGCAGCACCTCACTACCCTTTTTCAGAGGCTAGAAGAGCACGGATTAATAATTAATCCAGCCAAATGCAAATTCGGCGTATCGCAAATTGATTTTTTAGGACATAGAGTCTCCCCGAAAGGGGCAGTTCCACTTCCAGACAAAATTCATGCGATAGAAGGTTTTCCACGGCCCCAAACGGTCAAATCGCTACAGGAATTTTTGGGGATGGTCAATTTTTACAACCGTTTCCTCCCTCATGCAGCTCAGCTCATGCAGCCCCTGTATGACGCGCTCAAAAAAAAGAAAGCTTCCAACGCGGTCGAATGGACCCCGGAACGCGAACGCGCTTTTGCGGAAGTTAAAAACGCCCTAGCTAACGCCACAATGTTAGTCCACCCAGATCCCTCGGCCCTCATTGCTCTAACCACAGATGCTTCAGACTTGGCCATAGGGGCAGTTGTAGAACAACTTGTCAAGGGGGTCTGGCAACCTTTAGCATTCTTTAGCAAATCGCTAAACCCGACGGAACGCAAATACAGCACTTTTGACAGGGAGCTGCTGGCGCTCCATTTGTCCATCCGCCACTTCCAGTTTTGGTTAGAAGGGCGGAGTTTCACGGCTTTTGTGGACCATAAACCGCTCACTTTTGCTATGGCTAAAATTTCAGAACCTTGGTCGGGCAGACAACAAAGACAGCTAGCTGCGATTTCAGAGTTCACCACAGACATTCGACACGTAGTGGGCAAACTTAACGTAGTAGTGGACTGTCTCTCTCGCGCTGTGACACCACCAGAGTACGAGGAGACAGATTACACTGCCTCAGCAGCCGAGCTTTTCTCTAACGCAAACACATATGCAGCACCTATCCATGAAGGGATAGATTATGCAGCCATGGCGGAAGAACAAGGCAGTGATGCGGACGTGCGCGCGCTCCTGTCTGGACCAACAGGGTTAAGGCTGGAGAAAAAAGGGTTGCGCGACGACGTGCCCCCCCCTAATATGCGATGTTTCAACCGGCCGACCTCGCCCGTTAGTACCAGCTGCTTGGCGCCGCCGTATTTTCGACGCAATTCACTCCCTCGCGCACCCAGGTGTGCGCGCCTCGGTCAAAATGGTTGCCGAAAAGTTTGTGTGGCCAGGCCTGCGCAAAAACGTAAAAGAATGGGCAAAAACTTGCATTCCTTGTCAACGCGCCAAAGTACACAGACACACAAAAGCCCCTCTGGAGCCTTTTCCCATCCCTGCTAGAAGGTTCGACCACATTCATGTCGACCTCGTGGGGCCACTGCCTTCCTCCCAGGGTTTCACACACCTGCTAACAATGATAGACCGCACCACGCGCTGGCCAGAGGCAGTCCCTCTAGCGGCAACTACAGCGGAGGAAGTCGCTCGCGTTTTTCTAACAAATTGGGTGGCACGTTTCGGCGTCCCATCAGACATCACGTCAGATCGGGGGCCTCAATTTGTCTCAGAGCTCTGGTCAGCCATGTCCAACAGTTTAGGGGCAACAATTCACCGTACCACCGCTTATCACCCTCAGGCTAATGGGTTATGCGAGCGTTTTCACAAGTCCTTAAAGGCCGCCCTCAGAGCCTCATTAACGGACACAAATTGGGTAAATAAACTTCCCTGGGTTTTATTGGGGTTGCGTGCGGCACCTAAAGAGGATTTAGACGCTTCCCCTGCAGAATTAGTCTTTGCTCAGCCTATCAGACTACCAGGTGAATTTTTACCAGAAGACCCGGAACCAGGGCACCTCCCAGTCCCAAGGTTTTTAGGCAGTAGCGGACCGGACTCTCTCCACGGTCCAGCTCATCACTCCTTTCCACGAGTTTTTGTTCCTCAAACTTTAAAAAACGCCGAGTTTGTTTTTGTTAAGCATGAAGCCCTAAAACCAACGTTACGCCCAGTATACGATGGCCCGTTCAGAGTGCTGGAAAATGGTGACAAACACTTTGTGCTTGATTATGGGGATAGAAATGAAACGGTCAGCATTGACAGACTCAAACCTGCCTTCTTGTTGAGAGATGAACCTGCACAGTTGGCGCGAGCACCTCGGCGAGGCAGACCCCCCAAGGAAAAAGTCTCAGCCCCCAGGCAGGGAACAAATAATCTCTCTCCTTCCCACACTGCAGATTCCTCACAACAAGGTCCCAGCAGGACGCCTAAACCAACCTACAGCAGCTTTGGGAGAAGATTAAAACCCAGACTGCACAGGGACTGATTACACCACTCTGCAATTTTTCGCTAATTGTGCTGCAACAGTTTAGGACTGACTTATGATTATACTATGCTGTTATGTTTTCACTGAACTCTCTTAGGAGCATGGCTGCTTGAAAGTTTCTTCTGTGGCAACAGCTGTAACACGTAGTATGTCTTAGTAATTACCCTAGACTGTGAATCTTTCTGTGTCCTTTCCTAGTTGTTTGGGGGGCCTGTGGTATATATTACTCATATATTTCATACCTGCATATGTTAGAGCATGTGGAAATGTTTGGGGCAACATATGCAAAGGAACTTCACACCTCCGAAAGGACAAAGGAATCTCACCGCCGTATGAAGACCAATGACGTCACAGGACGCGGCGGTGACAGACTTGACACCTTCACCCCCTAAGGCGAGGAGAGGTTTTCCCATCACCTCCCAAGACGAAGGGAGGAGTTAACAGGACAATGGGGGGATTAAGATACGGGGGATGTCAGCTTGTGTTTTGCATGTCTTTGATGTGTGCCTGTATTTAACCAGCGAGCTGGGCAGAAATCACTCTCTTTTGCCTTCTGCCAAGCTCTGCATCAGATGAGACAAGATAGAAGAGTTGTTCATTAAAGACTCTGTTTTTAATACAAAACCACCTCATCATTTCCAGCTCTTTTACACTGACTGTCATTGGCATCGACTATTTAGGCAAATCAGAGACAAATATCATTTGCATAATAATTTGGAACGCGGTGTGTAGGGATCAGTGTCCCATATGCGGAAGTAGAAGGGGCGTTATTTAGGCTGGTAGAGCTGTCACACAGACCGCAAAGCAAGGCCAAAAAAGCAGCTACACGTTAAAAAACAAGTCCAAAAACCCACCACCTGCGACTGACGAGATTTGCAAGCGACTTTAGAGAAAAACAAGCCCAAAGTCACTTATAATAAAAAGCCGACTTGGCAACACTGGTCAAGTGTTGGAAAAGCCTACTCACTACCATCTTAAAGACTTACCCGCTGCTCTATTACTGGCCCGCCTAGCTGTCCATCATGCAGATGGAAGGGGTGGCTAAAGGCTAAAGGTAGCCTATTATTAGGCAGTGGTGGCCTAATTGTTAGGGATGTGGACTGGTGACTGGAGGGTCACTGGTTCAATCCCTGAACTGGCAGGATCAGATCTAGGTGGGACAGATAACATAGCAGTGTGTGCTCCACTCTCCTTAACCCCACTGTGGTGCCCTTGAGCAAGGCCTTTAACCCCAACTCCAACTGCTCCAGTGAAGCTGCTCAGTGGCAACAGGTCAGTCTGTGGTTGTAATGGGCAGCTTTCAGGTGTGAATGTGTAGCTCTGTGAATGGGAACAGGGCGTCCTTGAAAAAGAGAAGCTGCCTCTTGACAGATGACACGTTTTTGACATTTTTTAGCATGTTGTGTAAACCCAAAAGTCATTGTCTATGATCAATATAATATTTACAACGGCACCTGCATAAACTAGTTATCATCAAAAACCCGCAGCCGCTGACTGGACTGTGGTGCCACCCACCGAATTAAGGGCGGCACCCTAATGATGTAATCGACAGAATGGACTCCAGTGTTGTTAACTAAAATGACAGCAGCTTTGTAGCTCACATTTTCTCTGGTTTCTAGTTTTAATTTTACAACTATGCCTTCATGTTGTGTCTCAAGCTTAGATAAACACAGGACCACATCACACGCTTCAGCTCCAACAGTCATAAGCCTCCTGGTTTGCTTTTAGGCAGGAAGAGCGCTCGGAGGAGGGGAAGGATTAATGGATTTACGCGCAGCTTTGACCTACTTTCTGTGATCGCATGCTTACATCTCACTGGTCCGGACACGTCCCCTCTATCATTATCACCAGCTGATTCAAACTCCCGCTGATCATGTTTCCCGGTCCTTGCCCAGGTGCTTCTCATCACACCATCACCAGCAGTGCGTGTACATATTAGCGGCCATTTGCCATTAACGCACTGCTGGTCAATAGTATTGTCATCTGTGCTGTTAGTCTGCCAGTATTTTCAGCACTCTCACGACGTGTTAGTCGCTCCATGTTCGCCGTGGTTCTCGTGTTTCCTTGAAGCAATGTCGGCTCCGGGGCGCACCTGTGGCTAACACGTCTCCTCTCATTTGTTCTCTGGGCAATGTCTGCCTCTGAACGCCATCAGTAAGTGTGTTTTTTGTACGTCTTCACTTTTTGGGAATTGTCTGTCATTCTATATTAAATGTGCTGTGGCAAACCTTACACGTAAATCCTCGTTATTTCATGCGCCCTCTCCCTGCCCTGTGTAAGAGCGCACAGAGAGGGAGGATTTGCGTGTAAATAATGGGGATTTACACAAGGAAGCACAGGATTCACCACTGCACATGTGTTGAACATAAAAACTGATCCCAAAAGGTGAAGACTTACAAAAATACATAAAAACACAAACAGTAGGCGTTCGGGGCCGACATCGCCCAGCGAACATGGAGAGGAGACGTGTTAACCAAGGTTGCGCCCCAGAGCCGACATCACTACAAGGGGCGCAACAGAACCGCGGCTGTGTGGAGTGGCTAACAAGTCGTGATAGTGTTGGCAATATTGGCTGGCTGACAACACGGCAGATGATGCACACAAAACATGAACAGCTGACTGTCACTGAGTCTGATTCGCTAGGCACAATGCCCGCTTGGCAAGGCTCAAACCTATATGGTTTGATGCCCCCAGATTCTTCATTGTCATCCCATTCTTCGGAACTATAATCGTCTGAAGATTGGACAACACAAACCAATTCCAGACTACATGTGCTGGAACCATCGTCAATGTTTTCAACCGATCCCATCCTGTGTGTACAAAGGGCAGCCAAGCACTGTGTTCTGCTGATGATGTTACAACATGGCCGGGGGGGTTGAGCCACTGACGCAATGGGTGACGTTGCGCTCATGAAAACGTCGGATGTTCGTGTGAAAAAAGCCTGTTTGACTTAGAACTGCACAGACCAACCTATTTCTTCATATTGTATTATGTGTTGAAAAATTAGAGGAAGTCAAGAACGTGTCATCAGCACTTTAATGGAACTACCTTGTATGAATAAAGGTCAAATTAAAAAACAAATAAAATAAATACTAGTCCCTGAGCTATTAGCCCCCGAGCTAACACTGGTAAGCGCGGCTTATATTAATATTTTCTTCAGATCTTAGTCAGCCTAATAGCCATCCCTGTTACTGTCTAGTTTGCCGGTGTGCCTCGTGTCACTCTGGCCAATCTCCCATTGCTTTCATCATGATTCTGCAGCGGATCTCCTGTACTGGAGGCTGGTGGCTTGCACAGCGAGGCTAAAGGTAGCTTATTAGCCTCTGAGCAATTAGCCCCCAAGCTAACACTGATATCAGGATGCTGGCTGTAAGGCGCGGCTTGTATTGCTATTTTCTTCAGATCTTAGTGTGATATAGGGATATAGGCATTGGGGCTTGCCGTAACTGATGCCAGTCAGTCGACGTGGTGACATCAGGCGGACTATGGCCGGTATGTATATTCTGTGTGAATCTCAGTAAAGGTCAGTTTGTTGCTCAGTACAACATGGCTCATGTCTCCTATTATTAAGACATAACATTTGGCGACATCGGATTAAACCATGGGAGTGTGCGTTAAACTACCACCTCCGTTTTTAGAGTCTCTGGGTGTGCCAGCTACACCATGGCGCCACTGGACGGAGGCGTTTGATGAATAAATCGCCACAGCTGGCCAGGGTGGTGCAGACGAAAAGAAACGGAAGAGCTTGCTTGTTCACTGCCTCAGTGAAGAAGGCCAACGTGTGTTTCACGAGCTGGGTGGCAAAGGCTCATTGAAGGAGTGTTTGGACATGATGGACAATTTCTTTATGGACCAGTACAACATTACAGAGCAAAGACAGGTTCTTTGACCTCCGACAATGAGCTGGTGAGTCCACCCAACGTTTCCTAATGGAACTCCATAGCCTGGTAAGCAGGTGCGCCTTTGGGCCGATTGAGGAAGAGCTAATCCTTGACAAGCTAGCATATGGTATGAGAAATGAGTGGCTCAAAGAAAAGCTAATGGTAACTACGGATGTCTTCACGCTGAAGCAAGTGATTGAACTGACCAGCCAGAGTCAGTCAGTCAAAGTCCTCTACCCAGCTAGGTCTATAAGTGATAGCTAAAGAGAACCTAGCCATCCAAGCTTCCCCTCCATGTCAGGCCACTAGCAGCACAGCTAACTTCTCGGGGTGGACCCCCAAAAGGCGACGGACTGTGGCACGGGCAGGAGCGGGAGCTTGGGGGCTGTGTGGCAGCTGTGGCTATCCCCGTCACCAGGTGGGCATGTTCACTTGTCCCACCAGAGGAAAGAAGTGGTACAACTGCAGCCGTTCTAATCACTGGGCCAGGGTCTGCACCACCACCAATAAACCAACAGCTTCGGAGCTTGAAAGCATGACGTCGGTGTGTGTGGCGGGTGCTAAGAAGTGGCCGTAAAAGTGGTACATCTTGCAGCTTGACAGGATCGATGTGCTGCTTATGGTGGACTCGGGCGCTGGTAAATCCATATTGAGCAAAGCCACGTTGAAAAGACTTTTCCTGGGTAAAGCCATTAAAGCAGGGGTGGTGAAAATGTTTGGGTATGGTCACGCTAAAATTGGCATGGCGGGCACAGCCAGCTTCTCGGTACCATGCGGGTCAAGAACTATTCCCGCATTTACCTTCCAGGTTTCACATCAGGGGGCCGACTTGTTGGGAATTGATCTGCTGGGCGAGTTAGGATTCACCATCACGGACCCAGCAGGCTCAATGGTGCTGACAGTGTCCCCCAAGTGGCATGCCCGCTGGCCGGCATTGTTCGTGGGCCTGGGATGTATTAAAGCGTTTAACCACTGCCCACTCATTGACCCAGTCATGACACCCAAGATCCAACCATTACAGTGGCTCTCCCTCGCCTTGTGGGATGACATCAAGGAGAAACTGAATAAACTGCTTAAAGCAGGCATCATCGAGAAAGTGGATGCCTCGCCGTGGATATCAAACATCATGGTGGCCAAGAAGAAGACAGGCGGCATTCGGCAGTGCATTGACCACAGGATGGTTAACAAAGTGATCATCCCGGACAAATACTCACTCCCCATGATGGAGGAACTCACTGCAATGTTCAGCGGCTCAAGGGTGTTCACAAAGCTGAATCTCCGCCAGGGTTATCTGCAGGTGACCTTCCACCCAGCCAGCCAAGACTTGACGGTGTTCGTGACCCACATGGGCATTTTCAGGTACACCCGCATGCCTTTTGGTCTGAGCTCAGCACCAAGTTGTTTTCAGAAAATTATGTCCATAATTCTCGCCGGCTTCAGGAGTGTAGTGGTGTACCTATGATGTGTCTCAAGGGGAACACAACATTCGTTTGAGACGAGTGATGGAGGTGCTGCTGGAGCACGGAGTCACGTTGAATGAGGAAAAGTGCATCTTTGCGGCGGATTCCATTGAGTTTGTGGGATTCTGGCTGGCGGCCGAGGGCCTGAGTCCCCTGCACTCGAACATGGAGGCAGTCCTCTGTCTCCCCGACTCCACGACACCCGCACAAATCTCCTCATTCCCGGGCATGGTGAACTTCTACGGGCATTTCATTCCCCATTATTCAGAGACTATCGAACCACTCTGAACCTTTCTGAAGTAGGACATGCTGTGGCAGTGGACCCCGGCCTGCTCAGCAGTGGTCACTAGGCTGAAGTCCCAACTCCCCTCCCCTCCAGTGTTAGCTCATTTTGATCCAAAATGGCTGACTTTTGACTTGTGACGTGTCTGGTTCGGCGGTAGGGGCGGTTATGTCTCAAGTGCAAAACGGTAGTGAGCGCCCAGTGGCGTTTGCGTCGAGGTCCCTTTCGGTGGCTGAACAGAAATATGCTGTAGGTGAGAGAGAGGTGCTCACTTGTGTCTGGGCGTGCGAACGATGGCACATTTACCTCTACAGACGCCATTTCACCCTGCGAACGGACCACCGGGCACTGACTGGAAATGACGGGCTCGGGACACAGGCCCCTATGGATCCACAGGTGGACTGAGCAACTGTGGGCCTACAATTTCACTACCCAGTTCACCCCTGGAAAAGAGAGCTTAGTGGCGGATCTCCTGTCCCGTGCCATGGCCAACACCACACACCCGGACGATGATGACCCCATGGAGGCAGATCTGGTCAACGTGCTGCACGGACACCTCCGGGACATGGTGTCTCTCCAGGAGCTCCAGGCAGATTCAGAACAGGACCCCATGTTGTCACAACCGTGGTTGGTCATCAGGGAAGGCTGGCCCACAAAAATATAGGGTGATCTGGTGCCTTTTCACTGGTTCAAAGACAAACTGAGCTGCTGGAATGGTGTGTGTGTGGCAAGGGGGAACTGCACATTAATTCCAGTGTCTCTGAGATCGCAAGTTCTGGCAATGGTCCATGAAGGTCATCTGGGTGTGGTCAGGGTGAAGCAGCGTTGTAGGGATTCAGTTTAGTGGCCTGGCATCGATAAGGACATTGAAACTATGGTAAAGAACTGTGTTCTGTGTTTGGAGCGTGGAAAGACCGGCGGGCCACCCCCCACCCCCCCCACCCCTGTGGCCATTACTGTACCAAGAGGGCCCTTGGAAGCCCATCCAATTGGACATTTATGGTGAACTACGCACGGTTCCCTCAAACAGCCGTTTTTTGCTCGTGGTCTATAATCTGTTCTCCAAATGGTCGGAGGTGTTACCCACCAACTCAGTCATGACGGATGTGGTCACGGGTTTCCTCTTGGCGCTGTTCGCTAGATGGGGGGTCCCGGATGCCATCACAACAGACAATGGCCCACAGTTCACCTCTGGGAGGTTTGAGGAGTTTTTGGGTGATAGGGGCGTGGAGCACATCAGAACTGCGTTCTAACACCCCCAAGCCAATGGGGGCATGGAATGTTTCAACAGGACTCTGAAAAATGATCTGAGAACCCATTTGACGGACGGCTTCACGTTTCCTGATGCCCTCCAGAACACGCTTCTCCACTACAGGGCAACGGCCCACGCCATGACAGGGCGCTCCCCATCGAAACTCATGCTGGGGCGTGAATTTCATCTGTCTCTGGACCAGTTAAGGCCCCCGACAACCTCCGCTTCGGGGGACACAGACTCCCCCACGAGACCGGGTCATTGCCCAGCAGCAGAAAATGAAATGGCGTTTTGACGGGAAGCACAGGGCGAAGGCCCATGGACTCAATGTTTTGGACCGGGTATGGATTAAGCATCCCAACTGCACGCATAAACTGCAGCCTTTCTGGACGGGGCCCCTACAGATTGTGAGGCGGCTGGGTCGGGACATTTTCGAGCTCTTGGACAGGTCACAGTGGTATTCCAGCCGGCTTAGGAAGTTGTTGCCAGCCCAGGGTCCGAGAGCTGCGGCAGACTGGACTGATGAGGGTTGGGACTTATCTGATGGGGTGTTGGAGACTCTCAGGTGCAGTCGACGGAGCCTGGAGCAGGACCTCCTCTGGTGAGACACTCGGCTAGGACGCGTCAGAGGTCAGAGGACACCTCGATGACTTTGTTGTAGAAGTAGCCTTAGCTGAAGGGTGTTGGGCATGGACGGCAGAATAATCCGCCCCAACACGGGAGGGTACCCTGGCAGTCTACCCAGGTGCCCATTTAGCTTACTAGACCTGTTGTTCTATGTAAAAAAAAAAAAAAAAAAGTGAAAAAGTTCAGTGTATGTATTGCACTTGTTCTGTGGGGTTCTCTCATGCTAACAGTAATGGGGGGGGGGTCTGTTTTCTGTGGTGTCTTTCATGTTTTGTAAGAGGGTGTGTGAAATAGGGATTTGGGCTCTTGGGGCTTGCCGTAGCCGACGCCAGTCAGTCGACATGGTGACGTCAGGCAGGCCACGGCTGGTATGTATATTCTGTATAAATCTCAGTAAAGGTCAGTTCGCTGCTCGGTACAACAATGCTCATGTCTCCCGTTATTAAGACATAACACTTAATCACGTCAATAGCCATCCCTGTTATCACCTGGCTCACTCTGGCCCACCTTCCACTGGTTTACAAAAGAATAGAATAGAATAGGCTTTATTGTCATTGTACAGTTATAAAGTACAACAGTAAAGTATGAAAAAAAAATATGTATAAAAACATTGTGATTTTGCAGTGGATCACCCGTACCAGCACACCGGTCGCTGCAATGGCCTGGGTCCAGAGGTTACTAGCCAGTGTTATGCCAAGAACCTCCCTGTATATAATTCTCGGCAGGCGGGGGAGTTCTTGGCATAACAACAGTACGATGAAACCCATTGTTACCAGGCGTACGATAATTATCGTAGTTATTTGTACGATAGTTTTGCCATCTGTATGATGTACGATCAATAATTCCAAAAATCCCATAATGTATGATAATTTGTCCCCTTCATTAGGTGGCTAAGTTAATACATTAGCAAACACAATCAGAATACGGATCCTGCGCATACATACTATGCTTGGTTTTACGCATCATCTTACATGCGCAGGCATGGAAAAGAATTGGAAAAGAAGAGGCATTGCTGTAGCAAAGCAGAAAGGCAGCCTTTGATGGAGGCTAGTGATGGGATCTACAGTTCACTGAAACATACTGAGTCAAGCTAAAAAGATCTGTGGTACACCGAATCACTCAATGTTGTACTGGAGCTCTAACTGTCTTCCAGTACTGTCTAAATGACAGTAGGATGAACCAAGCAGGTGGGGCTTGTTTGCTGCTCAGGCGGGTGATTCAGCTGGTGATTCCTGGCTTCCAGTACGGTTCTGTTGAGTAATTCATACAGTATATTCACCCATATAAAACTAGTACACTTGATCGAATCATTCGCATATGTTACAGCACTAATGCAGGCACAGCAGACTCAGCAAGTAAGCAACATCACCCGTAGGTTGAGAAACAAATGGGGGACAGACCCCAGTTTTACTGGGTAGTTCAAACCTGTTGTTGGCATTAGCACTAAAGTTTTGTGTTGCTGCTGCAACGTGCAAATGTCTGCAAAAATGTCACTGGATTGTGGTTCTCACTACAACCAGTTTCTACTTAGTAGTTTAGTTGGACTGATTTTGATGTTTATCCCTAATGTATAAAGAGATTACTTCTCAAAATATTTATGAGGCAATACCTTGATATGTGATTCAACAGAAGACATATAGAAGTTAATTAATTATGACTGATATTTTGGGCTGTTCAGTGCAGGCCAGGGGCTCATTCTGTACTCCACACAGGTAGAGGTGCTGGTCTCCAAGAAGTGGGTTTTTTTTTTCAACCGATCTGTTAGGTTATTTAAAGGTAAAACTGCATTATAGGCCATAATATGCACAATCTGTGATAATACGTTACTGAAACAGATGGTCCTGAGCCACGTCAGAATGAAAACTGGGTGTGTACAATAATTTTTCTCAAAATACGATAATTTTAAGCCACTGGTACGATACTTCAACATTTCTCACCTGGCAACACTGATGAAACCATTGAGAGAAGGGCCACAGTGACGCGAGGCACACCAGTCAATCAGGTGACAACAGAGATGGCTATTAGGGTAACTAAGATCTGAAGCTCAGGGGCTAATAGGCTACCTTTAGCCTGTAGCTGGCCATGTGAGCCACAAGCCTCCAGTACAGGCGATCCGCTGCAGAATCATGACGAAGCCTCCGGCTCGGTGCAATCAAAATATCCTGGGATGAGATGCTGCTGGCTCTCTTGCCCAGCTCCCCACCGTCCTCCAGGGCTCCGCGCGACTCCGCGCCGCTCTTATGGGCAGCATAGTCGCTCCAGCTCCCAGCTGGCCATGGGAGCGGAGTGGAGTCCCACAGAGTGAGACACTGCCCTTTGAGATCCCTTGGCTAGGTAGCTCGCCTTGGGTCACGAGCCAGGTCTCAGTTGTGGCAATCGGGGGAGCCCTCCAGCGTGTGGTGCTAGAAATTTGTTGTGGAATCACGGCAAAATTATTGGGAGAGGGAGGGTGTAAGAGGGAGGGCGGAGTTGAAATGGTGAAGGATAGTTCTTAAAGTATAAATAAAGTAAATAGTTCCAGGCTCTGCAATAATCTCCCCCCTGACCTACGTGCTATCTCTGACCTGGCCCTTTTTAAATCAGAACTTAAAACATATTTGTTTAGGATGGCTTTTAATACCCAGTAGTGGTGATATTTGTCTTGGCATTTGTTTTTATTTTATTTTTATTTTCAGGTATTTATTCTTATTTCTTTGTTTGTTATTTGTTTTTAATGCTGTGTGTGTTTTTAATGCTGTTTAACTTTCTGTAAAGCACTTTGGTCACCTACGGGTTGTTTTAAAGGGCTATATAAATAAAGTACATTACAATACATTAAAATGACAAATGACAGAGCATTTAAAGAAAGCCAAGAAAAAAAAATTGCTTCAATAATTTAAAAAAATAAAGAAAATGTGAACAAAATATGTCACAGACATTTCATTAAGACGTGTGAATAATAAAATGTGGAAAAAGCACTGCACTGATGCTTTTTTCTAGAGCTCTATATTATTAGTGCAGGAGGGTAAATGTAACCCAAGATAAAGTAAAAATGCAGTTGCTAAGCTGACTGAGCTCGTGGCTTTGTGATCCCAGCATCTATCCCCTTGTCTATGGCTTTTTCAGTTCACCTTGGCTGGCCACTATTTTTGGCAACCCATTAAACTCCTCATCTTTCTCCCAATCTGCATTATTTGCTCACCCTAAGTCAACAGTGTTTCACCATTTTGCACATAGCACAGTTTCTAACTACAATGCATTGTGGCAGTGAAGCATCTATTACCTCATGGTTCACTTCCTTTTTTTCCCGACATTGTTTATGTCATATGTTCTATAATAGTAATAGTGAATAGATAATTTGCTAGTGGAGTAAAATATTTCCCCTGGGACTCAGTACCTTTGACAATGGTAACCCTGCTCCACAAATGTCTGAACATCAGTCTCTGATAACACTTTTGTGGAAGTTAATAATTAATTTGAAAATATTTTTTATTACACAACAGAACACTTCTGGGGATTCCTTCTAGATCAGCAAGTACTGCTACAATAGTTTTAAGTAATTTGGATGATTTAATAGAGATATAACTAACTCTATATGTTTTTAGGGAAAAGTCTTCTCAAAAGTAAAGGGGTCATCAAAGGGTGTTGCTGCAAAACACATGGGGAAGTGATAATGCTAAGGAGTGCTAATAAGGAGTAAGTCTGTGGCTCTTCATATTTCCAAACAGAATATTGTCCCTATAGTTTTTACTCTGCTGTCTCCAAAGTCTGAGTATTGTGTATGCACTGCACTGATGCTCTTTCAGTCTTATGGTTGTCAGTGTCTCCTGCCAGCCACATATGTGAAACTTACCAGAATTACGGATTTGTTCCTGTAGGTTTGGCCACAGTGCAAAAATTGTCCACTTCCTTGGAGCAGTGAAACCCTGGAGCTCACAGAGGCATGACAGCCGTTCACACACTATGGATCAGTTCATCTCTTTGTGGTGGAAGGAATACCACAGTCACGCAGCATCACTCACCAAGCCCCATCAAGAAAGGAAGAAACAACTACAGGTAGAGACTCCAATGTACTAAAAAAAACTTGTATTTGTGACAAAAAAAGTTCTTTAAATTCTCACCTGACCCTTGAAGCATGAGTGTTACACCAGGGATTATATTTTTAACCCTTCTGTTACCATCAAATCTGACAAAGATTCTCTTGTTAAAAACAAAAACAAAAGCAAACTGTAGTTAATTTCACCTATTTGACATTATGTTCCACAAATTCTTTTCACTATGGTTAAGACAACAATAGAGGGTATGCGCATGACGTCACTGAACAGAACTCATGGCAGTTACAAAACACTGAGTGGCAAAAATGAGTAGCAGCAATAGGGTGGAAGCAGTAAAACACAAAAACCCCCCCCACAGTATTCAGTCATAGCCGTATACAGAGTACCTGCTAGCATTGTGGAGAGCTAATCTTATCATTCCACCTTGTATTAATTTACAAAAAAAAATAATAAAAAAATTCAAACAAGGGAGCAAACTTAAGGATTTAGTGCACCAGAACGAGGGCTGCATTCTGGTGGAGAAGAGGAAAGGGAAACTCAAGACTTCGGCCAAGGAAAATGAAAATAACAGCCCTTAAATAGGATCGCAACCATTAACACAAAGAGTAACCGGTGCGAATCACATGAGCGAGCTGGGGAGAAAATGACAATCAGCTATGAACAATGAGAGGAGAGAGAAATGGGCTGACAGCTGACAGGACACCGACCACATGGAGCAGAACCCTGGAAGCGCTACTGACAGCTGTCAACCAGGGGGAGAATACAACAGAATGAAAATCTATTAAGATGGCAAAAATAAAGCGGAATTAAACCCAAATCTGAAAATAACAAAATGACACTGAACGTAACCAGGAAAAATAAATCATTCAAAGAAACAATACCAAACATGTGAAAACAAACTAGAAATAACACCAAAGGCAAAGAACTCCAAAATACAATATTATACAAATAAGGAACAAACAAAAAAGCAAAGAAACAAAGCACGGTGAAATCCCCCCGTGTTCAGATCGTGACAGGACTCTCCTGCTGATATTATTGCTGGGCTAACCCACTATCTGCCTGTGGGACCTGGTTGGTCAGCCTGCTCCCCCTCACACTACTCCATTCACAGACAGCAAACCAGTGCAAATGTTTGATTGACAGCTAGTTGACAAATAACCTTTTGATCTTGGGAGGGGGGCAGGACACTTTTTGATTGGATAGTAATTTAGACCTGATTTACCAAGTGACGAATCAAATTTGTTTTCTTATATTATTAACCCCTTGTCGAGTTACTGGAAAGGACCTCGAGAGCTACCGGTAGCTCGCGAGCGACGTGTTGGAGATGCCTGAGCTAGGGCCACCAAACCTGGTACACACACAGTAAATTCCCCGCTGTTTAATAGGCAGTGTCACATTACATTGACTCTTTCAGAGTTTTTACACCAACTTGAGTAGAATGACCACTCGGCACACCATTTCTGAATAGGATCAAATAGACTTGGAAATAGTGTTAAATTAACTCTTAGTGTTAAATTAACACTGCAAAATTTACTATGCAGGTTCACCTTGAAATCCTGACCTCTGACTATGGGTTTGGGGTCAAAAGGTCAAAGGTCAAGGTTAACATCCCCTATGCTTTATTACTGTACAATGAGTAAAGTTAGGGTCACCGAATCTGGTACACAGGTTCACTTTGGGATCCTGACCTCTGACTATGGGTTTGGGGTCAAACCCTCTGACCCTGAAGTGTAACTGTGGTTTTGGGATTGCAAGGCCAAACGTCAACATCAAAATGACTTATAAACTATATCTCAACAACAAAGAAAGCTAGGGTCACCAAACTTGCTACACAGGTTCACCTTGGGATCCTGACCTTTGACTTTGAGTTTGGGATTAAAAGGTCAAGGATAACGCTCCTTATGCCTTATCACTCTACAAGTAAAGCTGGGGCCACCAAACTTTGTACACAGGTTCACCCTGTGACCATGAAGTGTGACTGGTTTTGGAATTGCAAGGTTAAAGATCAACATCAAAATGTCTTATAAAGTATATCTCAACAACAAAGAAAGTTAGGGTCAACAAACCTGCTACATAGGTTCACTCTGAGACCAGAACGACCAGCTACAGGTTTGGGGTCAAAAGGTCAAAGTTGGCACTCCCTATGATCTCTTACTATAGAACATATAAAGCTCTATAAAGTCACCATATTTGTTACACAGGTTCACCTTGGGATCCTGACCTACAACTATGGGTTGTATACTTTGTTATACAGCCGTGGACAAAATTGTTGGTACCCCTCTGTTAATGAAAGAAAAACCCACAATGGTCGCAGAAATAACTTGAATCTGACAAAAGTGGTAATAAGTAAAATTCTAGGAAAATTAACCAGTGAAAATCAGACAATGCTTTTGAATTGTGGTTCAACAGAATTATTTTAAAAAACAAACTCATGAAACAGGCCTGGACAAAAATGATGGTACCCCTAGAAAAGACTGAAAATAATGTGACCATAGGGACATGTTCAACCAAGATGTGTCCTCTAATTAACATCACAGGTGTCTACAAACTTGTAATCAGTCAGTCGGCCTATTTAAAGGGTGACAAGTAGTCACTGTGCTGTTTGGTGACATGGTGTGTACCACACTAAACATGGACCAGAGGAAGCAAAGGAGAGAGTTGTCTCAGGAGATTAGAAAGAAAATTATAGACAAGCATGTTAAAGGTAAAGGCTATAAGACCATCTTCAAGCAGCTTGATGTTCCTGTGACTACAGTTGCACATATTATTCAGAAATGTAAGATCCACGGGACTGTAGCCAACCTCCCTGGACGTGGCCACAGGAGGAAACTTGATGAAAAATGGAAGAGACGGATAATACGAATGGTAACAAAAGAGCCCAGAACAACCTCTAAACACATTCATGGTGAACTCCAAGGTCAAGGTACATCAGTGTCAGATCGCATCATCCGTCATTGTTTGAGCCAAAGTGGACTTCATGGGAGACAACCAAGGAGGACACCACTGTTGAAAACAAATCATAAAAAAGCCAGAATGGAATTTGCCAAACCGCATGTTGACAAGCCACAGAGCTTCTGGGAGAATGTCCTATGGACAGATGAGACAAAACTGGAACTTTTTGGCAAGGCACATCAGCGCTATGTTCACAGATGCAAAAATGAAGCATACCAAGAAAAGAACACTGTCCCTACTGTGAAACATGGAGGAGGTTCTGTTATGTTCTGGAGCTGCTTTGCTGCATCTGGCACAGGGTGTCTTGAATCTGTGCAGAGTACAATGAAATCTCAAGACTATCAAGGTATTCTAGAGAGAAATGTGCTGCCCAGTGTCAGACAGCTTGGTCTCAGTCACAGGTCATGGGTCTTGCAACAGGATAATGACCCAAAACACACAGCTAAAAACACCCAAGAATGGCTAAGAGCCAAACATTGGACTATTCTAAAGTGGCCTTCTATGAGCCCTGATCTAAATCCTATTGAACATCTGTGGAAGGAGCTGAAACATGCCGTCTGGAGAAGGCACCCTTCAAACCTGAGACAACTGGAGCAGTTTGCTCATGAGGAGTGGGCCAAAATACCTGCTGAGAGGTGCAGAAGTCTCATTGACAGTTACAGAAATCGTTTGATTGCAGTGATTGCCTCAAAAGATTGTGCAACAAAATATTAAGTTAAGGGTACCATCATTTTTGTCCAGGCCTGTTTCATTAGTTTGTTTTTTAAAATAATTCCGTTGAACCACAATTCAAAAGCACTGTCTGATTTTCATTGGTTAATTTTCATAGAATTTTTATTTATTACCACTTTTGTCAGATTCAAGTTATTTCTGTGACCATTGTGGGTTTTTCTTTCATTAACAGAGGATACCAACAATTTTGTCCATGGCTGTAATATTTGTGGATGATGGGCTTATCTTAATTTGGTTCTGCCACAGTGATTATATTGAAAAGTTGAAAACTGCTCTCCGTCAGTAAGTACTGGGATTGTCAAAGAAAACAGAGGTGAGGGATATTGCACTTGTCTCAGAGTGTTCTTGTTTAACAAGGGGCTGCTGGTGGTTTAAATTTAGTATACGGTACAAATATATGAATTGCCAAGAGTGCATGTGCAAAAATATGATAAAACATGTGAATTTACATTTTTAAAAAGTTGCCAATTAACCAGAACAAGTCCCAAATTTAGGAGAAAAAAAACCTTAAAAATTAGTAAGAAAAAAACTTGAGTATGAGTAGGAGGGTTAAACAAAACAATTCCCAGAAAAAGGTAACAAATTCACTAGAATGGAGTCAAAAATTTGAATTCAAATTTGCATAATTTTTTTTTTCACTTTTTTCCCCCTCAGAAATATCCCATCATTTCCAAATCTATCTTTCTTTTCTTGTAAAGTTGTAACATTTTAAAATATATAACCTTTTCCTGGCAAATTTGTGACTTGGAAAAAAAAAATCAAGTATTTTTTCCTTAAAAATTCTCGACTTTTGTGATAAATTTGCAATATTTTTCCAGACAAATTTATGCCTACAATATGTACATAAATTTAAACATTTTTCTATTGAAACTTTCTTCTCACAACATTTTTCCTGCAAACTTGCAGCTACGTGTAGTCTCACCAGTTTGTGACATTTTCCTCCCAGAAGAATTAGTCGTAAGAAGATCAAATACAAACTTCACACGTTAGTTATGAAAGCACAATTTTGTGGGGGAAAAAAACTTCCCAACTACATGTAGTAAATGTAACTTATTGCTTAACTATCCTTACTCTCTCTCTGGGGATGGGGATGGTGGGATGGCAGGGTAACAATTTTGATGCTTTTGGGTCATTTTTCTAACAAGGGTGATGGCATCTGCCTTCAAATCGCCTACTGTGTGAAATCTAAATGATCTCAACAACACATAATAAGGTGATATAGCCTGTTTTAACTTTGTTCAAACCTCAGCATTGTTGAATTTTATTTTTTTTTACAGTGTGGTTTTCTACAGATTTTGTCTACAGTGGAGCCTATAGCAGATTATATAGCAAAATAGATGTTCTCCTGCCTGTAACAGCTCCACAAATGTCATCTTCAACAGTGTTGTTATTCAGCAGCTGAACCATGACACATTTTTGGCTTCAGCTCAGCATGTTTTCCCTCCACTCCAGCAGCACTTTTCACTGATTACTACCCTCTTTTTAGTCTGAGATTTGTTACTGTGTCACATAAGCTGAGGCGGAGTTTGGATGGAGCATGCAGACTGGCAGCCAGGTGCACCACATGGTCACCCAGCCACTGGTTTTGGTTTTCATCCCAACACTTTAGCATTCTCCCTTGTTTTTTGCAGATCCAAGAGCGAGAAGCCAAGATGCCATTTAGAGAAAACTTGGACAGCTCCAATTCACTGCTCGCACATTTTTCTCCCCCTTCTGAGAGTCTCTGTTCACAGTCTGAACTGCCAATGGTAAGCTTAGACTCTAACATTCTGATAGGGTCATTTCATTTGCTGTTACTCTTCAATATATTCTTTTATGACTGGTAACACAGCTGAATTGTTGTACCTCTTCTCTGCAGAGATCATTTGTGGATGTCCTCCTTTTTGTGCATATTTCAATCATATCACCATCAGATTTGAGACGTTTATCTGACAAAGTCACAGAGAATGAAAGAGTTCATCAGACATTGCCTGTTGCCTCTGTTTGCTCATTGTTTGAGCTCTTCATTTTCACTTTTCTTTCCAACTGTTGGGGTTCTGGTGATGCCACTACACATCTTTTTGACATACCCTAGAGCAGGGGTGTCCAATCATGTGCCATGGAGGGCCAAGACCCTGCAGGTTTTCTCTTCTACCCAGTCTCTTCAGCAGGTGTTTTCACTTATCAGCTATTAGTGGGAAGAAATTTGGTGGAATCTGCTGTTGAAGACACTGGTTGGAGGTAAAGCCTGCAGGGTCTTGGCCCTCCATGGCACGTGATTGGACACCCCTGCCCTAGACTCTTAATGGCAGAGTGTCAGAGTTCTTAGATGGCAGGAGTACAGGCCTCAGTATGAGCTACTGGACACACCCAGCATCTGATACTTGTTTGGCTACACTTATCATAACAATGGGCATCAGGTTAAGCTGTCATACAAAGGCAATTCAATCAGTAAGTCACCCTTGTGTTTCTCAATCTATATGTCTAATTTGGCAGCAAATTAAGTTTTACAATCAGATGAAAGACTGAAATAAAAATACCAAATCATAATATACTGTATACAAATAATCTATATAATTCTCTCAAAAATAAGGCATCTTGAATTCCAAGTGTAAATCATTCATCCACCTCTCCATGTCCTCCTTCACTACATCCACAAATCTTCTCTGTGGTCTTCCTCTTCTCCTCCTGTCTGGCAGCTCCATCTTCAACATCCTTTGTCTAATATATCCACTATCCCTCCTCTGCACATGTCCAGCCTTGCCTCTCTGACTCTGTCTCCAAACCGCTCAATCTGAGCTGTCCCTCAGATATACTTATTTCTAATCCTGTCCCTCCTAGTCACTCCCAAAGAGAATCTTAGCATCTTCAACTCTGCTACCTCCAGCTCCACCTCCTGTCATTTTTATCATTGCCACTGTCTCCAAACTATACATCATAGCAGGTCTCACTACCATCTTGTAAATCTTCCCTTTCACTCTAGCTGCTGTCCTTCAGTGACAAATCATCACTGACACTCATCTCCACTCACTCCACCCTGCCTGCACTCTCTTCTTCACCTCTCTTGTACACTGTCTAATGCTTTGAATGGTTGATCCCAGGTATTTACACTCATCTACCTTAACTACTTCTATTCCTTACATCTTTACCTTTACTCCTACTTCCCTCTTGTTTACACACATTTACTCTGTTTTGCTTCTGCTGACTTTCTTTTCTTCTCTATCCAGAGCATACATGCACCTCTGCAGGTTATCTTCCACCTGCTCAATACAGATCACAATGCCATCTGAAAACCTCATGGTCCACAGAGACTCCTGCCTGATCTCATCTGTCAGCCTGTCCATCACCATGGCAAACAAGGAGTTATTTTATTTAACCTTTATTTATACTGTGGTGGTGGTGGGGTGGGGGTGGGGGTCCACTGAGAGGCAACCTCTCTTTTTCAAGGATGCCCTGTTCACATTCACACAGTTACACATTCACACCTAGAAGCAGCCCAGTACAGCCACAGACTGGCCTGTGGCCACCGATCAGCTCCACTTGCTCAAGGGCACCACAGTGGGCAAATGAGGGTGGGGCAAACACTGCTATGACAGCTGTCCTACCCAAATCTGATCCTGCCAGTCCAGGGATTGAACCAAGCACCCTCCATCACCAGTCCATATCCTTAACCATTAGGCCACCACTACCCCCAAGAACAGTTCAGAGCCAATCCCTGCTGTAACCCCACCCTCACCTTGAATCCATCTGTCACTCCTACAGCACACCTCACCATCATCTTGCTGTCCTCATACATGTCCTGCACCACACTCACATACTTCTCTGCCACTCCCAACTTTCTCATATAGTACCACACTTCCTCTCTTGGCATCCTATCATATGCTTTCTCTCCACAAAGATGCAGTGCAACTCCTTCTGACCTTGTCTGTACTTCTCCATCAACATCCTTAAAGCAAATATTGCATCTGTAGTAATCTTTCTTGCCACAAAACTGTACTGCTGCTCACTGATTGTCACTTCTCCTCTTAACCTGGCTTCAACAGCTCTTCCCCATATCTTCACAGTGTGGCTGATCAACTTTATTCCTCTGTAGTTACTACAGCTCTGAGCATCACCCTTGTTCTTGAAAATCGGTACCAAACCATTTCTTCTCCACTCCTCAGGCATCCTCTCACTCTAAAAGATTGTGTTAAACAATCTGGTTAAAAAGGCCACTGTCATCTCTCCTAAACATCTCCATACTTCCACAGTTACGTCATCTGGACCAACCACCTTTCCATTCTTTATTCTCTTCATAGCCACCCTCACTTCCACCTTGCTAATCTTCAGAACTTCCCGATTCACCATCTTTCCTTCATCTGTCCTCCTCTCTCTCTCTCTCTCTCTCTCTCTCGCTCTCTGTTGCTCTCTCTTTCTCTCTCGTGCACATGCGTGAGTGTTTGTGGGAGCAGGTGTGTGGAGTGGCGTCAAGTGAGTACTCTAAACTTTGTTTTCTAACTTTTCTCTGTCTTGTGTGTTGAAGTGTGTGTGTTTATTATATAGTGTTTTAAGTGTGAGTGTACTTGTGCGTGAGTTTTGGAGTGAGTGTGTCGGGGGACGGTAGCTTCTGCTGCCCGTTTTTTTCCGGCCGGCATCATGCCAGTAGTTGACGGTGGTGTGGAGTTTGAGCGTTTGACTTGGAGGCATGGCGTGAGAATCCTCCTGACAGTTTTCTGTTCTGTGGAGGAGGCTGGCCTCGCAGTGGGACAGGTGGTTGGGCATGATAGTATAAAGTCAGCATCAAGGATGAACAGCGCAAATTGTCGTTTTTTTGGATCGATCTGAAAAAGCTGATCAGGTGGTGGAACAAGGAGTTGTCATAAATGACACTTTTACTCCCGTTTTACCACTGGTGAACCCTTCTAGGAGGATCACCATCTCTAACGCTCCTCCTTTCATTAAAAATGATCAGCTGATAAGAGAGTTGTCCCGTTTTGGCCAAGTTGTTTCCCCCATCAGAATAGTCTCTCTGGGTAGTAAATCACCCCTGCTAAAGCATGTCATGTGTCACAGGAGGCAGTATTTTATGGTGTTAAAAGACACCTCTGCAGAACTGAACGTGTCTTTTAACATCAGGATTGACGGCTTCAGCTATTTAGTCTTTGCAACATCTGAAACTATGACATGTTTTGCGTGTGGTGCAGAAGGCCATCTTATTAGATTATGTCCTGAAAAAGTGAACACGAATAATACTGAGAGTAAGAAAGGTGACATTGGTGTTTCTGGTGGTCCAGAGGGTAGCGCTACACGTGATGCAACGGATGCCGCTGTTGCATCCGTTTTTGCTGGGGTGGCGGTGCCTTGTGCCGCACCCACACCACAGGCATTGACAGGGGCGTGACGGCCACAGCGGAGGAGGCATCGGCAGGCACAGTGGGTGCTCCTCCAAACATTGATATCAGGGAGTTTCTGTCTGGCAGCGGCTCTGATCATTGTGACGAGCTTGTTACCCAGAGTAAAAAGTTGTAAGACAAAAAGAGTATAGTTAAAGCAAAAAACGTGAATGAACAGATTTTGCAGGCAGAGGAGGAGCAGACCGGGGCTGTGATGGACACACCAAGTGAACACTGCATGACAAACGCTGCAGTTGATGAAGAAATGCTGGAATATAATTTTGTTGAGGAGGATCCTTTTAAAGCTGCACAAAAAAGAAAAAGTGCTGAAAACTTGCAGAGTTCTGCTAAATCTAGTTCGGTGGGGGGTTTGGAAGTGCTGGATGAGAGTCTTCTGATGACAGTGAAGCTGAGTCTGAGCTGATGCAGACGCAGGAGGAGCAAAGCTCCTACTCCTTTATGAAGATCAGCAAGTTTCTTCAAGTGACTAAGGGGAGTAGAGCTGTGAAAGTAGAAAATTACTTTCCACATCTGGAATTATTTGTTGCATCAGCTCACAAGTTTATGAAACTAAATGATGGGGATGAGACTTTCACTGATCAGGAAATATATCGTTTAAAGAAACTTGTGCTTAAACTGAAATCACAAATCACTAACAGTCATGTTGACTCTTAGTTTGTCTTTTTCCTTTTAATATTAATTAAATACTCTTATTCTTCACTCTTAATATTAATGGGGTCAGGGATGAAGTAAAAAGGGCCTCTTTATACAAGCTTTTTAATTTAAAGAAGCTTGATGTCCTGATGCTACAGGAGACTCACAGCACTGTAGACATTGAGAGCCAGTGGAGAAAAGAGTGGGATGGCTGTATTTTTTTTAGCCACAAGTCTAATAAGGACCTGTACTTATATAGCGCTTTTCTAGTCTCAAAGACCACTCAAAGCACTTCACTAGCACTAACCCTCTACTCTAAGGGCCTATAGAAGACAGATATCTAGGGACAATTTAGAAGAACCAATTAACCTAACATGCATGTCTTTGGATTGTGGGAGGAAACCGGAGCCCCCGAAGTAAACCCACGCAGCACAGGGAGAACATGCAAACTCCACACAGAAAGGTTCCTACCCCTGCCAGCCTGGGGATTCAAACCTGGAACCTTCTAGCTGTGAGGCAACAGTGCTAACCACTGCACCACCGTGCTAATAACAGTGTGTGTGTGTGTGTGGGGGGGGGGTTACTGTACTTTTCTCTAGGGGTTGTGCGCCTGTCTCTCATAAGGTAGAAGAGGTGGTGAGAGGCCATTTACTCTAATTAAAGGTACAGTTTGAAAACGTGAACTTGGTTTTTATAAATGTGTATGTGCCAACACAGAGAGCAGAGAGGATCAGGTTCTCTGACGTGTTATCGGATATGGTCAGAGCCTGTAATTCAAATAGTTTTTTATTTCTGGGGGGTGATTTTAATTGTATATTAAACCACAGACTAGACAGGAACCATCAGGAGCCTTATCCTGCTTCTGCCAATAGTCTGAGGGAACTAGTGAAGGCACACAAAATGGCTGATGTGTGGGGGTCACATCATGGGGACCAGAGGCAGTACACCTGGAGCCATGTTAAGATAACCTTTTTATCTGACTGGCGCCAAGCGGCTGCCCCGGCCTTGAATGCGCTCTGCAGAGCGTGCCCAAATGCCAAGTCACGTTTCGTTACCTTGTATTCATACATGTGTAATGACAATAAAGTTGAATCTCATCTCATCTATGGCTAGGTTAGACTGTTTTTGTGGTTTTAAGCATCAAATGAGTATTTTTAAAAATAGTTGTATCTGTCCTGTTGGTTTCACTGATCACTGCCTGCTGTTTTGTTCTGTTTTTATTGAAAATGTAAAGCGTAAGAGTGCTTTTTGGCATTTTAATAATACACTTTTAAATGATGTGTCTTTTAAAGGAGTTTTCCATGGTGTATGGAAGTCACACAGGGAACAAAAAAACTCTTTTAAATCTCTCTAAATGTGGTGGGATTTTGGTAAGGCACAAATTAAACAACTCTGTCAACAGTACACTCGAAATGTAGCTTGACCAAATCCTTGAAAGCTCTGGAGACTGAGGTGGTAGAGCTAGAGGAGTTACTCAGCTCTACAGGAAAACAAGAGCACTTAGAGGCTCTTAAATCAAAAAGGTCAGCCTTGGCTAGCTTGCTAGGGGTCACCGCACAAGGAGCTCTGGTCCGCTCATGCTACTTGGATGTAGCTCTGATGGACTCGCCCTCCCAGTACTTTTTTGGACTGGAGTGGAAAAATGGCCAGAGAAAGCTCATTCACTCCTTGTTGGACAATGATGGGAGAACAATCTCCACAGCAGCAGAGATCAGGCAATATGCTGCTAGTTTCTACAGTGAACTGTATAAAGCAGAGTGGAGGGAAGACACGCCACTGAGCCAGAGTTTCCTTGGTGGTCTTCCAGTGCTCTCAGAGGACCTTGTTGCCACCTTGGATGCTCCACTGTCTCTGTCTGAGCTGCATGCAGCGCAAATGAGCCTCCAGAATGGAAAGTCACCAGGCACAGATGGTCTCTCTGTAGACTTTTAAAAGGAATTCTGGCCCCTGCTTGGTCCAGACCTGCTGGAGGTTCTTCAAGATACAGTAGTTTGAAAAGGGGGACCCTACCCACGACCTGCAGGAGGACCATCATCATGCTGTTGCCCAAAAAGGGGGACCTACAGAGCCTAAAGAACTGGAGGCCAGTCTCTCTGCTCTGCACAGACTACAAAATTCTTTCAAAAGCTCTGGCCCGAAGACTGAAAAGGGTGATGAGCGAGCTCATTCATGGAGACCAGACGTACTGTGTGCCTGACAGGCTGATTAGTGACAACATCACTTTAATTCGGGATGTGTTGGAGGTATCTGGTTCATTGGCTGTGGAAACTGGTTTGATTTCAATAGACCAGGAAAAGGCTTTTGACCGGCTTCTTCTCCTTTTCCCTGCTGATTAATGCAGATCTGCAGGATTTAACACCTCCAAACATCACCGCTTAGTTCCTCCTCATGGCTGTCTTTTAAAAAAAATGGCCAACACACGCCAATTTATCACATCCTTTTTCCATGTAAATTAGAAACATTCTTTTGTAAATGTGAGGATTTTTTCATACATTTGCAGGATTTTCCTGCAGAGTTAGAGCCATTCTACTCAGAAATGTGCAGCTTCTTACTTGAAAATTTGCAGCTTTTTATTATTCATAATTTTGCAGCTTTTTCCTTATGAATTTAGAACTTTTCTTACTCTTGGATTTACAGTTTAAAAAAAGCTTAAACTTGCAGCATTTTACTCAAATCTTATATCTGCAGCATTTTATGTTGTAAACAGTTGGAAATGTACACCTTCTTTTGTCTTTTTGCTAAAGTTGCAGCTTCTTACCCATAAAATTCCACTTTTTTTGGTCAGAAATTGGCAGCTTTTAACAGAGACTTACGTCCTTTTTTTGTGTGTGTGTGTCAGGTCAGGCATTGGCTTGCTTGCTACCGGATAACCATGAAAACTGGTACTACCTGTCTCATGGGTCGGGCCGTCGGCGACTCAACCGGCATCCCCGCCCTTCCGAGGGCGTGGAGGGTGAAACAGGGCATCCTGGCAGAACTAAAAACAATATCTGCCACAGGTCTGTGGTGGACCACTCCCAGTTACACAGGGTGAGACTGGACATCCTGTCAGATAAACACATCTGTCACAAGGTCTGTGGTGGACTGTGCCAGTCGGTGCATTGTGACATGCACTACACAAAGAGCAGAGATAAACAAACCTATCATCTGGTCAGTCACTGCAACAGATACTGGAGTCAGTTTGTCTTGGCTTGTCCTTGCCACTGATAACACCTTTATCTGCCAAGAAAGTGCTGCTAGTCCAGCAAAAGCTAGCAGTACTCAAATACTTTGCAAGCAGTTTCATGAAATGGTCAATCAGAAAGCAACTCATACCGGCTCGGACGTCGCCCGGGCTTACAAGGTCCGCGCTGATCTATTCACACTCTGACAGGCAGTGAAAAGTAAGCTAGGAGCAGGAAGACAAAAGAAGAGGAAAACAGCAGCCTTGTGTGTAGCAGAATGGAATGTACGCACTCTGTTGGACAGAACAACATCGCAGCTCCCAGAAAGACAGACCGCGCTTGTGGCCCTGGAAATAAACAGGTACAATGTAGACATAGCTGCACTTAGTGAAACAAGATTACCTGGATGTGACAGCTTGGAAGACCATGGGTACATCTTCTTTTGGAGTGGGAGATCAACTCAAGAAAGGAGAGAAGCAGGAGTGGGCTTTGCAGTTAGAAAGGAGATAGCAGCAAAGCTTGTGAGGAACCGGTGCCAATCAACGACAGGATAATGACTATGAGACTCCCACTACAGCGGAAGATGTATGCCACACTCATCAGTGTATATGCCCCAACAATGACCAACACAGAGAAGTTGAAGGAAGAGTTCTACAGTGATTTACGTGAGACTATCAGGCATGTACCCACTGATGACAGGCTGATACTCATTGGAGATTTTAATGCCAGAGTTGGTTCGGACACTGAGAAATGGAAAGGAGTGCTAGGCAGTCATGGAGTAGGCAAGTGCAATGCTAATGGAGAACTTCTACTTGCACTACGTTCAGAGTACAACCTTGTGATAACTAACACTCTATTTAAGCACAAGGACACACACAAGAAGACATGGATGCATGGATCCAAGCACTGGCACTTATTAGACTACATCATAGTCAGGCAGAGAGACATAAGGGGTGTATTGGACACCAGAGCAATGAGAGGCACAGACTGTGGTACTGATCATGTTATGCTAAGATCTAGATTAAGGATTTGCAGACGAAAACAGCACTGCAGGACGGGTGCGAAGCCACCACGGAAGCTAAACACTAGTGCACTGAAAGGCCAAAAGAAGCAGGAAGAACTTACATAGGAAATGGATGAAAACTTGAAAGACTGGGACAGCAACAACTCAGAGAATGACATAGAAGAGAAATGGGCAACAATGAAGGATGCGGTGCATCAGATTGCGAGTGATGTATTAGGCTACCCTGAGAGGAAACATCAAGATTGGTTTGATGAGCATGATGAACACCTGAAGAAACTACTAGAAGCGAGGAATACAGCTAGGCAGGAAAACCTACAGTGTAACACAAGGTTGAAGAAGATGAAATACTCAGACTCAGAGTGAGCTACAGAAGTACACCATAGAGATGAAGTCCAACTGGTGAGATGAAAAAGCGGAGAAACTTCAAACTGCAGCAGACAGGAAGGACATGAAAACATTCTTCACAGGTTTGAGAGAAATCTACAGCCCTAAACCAAGAGGACTGATCCAACTAAAGGCTATGGATGGTGAAACGGTTTTGCGGGAGAAAGACAAGATCCTGGACAGATTTGCAGACCACTTTGACCAACTATTAAACAACCCTGGAGATCTCACTGAAGAGGCTAAAGAAGCTCTAGTGTAGCGACCAGCTGTATCAAGTATGGATGAACCACCAAATTTTGATGAACTAATGGCAGCTATCAGGATAACACAGGATGGTAAAGCTCCAGGAAGGGATGGAATTCCAGCAGAAGTGTGGAAATTTGGTGGTGTTCAGCTGACCAACTGCCTGCACAAGCTCATCTAAGAGATTATGGGATGCCCAGAAAGTACCTCAGGACTGGAAAGATGCAAGTATTGTGCCTTTGTTCAAGAAAGGTGACAGGAAAGATTGTGGAAATTACCGAGGTATATCACTGCTAGCCACTGTTGGTAAGATTCTCTCACGTGTACTACTTAACAGACTCAGTGAACACATCTCGCAGAATGTACTACCGGAAACCCAGTGCGGCTTTAGAAATGGAAGAAGCACAATGGACATGATTTTCTGCTTGAAACAGGTTCAAGAAAAGTGTATCGAACAGAACATGCCGCTTTATGTAGTCTTCATAGACTTCAGTAAAGCCTTCGATACTGTTTCACGACAAGGACTTTGGTAGGTACTCAAGAAATATGGTTGTACAGAGAAGTTTGTCAGCCTGATCGAGGCACTCCATACAGGTATGCAAGCAAACGTGGCAATGAGTGGTTCAGTATCTAAAGACTTTTCAGTAAGCAATGGGGTGAAACAAGGGTGTGTGCTGGCGCCTACACTCTTCTCGCTATATCTGGCAGCCATGCTTGAGGTGGCCTTCAAAGACACTTCAGAAGGAGTATACATTCAAACAAGGAAAGAAGCAGGCTTGTTCAATGTGGCACAGTTTAAAGCCAAGAGTAAGACATCGATAAAGGTAGTAAGAGAAATGCTCTTTGCCGACAATAGTGCTCTAGTTGCACACAGCATGGAAGATATGCAATCTTTAGTGGAGAAATTTGCAAGAGCAGCTAGCCAATTCAGCCTCCAAATCAACATCAAGAAACAAAGTTCCAGTTATCAACATCACTACCAGAAGAGATCAGCATTGGTACAGAGCCACTAGTCAAGTGCAAGACTTTCAAGTACCTAGGGAGTACTGTTTCAGAGAATGCTAGGCTGGAGGATGAACTATCTCTCAGAATGGAAACAGCGAGCGCTGTGTTTGGAAACTTGAGGGAGAGATTGTGGAACAATCAACATGTGTCTATCCGTGTGAAATGCAAAGTGTACAGAGCGACAGTACTGGCTACTCTATTATACGGTGCTGAAACTTGGACTGTCTACAGAGTGCAGGTGAAGAAACTCCACGCGTACATGATGAGGCACCTTCGAGCCATAATGAACATCTCATGGAAAGACAAGATAACCAACATAGAAGTGTTAAAACAAGCTGGTCTACTATCAATGGAGGACATGCTAATACAGATGAACCTGAGATGGCTCGGACATGTTGAGAGGATGGACCACCAGCGTCCTTCTTCACCAGCTTGAACACCAGTATATATGGACAGTTTTAGCTGCTTTTGGGTTCAGCCCAGGCTTCATAGCCAGGATACGGATCTTGTACAGTGACATTGAGAGTGTACTGAAGATAAATGGGGGCCTGTCTGCCCCTTTAAAAGTCCAGAGGGGGGTTCAGCAGGGCTGCCTTCTCTCAGGGATGCTGTCCTCCCTCGCCATAGGGCCTTTGCTTCACCATTTGAGAAGGGACCTATCAGGAGTCACGTTTCCTGGCTGTGAAGCCACATTTAAGCTGTCGGCCTATGCAGATGATGTAGTCATTCTGCTAAACAAGCAGAGTGACATTGACCTTTTGGTAAGAGTGTTAATCTTTTTTGCCAACTTTCTTCTGCAAAAATAAACTGGGGAAAAAATGAGGCTCTGATGGTGGGGGAAAAACTAGAAAATCAGCTTACGCTGCCTGGTGGGCTGAATTGGAAAGAGGAGGTTTTAAGTATCTTGGTGTTTTTATTGGAAATCAACAGTGTGAGCAAAAAAATTGGGACGGGGTCATAGAGAAAATCAAGGGGAAACTAAATAAGTGGAAGCGGCTAATGCCAAAAATATCTTTTAGAGGAAGAGTGCTCATTTTAAATAATCTTGTTTCCTCATCCCTGTGGCACTGCCTCATGTGCATGGACCCCCCTGCTGGTTTGCTGTCAAAAATTCAATCTGTTATGGTGGACTTTTTTTTTTGGGGGGGGGGTGGACTCCACTGGGTCCCTCAAGCCCTGTTATTTCTTCCCAAAGAGGAAGGGGGGCAAGGAGTGGTTCATTTAGCTGGTAGAGGAGCTCCTTTTAGACTGACTTTCATACAGAGACTGCTGACGGGCCCCCAGGACCTGGTATGGAGGCCTTTGGCCTGTGTTATTTTACAGAGAGTCCTTGGGCTTGGGCTAGACCTCCCTGTGTTTTTAATGGATTTTAAGAACTCTAGTGCACTGTCTTTACCCAGTTTTTACCGCAGTCTCTTTTCAGTGTGGACTCTTTTTAAAAAACAAAGAGGGCCATGCAACTTCCTCCTCTGGTTGTTGAGGGAGCCGCTGGTTTTTGGTAGTCATCTTGGTGTCCTGCCGGGAGTTGGAAGGACCTTCCTTGGTAGGCTGTGTTCCAGGAATGTCCTCACTTTGAAGCAAGTGGTGGAACTGGCTGGTCCTGGCCTCAACAATACCTCAGCTTTAGCAGCACATGTCGGTTTTAGATCAAATCATTTCATTGGTGTTCTTCTTTCACACTGGAGACAGGAGCTTCATGGATTTGAGCACTCTCTACTCATGAACTTTAGCAAAGGCACGCTGCAGCCAGAAAGCTCGGACCCTTTTCCCTCCCTCACACTTCATATGGACTTTGACATTTCTCCTAGCTCCTTACTGGCATTCTCTGCTCCCACTGGTGTGGACTTTGGAGGAGCCACTGGTAAGGCGCTCTACAGACTTGTTGTTATGGCACTCAACAAGGACAGATTGAACACCTGTGTGGACACTCCATGGAGAGCCTACTTTAGACTGGAAAAAGGGCATCGGCCTGCCTGGAGGGCTCTTTATAAAGCCCCTCTTCCTAAGAAGCATGGAAACTTACAGTGGAGGGTCCTGCATGGCATTACAGGTGCCAATGCTTTTGTTTCTGTGATTAACAGCAGTGTCAGTGATCAGTGTGTTTTCTGTTCCTCTAGAGAAACAGTTTTTCATTGTTTTACTGAATGTCAGCATCTTTGAATTACTCACAGAACATCTTCACAGCTTTAGAGAAGTTTTCTCCAAGCAGGTTTTCGTTTGTGGTTTTATGTACAATCATCGTTTTAAACAGAAGTGTCAACTACTGAACTTTGTTTTAGGGCAGGCAAAGTTGGCTATCTATGTAAGCCGGAGAAGAAAACTTGAGAATGTTGAGAATGATGTTGATGTCAAAATTTTATTTGTGAGGCTACGTAAAGCCAGAATAAGGCTGGATTTTGAATTTTTTATGGGAAATGGGGATGTGGAAGGTTTTAGGACCCTCTGGTCCCTTGAGGATGTCCTTTGTTTAGTCCATGATGGGTAGCTCTTGTTCGTGCATTTTTGGAGGGAATAATTCTTCTTGTAATATAGTATGGTATTGTACTGAATGATGGAAAAATGTGTTTATTAAAGACCTTTTAAAAATCAAAACTCTCTGTCTCGCTGTCCTCTCTCCTCTCTTCTCTCTCTCGCTCTATCTCTCTCTGTCTCCTTTAAAAACATTTTTAGTCAAAATGAGTATGTAGCGATTAGAAATATCTGCTGATTATTCCATTAATTAACTTAATGAATGACCTTATTAGCATTGCTGCTTTTGTTTATAATATATCAAGCTGATAGATTATTATGGCGGGTTATTAGTCTCTTCAAGTGCTTCTTGTTAGTTCCAGTAGATGAGGCTGTTAATTTATGAGTATTTCTGCTCTACTGCGCTTGAGTCCCACTGGGGAACAAAGAAGACAGGGACACAGCTTATTATCTGCCACTAGCCTCTCATTGCATTTCTGTCATTTGCTGAATTCATTTCAGTTTGATGCATTGTGTTTATACAAGCTTGTAAGATGAGCCTGAACTGACACGCTCCCTGACATAGTACAGTACTGTTAGCATGCATCAGTATGGAAAAAGTGAAGGAGAACAATGGCATACTTCAAACTCACATTCTGCAGAATTATATCAAACGCTGATGAGTAACATCTCTCTGCTGTCTACAGTGTTCCAGCACATCTGGTACACCGCTGGAGGAACAGTCAAAATCACCCCAGAGATCAGAGGTCAAGGAAACCTCTGTGAAAGAAGAATTAGAAGGCAGTGATGGCACTACAGACACTGCAGTGGCATTCCAACCTTTGGATGAAGAAGGAAAAGATGGCACTGGAGACACCACAGTAGCATCACTACCTTTGGAAGAAGAAGAAGGAGGAGAAGAAGAAGAAGAAGAAGAAATAGAAGAATCAAAAGGCGCTGAAGACACTACAGACATGGCTACTCCCTCTGTATGTACACCAGTTTGGCTTGATCTTTTCTTGTTTTGGATCTGACTGTGCCAATACTAGTCATAGAAAAAGTTCAGAATATGCCACATATTTAGTTTAAGATTCAAACATTAAAACAATTAACAACTTTCACTGCTGCCAGGCCTTTGCCGTGCATATTATTAACAAACAAGTAAAATTGAATCTGTTGAGACCTGGTTACCTGCATGGTACCGGTACTTTTGGTATTGTCACAGTAGCAACAGAAAAAACAATTAGCATGCAGCTTGCAAGCTCACCATGCCACAGTAATGCTTTTAATACTGCGTGGCTGGCTGACATGAGAAAACATACCCTCTGGGGGCTGCTGCAGTGGTACATAATAACTCTTAGCTATTATTAAATTTAAAATTAACTGCTCAAGCTAGGGGAGCTTAATAACAACAAAGTAAACATTACAAAACCACAACCAGAACAATGGCAGCAGCCTTATACTTCATAGTACTGAAGTAACTGCCAACACAGTCGATAATATCTACATTTCATTTTATATGAAAAACATCAGCCTCCTTTTCAAAAGTTTGTAGTAATTTTGGAGTAATTTTGAAAAGTTTAAAAGTTCTGCCACTAGTTCCTTCCTGGATATTCGCATCAGCTCCCTTTTCATCAGAAGCTTCATTATTTCATGTTGCCCGTTCAGTGCAACCAAGTGAAGACACGCAAGACCTCTCCAGTTCTGTGTTTTGAGGACTGGTTCTAGCAAAGGATGAGCCACAGCATCCGGTTTGATGACCGCTAAGGTGAGCTGCAGCACTTTAGACAGGCAGACACTCGTCAGTAACATTGTCTCTGTTGTTGCTGCTCCAGTTTGAGGGTCGCCATAATAATTTCAATCATATAAACAGTGCAGTTTCTCACCAGTGTGGATGGAAGTTTTACATTTAAAAATACTAGGTGACATCTAAAAGATGTGTGGAGCCCACTTAATTCAATTCAATTCAACTTTATTTATATAGCGCCATTTCACAACAACAGTCATCTCATAGCACTATCAACTGTAGGGGGGACCCCCACAGTTGCAGAAAGACCCCAGCAATCAGACGATCCCCTGTGAGCAAGCACTTGGCGACGGTGGAGAGGAAAAACTCCCTTTTAACAGGAAGAAACCTCCAGCAGAACCAGGCTCAGGGAGGGGCAGTCATCTGCTGCGACTGGCTGGGGGGTGAGGGGATAGAGAAGAAGAAAAGAACAGACATGGAGAGAGCAAACAGCACGATGGGGACTCAATCTATGGGAGAGAACAAACAAATGTTAATGACCAGCAAAAAAAAAAAAAAATATTTCATAGAGAGTGAGGAAAGGAGTGAGGCCCAGTGCATTACTGGAGGTCCCCCGGCTGACTAAACCTATTAGCAGCATAACTAAGGGAGGGTTCAGAAACACATGATCCCTCCCTAATTGTAGGCTATATCAAAAAGGTAGGTTTTAGCCCTATTCTT